>OU343221.1:145528666-145746266 GCA_910596185.1 Chrysanthemum makinoi | reverse complement strand
TTATGTCGTATGAAATTATTCAAAACTAAAAACCCTAAAAAGCGCATAATAAATAACGATTTAGCTTATAATATTTTTGTGAGATTCATGAATCTATTTTTTTCAGAAGCTATTACATGTTATAAGACCTGAATAAAATGCATAATCATGAATTCGAAGCTTGTGTGAATTGTCTTGGGTTTTCTTGATTCAAAGCATAAAAAGAAAGGTTTTTAAAAGGATAGGGTTTTGCATAAGCTAGGGTTTCTTGTAATCATTGAAGGTAATTAATGAAGTAGTAATGATGAATTAATGATTGGTTTAACCTAGGTTTAGGGCTTGCTTTTGAATTATGCCCTAATCGGTTTTACATAAAAGTTGTGGGTTGGTTTTGTAAATATTGAAACTTAAAGGTTATTTTGTGAACAGTAAAATAAAGGTCCCAAACATATAAAAAATAAGTGTGGTTAAACATGTAATTTTGGATATTTAAAGGGCTATTCAATTTTATTTAATTTATTAGGCACGTTTTGTAAATTTAAAACCTTTGGGTTAAAAAAGTGTAAATCATAAAGTAAGGTGAGATTGTGAACTTAGAGGTGTCAAGGGTGTAATTTGTAATTCGAAAGTGATTATGGGTTCAACAAGTGTAAATTGATTTTGTAAAGACATTTATGAGTTAAGTTAATTTCGGTTTGTTACACTTACGTTCTAGGTTAAATGGGGAAATCATTAAAAGAAGTAATATATGAATTTAATGCGTATTTAGTAATATTTAAAGAGTATGGAAACCCTAGAACCTAAATAATAGGAGTTGACTAATAAATGATTTATACTTTAAAATGTTGTAATTTTGCCTCATTACCAAAATGAGAATATTCTGACAACTCTAAAAGTATTAATGCGATAGATCCGTTATAATATTAATGATTCTAATAAATATTAAATAAATCATAATCCGTGTAGATTCGTTGAAGGAGACGCTTAATGCTACATCCTCATATTCCTACATTCGCATTTTTTCTTTCAATTGTTTAAGGTACGGGATATTCTCATTACTTTAAGACACTTGCGCTATCATACGTATATTCTCGACCTTTCAAGAAAAGGTTCCGTATGATGTTCTTTTCGTTAGTCTTTCCATTTTACTTATTAGGGTTTCCAATGCCATTGCTATGAACCCTTTTCTGATTATGTGATTTGTTGTTTATCCGACTTATGTTTTATTGAACCATGTGTTATCGGGATTTGAACATTTCGTTAGGAAGACTTTGATATGTGTAATTGATGAACCCTCATTATGTCCAATATGAATCTTATGATATGAGTTATCCGATATGTCATCTCTGTTGAACTTTGTGTTTGATTATGACTGTGTCATTTATGACAATTTATTTGACTAAGTTATTTTGACACCCCAGCCAAATAATAACTAGTCATGGGGGTTCCATGTCCTGATGCACCTCTCGATATGACTCTAGGCGTAGGTGATGCTCACGCCCCTTATCTGTTATTTGTTATGAGCCTGTATTATGATACCTAGTATTTAACTGTAGTTTATGGATGCATCCTAGATCCTATTTGTTATCCGATATGATTTGTCCGTGAATGATGTCGTGTGCAATACGCTTCACAACTTCGGGAACTAGCTACTCCAAATTATTTTCTTCAGATTATTTCTGTATAAGTATGATGTATCGATATGTTCTCGGGCTCGAGGTAGTTAACTAAATCAGATTTGCTAATTATATGATAAGTATTCCATTATGTTTTGGTATGTTAAGTGTTCCTGATTATGTGCTGGGCTTATATGTTATTATACATGTTTATGTTTTCAGAGTGTTTATGTGACTACCGCCTCATATGCTAAGATATGATTAATATGTTTAAATATGATTCAGCTGCCATCTCGATATTATGTTAGTTTATCGTTATGTGGATCCGTTAATCTATGAGATGAATGTGTTAGTGTGATAGATAATATTCTATAAGCTTAATATGTATCGTTTGATCGGGTTAATTTTGGGAACTTTTGCTTATACGTTAGTGTTTTATTGCCTATGTGACCGCCATGTTGAACTTTGCTGATGTTAGATTTGATCTGAGGACTGGTTTAGCTTATGATATCTGTTTGGATAATTGCTAATGGTTATGCTATGACTTGTTTGGTCTTTCTAATTATAGTTTGTCTAATATGTTCTATTTGTTTGTGAGATCGCCATGTTTTGACTGCTATTTCCGCTGCTGCTTTAATGTTTTAAATGTGTTAAATGAAGGTTAATTAGTTTGTTGAATGCCATGTTTATTTGTTGGTAATATTCTGTTAGTCATTAGACTTTTCGTTTGGTTTATATGTAATCTATCTGCTCTTGATATGCTAAGTGTTTGGTTGTTTAATTTGTTATGTGTTTCGTTTGGACTTCAGATATTGTGCTCCGCTAACTGAAAGATCCTTCGTTATGATTTCATTGTATTTTGTTATTCGTATATTTGTTTTGTTTCGTTATATCTGTTCACTGGGCTTTGTAAGCTCAGCCGCACTTTCTTTTCCCTCATGCGTATTAAGCGTTCAAGATAAGCTTGTGGGATAGCTGATCCGGGGTTTGAGAGTATAGACGAGAGCAAGACTTTGCCATAGGGAACTTAGATTTATTTTGAAGTTTAGAATATTTATGTTTTCTTTTTGAATATTTTTGTAAGGCTTCCGCTATTGTATAGTTATTAAAGTTCTGATATGAAACCGTATTGTGATATCTTTACCCTTGTCGGGTTGGGGTGTTACATCGGGAGTGGAGTAGGGCAAGGAATGTGTCCTTGTAGCCGAACCACTATAAATCACTTGTGTCACTACTCTCTATCCTTTACTATACTTGCTTTTTTTATTTACTTTACTAATTGCTTTATACTTTCTATCCATCCATACGAATTCACATAAGATCGAATCTAACGTTTTTGAAACTTAACTTAAAATCGACAAAACTGTTCAACCCCCCATTCTAGTTTTCCACAATTGGCATCAATAGCAAGGTTTACAAAAGTTTTAAAATAAATTGTATTTTAAAAACTTTTCGATCACAATGAGTTTTGAAAATTATAGAAAAGGGCAATGTATGCAACGACCTCCACTACTTGAAACAAATGGTTTTATCTATTGGAAAAATAGATTTGAAACTTATGTGAAGTCAAAAGATATTGATCTTTGGTACATCATTGTTGAAGGTAACTTACATGCCACTACAAAAGATGATAAAACCGGCAACGAAATAAACATCCCTCATGATCTCCTCTCCGACGATCAAAAGAAAAAGCTTTCCAAAAATAGTGAGGCAAAAATGGTTTTATATAATGCCTTACCCAAAAAGGAATTTGAAAGAATTTCTATGCTTAACACCTCTAAAAGAAATTTGGAATTCTTTAGTTGTAACTCACCAAGGAAATCAACAAGTTAAAAACAACAAAATAGATTTATTTGTTCAACAATATGAACAATTTTTTGTGACAACCCGTACTTTCAGGTCATTTCTCGACACAATGCATGCCTAATTATTTCAACATTTATAGTAAACTTGGTTTACTAGTTTCAAATTCGCGTAACCTTGAAGGTTTAGCGGCGAATTCATGATCATAACATCACGTACATTTCATATGGACTAAGATTAGTCTACATTCCGTTGACATCATTTGCATCTCATTAGTTCATTCACGACATTTCATTTCACATTCAACGCGTAATTTTTATATTTAATAATCTTTATCGCGTGAGTTTTTATTTTAACATTTAACCCGTTACTTTCAAAAAATGATCCCGAGGTATTTTAAACTTACTTTTAGTTTATAAAAACTATATTTTTAGTTTTCCTAGTGTTTCAAATTTATTTGGTACATAAATAGTTAAAGTTAAATTATTACGTCGCTTTTCTTAAAAATTATACGATAATTATTTTATCACCCAAATTCCACAAGGAATGTATTTTTACAATTTTTATTATCTCATTACATTCTATTTTGAACTATTAAAAACTTACTTGTACCAAAAATCCACCAATTACCTTACAAGTGATTAATACTTACATATTTCTTGCACCTTTTACCAATTATTACACAAATATATACATTTATACACTATAATTGAAAAAAAATAAATGTGAAACATTTCCAACCGCCCTATGGGGTGGCATTAATGATGCATGTTCCTTGATTGTCATGATTTTCACTCAACTTAAAGTCTTACTTACACATTCATTCATCACATTCATGTATCTCAAAAATAATTCACCTAGAAACTTTTCTTCTCTTTGCTTCATCAAAACCATAGTAAGAAGATAAAAGGGATCACAAAATTTTTTGCAAGATTCAAGTGTTATAACAATCTAGTATACTCTTATATGGTTTTGAAATAAAAACCAAGGGTATTTAAGTTTAATCCTTGTTACCTACACCTCTTCACTATCACTTGTAAGCATGTTTTATTCATTTTCAAGTTTCCTTTTCATTTTCATATGTTTCTTTTCATTTTTGGAGATATTATGCAAGTTATGTGATTTATACCATTTATTTCATGATTTTAGAAGTTATATATATATTGGTCATCCTATAAATATTCCCATGGTATTGGTTGGTCTTGATGGTGATTAGGAACCCATGACACCCTAAGAAGGTGTATGGTAGGATTAGATTAGTTTTGGAGTTGATTTGAAGGGATTAGAATAGGTTTTGTCCGAGAAAAACTATTTTCGATAAGTATATTTTGTGTTCTGTCCTTGTTTTGTTTTTCTGGAAAATCCGACAGTTGGTACTAAACTTTGGCCTTGATTTTTAGAAAATATACTTTAAAACTAATGCGGGCCGCTTGAACGGATAAAACGGACTTATAATGAAGAAGGGATTTTACAAGTTTGACTAATTTAAATATATTATTTTCTGGATTTTCAGCAAACTGTTTTTAGTTTGTACGGGTCAAAAAACGAGCCTTAAGCTTCACAAATTATTTCGACTTCTCAAAAATATATTAGTTTACTTCAATACGAAGCTAAGGACATATTAAACGAAGAAAACGGATTTGAAACGACAAAGATATGCACTTTTTCATAAACTTGCCGTAACTAATTTTCTGCACACAATTAGCCAAAACCACCATCTTTAACCCTTATTATCTTTATGTTCGAGACCTTTTGACTAAAAACTCTGAACTGAAACTTTTAGATATCGATACAAACTTTCCAAAACCGCGAAGTTCGTTCTCTAACGTCGACGTATAACCGCTTTACTTAATTTTTCCGGAGCCATTTTTGTTAATTTCATGATATTCCGACGACATTGTTTTTGTAATTTAAAAGTAAATTTCACCAAAAATTATTATAAAACCATTATAGGATGACATTTTAATGTAAAACATGTAAAGTCATTTTTGAAGGGTCAAGACGCCAAAAGAGTTTTCATTTAACGAGTAATATTTTCGAAACTCGTAAATGGTATAAATAACATACGAAATGCATGCATAACATTACATTGCAACTCATATCAGATCATATCATTGGTACTAGGTACCGGATAACGCATCACATTATACCTCAGGTACTCACTTTTGTCATTTCGCCAGTTTACCAAGTGAGTTTCAGAGCTCCCCAACTTTTACTTGCTTTCATAACTGCTGGGGAGATACATGCTCAATTATTTTATTACATTCATGACTATTTGCAAACTATATGTTTATCCGAACTAAATGTTTAGTCATGCGAAGTAACATTATTGCCATACTTAGAATTTCTATTTCATAAATCATTGAGCTAACGGACTTGGTATATTCATTGGTCTAACGGTCTTGGTATATTCATTGGTCTAACGGTCTTGGTATATTCATTGGTCTAACGTACTTGGTATAATATTGATCTAACGGACTTGGTATACAATTATGGACTAACGGTCTTGGAACGATTTGAGTATACACTATACATTTCGGCAATGGGTTGTGAACACACAAGTTGCAAGTTTTGTATGGGCGGGACTTGGAACTGAGTGGATTCACAATGCCTTTGCCGCATAAACGATTTCGATACATGGAGCCATGCACTATTATGTGAATTCATTTGACATCATGCACTTGAACATTAACTATGCATATTCTGGCAATGGGTTGTGAACACACGTGTTGCAAGTTTTGTATGGGGGACTTGAACTAGTGGATTTACAATGTCTTTGCTACATAAACGATTTTGAAAGTCTTTACATTTCAACGATTTACAATGCCTTGCTGCATAAACGATTTTGAAAGGCTTTACATTTCAACTCAAACTCTATGAACTCACTCAACCTTTGTGTTGACACTTTTTAGCATGTTTTATCTGTATATAAGGCATTCACTTCATGGCATGCATTTGGACACCTCATGGAGTCGTGGTGACGATGCGCTCACTTGGGTTTACATACTTTAAAACATCGCTTGAATTGTAACAACTTATTTCCGCACAAGATGATTTTCAATTGGGACCTACTTTGTAAACTCTGATTATTTTATTAAATCAAACGATGTATTTTCCAAACGACACTTTAGGTCGCTCAATATAATGGATTGTGATGCTATGACAGCCAAGGAATTCCATTCACGAAAACAGTAAATTGGGGGTGTGATGATTGGTTTCAGAGCTACAGTTATAGAGAACTAGGTTGCATCATTGACCCTAGACTATAACTACATTATCATAGCATCTCATCATTTCATCACAAGTACATGTTCACTTCATGCGTCATTATGTACATTTTTCGAGTTATTCACTTTCATTTCACATCGATTGTCACATGGATGCCCTTAAATGCCCATCCCATTATCTTTCCCCATACTCTAACGTGGAGAATTCCTTGTCATTCCCTATCACAATTTTTATATCACCATTCATCATCGACAATCGACGAATGCCGATAAACGTTTAACAGACGGTCGCCTTCACTCCTTTGTTTCATCACTAACATGTCGAGTTACACTTTATTCACACATTAAGTCTCTAAACCATCATACCTTGAAGCACTTACAACACCTCATAACCCACCCTTGCGAACCCGCCGATCATTTCGAAAAATAACTTCAAACTTATCGTCTCTTATCACATCTCTTTAGAACGCTTATTATTAACATCGGATTTTGCTACGCCTCACATTTCCTCTTGTTTTGAAGAAGATATGGCACCGAAGAAAGCTACAGTTGAAATGACCCAAGCGGCTATTCAAAAGTTAGTGAATGATAGCATTGCTAATGCTCTAAGAGTCGAAAGGGAAACGGTCGCCGCCGCTGCCGAGGCCACTGCCGCCGCCAAGCATAGACTAGCCAGCCGCTACGGTAATGCAGAGGATCTGGGTTAAGAAATGTTCGGACAAAGATTTCAAAAGTGGCGAACCCACCAAGTTTAGAGGGACGGAAGGAGCTATAGCAATGGTAATGATGGTTTGAAAAGTTGGAATCCGTGTTTTTGCTTTGTAACCGTCCGATGATAGTAAGGTCAAATTTGCTACGAAACTTTTACTTGATGGAGCATTGTCTTGGTGGAATTCATATGCTCAACCGATTGGAATGGAGAATGCTTTCAAGCTTACTTGGGAGCAATTCAAGGGTTTGGTAACTAAGAAGTTTTGTCCTCGCATGGAAGTGAAAAAGTTGGAGACAGAATTCTATGAGTTGGTAACTATTGGGTATGACATTGATACTTACATTCAAAGATTTCAAGAATTGGCCGTGTTATGCCCATCTATGGTTTCGGATAACGAGAAGTTACTAGAGGCTTTTATCGGGGGACTTCCCGAGGTTATTCAAGGAGATGTGACTTCTTCCTGACCAAGAACCATTGAGGAAGCTATTCGATTGACTCAAAAGCTCATGGCCCAAGTAGTGAAGAGAGGCAAGTACACCAACACCAACCAAAACAACAACAACCCCAACAACCGCACCAACTACAACGATAACCAAAACCAACAACAAAAAAAAGAAAGGAAGACGACCAGGAGGTTATAACAACAACAACCAAAACCAACACTAACCATCATCAAAGAATGTATAGAGGGCAAGAAACTCGCAATGGTATATGTTGCCGCACCAATAGAAAGCGAGGTTGCGCCGAACCTACCCACTATGTAATCGATGTAAGTATCATCACACGGACTTGTCCTCCGTTAGTGCTACAAGTGTCCAAAACTAGGACACAATGCCAGGAATTGTAGAGGCAAGACCATAGTTACGTGCTTCGGATGTGGGGAACAAGGACACTATCGAAGTCAATGTCCTCAAAACCAAGGTCAACAAGTCGAAGGTGCTCATGGGAATGTATATGTTGAAGGAGGAGGAGGAGCTCGTCAAGGTATCAACGACGCTAAGATCAAGAAGTTCGAAACTAATATTTCTCCTTATGTACTATGTCGTACTAAGTTTATGTTTTCCATCATATCCGAATCTTTATAACCTAAGATGTATCTCTGTTTGATAAACCACTTGTTGTAAAATATTCTCATCTATCGTACTTTATTTTCTTCCGATTTGTTATCATTTACGAGGATTTCAGCTTTTTACTTTAACTATCATTTTAACGACACTTCTCCATGTCTTCTCTCCTCGGTGTTCATCACAATTTTAACATCAGTTGACTCAACACCAAACAACATATGAGTCGATTAGTCCAAGCATTGCATAGTTACTCCTAAATTATACATAGCCCGATCACCTATGTCTAATTCAGGAAGAATCATGCAATGAAGGGAGTAGTAGTCTTATATGAGTAAGCAATTCCGTAATCGAGCCAAATTTTCAAAATATTTTCAAAACCACTTGTTTCCAGCTTGATCCGCGGATGTTCTTGTTTGATGAGATGCAAAGATCGAGCTAGAAACAAGTTGTTACCTAAACCGATTTAGCCTAATCTCATGACAGTTCTTGTTTGATGAGTTGTGAGATTAAGTAAAAATCGGTTACCAAAAAGTCTTTTGAGAGTTTTGCTCGAGAATGGGAAGGCTTGCCTCATCAAACCCTAAACCCGTTAGACTAACACGAACCTGAATTCGTGGATCAATTCCTTTTTGATGGGCTGAATGTGACAACCCGTACTTTCAGGTCATTTCTCGACACAATGCATGCCTTACAATTTCAACATTTATAGTAAACTTGGTTTACTAGTTTCAAATTCGCGTAACCTTGAAGGTTTAGCGGCGAATTCATGATCATAACATCACGTACATTTCATATGGACTAAGATTAGTCTACATTCCGTTGACATCATTTGCATCTCATTAGTTCATTCACGACATTTCATTTCACATTCAACGCGTAATTTTTATAATTAATAATCTTTATCGCGTGAGTTATTATTTTAACATTTAACCCGTTACTTTCAAAAATGATCCCGATGTATTTTTAAACTTACTTTTAGTTTATAAAAACTATATTTTTAGTTTTCCTAGTGTTTCAAATTTATTTGGTACATAAATAGTTAAAGTTAAATTATTACTACGTTTTTCTAAAAATTGTACTATAATTATTTTATCAATCAAATTTCACAAGGAATGTATTTTTACAATTTTTATTATCTCATTACATTCTATTTAGAACTATTAAAAACTTACTTGTACTAAAAAATCCACCAATTACCTTACAAGTGATTAATACTTACATATTTCTTGCACCTTTTACCAATTATTACACAAATATATACATTTATACACTATAATTGAAAAATAAAATAAATGGTGAAACATTTCCCCCAACCGCCCTATGTGGCATTAATGATGCATGTTCCTTGATTGTCATGATTTTCACTCAACTTAAAGTCTTACTTCATACATTCATTCATCACATTCATGTATCTCAAAATAATTCACCTAGTAGAAACTTTTCTCTCTTTGCTTCATCAAAAACCGGCCATAGTAAGAAGATAAAAGGGATCACAAAATTTTTGCAAGATTCAAGTGTTATAACAATCTAGTGTATACTCTTTATATGGTTTTGAAATAAAAACCAAGGGTATTTAAGTTTAACCTTGTTACTTACACCTCTTCACTATCACTTGTAAGCATGTTTTATTCATTTTCAAGTTTCCTTTTCATTTTCATATGTTTCTTTTCATTTTTGGAGATATTATGCAAGTTATGTGATTTATACCATTTATTTCATGATTTTAGAGTTATATATACATATTGGTCATCCTATAAATATTCCCATGGTATTGGTTGGTCTTGATGGTGATTAGGAACCCATGACACCCTAAGAAGGTGTATGGTAGGATTAGATTAGTTTTGGAGTTGATTTGAAGGGATTAGAATAGGTTTTGTCCGAGAAAACTATTTTCATAAGTATATTTTTGTGTTCTGTCCTTGTTTTGTTTTTCTGGAAAATCCGACAGTTGGTACTAAACTTTGGCCTTGATTTTAAGAAAATATACTTTAAAACGAACTGCCGCTTGAACGGATAAAACGGACTTATAATGAAGAAGTTATGGATTTTACAAGTTTGACGATCAAATATATTATTTTCTCGATTTTCAAAAACTGTTTTTAGTTTATTCGGGTCAAAAACGAGCCTTAAGCTTCACAAATTATTTCGACTTCTCAAAAATATATTAGTTTACTTCAATACGGGCTAAGGACATAAAACGTAGAAAACGGATTTGAAACGACAAATATATGCACTTTTCATAAACTTGCCTAACTAATTTTTCTGCACACAATTTGCCAAAACCACCATCTTTAACCCTTATTATCTTTATGTTCGAGACCTTTTGGACGAAAACTCCTGAACTGAAACTTTTAGATATCGATACAAACTTTCCAAAACCGCCGAGTTCGTTCTCTAACGGTCGACGTACACCGCTTTTAACGACTATTTTCCGAGCCATTTTTGTTAATTTCATGATATTTCCGACGACATTGTTTTACGACGAAAAGTGTAAATTTCACCAAAAATCATTATAAAACCATTATAGGATGACATTTTAATGTAAAAACATGTAAAGTCATTTTTGAAGGGTCAAGACGTCAAAAGAGTATTTTTCGACGACGAGTAATATTTTCAAAACTCGTAAATGGTATAAATAACATACGAAATGCATGCATAACATTACATTGCAACTCATATCATATCATATCATTGGTACTAGGTATCGGATAACGATCACATTATACCTCGTGTACTCACTCTTGTCATTTCGTCACTACCAAGTGAGTTTCATGGCCCCTACTTTTACTTGCTTTCATAACTGTTTTGGGGGAGATACATGCTCGACTATTTTATTACATTCATGACTATTTGCAAACTATATGTTTATCCGAACTAAATGTTTAGTCATGCTGGTAACATTATTGCCATACTTAGAATTTCTATTTCATAAATCATTGAGCTAACGGACTTGGTATATTCATTGGTCTAACGGTCTTGGTATAATCATTGGTCTAACGGTCTTGGTATATTCATTGGTCTAACGTACTTGGTATAATATTGATCTAACGGACTTGGTATACGATTATGGACTAACGGTCTTGGAACGATTTGAGTATACACTACATACGGCAATGGGTTGTGATCACACAGGTTGCAAGTTTTGTATGGGCGGGACTTGGAACTGAGTGGATTTACAATGCCTTTGCTGCATAAACAATTTCGATACATGGAGCCATGCACTATTATGTGAATTCATTTGACATCATGCACTTGAACATTAACTATGCATATTCTGGCAATGGGTTGTGAACACACAGGTTGCAAGTTTTGTATGGGCGGGACTTGGAACTGAGTGGATTTACAATGCCTTTGCTACATAAACGATTTTGAAAGTCTTTACATTTCAACGATTTACAATGCCTTGGCTGCATAAACGATTTTGGAAGGCTTTACATTTCAACTCAAACTCTATGAACTCACTCAACCTTTGTGTTGACACTTTTAGCATGTTTTATCTCGTATATAAGGCATTCACTTCATGGCATGCATTTGGACACCTCATGGAGTCGTAGACGATGCGCCTCACGGTTTTACATACTTTAAAACATCGTTTGAATTGTAACAACTTATTTCCGAACAAGATGATTTTCAATTGGGACCTACTTTGTAAACTCTGATTATTTTATTAAATCAAACGATGTATTTTCCAAACGACACTTTAGGTCGTTCAATATAACTGTGATTGTGATGCTATGACAGTCAATCCCCAGGAATTCCATTCCGCTGCAAAACAGGTAAATTGGGGGTGTGACATTTTTAATATCAGATGATAGTATAGATAATTCTTTTGCTAACTTTAATACCATTATTACTTCATTACAAGCACTTGATGATTCTTTTTGTAGTCGTAATCATGTCAGGAGATATCTAAGGGCGCTTCCATCAAAGTGAAGACCAAAGGTGACGGCCATCGAAGAATCCAAAGACTTGTCAATCCTCACTCTCGACGAACTCATAGGCAATCTAAATGTCTATGAGCTCGTCCTTGCTAAATATTCTGAAGCCTCAAATGAAAAGAAAGAGAATCACAAATCTCTTGCCTTAAAATCCAAGAAGGTCTCAAGCGATGAAGAAACCTCATCTTTGGAAAGTGATGACGAAACGTATGCCATGGCGGTACGGGATTTCAAGAAGTTCTTTCGAAAAAAAGGAAGATATGTCAAGCAACCATATGACGACTAGAAGGGGTTCCGGAAATGCAAAGACGACAAGAAAGCAAAAGATGAATACCCATGTTTTAAATGTGGGGACTCTAATCACTTCATTAGTGAGTGTCCCAAACGTGACGAACAAAAGGCGTTCGTAATTGGTTCATGGGGAATGAGTGAGCAGGAGAACGAAGAAATTTGTCTCATGGCAAAGGACTCAAACGAGGTAAGTCCCGAATCTTTTTATTATAGTAGCTCATCATTAGATGATGAATCATTACACCGTGAATATGATAAACTTTGTAAAATTAGTCTAAAATTAATTAACAAAAATAAGATTTTGAAAAACAAAAATGAACTATTAGAAAAGGAATTCATTGAGCTAAAAGATAAATTAAAACGTTAAGAAAAGGAGAAGAAAGTAGATAGTGAATGTGAGCTTTGTGTTCAACTTCAAACGTTAGTTGATAATCTTGATTCCAAGATTGCTAGAATGAGTACTAATACTCATGATACAATACTTGATAGTGTTAAAACGGGAAATAATCAAAAGGTTTTAGGTGTTCAGGAACTTACTTTATCAACTAGCGAGATTAAAGAAACACAATTTGTTAAAGCAATTGAAACACAAGCTACTATAGTCACGGATCCCATGGATCCCTTGAAAAAGAAACCATCTAGTGTAAATCCAGGGATCCGTAGGTCTGTACTAGCAAACAGTAGAAATAATGTAACTACATAATCTAGAACTGATTTTGTTATGAAATTTCAAACAACCACCTCCACTAAAACAAAATCAAAGTTTTATAAAAAACAAAGGTCCATCGTTTTCTAAACCAAAATCATTTATAAGAAGAACAAATAATGTTTATCCGAGACGTAGCCACCATCAAATGGAATGGAATCCTAACGTAGAAAACGGTTTTCCATTTCAAAACTTTACACCTTGGAATGCTTTCTCGCCTTTTTTCATAAATGCCTCACATGAATGAAATGTATAACACTAATGGACCCATGAACAAATGGGGACCAAAATTTTGAGTTAATTGTTTTCTTAGGTGTGCCTAAAGGTCGACTTAGATCCGGATGAATGCATCAAGGATAGCGGGTGTACGAGGCACATGAACGGTAACAAAGATTTGTTTTCCACATACGAATCCTTCAATGGAGTAAATGTTGTGTTTGGTAATAGCAAGAGCTAAATCATCGGTAAAGGTACAATTTCTCACAAATCCTCAACCATTAATGATGTATGTCACGTAGGAAATCTAAACTTCAATCTTCTAAGTATAGGACAAATATGTGATAAAAAGTGCAACGTACTTTTTAAAACGGTAGTAAAATATTGAAAAACAGGATTACTATAGGAAGAGGCATTAGAAAACATGGAGTCTATGTCATTAAAATCGGTAATGAACCTAAAGACAAACTTTTTCTTACTTCTATCGATGATACTTCGACGTTATGGAATCAAAGATTGGGTCACGCCAATATGTGACTTCTTCAAATGCTATCATCCAAAGAACTAGTAAGAGATCTACCCAAATTAAAATATGAACGTCACTTTTGTGATGCTTGCAACATAGGAAATCAAGTCCATGCTAGTCACAAAGCTAAAAATATGGTTTCAACAACTAAGTGTCTAGAATTACTTCATATGGATTTATTTGGTCCATACGCTATTCGAAGTTACGGAGGTAACCTCTATACTTTGGTTATAGTGGATGATTACTCTAGGTGCACATGGTCTAAATTTCTAAAGAATAAAACTGAAACGTTCAAATACTTTGAAATATTAAGTAAGAGAATCCAAAGACAACTAGGAAGTCATATTGTGTCAATTAGAACGGATCATGGTAGGGAATTTGATAATGAAGTGCAATTTGGAGCTTTTAGTGATGCTAATGGTATTACTCACAATTTTTCGGCTCCTCGAACTCCACAATCAAATGGGGCAGTTGAAAGGAAAAATAGAACCCTACAAGAAATGAGTCACACCATGATTAATGAGCAATTGGTGCAATGTCGTCGACACATCAACCTATATACTTAACCGTGTCCTAATTAGACCATTCTTAGGTAAAACTCCATACGAGTTACTTCGAGGCAAAAATCCTACTCTAGAACACTTTAGAGTCTTTTGTAGTAAATATTTCTTACTTAAAAAAGATTACCTAACTAAATTTGATCCTAAATCAACCGAAGGTATCTTCTTAGGTTACTCTCCTAATAGTAAAGCTTATGTTATACTAAATAAAGAAACCATGAAGGTTGAAGAATCCTTAAATGTAAAATTTGATGAAAGTTCACCTAAACCTACCTTACCTCTTGTGGATGACGAGTTAATCGAAAGAGAAGCCATATAAATCAAGGAAAATATAAATAAAGAAGATGAACCATTCAACAATGAAATCATCAATATTAAGGAGTCTAAAGATCATCCATGTAGAAAAGGTCATAGGAAAATTAAATGAAAGAACCTTAAGATCTCAAGTCCAAAACCAAAGTAGTTTATTTTGTTTTGTCTCGACCATAGAACCTAAAAATAGGCTAGAAGCCATAAACGATGAAAGTTGGGTAATGACTATGCAAGAAGAGTTAAATCAATTTTTTTATAAGAATGTTTGGACACTTGTCCCTCCACCTAAAAATCAAACCATAATCGGAACTAAATGAGTATACAAAAACAAGTTAGATGCAAACAGTGTAGTGTCTAGAAATAAAGCTAGACTTGTTGCCCAAGGATATAACCAACAAGAAGGCATAGACTTTGATGAGACCTATGCTTTTGTGGATAGATTAGAGTATATAATAATACTTCTTGCTTATGCTTGTGCTCATGATCTAAAGCTTTTTCAAATGGATGTTAAAAGTGCTTTTTTGAATGGTTTTATTAATGAAGAAGTCTATGTAGCTCAACCTCCGGGCTTTATCGATTCCGAAAAACCTAACCACGTGTACAAACTAAAGAAAGCTCTCTACGGTCTTAAACAAGCCCCAAAGGCTTGGTATGATAGACTCAAGTCTTTTTTTTTTATCAAAAACGACTATACCATAGGGTTAGTTGATAATACAGTTTTCACAAAGAAAAAGGAATCACATATAATTATTGTTCAAATATATGTGGATGATATTATATACGGATCGACTTGTCAAGACATGTATGATGATTTATCAAAAATCATGCATGATGAGTTTAAAATCAGTGTGATGGGAGAATTAAGTTTCTTTCTTGGTCTACAGATCAAACAACTAAAAGATGGTATCTTCTTTAATCAATCCAAATACATAAAAGAAATGCTAAAGAAATTTGGTTTAGAAGAGTCAAAACCCATAAGAACACCAATGTCATCCGATACTAAAGATGAAGTCGGTGAATCCGTTAATAACACCAAATACCGTGGCATGATTGGTAGTCTTCTCTATCTTAAGGCTAGTCGGTTGGATATCATATTTAGTGTATGTCTATGTGCTAGGTTTCAAGAAGACCCTAAAACTTCACACCTAGAAGCCGTTAAAAGAATATTTAGATACACTAAGGGTACTACTCAATTGAGATTATGGTATTGTGGAAAACTAGAAGGGGGGTTGGATAGTTTTACCGATTAAAAATTCGTTTTTAACTATTTAGATCGACTTATGTCAATCTATTAAACATGTGTGTTGGATGTTGATAGACAAGCATATTTAAGTATGTGATGAAAATATAAGGAGTAAGAAGCACAAAACCACAACGCGAGTATTTATAGTGCTTAGGCTACAAGGACACCTTCCTTGCCCTACTCCACTCCTCGAGTCACCTACTCGAGAATTCGTAAACACTACATGACACCAACTTCTTATGGCGGAGTAGCCTTCACAACGTTGCCTACTATTTATCCGGTACAAGGTTAGATACCGGGTTCTTCCACGAGGTAGAACCAAACCTATCACAACATCACCTACCCTTTATCCGATACTAGGCTAAATACCGAGTTCCATTACTATGGAGGAACTACTACCCAAACACTACAAAACACCTAACCCCAAAGGAGATCTACTCCTTTTTACAACATCAACAAGGATATCAATATCCTTTGACCCAATACTAATCTATCTTGTACATCAAATCACACCATATCGAATGTACACCTTAGGCACCTTTCACTAATGCCTTTTGACTCGATCTTTAAAGCACCTTTCTCTAATTCCTTTGACTCGATCTTCAAGGCACCTTCCACTAATTCCTTTGACCTTGACTTCTAAGCACCCTTCACTAGTGCTTTCAATACGGACGATCGACACCCTTCACTAATGTCTTCATCTTGACTCTTTTAGACATCTATCGCTAATGTCTTCAACACTGCACTTCTTATGAGAAAGAAAAGAACTATCAACAAGAGAACCTCAGTAGTCTTGATGATAACGAAGCATGGCAACTCATGGAATTGAGCTTGCTTGTCTTCAAAAGATGGTGATCTCGCCTTTAAGAGGAACCTAGAGAATCACATGATAACAAAACTACATACATAGATCACTTGGATCTGAGGTTAGAAAGTTTATAACTCAAAGAGAAAATGTGTGAGAAAGGGGTGAGAAACAATGAAGAAATGGCTAACTATTTATAGAGAGAAAATACTTACTGTTCCACGGATCCCACGGATCCCTCACTTGAGGGATCCGCCCAGGTAATACTGGGATCCGTGGGACGCTCCTCTTTGCCCATGGGTTTTGGGTCATGGGTCATGTGTTATGGATCATGGGTATCCAATTAGATACAATGTATCTATAAGATGCAATGCATCTAGTCCATGGTTCATGGATTAAAACTATGGGCCATGGATTAAAACCATGTATGACATAAGCATGAAGTCATGCAATGGGTAATGGGTCAATCTCCATGGCTATGGGTCATGGACTTTGGGTTGTACCCAACTACATTCAATGTATTTTGTCAATGGGTCAAATACTTAAGTTTCTACCAATTTATATTACCCATTATAATACATACTAGTTATGTGTATATTTGCCCAATATGTAAACACTAGTTGTTGTACATATGTATTACTAAATCATAAAATCACTTATACTTTTTTTAGTATTTTATTTGAAAACGTAAGTGTGCTAGAAAACTATTGGCTCAAACCATTTATGTATTTTATTTGTTTCGTTAAAATGATTTTATATTTGTTATCGGCAAAACATAAGAAGATCGTAAAATATAAATAAATGTTTTTACGGCTTATTTGTATTAACAATCTCCCCCTTTTTGTTGATGACAAAACAAAATTATTATAAGGAAAAAACTAAAAATTCAAAAGTTTGAATTTGTAGTTTTTTTTCTTTCCCCTTTTTGTCGAAACAAAAAGAGCTTCGAAAATTAACCAACGCATTGTTTTAAGAAAAACATGTGCAAAGAAAAAATAGAGAGCAGGTGATGGGAAGAGTTCTCGTCTTAACTCCCCTTTGACGAGTCCATCCCTTTGTGAGGGCGTCAAGTAAATAAAAACTACTAAGTTATTGCAACTATGTTTGAAAATGGTTTCGTCTTAGTGACGATAATGCTCCCCCTTGATGATTGTAACTTTGTAAAGGGACGTCATGAAATGTAATTCAAGTATTGCAAATGATCTTGCAATGTAATGCTTTGACACAAAGCTCCTCCTAGCTTAGAGTGTCAAATTTTTCACGTGTAAATTGAAAATCTACAAAACAAAGATTAGAAGACAAGTATATGATGCATAAATTCCTGCAAATACGACTCAAGTTAGTAGAAAACAAGTCTTCTGTTTCACGGATCCCACGGTTCCCTCCTTGGAGGGATCCGTCTAGGCAAAACGTAGGGATCCGTCTATCTGTAACTAAGATACTGAAAATGTGATGTACCAAAAAAAATGTTGGCATCAAAATGAGATATGTATTATACCAATTAATCATATACTCAGAAATATGGCAAATATCATGTAATTTCATTTAATAAAACTAGAGATATGATATACATGACTCTAAAAACTAAGAAAATAAATGATACATGACTTGAAGTTACTAGACTATCTAAGTTACGCTTGATACTAGGACACCACTAAAATCTTCTAGCTCAAGTTTATTTAGGTTTAATCTCGTCGAAACGTTCGAGGAGGTGATAAAACATGAAACGTTGATCTTCCCGTACTTCATGTATCAAACTCTCAACATGTTGACAATGATAACAATCTTTGTCATGGCTAGGTAGTGGTGATGGGAGAAATGAGATTGCTTGATGTAATGGATCAGGTGAAGTGGGTTGAGGAGCCTCAAACGATGGAGAGATTGGTGGAGGCGCATTCGAATATGGATCGACCAAGAATGATGGTAGTGGTAAAGAGGTGTCAACTTCCATGTGGTCGGGTTGATGGTGACGGTGAAAAGGAAGCCGGAGCTAGTGTTGACTCAACACCTTGATTTTTTTCCATTATTCCTCCTAATGAGGAGAATGTTGCCGGTGGTGGAGGATGAGATGGCCTAGGAGTCAAATCCTCTAGATTGTAGAGGTGTGGTGATGAGAGTGGAGTGGTTAATGAAAGGGCTCTAGGCACCAATGGTGATGGTTTAGTGGAAACGGGATTGTTTGGTTTAGGAGGTATGGTGGTGTTTGGCATAGGTAGTTTTGTTGGAACTATCTTTTTAGGGATTGGTTTGATTGGTTGAGTTGGTGGAGGAGAAATTCTAGCATTTGTGGATTTAACCGGAGATGATTCGGTTGAAGAAATTTCGTGTACAACACGAGCAATTTTGGGTGGTCTTTTGGTGGATGAGTTACCACTTGGAGCTTTTCTCATGATGAGATGATTCAAAGAAGTTTGTAAAGTGCTGAAAATGAAGATGAAGATGATGACTTTAGGAGTCCTAAAAATGTGGTTTACAAAGCAAGGGATTTAGCAAGTGCATTCAATACTTAAGCCACTAAAATTCCTTGGAATGTGATGATTAGCATGCACAAAAGTCAACTTCAGAGTTGTACTAATCTAGGAACTTAATTAAGATGAGATGGAGTGTTCAAGTTAGCAAGATGAGCTTGAAATGATTGTTTTAGCTAGATTTGACATGAATCTGTCACACGGATCCCACGGTTCCCTCCAATGAGGGATCCGTCTAGGCTAATCCTAGGAATCCGTCTCTCAGCAGCTAGGAAAGGGTAACAATTATGTTTGTAAGGTCTAATGCCTATACCTTCTTGAGTATTTCAGTCCATCTAAGTCTCTTAAATGAAAGGGTACTTAAATGCTTAAGGGTAATGAGTGGTGTAGCTAATGATTGACTTTTATGGAAGAAATTGGAACTTTTATGAGTACCAATAAGTGACCAACGCTAACACTAAAGATTTGAGAGTGTCAAATGGAGCTCAATGATCCTAGAAACCAGATACTAACTTAAGATAATGTTTTGGAAGATATCCTAAAAGCTTAAGATGGAAAAGCTAGAATTTGACCCATTTCAACCTATTTTGAGGTAAGGATGGCTACAATCCATTTGCTATAGTTGAAAGATTTCTAAAACTTGATGTTTTAACATGTGAGGAATTATGTGTGAGTATAAGAGCGGAAGATTAATGAGTTTTGGTGAGACGATAGATCTTCAGGTGTTTTGAGTGTGATCTAAATGAGTTATGTGTGAGTACGAAAAATTTACTCAAATTGATAAAGACTCAATTTGTCTTAAGGCATTATGTCTAGCTTAGTGTGAAGTGATCTAAAGACATATTTTGAAATACAATGATGATTGCATTGCGTTTTGGGATCCCACCCTAAGAGTAGGGATCCGATCTAGCACAAACTTTGGGATCCGATCTCGCTAATCAACCTTTACAAAAGGTATGAAAGGGTTGCACAATGCATCATATTTCAAAGTTAGGGTTTTTCTAAGAAGTTCTAACACTAATGTAGTAGAAATATCAAATGTAAGATGTTTTATTTGATGAAGGAAATTTCATTACATTGATAATGCATGGATACTAAGGATTGACCCTATTTTGAAACAAAGCTAAGTTCCTTGAGCATTTTCGCTAGATGGATCATCAAATGGTTGATGAGTGTTCGCCGATTCGGGAATGAAGAAAGTCTTCATGAGAGATGTGTTTAGAGGTTCCATCATCTTGTTCACATTTACGTACAACGGACTTTGAAATTGAGAGTGGAAGTACATGATGTGATGATAAAGGCATGTCAAGAACATTCCATAAGGGATTAGTTTGTTCTTAGAGCCTTGAAGATTTACAATTAGCCTTGCGTAGAAGTAGGCGAGATTGTATGGTTGTTGTGTTAGCAAACAATACATTATGAGCACAACAAGCGGGAAGGATTTCTCGATTTACCCTAAGACTCCAAACATTTTCACGTAGGATGAGTGCAAGAGCCTTGTACTCTTCTGATATCCCGTATAGATAATGTTTGGATCGAGTAATGGGGTTTGCATATTATGCGAGTCAAGTCTTGAAGGGAAGGTATGTGTGAACAATATGGACTATTTTCTTCACGATAGTTGAAGAGAGAATCAAGAGACCAATCTTCCGTGAAGGCACATTGTCCATGATTTGGAATTCGGAGGATGTGAGCAAATTGCCCAAGGGTTAGAACAAACTTTTGGTTTTTGATCCAAAACCAAAGAGATAGAGAGCGATCCTCGTTACGAACGAGTTCAACTTGACGGAAGAATTCTAATACAAACCTCGGACATATTTTCTCATTAATTTCGAGAAGACATTCTAGTCCTATGTTTTGGAAGGAGGCATTGATACCTTCTTCATATTGTAGAGGAGTGTCGACAATACGTCCTTCATGGAAGTGACGTGTTTCGACATATTGAACCCACGGACATGAATGCCAGGTGTGTTGGGCTCAAGAGAAATGTTAGGAGTGTAGACGCTAGTGAGTGAAAAATCGAACTCATACTCATGCACATAGCTTAAACCTATAGAGAAGAAGAGTTAATAGGGTGTGACATATTACGGGCAAAACAATGATTACCTAACATTTTTACAAGATGTTTATTAACAATGGTAACTCACTTAATGTTTGACATTTTAGTGGAACATTTCTTTTAGGAATAAAACGGTTTTTATTTTGCATGAAAACTATTATCCGAATGATTCGGCTCTCACGGTTCCTCCCCATGAGGGATCCGCTAGTATACCTACAGGGATCCGTGGATCAGAGTGACGAAAAGGTTTTGACGAAAAAGGGTTTTTGCATCTTATATGTTTATACAAAGGTATGTATTTTAGCCAATTTTTACTATAGCATGCATTGTTGGTTTCAAAAGTGTCTCAAGATCAAAAATTACGAGAGATATAAAGTAAAAGAAATGACAAACACATTCTGAGAAATTAACTAGATAAACTAGAACATTAGTAATATTTCATTTCAATGCTAAGAACGATACAAAGGATTGGGTATATAACACCAATGTAGATTAACAGCACAAAGTATATGCCTCCATATGTGAACTTCATCATAGGAAGCACGAGAGCGATGAGTATTAGGGCTATGATCGAGGGAGGCTTATGTAAACCATGTTGATGAAGAACCTTCTTGATTTTGGTTTGAGATTAGATGAGATGAGGAGGAAGATAAAGTTTTGAATGAGAGGTAATTTTTGAAAGTGGAAGATTTGAAAAATGAGGATTCGTGAGGGCACGCTTGAGGGAGGTTTTTAGGAGGTTTTATGGGGAAGGAGGAATTTTTGAGATTTGTGTTTTGTTTTATTATTAGAAAGATATGATTTAGGGATTAAATAAATTAAAACACTAATTTTATAAACCTCGACTTTAGACGAGAGTACCACGTATGCGAGAAAGAATTTCCTAACGAAGCTACGTGTAATATATGAATATGCACAAAAGATAATCATACAGATTCCTATATAAGCATACTTATTTATTAATCTAATGTTACTTAGAGATAAGTGGAAAATCATACCTCAAAGCACTTTGGAATGTCTTTACGAATGACACAACAAATGTCAGAAGACAATTCCGGTTCCTTCGTATTTAAGATACCTTCTTAGGGAAGGTAGTCTTGTTACCAAGCAATTCCTATGGCTTGGTAGGTATGAGCTTTAACTAAGCAACATGACAAAGAAGGTTAGTGCAATTAAATAAATAAAAGAGAATGTTTTTATCTAATCAACATCCAAACAAGGTGTTTTAAAAACATGGTGTTTATTTTTGTAAAAGACCTTCTTTGTAGTTTTCAATTAAACATGGATCGTATAAAGTTTTTAAAGTACAATATACTTTAAGAAACTTGGTAACGAAGCTCTGATGCCAATTGTGAAAAACTAGAAGGGGGGGTTGAATAGTTTTACCGATTAAAACTTTATTTTAAACTATTTAGATCGACTTATGTCAATCTATTAAACATGTGTGTTGGATGTTGATAGACAAGCATATATAAGTATGTAATGAAAAGATAAGGAGTAAGAAGCACAAACCACAGCGAGAGTATTTATAGTGGTTCGCTACAGGACACCTTCCTTGCCCTACTCACTCCCCGAGTCACCTCTAGAGTTTGTAAACACTACACGACACAACTCCTTATGGCGGAGAAGCCTTCACAACGTTGCCTACTCTTTATCCGTTACAAGGCTAGATACCGGGTTCTTCCATGAGGTAGAACCAAACCTATCACAACGTCGCCTACCCTTTATCCGTACTAGGCTAAATACCGAGTTCCATTACAATGGAGGAACTACTACCCAAACACTACAAAACACCTAACCCCAAAGGAGATCTACTCCTTTTCACAACATCAACAAGGATATCAATATCCTGTGACCCAATACTAATCTATCTTGTACATCGAATCACACCATATCGAATGTACACCTTAGGCACCTTTCACTAATGTATTTTGACTCGATCTTTAAAGCACCTTTCACTAATGCCTTTGACTCCATCTTCAAGGCACCTTCCACTAATGCCTTTGACCTTGACTTCTAAGCACCCTTCACTAGTGCTTTCAATACAGACGATCAACACCCTTCACTAATGTCTTCATATTGACTCTTTTAGACATCTTTCGCTAATGTCTTCAACACTGCACTTCTTATGAGAAAGAAAAGAACTATCAACAAGAGAACCTCAGTAGTCTTGATGATAACGAAGAATGGCAACTCATGGACTTGAGCTTGCTTGTCTTCAAAAGATGGTGATCTCGCCTTTAAGAGGAACCTAGAGAATCACACGATAACAAAACTTCATGCATGGATCACTTGGATCTGAGGTTAGAGAGTTTATAACTCAAAGAGAAAATGTGTGAGAAAGGGGTGAGAAACAATGAAGAAATGGCTCACTATTTATAGAGAGAAAATAGCTAGTCGCTCCACGGATCCCTCACTTGAGGGATCCGGCCCAAATACTCGGATCCGTGGGGACGCCCTTTGCCCATGGGTTTGGGGTCATGGGTCATGGGTTATGGATCATGGGTATCCAAGTAGATACAATGTATCTATAAGATGCAATGCATCTAATCCATGGTTCATGGATTAAAACTATGGGCCATGGATTAAAACCATGTATGACATAAGCATGATGTCATGCAATGGGTAATGGGTCAAGCTCCATGGGTATGGGTCATGGACTTTGGGTTGTACCCAACTACATTCAATGTATTTGGTCAATAGGTCAAATACTTAAGTTTCTACCCATTTATATTACCCATTATAATACATACTAGTTATGTATATATTTGCCCAATATGTAAACACTAGTTGTTGTACATATGTATTACTAAATCATAAAATCACTTATACTTGTTTTAGTGTTTTATGTAAAAACGTAAGTGTGTTAGAAAACTATTGGCTCAAACCATTTACGTATTTTATTTGTTTCGTTAAAATGATTTTATATTTGTTATCGACAAAACATTAGAAGATCATAAAATATAAATAAACGTTTTTACGGCTTATTTGTATTAACAGGTATCCTAAGGGAAGGGGGTAGAAACTATTGTATATGCGAATTCTGACCATGCATGTGATTATGTTGATCGAAAGAGTACAAGTGGTGTATGTACTTTTATGGGATGTTGTTTAACATCTTGGTTCTTGAAGAAGCAAACGACATTGGCCATTTCAATAACCGGTTTAATATATCTCCGGGCAAGAAAGCACATGCCAACAAGCACTACGGATGAAACAAGCGTTAGTTAACTACGGCATTCATCTAAGTGACATAGCCATTTTATGCGACAAAAAAGGTGCTATTGACTTAAGCCAAAATCCGCTGTTGCACTCGTTACCAAGCATATAGAGATCTCATCATCACTTCTAAGAGACAATGTTCAAAAGGGGAACATTTCTATTGAGAAAGTATCATCCGAAGACAACATAGCCGACGTCCTCACCAAACCGTTGAAGCAGGAACAATTCAACTTCCTTCGCCTTGGTCTTGGTCTCATGGAACAATCGTCATAAAATGTTTCTCATTCTACAAGGTACGCAAACGTTAGCCTTACCTTCTTTTTGTAGTCTAGGATCTCTATTTCACACACAACTCACAAGCAATACGGGGATTTTCAAAACTCGAGATAATTTTTTTTATATACAAGAAACTTTTCGGAATGCTTTCTAAAAAGATACTTCTCCTTACGTTTAGGACAAACTCTTTCTTTCATTTTTAATACAAAGTAAAAACATTTTTCATTGCATCTCATGCCTTTTGAATGCTAATGGGAACACATAACTAATATGTGTTTTCGGGTACATTCATTTAAGCAAAAATAAATTAAGGAGCACTCGGGTTATCTCAAATAATTATATGCTTTTTCACTTCTTCGTTTATTTTTCTCTTTTTAGGAGTCGAGATAACCGCAACTCCAAATGGTTTGCATATAGGCACACACTAGGCACCATTGTTTCCAAAAGGAAAAATTTGAGCTACCTGAGATCACCAGTACCATGGATCCCAGCTTTTACTACTTAGACGGATCCCTAAAGGATCGGATCCGTGGGAACCGTGGAACAGAAGCAAAAAATTTCTTTTATTTTGCTCACTTTGGCTATAAACTTTCATACTTTCAACATTTTAGCTCTTTTACTAATGAGTATGTTACTTAATGCTTGTGTTCTCATGATCACATGCCTTAAATTCATATCTAATCATTAGATTTTAGTTCACATTTTGGTTTTAGCATTCATTGCAATGCATTATTTTCTCTGTAAATAAGGTTACAAAATGCTTGCATATCCATCACTCTCAACCTCACAAACAATCATGATCATGTCATCCAAAAGATCCTCCAACATTGATGAATCATCTAGTAAAAACAATCCTTTTCAAGAAATCCAAAACTTCAACCTTCCACCTTCCGTAGTGCCACCACCAACCAAATCTAGAAGAACCGCACGGATTAGCATCCGGCCTTGTTGTTTAGCTAAACCTTTATCAAAAATCCCATCACCAACTACTAACTCTCCACCAAATGACTACATTGTTGCACCTCCATCATCTCCCACAAGCTTATCACCACATTCACCTACCGAGTCTCTACCAAAAATCACCCTATCGGAACTCGTGAAGACTCCAAAAACAATCCCACTACCCGTGTCTAGTCCACCACCCACTCCATTTCAATCATACAAAACTACCCAAATAGCTTCCAACTTAAACCCATAAGAATTAGTCTTTTTAACACCACCAACATCTCCAAACACACTTTACAAAGAGCGTGTAACCTCACCACCTCTACCTCCCATTATCTTACAAGAAAATATAGGTTCTTATGCTCCACCACTAACAAACATCATGGAATTTGATCCATATTTTCCAACATTTTCACCACATATTCCACCTTCCACAAATCAAACTTACCCGGAAACCATCCACCAACACTACCCTCACCATTTACATTGCGAACATTGTCAATCCACTAGGGATCTTGCAATGGAAATAAGGGACGAGATGCGATCCATACTCAACCACATCATTGATCGCATCAACATAATCTCACACCAAAACTTCCATAATTAACCATATGAAAGCATGGAAGGAATGATATTACTATTTTCCCTATTTTTTTTTTCTTTTGAGTCATTTTAAAGAACAAACCTTGTTCTTAGTTTTACATTTTGTATGTGGCCTATATATACCACTACACTTTGATATTTTATTACAAGGCTTTGTTTACATACTTTGGATCTCCATCTTGTTTCTCGTCCCATACAAGATTATATTACATGTTACTACTAACATTTTCTTTGTAGGTATTATATTTTCTCACTTGACACCCAATTCTAGGGGGAGCTAGTGCTTTGTGGATCATACTTATTTTTATTCCACAATTCATTTCTTCGTTAGATTCGCTTTTTATTTCGACAAAAAAGGGGAGAAGAAGTAAAACTTACATATGCTTTCAAAACATACATCTAATCTTAAGTTTTACTCATCATAACATTAGGTTTTGTCATCAACAAAAAGGGGGAGATTGTTAATACAAATAAACCGTGAAAACGTTTATTCATATTTAGCGATCTCTTTGTGTTTTGTTGATAACAAATATAAAGTTATCATAAATAAAATTGTAAGAATACATGTTATTTTTTCAAAGTATTTACATTTGGTCATTCACATAAAATGTTATAATAATTCATTTGCTGTAATAGTTTATGTAATAGGATGGGTAATATCCACTACCCATGACCCATACCCATGGAGTTAATCCATAACCCATGACCCATTACATGACATCATACATGAAATCATGTTGGGTATTATCCATGACCCATGACCCAAGACCCATGACCCATTGTCTAAATACATTGTATCTTGTTGGGTACCCAAGGCTCATACCCATGACCCATGACCCGGTTTACAACCCAAAATCCGGACTGGTACAACCCAGTTTCTTGCTCATCCTTGATTGCGGACGGATCCCCCTAGTGAGGGATCCGCCAGAACCGGACTACAGTAGAGAATTTTTCCTATAAATAGTGAGCCATTTCTTCATTGTTACTCACCCCTTCTCTTGCAAACTCTCTCATATATTATCTTACTCTTCTAACCTCTGATCTCTTGATCAATCTATTAGTTCTTCTTTTTCTTGTTGTGATTATCATATAGGTCATTCTCAAAGGCGAGATCACGATACTACAAGTCATCCAGGCAATGGGTCCTTGATTGATTGGTTCCTCCACAAGATTTCTGTAGCAAGATCTTGTATTTCATATTGCACATAGTTGTTGTGTAATAGTTGTGTTGGCTTGGTCCGCCGTGTTAAGGACTCGGTATTTAGCTTTGTACTGGAAAAAGTGTAAGCGACATTGTGAGGCTTCTCCGACGTGTTAAAGGAGCTTGTTGACATAGTGCTTGAACTCTCGAAAGGGGGAACTCTGGGAGTGGAGTGAGAGGCAAGGAAGGTGTCCTTGTAGCCGAACCACTATAAATCACTTGTGTTACTACTCTCTATCATTTACTTTACTTGCTTTTTTTATTTACTTTACTTATTGCTTTATACTTTCTATCCATCCATATGAATTTACATATGATCGAATCTAAAGTTTTTGAAACTTAACTTAAAATCGGTAAAACTATTCACAAATGTAACTCGTAAAATATTTTACGATATGAATAGTAAAAATGAATAATAACCTGAAAATGCGAATTGTTACAGAAGACACGTATCAGTTTTAGTGGATATAAAGAAAAAAGGTCAACCTCGATTTTGGAGGCGTAGGAACAATAGTACCCTCTCACACCTTATCACAATGTATTTTGAGTTTTTTCTGCTGCCTCCACCGAATTATGGATTGGGAAGGCGTATTTATCTGTGCTACCCTACTCCTAGCTATAGGTAAGAGTACGTTATGCTCATAACTGTTAGATACAACTTATTAGCTTTAGTGCCACTCTTCATAAGCCAAACCCAACAAGCCAAACGTGAGAGGAAACAAAAAACAGCCGTACTGCTCACCAGTCCGAGCTATTTAGCATTGTTAGACAAAAAATTGTGAAAAAGTTTGATCCCATATTGTTTAGAAGCCGCCAATTCATAAGTCAAGCTAAAAGTATCTTGACTAAGTGCTCTTCTTTTCATAAAAAATTTACTCCTCATACACATATAATACAGTATTATCGTATACAAACGCTTCGCTGTAACACACGAGTTAAAAATTTCTCGTTTTATTCTAATTATCCGATCACAAAAAAGTTTGACTTGAATGACACAACCATTTTCACCATTCACTATATTATATAAAGATATGAATAAAGAGAAATGCTCCAACTAACGTTGATGATGTTCTAGAACAAGCTCTTAGCGAAGATTAGGTCAATATAAGATTGTGATATATTTTGTTTATTACATTTTACCAATAGCTTATTAATTTTCAGTTTCACTAGATGTTTCATAATTTTTCAATACACATTAAATTTTGTTCTTTGAGTTGAATAATCATATACTACAACATTTTTTTCAATTAAAATCTAATTATTTTGTGTTCTACATGCGCATAAATGTCACAATAAATACTTGACCATAATATCACAACTATAATTATTTGCCGCTATAAATTTCAATGACGATACTCGTCTAGTTTATGTATAAATATTTCAAGTCAAAAAGCGTGTGCACTTAGCTTAATTATTGTGAAGAGGGACATGCAAAGGTTATTTTGTCACCTAACTAGGTCACACTTATTAAGCATTACGGCTTGAAAGGTAGTAGGACTACATATACGACGTCTACCACTATCAGTAAGCTTAGGCTAGAAGCGAGCCATCACACATTGAGGTGGTAAAAGGATCACGTTAGGTTGGTTAAGATGCAATCACATTAAATCGTATAGTTATTGGGTTGTGTTTGGCCGAACTAACTGGATGTTGGAGCTTTTATTTGGTCTGTTTGGCTGGCTCATGTTGGGGTTCTTACTAAAGTTGTTTTGCTTGATTAATTATTATTTTTAGCTTAACAATATGTCTAAAAGACGCCCCACGAACACTCGGTGTGATACACGAGCCTACTATTAATCATATTAGACTCAAAAGATCGATTGTTCGCTAAAATTCATGTTCAGGTGACTTCTTCATCATGGTGTGACACTTCAAATTATTTTCAATCATCTTTATTTCACAAAAGAGTTAATTTCTCATATTTTATTCAATAATTTTCAAAACAATTGCAATATCCATTTGGCAATCGAAAGAAACGAACCACTGAATATCAAACTTTATACTTATTGTTGAACTAAATTTGGAGTCTTGCTAAGTTCTAATATGTGCAAATCTTGATCAGGGACAATATATTCACACCCCCCTATATCTTATATTCACTAACAAAAAACTGTGTTGTACTGAAATAAATAAGGGACAATGGAAATCAAAAGTACAAACTCTCCCTAGTAGGGAGGGTAAGAATAGTACATCCCCTTCATGAAATATTCCAACCAACTTTTGTCCTTTTATTATATATATTCTAGAATCAAATAGAGAACAATAATTAAAATGGTAAAAATGAGAATGAATCACAATCACATCTATACTATATAAAATGGAAAAATGGTCAAAGTGAAAAAAGTGAAAAATGTTGAAAGTTGAAAGTTGAAAACATGGTCAATGGAGAGAGAAATAAATAATATAATTAATACTCTTATTAAAATACCTCATTACTTAAAAGTACAATAATTTATTCACATTGTACAACCAATTAAAAGCACATCTACCAAATTAAAAACAATCAATTGAAACCGATACCAGGTTGGCCCGTTGAAACCGATACCGGGTTGACTGTTGAAACCGAATACCGGGTTGACGGGACACTTCAAACCCGAGTGACCAATCTTGGTTTAATTTGACATTTTTTCGACCCAACCTATCGGTTTGACTCGGTTTAAATCGACTTTTTTGATCGAACGGTTCAACCAGGTTGAACCACCAGTGAAATCGGGTTTCAAATTTGGAAAAATTATATGAGAAATGATGAAGTAGTTGTGGAACCCATGACAATTTTTGAAAGAGAGAAGTAATTGTAGTTTTTGGTTTATTTTACTTTGACACATGTAATTTGTCATTTGTATAATGTTATTTTAAAAATGTTGCTCTTAAGCCATTTAAGGGACTAGCATATATGAATGCGTTTAAAAGTTAATATATATTGTATAGCCCTTTACATTAATGTATCAATAATGTTATGTAAGTTTATTAAAATCACAAAAAAATAAATAGTATTGTTATCTTTAGCGATAATTATTTGTACCTCAAACAAATAGCTTTGAACAATGCATAAATATCTATACAAATTGATAGTACAAAATAATCTTATATGGTGATATCCAATTTGCAACGTTACAATTTTAAAAGCCACACACCAAATGATAAACGTTACACATGTAAAAAAAAATAGTTATCACTGCTTAAATTACATGACAAAACAAAGAAAAGCGGTCACACATGTTGGCTATACCTATAAACTACAATATAATATTTCCAACTACATAATACCGTTGCTTTTGTAATGCTTGAATCTATTATTACTAAAAATCTTAATAACTTAAAACAATCCTATTAGAAAATATACTCACACACTTAGATCGACTTCACATAATTTTTTAAAAAACTATATATTTATGCTTTATGCAACCACGCATCGAATTGTAGTTATTCAAAAGCGATTCTCTAATGCTACAAATATAGTTTATTGAAAGAAACTTATGGGTCATCGGAACTTTGCAGAAAACTAGACATCGCTGCCGCTAGGCGCGGGTACTCGTCTAGTATTTTAAATGCACCTATAAAAATATATGTATTTGCTTTCAAATTTCACTCTTAATTTAAAATCTATAGCTAAAATTACTTCTAACCCTTCTCATTTTTATTAGGGTAAAAGCTGAACATACGTAACAAACTTTATTAAATTAAACGATATACTTATTTTATTGTCAACATATGTGATGCACTTTTAAATACTTACCAATATACGTAATCTTGACCGAATAGTGACTTGTTTGACCGGTTAACACTTATAAAAGTATAATTTTGATCTTTGGCGTTTGCGTTGACTTCCACCATTAGCCCTTTGACATTTTTTCACTTAGAAAAGTTATAGTAATGGTCACTTGAGTTTTTCGTTGACCTTTACCTTTAGTCCCTTGACATTTTTCACCTAATATATGTATATATATATATATATATTTTATAACTTTCACAGGGTATTTGACCCACTTATTTTGACCCCCTTTATGTTTTGGGCGTTATTTGTATACGTGTACGTACGTTTTCGTCAGTTTTTATAATTTTTGGTACATTTTTCTTGTTTTTCCCCTTTTTTGTACGTTTTCATGCGTTTTTGTCCATTTTGTTAAGGTTTCGTACGTTTAGGTACGTTTCGTACGATTTCATCCATTATTATTAGGTTTTATCCATTCTTGTAAGTTTTTCCGTTTTTGTCTATTTTGAACGTTTCCTTATGTTTTTATAGTTTTGTTTACGTTTTGTTTTGGTACATTTTTAAACGTTTTCATCCGTTTTATACGTTTTTATACGTTTTGGAGCTTTTTTATGCGTTTTCGAACACTATACATTTTCGTACGTTTAATACGTTAAAAACGTAGAAAAACATAATAAAAAACGTATCAAAAAGTATAAAAATGTATGATAACTTACAAAAAAAAGTACAAAACAGATAAAAAAACGTACATAAAACCGATAAAAACGGATGAAAAACATACGAAAATGTACCAAGAGTCGGCGCTCATAATTACTTTAGTTAAATATGTTTAGGTCTTCTTGTAAAGACAGAAACATAAATTCCTTTGATTGTTGATGACTTATAACGTAAAGTAAGACGTTAACTTGTTATGTCTTCTTGTTGAGAAAGATAAAGTCCTTTTCGTACGTTTTGGTACGTTTTTATACGTTTTCGTATTTTTCATCCGTTTTTATATGTTTATGTACTCTTTTGTCCATTTTTTTTTTTACTTTTTTTCCTTGATTTTGTACGTTATCAAACATTTTTATACTATTTGGTACGTTTTTTCTTATGTTTTTCTACGTTTTTTAACGTATGAAATATACGAAAACGTATACATTGTTCAAAAACATATAAAACACTCAAAAACGTATAAAAACGTACCAAAACATATAAAATTGTATAAAATGGATGCAAACGTCATGGAAAACATATAAAAACGTAAACAAATGTATAAAAACGTATGAAAATATGAAGAAACATTCAAAACAGACAAAAACGGAAAACACTTACAAGAACATATAAAACCTGATAATAACAAATGAAAATATACGAAAACGTATAAAAAGGCACCAAAGCGTACAAAAACGGAGAAAAACGAAATAAAAGCGTACCAAATAGATAAAAACTGACGAAAACGTATGTAACCATATATAAATAACGCCCAAAATGTAAAGGGGGTCAAAATAAGTGGGTCAAATACCCCGTGAAAGATGTAAAAAAAATACATATATTAGGTGAAAAATGTCAAGGGACTAACGGTAAAAGTTAAAGCAAAAGTCCAGGGACCATTACTGACCATTCTTTGTAACTTTTCTAAGTGTAACAATATCAAGGGACTAACGGTGGAAGTCAACGCAAATGAAAAGGATCAAAACTGTAACTTTTATAAGTGGTAACCGGTCAAACAAGTCACTATTCAGTCAATATTATATACATTGGTAAGTATTTAAAAGTATATTATATAGGTTGACAATAAAATAAATGTTACATATATCAGTTAATTCGAAAAAATTTATTACGTATGTTCAGCCTTTACCCTTTTAATTATTCTTCTCCCTTCATCCATTTCCATATACCTTCATTGTGTAGAGAAGTAGATAGAATTAAAAGGGTTGAATGTGAGTCCTAGCTATTACCCAACCTAGATGTCATTTATAACCTGTATTAACCACATTGTTACAATAAAATTCTCTCATTTAGTTGTTTCAATTATAATCACTATATAAGAAGTCCCTTTTATCATTTGATCATATTTCTTCAGCTTATTCATTTTTGTGCTTGTCTTGAGTTTTCATTGCAAAAAAGTATCTAAAAAGACCTATTAACTGGTCACATATGATGGGCCATTTGAAGCGTCTCTTAATAGCTACAACTTGGTTGTTACTTGAAGTATTTCAAGTAACATGGATATTGGCGAGTGTTGTGATTGAAATGTTATCCGGAGTTTACAAGTTTTGGCGAGCTATGGGATATGATGTTTTCTCGAGTCCTTTTGAAGAGAAGAGCATAGTATGTAAAGATGAGCAAGAACCAGTCACATGTGATAGTGATGTAGCTCCAATCGTTTTGGTTCATGGTGTTTTCGGATTCGGTGAAGGGGTATGTGTGCCATTTTAAGTTTGCAAGAGCCTATTCCACCACTAACAATGTACCTAAGCCATTTGAACAGGGCCGTTCCTGGTTTCTGAAGGTCCTAAGTGAAGAATGATAACGGGGCCTCAAAATATAGACTAAATGAAAAGTAATGAGAACTATTAATGTAAACAATGTCATTTTCAAGTATGCTTATACAAAACGTCTATGTTTTTATTCATAATTATATAAACTTTTAATATCAATTATAATTTTATTCGTCAAACATAAATTTTGGACCTCGAATTTAGAATTTCTCACTTCTACCACGCCTCTCGCATTTGAACCGTTTGAATAGTGACTTTTTATCATTGATTTTTATGTAGAAAATGAGAGGTATACCGTACTTTGGAGGAATTGAAAATACGCATTGGAGGATTTTTTGTCCGGACCTAGGATCTTTAACGAGCCTTTACGACAGGTTTCCGCTTCGTGCACCTAATTTACTCTCTCTTAGCAATTAGAGCAGTTAATTATTTTTCATTAGCAATTATCTCTTGTACATTTCGCAAGATCCAAGTAGCTATCCTAACTAGATGTTGCCATCAATAATTTAACGTATCCCGAGTATGAATTTAGATTCAAGCTTAACATCTTAAAGTTAAGGTGTTAGTGGTTCAAGCTTGGACATATCTGGCTGTGATATATATGATTAAGTTTGTTATCTAACCAAGTTATCATGATTTGATTTAATATTTCAATAACTTAGAATGAATAGATTGCTAAACACGTTATAAACATAGCCATTTACACATTAGCATTCTTCTTCTAACAAACTTGTTGCTAAGAAAAATGATTGAATTTTCTAGGGCACGACAATTGTTTTATTACCTAAAAGGAGGACAAGTAGATTATGGTGAAGACCACAGCAAGACTTATGGCCATTCACAATTTGGATGTATTTATGAACAAGGTGAGATATGCTTGAATAAGTAACGCAGTATATGCCAATCTGTACGTCTTTGTGCTTGCAAATTTTTTTTGTTTTTGTAATGAAAGGGTTAATATATCAAACACTCTAAGTATATCATCAAACCACCACCAAGAAGGCCTAGTGGTTAGCTGTTCTTATGTGAGGTCTTACGTTCAAATCTCATTATATACACATCTTTGGTGGTGGCTAGGGAGAGTTAGAAAACAGTCAAGGGGATACCCAGTTAAGCCACATACATATCAATCAAAGGCTCGCCCTCCTCAACTAATCTGAAGAGGGGAAATCTCATCCGGTTACTAAATATATTTGATCAAACTTACACTAAAACGGTCTACTTTAAGTAAGCATTCTGACAGGTAAATGCCGTTTTGTATGCGACACAAATAAGGGTTATATTATTTGTATGCTTTCTTAAGTTCAACTGATGTGGATGTAATTGATCATGTTTGTACGTCAACAGGAAAATATTCGAAATGGAACGAAGACAACCCAATTCATTTTGTTGGGCACTCGGCAGGAGCTCAAGTTATTCGTATGTTGCAACAAATGCTTGCTGATAAGGTAGATTATCTCAATCCAAGTTGCTCAAGTTGAAAATGACTGAAAATAGTAATTTTATTCTAAAGAAAGCGACATGACCACAAAGTCTGTTGTGCTGTTTGATAATTGTATTATTGTTTGCACAAGGCTCGAATCTCAACCTTATAATCCTTGTTCAACCTCTTGGTATGTTGGGCCTTGGCCTGATCATGTAACTATACGGGCCAATCACTTCACTCTAACCAATGGTTCGATCCAACTTATATTATTAGATTTAAGATGAGAACAAAATATTATTTATAAATATAGGATCAATCTTCACCCTTTATCTTCCATCTATTTTTATTTGTTCTAATTGATGAAATTAATCAGAATAATTTAAAAAACTTACTTCATCATTTTTTTTCCTTCAAATATTAATATTTTCAAACCGTTAATCGTTAAGCAAAAAAAATATATATACTATTATGACAAGCATTTAATTATCTTTCTATAGATATGAACTTTGATATACTTTCGACAAAAAAAAATTTCTTCGTGTTTTCACGTTTTTTTTTACATTTTTTTTCTTTTTTTCGTTACTGAAATTTGCATAAAAAATTCACATGTAATTAAATACTAATTTGAATATCACATATGATATTAGTGTTAAATCATATATGATATTACACTAATATCACATGTGATATTACATATCATATGTGATATCATATATAAATATCATATATTATTTAACACTAATATCACATTTCATATTACATATCATATGTGATTTAACACTAATATCATGTGATATTTAAATTAGTGTTTAACATATGTGATTTTTTCATTCAAATATCATATTCGAAAAAAAAAGAAGTGAAAAAAATGATTTTTTTTTCTTTTTTCGAAAGTATATCAAAATGTCCGTCTATAAAAAGATAATTAAATGCTCACCGCGATGGTTTAATATTTTCGCTTAACGATTAACGGTTTAAGAGATGTTTAAATTATAAAAAATAGATGAAATAATAAAATACTTTCAATCTCAACTATTGATTTCTTTTTAAATGTAAGATATGGATGAGTTACTTGGTATGTGAAAAGTTAGGTATGTAAATTAACTCTCCTCATATTATTAGCCAGGGGTGTGCGGAATTAGGGTTTCACCGTCAAAAACCGAAAACCGACACCGAGCAGAACCAAATTTTTAACCGGACGGAACTTTTCAAAACCGAACTGAACCAAAGTAAATATTTAGTTCTCAGTTCGGATATTGTTATAGGACAATGAATCGAGAACCAAACCGAAAATCGAATTCTCATAAATATTTACAATTTTTATAAAAAAAACATATAAAAAAAACATTGAACTTTTTCATAGTAAAAGTATAACATTTTTTAAGTTTGAGTTTTTAATTTTGAAATAAATATATAATTATATAAATAACTAATTAAAAATATGTAATTCAAGTTATTCGGTTTGGTTTTTGGTTATTCGATTCGTTTTAATCAAATTTGAATTCGGTTCAGTTCGGTTCTCATTTTGATCTAGAAACTTTTTTTTAATCGAATAAACCGATCAACCCGATAACCAAACCGACGAACAACCCTATTATTCCACAAAAAAGGTGTAAATTGGCGGGAACAACCCTATTATTAACCACTCGGATAAGCTAAATTATTTGTTTTATTTATAGTGTCCTTGGTCTTTTTATTAGTTTAGTTTACTATAATTTAGTAACACATCCTTGTAAACTCTCGTTACCCGTTTATGCGATAAGAATTGGGGCCTTGTTTGAGACCCATCGAGCTTTTCTGTTACGAATCACGAACATGGCCAATGGACCGGTCTTGAACCAATTTTGCATCTCTACATTTTTTAGAGCACAAAGCCTATCCGTTAACACCTTATGTTTTAAAGTTCAGTTTCTGATTTTTCAAGCTGCATATAGCCTTTGAAAGTAGTTTGGGTGTAAAATCTTTTCAGGCTTTCAAAGGTTATCAGAACACTAATGCAAAATGGATAGCAAGTATAACCACCTTAGCAGGAGCACTTAATGGCAGCACGATAACATACATATATGGGATGAAGTGAGCTTTGTAGTTTATATATTAAGTCTAGATCTTTCTTCATACTCTCTTTTTTACTATTGTGTTTTAATAACTTGACCATGACATGTTATATTTTTCAGACCAGATGATTGGAGATTCGCAAAAACCTTTAGTCCTCTCGGGTTGCTTTCCTTTGCAGTAAACAATTACGAATGGCTTGATGTTCCTTGGCTCAAACGGTACTACAGCTTTGGGTTTGATCACTTTCACATGTCTAGGAAGCATGTAGGTTTTTGGGGTTTGGTTGATTGCCTATTGGGAAATGCAGGCCCTTTTGCTTCAAGTGATTGGGTGATCCCCGAGGTCACGATTCAAGGATCAACCCAAATCAATAGCCAACTCGATACATTCTCGGATTCCTACTATTTTAGCTACGCAGTTAAAGCTACAGAACAAGTTGATGGAAAAGTAGTCCCTAAGAGAATTCAAAGTGGTGGATCTTGGTTTCGCGTTCAAACAAGCTGGATTTGTGACTGGAGCTACCCAAAAAAAATTCAGCCTCCTTACAGTGAGTATAGGTGAGTCTGGGTCGAGTTTTGTAGCAACTGGTGTACTTTTTTGGGTTCACTATATCCATGACACATCCACGTCTCCCCAGTGAGCACCCTCTTTCTTTTCATGTAAACGATTCCCGAACGGATCCTCAACCAGGTGTATGGTATGTAATCAAAAACCATCCTAACTTAAATGCAAAACGAACATGTGGTAGTGTGGCATAAGTGCATAACCTACTCAAAATTGTGGCATTTGCTTAGATGGTATAGTTAAAGGATTATATTTGTCTATTGCAGGTACTGTCAAATGCTTGAAGCTTATCACGCTCAATTTGTTTTGAGCATCAGAACCGGAACTCCCATTCACCAATTATACGACACCATTTTCAACCGTTGTAGAAGCCTTGACATGAAAAGAAGATCCCAAAGTGTTACTTAACTTAAAATTTGCGGGATCGAAGACGCTATGAACTTTCATCCAGATTGTTAAATTTTGGGGTATTAATCTGTGACAAACATGTCATTCTATCAATTGCTAATGGCTTTCAAGTTATGTTCAGTGCAGGATTATTACAGAGGTTAATCATGGACAAAGAATAAAAGGTTTAAAGTTCCAAGATGCTCGTTTCTGAAGCTATTCTCATTTCTGGCATGAGTCATTTATAGCTGTTAGAGGGGTCTTAGTGTAACTTAATCTCCTATTTAATAAGTCCCTTAATCTAGGGTTAGATACACTTGTGTGTGTGCCATTTCTCACACACTCTTCTCTTCTCTTTGATCATTTCAATCGATCTTGTCTCTTCTTTGTATTTGTATGATTATTGTCTCATTGACATTAATCTAACCGTGTAACATTTTGGATACTATTGTTGATATAATCTAAGCCGACTATTGAGGCTTAGGTTTGAATAAAAGTTCTTCTGTTTACTTGTTGTTGCTAATACTTTCGGTACATGGTATCGAGCTACTGTGGCTCATAATCATTATTGATTACGCATCCAAGGGTTTCTTTGTGGAAACTGGGGACATAAACGCTTCAGCAACAACTTGGTGGTTTGTGGTTATTGCTATTGGCATAATCAATCGGTTATTTCTTATTGTGATTTGTTCTTTCCATTTGCATATTGCTCTGTAAGTCTAAGTCTAATCTCTTCTTCAAACAAAAAGTACTTAAGTCTTTGTGGGTGCAAACGGGTAAACTAACATCTTGATCGCCACCTCTCGAGTGGTATGAATACCGCTTCGGTTTACCCCAGTTCACAGGCTTGGTGCTTGTTGTTTCTTAATTACATAGTCTTATTTATTTCTTTATCTGTCTATCTGCTCTTGTCTTTATTTGCCTGCCTTGTCTATCTTATCATATCTGTCTATCTTATTGTTTGTACTATGGCTATTGGTGATGATAATATTGGTGGTGGTGGCTCTTCCACTGAGAAAAGCTTAACCTTTGGTGATGCTTTGTATTTACACCCAATAACACAAATGGTACACCCATTATTACCATCAAACTCACTGAACCGAAAATTATAAAATATGGAATATGGCCATGACCTTTGCCTTAAGGAACCATAATAAGTTAGGGTTTATTGATGGTACTTGCATAAGAGATGATTCAAACCCTAGTCTTGCTAATCAATGGGATACTTGTAACTCTGTTGTGGTTACTTGGATTCTTAACTCTCTCGAACTATTTTTGGTGCTATATATGCTAAAACTTCTTATGAAATGTGGAATGACCTTAAAGATACCTATGATAAGGTTGATGGTTCTGCTATCTTTAATTTGCATAAAAATATAAACTCTCTTAGTCAAAGTGGGTCCTCTCTGCTGATTACTATAATAACCTTAACTCTTTATGGAAACAATTTGATTGTATGATTAGCTTGCCTCCTTGCACTTGTGAGGCTACAAAACATTTTGAAAAACACAATCAGCTAATCAAGTTAATGCAATTTCTTATGGGTCTTGATGACTCCTATGTTCCCATCAGAAGCAATATTTTAACAGGGATCCTTTGCCCAATGTCAAAACTGCTTTCTCGTTGTCTCCGAGAAGAATCTCACAGAAATGCTTCATCCGGGAATAGCTCGCTAAACCCAATGCTACACTTTTTCAAAAAACTTCGATAGTGGAAAATTTTTGATAACAAAAAGGATTTAACAACAACAATTTTAAAATTCGGTTTTAATGCCGTAATGACTCAAACAAAGAGGACCAAACATGAATCTCAAATGTACTAACTGCAAAAAACTTGTTCACACTGTTGATAGATGTTATGATCCGGTTGGTTATCCAAACAGATATGTTAAAAGGAATTTTAATTCCAAACCCTTCAAGAAGAACAATGTTTCTCGGTGACACTAATCTTTCCACTAATAATGGAGCTAGCAACTCTCTGTCTCTTTGTCTAATAAATGTCTCCGGACTTATGAGTCCGCTTAATGACAACAATGTGTCTTACGCTAATGCCAACGTAGCGTGTAAAAAATTTTCGTGAACCTTCTTTAATGGCAGTGTCAAGTTTAACATAAACTTTGATAAATTCTTTAACAACAACACTAAAACCTTATCTGGAAATATAAGTCTTGGTTGGATTGTTGACTCGTGCAAATCGACATGACTGTTTCTCAAAAAAATTAATTAATGTTGTTGACATTTCAAATCTTGGTCTAACCGTTGGTCATCCCAATGGTACCCAGGCCTTAATTACTAAAATTGGTGATTTAAAGGTCAATAATGACCTAACTCTTTTGATGTTTTGTTGTTCCCGAGTACAATGTCGGTCAGTGCTGCTCATAAGATTGCTAGCGACAATAAAATGTTTGTTGGCTTTAATGAATCTAATTGCTATATACAGGATTTACATCAAAAAGGATTGTGGGGATTGGTAAACAATGCAATGGGTTATATATGTTTGATATTGATTCCACATGTAAGATTGCTTCTAATAACTCAGATTGCTTTGTCATGTTTCTAGAAATCTCTGGCATCAAAGACTTGGTCATCCCTCTGACCAAGTCCTACATATACTTAAGTCCACACTTAATCTTGATGGAACCTCTGAATCTGACCATCTTTGTGATACTTGCAATAAAGCTAAACAAACCAAGGAACCATTTCCTTTAAGTGAACATAAATTAACTAAAATTGGTGAACTAGTTCATCTAGATGTATGGGGACCATATAAAGTCACTAGCAGAGATGGTTACAAATATTTTTTACCATTGTTGATGACTATTCTAGGCGCCTGGGTTTATATGCTAAAGGGAAAGGATGATGTTTATGTTTCCATTGTTAACTTTACTCATATGCTATCAAATCAATTTGAACACAATGTTAAGATATTCAGAAGTGACAATGGGATGTAATTTGTCAATAACAACTTCAACAATTCTTTCATGAAAAGGGAATTTTACATCAAACCTCTTGTGTTTACACACCTCAACAAAATGGTATTGCAGAAAGGAAACATAGGCATCTTCTTAATGTGGCTAGATCCCTTATGTTTCAGGGGGAATTACCTCTATATCTTTGGCCTGAATGTGTTCTAACTGCTGCTTATGTCATAAACAGTTACCCTCTTACGTGTTGTCGGCAAGTCTCCCTTCTCCTTTGTGTATGGGCATGACCCTTCACTCTCTCTCCTTAGAGTCTTTGGCTGCTTATGCTATGCCACCATTCTCAACATCTCGGATAAATTTGGTAGTAGGTCTGAAAAAGTGTCTTTATTGGCTATTCAAATGAGAAAAAAGGTTACAAACTCTTGAGCTTAGAAACAAAAAATATTTTTATTCCGAGATGTCAAAATTTATGAAACTGTTTTTCCCTTCAAAATGAAAAATTCTTTGTCAAAACCTTTTGTTGAAACTTATGTGCCTAAAGATTTAAATCACAAAAATTTCTTTGACTCACAAATAAGTCCCAATGATGAAGGGAGAGTGATATCCTATGATGATGGCACTGTGGTAAGTCATCCTACTAGGATTGATGAACCGGTTGCAACATCTATAGATGATAATACATACCCCGAGGGCACCATATCACATGAATCACATCATGCCGATGCATCTTCGATTCTGGCGATACATCACCGATTCTGAACAAGAAAGAGGCTTGCCGACCACTATCTAGAAGGTCAACGAGTTTCTAAGTTGCACAGTAATCTTAATGACTTTATTGTAGAAGGGAAAGTCAAATATGGTGTTGAAAAGGTTGTTAATTATTCTAATTTAAACAAAGATAATTATTGCTTTGCTTCTAGTCTTAATAAAAGTATTGAACCTACCAGCTATGAAGAAGCTATCCTTGATAGTAATTGGGTTGATGCTATGAACTCTGAAATTGAGGCCTTAAATGAAAATCATGCTTGGGATATAACCGATCTCCCACCTAATAGAACTCCCATTGGTTACAAATGGATCTTTAAAATCAAATATAAAGCCAATGGTGAAGTTGATAGATACAAGGCTAGATTAGTTGTTAAAGGTTATAATCAAAGGGAAGGAATAGACTATGATGAAACTTTTTATCCTGTTGTGAAAATGTCTACTGTTAGATGTCTTATTGCTTTAGCTGTGAAAAAAAAAATGGCCTCTTTTCCAACTTGATGTTAACAATGCTTTCTTGTATGGAGATCTTGATGAAGATATCTATATGACCATTCCTAAGGGGTTCTGTAATGAGAACAATAAAAATAAAGTTTGCAAACTTGTCAAGTCCCTATACGGCCTAAAACAAGCTCCCAGAAAATGGAATGAAAAACTTGTCAGTGTTTTAAAGGAAAATAATTTTGTTCAATCTGTCAATGACCATTCCTTATTCACCAAAACAGAGAATAACAAGTTTATTGCTCTACTTGTTTATGTGGATGATATAGTCCTCACTGGAAACTGTATTGATGAAATAAACCTATTCAAAGAGTTTCTAAAATCAAAATTTCATATCAAAGACTTGGGGAACTTAAAATACTTTCTTGGTATTGAGTTTTTAAAAACTGGGAATGACATTTGTCTCTCCCAAAGAAAATACTGTCTTGAACTCCTCAAAGAATTTGGTCTTCTTGGGTGCAAACATGTGTCTACTCCTATGGAACCCAATTATGTCCTTCCATACATTCCCACTACAAATGATCCCCTTCTTGTCAACATCAGGTTATCGGAGGTTACTTGGGAAACTTATCTATCTCACCTATACAAGACCTCGACATCTCATACTCGGTTCCATTGTGCGGCACAATATATGCATTCTCCATTAAAATCCCATCTAGAATGTGCCCTCAATGTTCCGAGATATCTAAAAGAGCTCCGAAAAAGGTCTAAGGTACAATTTCGAACTCTGAAAATCACCTTGAAGGATATAGTGATGCGATTGGGCCAAATGCAAGAAAACCGAGAAAATCATGTGAGGTTATTGTGTTTTCTTTAATGATTGTTTGATCTCATGGAAAAGTAAAAACAAAACACTCTTTCAAAATCTTCCACGAAGGTAGTATAGATCTATGTCTCTGCTGCTGTGAAATCATTTGGATTCAAAAAATCTTAAAGGATCTAAAAGTTGATATCAATCTTCTTGTTAATCTTTTTGTGATAACAAATCGCTTTACAACTTCTGTCAATCCTGCTTTCCATGAAAGATCAAAACACTTTGAAATTGATGTCCACTTCATCAGGGAAAAATTGCAAGAGGTGTTATAAGTGCCAAAAAGATTGGCTCTTCAAACCAAACTGCAGACATTCTTACTAAAAACCTCCCTGTTTATCAGCATAAATTCTTGTGTGAAAAATTGATATTGTTTGATATGTTTGCTCATCAGATTAAGGGGAATGTTAAATTTTGGGGTATTAATCTGTGACAAACATGTCATTCTATCAATTGCTAATGGCTTTCAAGTTATGTTCAGATTATTACAGGGGTTAATCATGGACAAAGAATAAAAGGTTTAAAGTTCCAAGATGCTCGTTTCAGCTGAAGCTATTCTCGTTTCTGCTGATGAGTCATTTATAGCCGTTAGAGGGTCTTAGTGTAACTTAATCTCCTATTTAATAAGTCCCTTAATCTAGGGTTAGATACACTTGTGTGTGCAGTCATTTCTCACACACTCTTCTCTTCTCTTTGATCATTTCAATCGATCTTGTCTCTTCTTTGTATTTGTATGATTATTGTCTCATTGACATTAATCTAACCGTGTAACATTTTGGATACTATTGTTGATATAATCTAAGCCGACTATTGAGGCTTAGGTTTGAATAAAAGTTCTTCTGTTTACTTGTTGTTGCTGATACTTTCGTACACAGATGTTAAACATTAATTACCTATTAGATTAACTTTCTATGAGTAGAGTTCGATATGCTTGATATATATTGGCAATATCCAGATGTTAAATATTAAGTTTGTCAATTAGGATTTTTGTATCTGTTCTTCTATACATATGAATGACTTTCTTTTGCCACATTTAACTAGCTTTTAGCTATTATAAACATGTATATCTACTCTAATCCAAAATCCTACTCCAAGAAGAAACAGTCATACCTTAAAAAGATTTAAGGATCGTTAATAAGAATTACTTGGTCAATGGAAAAAAAGGTATTTGAACGACGTTTTGGCGTAAAAAGACCATTTACTTGATTTGTGTATTTGGCTATCGTTTACAAACACCAACTGTATCGTAGATATATATATATATATAGAAACATTTATCTTTTTGGTTCAATCTAGATTATCCAGAATTGTCTCATGTCACATACAAATCAATTGTTTCCATTTCAACCACCACTGACTCCTGCAATCTTGAAAGAAGGATCACTTTTAGATAAAGGTTCATGCATTTTGTAAGAAGCGGCAACTATTTATGGACTTTGGCAAAGTAAAATGCATGCATTTGGATGCATGCTCCCATTCTTGAAAATTTCAAGATGCTTTTACTTGACCATATATATTGATCACATCATAGTCTCATTTTTATGCCTTAACTTTTACAAGTCACCAACTCACACCTAAAGGTGTTTGCGTGAATTTTATTAACATTATTGGTAAATCTACTTTGATGAATTTGGTGGCTTGGTTCCTAAACTTTTAAGTGAATTATTATGTGTCCTCAACTTTTAAGAAGGCGTTCAGTATTTATACTTAGAAAAAATTACATGTCGCGTCCATGTGGTTTACCAAAAATAAGTCATCATATTTCGTTTTTTATTTACATTGACGATACTTAGAGTCCATTTGATTTATAAGTAGGGTTGGATTTGGATTTAGATTTGGTTTAAGATTTGAATTTAATGTATGTTTAGGAGAGAGAAATTATATTTTTAAATATATTTTATAATAAATTTTAAATAAAATATATTAATTTGAATGATAAAATACTAATAAAAAACTTTGAGGGGTCCATATTATAAAGAGATAGAAATTGAAAATGCCCACAAATTTAGGGCCCGTTTGGTTATGGTTTTAGGGAGTGGAGATTGGGTTTAGGATTTTAAAATGTTGATTGGTTGATGGGATTACTTTTAAAAATGAGGCTCATCCTCACTAAATTAAAACCCAACCCACTGGGTAGTATTTCTCTCTCTTAATTGTAGGTTCCATTTTACCTCTCACATTCTTTTATTTTTCTAATATTTTATAATTTAAATTTAAATTTATTAAATTAAAATATATTTTATAATATATTTTCTCTTTCCTACATTAAATACAAATTCAAATCTTAATCCAAATCCTAATCCTAATCCTAAACCCAACTATAAACCAAACGGGCCCTTATACAAACCCTCTTGATACCTATCTAAATTGCCAACAATTATTTTGATTCAAAAATCTATTCCTCATTTCAAAAGCAACAACCAAACAACTTATAATTGTCTTTTCAAGTTGAAACCATTCCATACCCTCATATCAAACGGCCCTTATTTTTCAAGCTACTTGCACTAATAATCTCTATTTTAGATGTCTATTAAATTTGTCTGTTAGCATCTATCATGTGCAACACACATGATGGTAGAGGTAATTATACTTTTTATAATGAGTAAACTCCAAAATACATCCCTGTGGTTTACGTTGTTTCGCACCATACATCCCTCTCGTAAAAGTTTCAACAAATACATCACTCCGTTAGTAAAAGTTAACCTAGATACATCCCTCAGTTAAAATAAGGACTAACGGTGCAAATTATTTCTCCGTTATCTCCTAACGAGATAATATATTTACATTGTTAGTCCTCGGTTAACGTATTTGCACCGTAGTCCTTTTAATGTTTTCGTCCGTTTTTACGTTTTGTCCCTTTTTTACGCAACCGTTTTTACGTTTGTTGCTTTTTTACGTTTTCTGCTTTTGTCCTTTTTTACGTTTTCTTCCGTTTTACGTGTTCGTTTTTAAGTTTTCGTCCGTTTATTTACGTTTTGCCCCATTTTTTACGTTTTCGTCCGTTTTTACGTTTTCTTACGCTTTTATGTTTTCGTTTCATTTTTTACGTTTACCTTTTTTACGTTTCGTCTTTTTTTACTTTTCAGCTTTTATACGCTTTTGTCATTTTTACGCAACGTTTATTAACGTTTTGCCCTTTTTTACGCCCCGTTTTTACGTTTTCATCGTTTTACGTGTTGCTCTTTACTTTTCTTCGTTTTTTACGTTTTCGTTCATGTTTTTACGTTTTCTTCCATTTTTTTACATTTTCGTCTATTTTTTACGTTTTTCGTCCGTTTTTTTTATGTTTTCGTCTTTTTTTTTAGGTTTTCGTTTATTTTTTTCACTTTTTTATCTGTTTTCATACACTTTTATCCGTTCTCGTCGATTATTCTTATGTTTTTATCTGTTTTTATCCATTTCATATATATAATGTGTATGAAAACGGATAAAAATGTATGAAAATGGACCAAAACGTATGAAAATAGAAAAAAATGTTTCTTTATCGATTTTAAATCACGATTTTGACCCCTTTTCAAAAAGAAATCATGATTAAAAAAATGTTTTTTTAAATCACGTAAAAAAACGGACGAAAACGTAAAAACAAGAAAACGCTAAAACGTAAAAACGAAAACAATGAAAACGTAAAAACGCGGAAAAAGGAAAAACGTAAATAAACGGACAAAACGTAAAAACGGACGAAATAAATGATGAAAACGTAAAAGGACAAAACGTAAAAAGGTAGATCGACAATGTAAAAAGCGAAAACATAAAAAAACAGAAGAAAACGTAAATAAACGGACGAAAACATAAAAAAACGAACGAAAACATAAAAAACGGACGAGAACGTAAAAAAAGGGGCAAAACCGTAAATAAACGGACGAAAACGTAAAAAACGGAAGAAGGCGTTAAAACGATACAAAACGCATACAAAACGTAAAAAATCTAAAACGTGAAAACGGATCTAAAACGTAAAAACGGACAAAATGGACGAAAACATTAAAAAGGACTAACGGTGCAAATACCGTTAACCCAGAGAACTAACGGTGTAAATATTTTATATCTCGTTAGGAGATAACGGAGAAATAATTTGCACCGTTAGTCCTTATTTTAACTGAGGGATGTATATAGGTTATCTTTTACTAACGGAGTGATGTATCTGTTGAAACTTTTGCGAGAGGGATGTATGGTGCGAAACAGGGTAAAGCACAGGGATGTATTTTGGAGTTTACTCTTTTATAATTAATTAGTTTTTTTACACTAACCAAACTTGGAGTGCAACTTCTTCTTCTTAGACGTTGTTTGTTTTATTAAGATGATTTTTCTTTTCTTTTTTTTTTCTTTATTATTTTTTTTTTGTCTGAATCAAACTAACACATCTTACTGTTAAAAGATGTTTCTGAATTTAAATCATATAACCTTTTTTTTTTGTCTGGTAAAGTATCTTAATGGTGTCAACAATTGCAATTTAAATATAAAAACGATGCACTTATTTAAATAATAAAAAAAAATACATTATATGTTTCTAACGTTGTCAATCGTATATTTATGTCAAATCGATAAATGTGTGTAAATGTTTATTATACATATATGTTTGTTGAAGTCGCAGATTTGTAACACATTTTTCGTTATGTTATGTAAAACAAGAAAGAAAAAGTCTGTATATATATTTATTTAAGAAAAAATGAAAAATATAAATAATATATTTAACGTAAAAAAATTGAAAAACAAAAAATATAAATAACAACAAAAGTATAAGCCATTAAGAGAGGTGATAAAATACTTCCTCCACCTTTTAATAAGTAAGACCTCCCTTCTAAAAAAAATAAGTAAGACCTAATACATCTTATCGCCTCTTACTGAAAATGAAAAACCAAACACCCTAACCTTTAACCGCCTCTTACTGAGTCAGAGATAATAAGAGGTTAAATAATAAAAGGAAGAAATTTAACTTGCAACGTGAGCTAGTGGTAACGGCGCGACACACAAAAACAAGAGGCCAGATGTGATGCTTAGCGAATCGTGACGGCTGGTAAAAAACGCGAGGGTTGAAAATGCACTCTACCAAATGCTCTAACAATATGGTGAGTTGATAGAAGAACAACAGTAAACTATAGGTACCGTTTATGTATAATTTAGTCTTATTTTCCTGAAAAAGAAATGAGATGTCAAAACCACAATACTAGATTCTATGTGCTCTCCTTTGGCCTTTTTTTTCCATCGGTCATGTTAGGAATTAGAAATTCCCGGTATTAAAGAGTCGGTCACCTCAAGTATATGTAATCGTTAGAATGCTCGTAGTCGTAGTTATATTTAGGTTAGTAGTATTTTGTTAAGTAACACCGTGGAAGACGGACGGGTCTTTACCCACTGTATGCACGATCCACGCCGTTGTGTGGCATTTTTATGTAAGACTATAAATACTCTCTACCTCCCAAGGTAGAGAGTTGGAGCTCATAATAATAGTTTTTCTTTCTCTCACTAAGTTCCCTAAACCTCTAACTTTCTCTCTATAGAACTCACCATTATACGCCCACTTTGTGTTATGGTTTGATGTGTATGTGAAATCAATATCCAACAATTGGTATCAAGAGCCATGGTTAGATCATATCTTGCACATCTTTGGATTTCTAGTGGTTTTAGGTGGTTTTTGAGTTTGAAAAAGTTTAGTGGTTTGTGCATCATTTGGTTGATTTCTTGTGTTAAAGCTTGGATTTTGTTAGTACTTTTATGTTTAGAATCATCACAAGTGTTTAGGTTTTCATTTGGTAAGCTTGAATCATCTTGGTTGGGTTGTTTTGGATTGAAAAGTGATGTTTATGTGGTTTTTCTTGCTAGCGACTTGATATACTGATCTCTTTCTTCGTAGCGACTTGCTTCACAATTTTGTAGCGAGTTACAGTTTTGGAGCTAGCGACTTAGACCTAGCGATTACAAGTACAAGTTGTGGACTCTCCACTACGGTAGCGACTTGGTGGTAGCGACTTGGTCTCAGTAGCGAAGTTGCTCTTTAGCGACTTGAAGTTTTAGCGACTTGAGTAGCGAATTGTTGCCAAAATTTTGCTAGCGACTTGAGGCTTAGCGAGTTACTACTTAGGGACTTGGTGCTTAGCGACTTGGTTCAAGGGTTATAGCGACTTGGTTGATCTTTACGAAGAAGAGGTTTGACCAAAGTTGACTTTTTACGTCAAAACTTCAAACGGCCATAACTTTTGATCCAGAACTCCGTTTTAAATACCATCAAAACGACGAACAGCCTGAATATTATGAGGTTTCACCACGATGTCGTGAAACGAATTTTTCGAGGCCCAAATCCTCTCCGAAAGGAATTTATTGAGCTTTTAAGATTTTAGATCTAAATTTCTCCATAAAATCGTGCAACAACCAACCCAAATCACAACCAAACAACATCTCTGCTTATCCCACAAACAATCATAAGACCTAACACACAATTGTCTATCATTGTGTCGATCCATCATTCATCTTAACACATTCCATTGGTCATTGCTTAACGGTTTGGTCTTGATTTTAGTAAAATCCCGCAAAGATTCTATTTCTCGGTTTAAATCATAGACTTGTAAAATCCCGTGCATTCCACCACATCATGTCTTACTCTCTTAACCCGGTGATTTCGAAGTGCTTAAATTGTATGATCTTTGTGGAAAATAATGTTAATGATTGCTACACTGAACGATTAAAGATGTTTGAATTAAACAATGAGGATGTGAGATCTTCATGTTCGGAGTACAATGAGAATGAATTGCACCCGCTGAGAATGCCATGCAAATGGAATGCGATATTGAGCCCTATCGGCTACTTCATCGCACCTCATACAAATGTTATCCATAGCCGGGATCGAACATGTAGTGCTCTTTTCCGCCAAGACTTACCTACATTGACAAGAAGCTTGTTGTTGAACTTAGAACATTTAAAGCTGCAACTTACCAATGAAGAGGTTCAAAAGGATGGTTCCAAAGTCGCTCTTCAAGTAATCTACAAACAATTTCACCATTCATGAGTGGGGAATATTCAGCAGATACGATCAACATTTGACCGAATTTCCTTCAAAATACATACTGGAATGGAAATTCAGGAATTCATTGAGACATTTATCCAACTCATGGATAATGTGAAAAGTACATTGAAGAATCTGCTCAAAAGAATGAAAACGTGAATGAGTGTCAGATGCAGTTGAAAGATTGTTGTGATAAGTTGGGTAATGTTTCGTTGAAGTATCGGTGTTCTTGAATGCGAATGTCGGTGACAACAAAATTGATGAGTCGGATAATGAAAAAATGGAATCTTCATGCTCAAATTCACAAGAGAGAGAGGTGCACCAGACACAACCTGTGCAAGTTAATGCAAAGGAACACTCCATGGAAGCTTCGGATGTACCCAAGATAGAGATGCACCAGTCACAACCTGTGCATGTCAATGCTGAGGTAAGTTGCATGGAAGTTTCTACTGTACCTAGTTGTGCATCTTCTACTCAAAATGATGATTATGAACTGCATGAGTACGCTGCATTTGTGCTGATGATCTTTGTTACCAGAGCTTAACATATATATGGATCAGGTTGCTATTTATGAACAGCGTGCTAAGTTTGAGTTGACCACCCGTGGCAAAGGGTGAAATGGGCCCAAATACGCATAACTATTAGAAAAAGTAATATTAGAGAAGAAGTATTAAAACAAGAGTTAAATTCCTTACAAGAAAAGCTTTCTAAAACCGCTAAGCAAAAACAAGAACTTCAGGAAAATGTTAAAGTGCTTAAGCAAGAATTTAGTGCTAAGGAGTCAAAACTTTTGAATGATTTTTCTAATCTAAAGACTTTGAAAAACAAGCTTGAAAATAAGTTGTACGTACAAGGAAACACCATTCAGACTGCTCACATGATCACTAAGCATAGAGTTCTAAGTGACAAACATAGTGTGGCTGTTGGGATATGAAAGTGCTGAAGATATCAAAGTACTGAAGATATCAAAGTACTGTGAAGCACAAATCTTTGGAAGAAGTTAAAGACTCAAAGTACTGTTAAAGACAAAGTCAAAGTAATCGCAATATGAAGTCAAAAGTACTGCAAGAACAAAAGAACTGTTATATTCGTTTATGGAAAGAATTGTATTCTATGTTTAGATTACTTGTCGTACAAGGTTATCAATTGTAAACCGATTAGGATATCCTTGAGCCTATAAAAGGACTCCTAGATTGGCATTAGAGGTATGCGATTTCAAAAAAGAGTTTTAGAGTTTACGAATTAGTGTTTTAGAGAAAAGTTCGATTATCTTAGAATTGTATTAGAGTATCTGCATAATAAGCAGATTTAGAGTTAATAATAAAAGTTATTCTTCTTAGCTTTGTTAAGTAAATTCAGCGTACTTGATAAAGATTGCTCGGTGTTTCTTTGTTAATAACTTAGGATTTATCCAAGGTTATTAAACCTTAACAAGCAAGTTAAGATAGTTTGATTAAAGTATATCGATCCAACAAGTGGTATCAGAGATTGTGTGGAAACTCTGACTAGGAAGAAACCCTACTACAACAATATTCAAGATGTCATTTGAAGCTGCATCAACTTCTATCACAGAGGTATGTTCTAAGTGTCATGATTTTTATCATAAATTACTTCACAGTTATGTGATTGAGAGAGATAATTGTGTTAAGGCTAGGGCTGAGGTAGCAGGTTATCAAATAACCTTAGAATCTATGGAAGCCAAAATTTTAGCACATGAAACTAATGAAGTAGCTTGGGTGAAAAAAAATATGCACAAGGATTACCAGTTAAAGCTTAGTGAATGGAAATTAAACTGTAAAATTCTTTGAAATTGAGAAATTAACAAAGGAAAGAGATGATTTGTTAGCTAAGTTTGCTGCTTGGGGTGAAGCTGGTTTGTCACATGTTTCTTATGTTCAAAAACAAAGAGAGCCTATCTTAAAAATGGATTAGGTTTTGGTATGGATTTTAGTAAGATAGAAGAAAACCAATCTAGTAATCGGGATGAAGGTGAGTATGAGGATATAACCACTAGTGATGAAGAACTCATTAATTATGTAGATACATCTAATAATGATGGTTCAATAAGTGACTCACCTCCTGCATATAAGAAAGCTAATGATTATCATGTTGTTCCACATCCTACTGGCATTCATCAACCCCTTAGGCATGATGTTTCTCGTTTTGGAGTAGACAGTCTAGAGTTTAGGAAAAAGCTAGTTGCTAAATCTAGGTCTGAAACACCCAAAGAAACAGTTGAAAACGGTGTTCAAAATCAGCGTACCTTTAAATCAAAGTACTTGCTCCACAAGCGATACCTTCTTCAAAACCTTTTCAAAGCGATCTTGCTAAACCTTTTGGGATAATTTTGGTCAAAACGGGTTTAATCACTCACCAAGAAGGCAAAATAATTTTGGGCATAGACATAGAAGATGTCACTTTGACAGATGGGTCAGAAAGCGTGTTTTGTGTGTTTCAATCCTACTCATCTAATTAAGGATTGTGAACATCACTCAAAATACCTTAGAAAATTTCCAAAGAACAGGATCGCCAACGAAACCTAGAGTACAAACCGTTTGGACTAACTCAAATAGGGTTAATCACAGAAACTTCACATCGGATCATAGATACCCACAACAGAGAAGACCTTCAGTATCTCACAGGTACTTTCCAAAGTCTTGTTAACTCTGGCCCAAGATACTTTCACAAAGTCTTGCTCAGGACAAAACAAAGTACTGATCACAATACTTGGTATAGAAATTCTAGGCAATCTCACTATCAACCTAGAAGGTATTCCAATTCACATAGGAGATTTAGATCGGAGGAACCAATTGTTAAAAAGAATGGGTTAAAAAGGGAAAGTAATGCTAGAGGGACGAGACAATACTTTCAACTAAAAGTGAATCAGATGTTTTTTGTGATGAGAAAAAGATATTTTTGTTAAAACCGAGAAAGTTTTGAAAATACACATGTTTTGAATAACAAGATAATATTGGATCATGCTTTAGAAAACAGTGGAGATTATGTACTCAAAGAATGTGAGTATGTCACTCCACAAGGGAACCACAAGTCGATAATGGCTTGGGTTCCTAAAAGCCACTAACTTTTTCATCTTATTAGACAGGGCAACCCAGAAGAGGAGCTTAAAGATCATTTTTGATAGTGGTTGTTCTGTTTGCATGACAGGAGATCAGGAGGTTCTGTCAGATGTTTTGAAGAATATTAGTTAGTAAGCTATGTTTGAGGGGAGGACTATAAGGTGTTAGTATAGTCCTGTGTATTGCTTGAGGGGAGGATGCTTGTTTATACTTAGTTTATATGAAGGAATTTGGCAAAGTACTGTTTTTCCTGAAAGTACTGCTTGGAAAGTACTTGGGAAAGTATTGCTTATGTGGAAAGTCTTGTTTGTCGTATGGGTAAGTAAAAATCTTTGTTCCAACGGTAATATTGATGGGTAATTGATAGTAACGGTAGGAGTCCTATGGAGGAGGATGAATATTATATTAGATCTACAGTTGCTGGACGGACTATCAAGATTACAGAAGCCTCAATTCGAGAAGATTTATTATTTGGAGATGAAGATGGGGCTCTTCGATTTGACAAGCAACTGATTTGGGATACTTTTAGGAATCTTGGCTATGAAGGATCTTTAACAGATCAAACATTTAAGAAAGCATTATTTTGTCCTCAATGGAAGTTCTTGATTCATGTACTGCTTCATTGCATAAGTTCTAAAAGTACTTCTTGGGAGCATTTTGGGTCCAATATAGCATCTGCAATGGTTGGACTAGCTCCGACAGAGTGTTTAATTTTTCAAACCTTATTTTGGATGGGATGCTATCACATATATCCTCCGGGTCAAAATGGCTGATGTACCCAAGGTTTGTACAGGTTTTCTTAAACAAGCAATTGGTGATGTTCCAAAACCTCTTTGCTTTGTTACTGTTATTGTGCAACAAGCCAAAATCTTTACATTTCGGCTAGGCGGTGCTTTGTTCAGAGGTGGAGATATACCATTAACTTCTACAATGATGGAAGTTGTTTAAGTATGCGTAATGAAGCTGGAGAGGATGAAGAAAGTGAAGGTCCTGATTCTGTACATGGTACTGCTTCACAAAGTATTGCCTCTCAAAGTTCTGTTTCTCCAAGATCTGCTTCACAAAGTGCTCTCACAGATGATGCTGCAAGTACATGCTTCTATTGAAGGTACTTGCATCTTTCTGAGGTACTGTTTCTCCAAGCACTGAGGTTCAAGCAGAGATTGAAAGAACACCTACTCCATCTCCACAACATTTTGTTCCTGTTTTAGAAGAACATTCACATCTTCAAGGTGACGATCATACTATACCTCGTGAAGGTTTGACTTTGGATAATTATGCTTTGACAAGGGAGCTTGTTAGGTTGAACAAGACTGTTGAGTTTCAAGCTAAAGCGCTTAGGAAATTGAAGCGTAAGTATATCTGGTTGAGGAATTTTATTAAACCATATATTCAAGGTTTCAACTTATGGGTTAAAGAGGAAAACAAACGCCGTAAACAACTTCGAAAGGAATTAAAACGAAAGAAGGTTCCTAAATCATCTTCACAACTTGGGGAGGAATATAGAAAAGGAAAATTTGAAAGAAGATGTTATGAAGAAGAAAGAATCTGTAAGTACTGCAGAAAAGATTATTTCAGATTCTGAGGAAGAAGTGCAAGTTCAAAGTACTGATAATCAAGGTACTGATAATCAAGGTACTGAACATCAAGGTACTGATGATCAAAGTAATGTTTTTCATGATACATCTAGGCAAGAAGTAATTACACCAAGGGTATTGAATTTTGAAGAAGATGCTGGTCCTTCTACAATTGTTATAGAAGAAGAGGAGGAAGCTACATTCAAACCCATTTACTCTGCAAGTGATGATGAATTAATTGCTACAATATTAGATTTGTCACAACCAAGAGGAGGAGTTACTATTAGAGATGTACAAGAAGAAGAACAACCAAGAACTTCTCAACCTTCAATTGATCCAAAAGATAAAGGAAAGGTATTCTGGTTAAAACAAAGAAAAAGAAACTCACTTTAGCAGAACTTAGAGCAATTGAAGTTGCTAGGAATGAAGCTGCAGCTAGAAAAGTTCAAGAGGAGTTAGATGCTCAAGATAGAAAGAAACGAAGCTCAAGAAGCTCTGAATAGAAGCGGCTCAAAAGATGCAAGATAAATTAGATGCTTGAAGCTCTTGAACCTTTACATTCCCTACACATTAGATATATGCCAAAAAGACCTAATTTAGCTAAAGACAGGAATGCTATGATGGCTTATTTAAAAAGTCGAGGATATAAGGGTTTGCAGAAGTTAAATTATGTTGATATGAAAAGACTTTATGATGTCAAAGCAACTTATAAGAAGAGTGTTGCTGATATTAAAGACTTTAGAAAGAAGCTCATTGGATGAATCGAAAGGAAGAAAAGCTTAAAGAGAAAAAGAAAAACGAGGTTCTGAGATGTTCAGTTTTAAATAAAGAAAAGGTTGAATTAAGATCTGAGACTAGAGATGAATTGAAGAATTATCTCAGAATAGTAGATTTTGATTATACAAAGGAAGATGATGATATGAAGTTGAACAGATCAAAGATCAATGTTTTTAAAGTTGTGAAATCCAAGAATGAAGATTACATGATTTTTCATAAAGAAGATGAAAGCTTCAAAGTTTTTAAAAGGCTATGGGATTTATTGCATATTATAGATAGAGTAGACCTATTCTACTTATATCATGTTGTGAAGGCTTACTTTGAAAATAATCCATTGGAAGGGATTGGTTTGGTTTTACATGGTGATCTGATAACTCTATGGAAACTGAAGAAGAGCACTAATGATATCTGGAAGAATCAAGAAAGCTGGGAAATAGTTTCTTTGGAGATTCTTTGAAGAATCTGGAGTTCATGTTTTGGAGTTGGAAAATGGAACAATGATACACATGTTTGCAGAAAGAAGATATCCTCTCACAGTTGAGCTCATGAGAAGAATGCTAGAGCATGGATTGGAAGTAGAAGAGGATAATGAAACCGCTTGCATGGTTATCAACTTGTTTATAAACTGGACTACCATTGCTGAGAATGATCAATAACTGGTATGAATTTTATTTGAATAAATAATTTTTGATATATCAGTACTTTTATTCAAAGTATCGCCGAAGATTTCATCAAAATATCTTGTTCTTTGAACTAAACCGTTAAATAAATTTTATAAGAAACCTTTTTGCTAAGTAATAAATATTTTGAAATAAAGGTTCAATAAATGGTTTTTGTGATGATAACATCAATAGGTTATCAATCCACCATGGTTACAAAAGGATTGACTAATCCATGAGCAAACGGCTCCGGTAAAGATATATCAAATCCGTTTTAGTTGACAACTTGCTAATAAGTTGGATGGTATTCAACTCACCATATCGGTAATGTGAAGAGTTGGCTAGCCCACAAGAAAATGGCTTGTGGTAAAGGCGGTGGAAAAACCATTATTGGTAATTAGTTCACCATTAGATAGAAGAACTAACTAGTCCGAAGGGTACGACTTTTGGTAAAGACTAATCAAATCTGTTGATAGCTGATGGTTTGCTAAAAATCATATGGTTATCAATGTACCATGGTCTTACACACCAAAACATTTGGCTACTCCAGAGATAATGGCTTTGGTAAAGAGATATAAATCCATTAATTTTTCAATGATTCACTTGAAAGTGATGAGAATAGTATGCAACTTAAACTGAATTAAATGTACAAATTGTCATATGTTGTCGTGTTCTTTGAAAAGATGGAGCTTCTTTGGATGTTTGAAAAAGAGAACAATTCTAAGAAATACTTTGACAAGAACAGATGTTACTGAGGATAAAAGCTTAAAGACTAAGAAACAATCCGTTTTAAAAGATGAAGCTGTTAAAGATATATTCACAAAGGAACTTGAAGTCAAGCAAGTAGAATTCAAGTTAGGGGAGGATTGTTGGGATATGAAAGTGTGAAGATATCAAAGTCTGAAGATATCAAAGTCTGTAAGTCAAAGTAAATCTGGAAGAAGTTAAAGACTCAAAGTCTGTTAAAGACAAAGTCAAAGTACTGCAATATGAAGTCAAAGTATTGCAAGAACAAAAGAACTGTTATATTCGTTTATGGAAAGAATTGTATTCTATGTTTAGATTACTTGTCGTACAAGGTTATCAATTGTAAACCGATTAGGATATCCTTGAGCCTATAAAAGGACTCCTAGATTGGCATTAGAGGTAATGATTTCAAAAAGAGTTTTAGAGTTTACGAATTAGTGTTTTAGAGAAAAGTTCGATTATCTTAAAGTTGTATTAGAGTATCTGCATAATAAGCAGATTTAGAGTTAATAATAAAAGTTATTCTTCTTAGCTTTGTTAAGTAAATTCCGCGTACTTGATAAAGATTGCTCAGTGTTTCTTTGTTAATAACTTAGGATTTATCCAAGGTTATTAAACCTTAACAAGCTAGTTAAGATAGTTTGATTAAAGTATATCGATCCAACAGTGGCCTTAGTTGATGAACCAAACCCTGAGGCTTGTAAAAAGGCTAGAGAAGCTCATAAGGTACTGTATGATGGTAATGAGATCCTTAAACCTAGACAGAAACCTAGTTGCTGCTGAGTGCGAGGAAGATAAGAAATCGATGAAGTCACTAGGGAGAAAATGAATATGAAGCTAGAAGACCACGGGTGTAAAAAGAACAATATAACGATAAAACCCCATGATTACACTAAGGAAAATTGGATATCCTTAAACATGTTTAAGCCTCGACTCTATTGACCCCCGAACAAGTGTTCGGAAAAAGGATATGGACTTGCAAAAGTCAGAAAATCTTGTTGAAAAGAATCCCCTTGTAGGAAATTCCCTAAAGCGACTGTGTATCCTCCAAATACACCAATGCATTTAGTTCCTAGAACTATTGCCACTAAGAGCAAGACCTTAATCAGTCAATATGTTATTCTTCAACTATTTGGCGATTTTGAGAAAACTTGTAAGAAAAGGATCACACCCACTGGGATAAGCAAGGGGAAAGGGTTTTTGAACAAACAAAAGAATGCTATCTAACTGAGGTCATGCCTTTCTTTAAACAACTAAAAGATCATTTTGAGAGTCTTAAAAGGGGATAAAATCAGATATTAAAGAAATGGAAAAGGAATTTGATGCAATGATTGTTGAGGCTAGTGACTATGAGCGAGAATTAAAATATAATGAGATTGAGAGGAAGAACTTGCATACCTTGAATGAGAATCTTATTTCTGAATGTATTACTCAAGATGTGTTTTACACTGCTACAAATTGTTCCATTAATGCTTCTCAATTTCATGAATTATCTGTTGCTCTGAAAGTCTCCCATGATCGTGTCATTGAGCTTGAAAAACTAATTCTAAACTAAACGAGAAAATTGAACTGGATGATCACGACAATTTGGTTAAACATTTGTCTAAACTAGAGTCTGAGCATTTTAATTTACAACTAAAATATCAACATCTTAAAGAAAATGTCAAAACTTCAAATATCAAGACATCCTCAAATGCTCTAGAGTTTGATGCAGTTTTTCAAATTAACAAACGTGATGAACAGATTCAAGCTCATTGCAACACGATCGGAAAGTTGAAAGCCCAAATCTCTCAATTAAAGGGTCAAAGAACAATATGGCAGACTCCCAAATGCCTCCTCCTTTAGATTCTCAGAATTCTCAAACTTTTCATCTTCAAAACTTAGTTAATGCCTTACAAAAGGAAAACGAGAGTTTTCTAGAAGAAAATGAAAAAGTTAAAAGACATTTTAAAGAGTTATATGATTCAACAAAAGTCACCCGTGACCAAAATAACGAAAAATAACGTCTTTACAAAGGAAATTGAGAATCGAGAAGTCGGGAAATGGGAAACTACAACTTGTTTTCAATAAGAATGTTGTCTCAAAGTCACCCTTAGATTGCAAATACACTGTGGCAGTTAAATATATTCCTCCTCATCTTAGGAATAATGAACATGCTTTTCATGACTACTGTGCTCACCTTAAGGATAGTCTAGAATGTCTCCGTGAGATTGTCGAAGAGGATTTCATTAACAAACCTCTTGATAGTGAAATTAGGTTTGCTTGCCTCCAGGCCAAATGATCTCAAGAGCTGCTTGAATGTGTAATTGCAACATGTCCAAAACCCTTAGGTGAAAAAGGCAAAGATGTGAAGCCTTGTTCTATGCCTAGTGCCAAACAGGAAATCCGTTCTATGCCTAAAGCCAAGCATGTGACCCTTGATATGCCTTGTTCCATATCTAAATTCAAGCAAGCAACTTGTGATGTGCCTCCTAGAATTTCGAGATCCCACTTCTAGACCGGGAATGCAGAAAGTAGTGAAGCCATGTAATGTTCCCATCGTTACTTCTACAGATGTTAAGATTGACACTAAAGTTAGCGGGTCAAAACCTAGAAGCTATGCAAAGAAGGATAGGATTACGCAAACTAAAAGTGATCATGATAAGGAAGTGAAAGAACACCATAGGGACAAGAAGTTTGATTTGAACAAAAGAATCGTGTTAGTTCTAGTATTAGCTCCAAGCTTACTAAAATTAATTCGAGGCCTTATGCTGTCTGCAAAACATGCAAAAATGTTTAATTTCTGGTAATCATGATAAATGTGATGTGTTATTTCGAGGTCTAAGATTCATAACCCAGTTAATAAAGTTTGGAGAGCGAAAGAGATTAAGCAATCTCGAAACCTACAGGGAATGTGTTTACAAATGTAGGATTTCGATGGAAGCCCACAGGTCGAATATTAACGCATGGCAAACCTTACCCCTTAGCTAGATCCACTATGCCTAGAATAGTGCTTGTTAAGGTTTGGAAGCCAACTGGTAGAATAATCCCATTAAGCACAAAATGTCATTTGACTAAGTCTGATGCTTCTACTAGTTCAGCTCCTAGGGATAATGCCATTGCATCTAGGGTTTCTGCTGATTCAAATATTTCTTGTGCTAACCAAAAGGAACCCATCAGCACGTGGGGATCCAATGTTTCCAATTCTCTATCTTCGTCATTGTCCAAAGCGGTCGTACAAATCGTCCCTTGGTATTTGGATTCGGGCGGCTCTAAACATATAACCGGGCTCTAAACAATGACGTCTGTTCACATCGGGCCTCGTACTTCATCTTAATGGCGTCTGCAGATAACACTTCAGGCCCCGTTCCTCAAAGAAAAGAAAAGTGTACGCTTCAAGGCGCTTTATCTTGAAGAAGAGAAATCTTAATGTTTATGACCATTCTCATCGACATTCTTCATCAACAAGCTTCATGTTTCTCCCATGCTCATTCAGTCATCAAGTGGATCTACATTCATTAATGTATATTCTTATTCACTTGCTAAATCAAAATGGCAACTTCGGATGCAATTTTTGAGGGGGAGAAGAGTGAATATACTAAATGATGATGGATGTTTGAATAATGGTTATACGACTTAAAGTTTGATGACTCTCCTCCAACGCCTAATGTTTCACTCACTAAGGATAAATGGGATTTATTGTTTGGGATTCATTGGTTCAAGATATGTTTGATGAGTATTTACAACCGCTAGCGAATATTTGATGATCATCAAAGAATATGTGATTCATGAGTTCAAGATATGTTTGATGATCATCAAAGAAGTACAACTCAGACTACTCAAAAGCCCTATCTCCAGTTATTCCTCAAGGCGTTGATAATGATTATCATAATATTGCAGGTGCACTCATGAATAATGATCCGCTCTTTGGTATTCCTTTGCCAAATCTTCACGGATTATTGTTCATGAATAATGATCCACTCTTTGGTATTCCTTTGCCAAATCTTCATGGATTATTGTTCCTCACATCGTGCATGCTATAAATCAACCACATGAACTTCAAGGAAAATGTCTACCTCATCCGCTCGAAGTTATTGGTGTATCCTCCGATCGTGTCTACATGAATACTTTTAGGAAGAATACATTGATGTTGAGGCAGCATTTGTTCCGGTTCATTCAGTGGGTGAATGTACATCCGGTTGTATGTTTATTCACATGTTGGGCATTTGACACAAGTTGATTACTTAATCATTTATCACTTATTTGAGATTGAAGTTGACCTTCACAAAGGCGTGTTCTTATTTGATAACTTGCTCGGGCTTAAGAATTTGAGTTGAAGGCTTGGTTTATCTAGTTACCAGTAGTCGGAGTGGATGGTTGAAGACACAGTTAACTATCACTATTTGGAGTTACGTTGTTTTACTCAGTGTCACATGCAGATGACGATGTGGATAATATCAAGAGGTGTTAATGTCTCATACCTTGTTTGAGTGTGAGTACTTAGAGATTTGCTTGAAGCATAGATTCTCGACACCGTTCTTCCATCTTTAAGTGCAAGCTTAAGACACAAATGCGGGGAATTCGACTTTAGTTTCAAGTTTGGTATATTGGGTTTTTCTTCAACAGTGGTCACTTCAAATTGTCTACATATGGGTTGATAAAGATAGTCGGAGAGAGTTTATGTAGCAGTTGATTCTCACAGGATTCATTTGGGCTATTTGAGTTCTTCTCACAAGATTTCAAGTTTATGGATATATTATGTTTTGCTAATTCTGAGGTATCAAAACCATTTGGGGGAAGGATATATTATTCCAACTATTTGAGGGAAGTGGTCTCTGGAGACCTTTGGCTTATGTTACTTCAGTGTTCAGTTGGAAGAAATGTGAGAAGAATATTTGGAATGTGAGATGATACTGCCTATCGACATCTTATATACGGTTTATGATAAAGTGCTTCCGGTTATATGCACAACATGTTCACTTGATCGAGCTAATTCCGTTATTTCAGAGTTGACATCCACAGAGATGATTAGTGACTCAAAATGTTACATGGATGTCATCGTCTCTACTCTTGTTGGGTACATGTGTACATTATGTGCTGATTGGTTATATGTATATAACTGGAATGCACTTGGTAAAATGAAGATGTTGATATATTTTTCCCCTAAATAGACAACGGGTCAATCTCGAAGAGTAAGGTGTACATCGGGATGCACAAAGAGGTTCATGTGATCGGTCGTAATCGTTAATCCGGATTTGATAACCACGAGGCGATCAATGTTTCAACTTGTTACTTCGGTGTTCTGTTCTTCAGTGGTCTGAGCTTCAATCAATGAGACCGCTTTGTATTCAACTATACTTCTTAAGGAAATGGTCTTTATTCGATGTTTGTCGGTTTGGGGGGAAGCTACCAAAGATTCAAATTGAGAAGGCTCATGTCCAGACGATTTTCTTTGAAGCCTCGAATGCTTTGGTGGCGAAAGTTTAAGAGATGTTGATTCCTTTCTTCTACAACGTCTTTGAACGATATCTTTATCGCGGTACTCATTTCATCATTCTCTTAAACTAATTTATCTCTTGTATATATCTATTCGAAAATCAAAATACAAAATTATAAAACCTTCAAAACCATAAAAATAAAAATTAAAAATCTTCAAAAATATTATCATTTTGTCATACGTTTTCTCGGTTCGACAATATCTACGGTCTTTGAGATGTCATTCAAAGAATGACACGGGACTTTAGATGTTGTTCAAATGTTAAAAAAAAAAAAAAAAAAAAAAAAAAAAAAAAATTTTGGGAGAAAGAGAAACAATGGTTTATTGTCATTTCGGCAGTAACCCTTTTTCAAAGAAAGAACAGAGCCATACTTTATCATGTTTTCAAAATTCCATGCTCGGATTCTTTAAACATTTATCTGCTGAAAACTAACTGCTTTGAAAAATAACTCAGCCTCTATTTTTGATAATCATCTGGACTTATTTGTCAAAATATCAATCTCTCAATCAACAACCTATGTCATTGATTGAGGGAGAGAATGATTTCAATTAAATTAAAAAGTTATTTGGCATTCAATTGTTTTCAAAAGATATTCATGCATGTTTTATAAATGGAGTTTAAAGTCTTAAAATCCGATCATTATCAGTTAAAACGCTTTCATAATCAAGTCACAGTTCTCCTTAAAAGCTTTCAAAATCAATTTAAATCTATAAGAGATCACAAATCTCAAATGATTTGATAATTGTGATCGGGGAGAATGTGTGATTTAAATTGGATTTAAACTGATAATTCGGTAAATGGTTTTATAAGGATGTACAAGCTCTCCTTCCCACATGTGACAAACGATTTCAAATTTTCCATGCACATGTTGAGGGGGAGCATCTATCTTAAACATATGATTTGAAACGTGATAACTTATCTCAAGGTGCAGGTTCCTCTAGTATGTGCAAAACTCTTTTCAAATCTCGAGGCACATATTGAGGGGAGCAAAATCATGAAAACCTCATCCTTCCCCGAAATGCTTTATCTACTTGATTCGATTAGGGAAGTGATGTTGATATTTTTTTTTAAATGGTAATCAAAGAAGTTAATTCTTTCTCTTGCCTCCGTGTGGAAAACTATTTCAAATACTTGATTCACATGTTGAGGGGAGTTCTTCTTCTAAAAATATCAAAAACAATTCAGGTACAAAATGCTTTGATAAAATATCATAAGTATCTGGATTGATTTTCAAATGGTTTTCAATTGGTTCCTATGGCGGATGAACAATACCAAAAAGACCGACCAACTTTACATTATGTATGGTGATATAAGGACGATAAGGTTAGGTATGTGTTCCCATGATCCGCCAGAACCGGAGGGATCTACCAAGGGACTATCCACTAGTTAGTGTAGAGTTCTTAGGTATGATGATAAAAGGAGAAAAATGAGATATGGGAAGAGTGCGGACTAAGAATGAGCTAGTACTGGAATAAACCCAACAAGGTTCTTGCTATGAAGTCTCGGTAAGCACTGAAGGGGTTGAAGAATGAAAAAGAATTGAATGAGAAAAGGGTGAAAACAAATAGCCCTCCATATATTCAACCTTAGGCAGAACCGGGTTCAATTCTTATGCTACTGATGGTAACATCGGTATTGAAGACAAGACGTCATGGACCCAGTGACGCACTGCACTTCAACTTTCCAAACCACTAAAGTTCCTCTTAAAAGGACTTGTTTCATTCTCACGGGGAACCGACATTATCTATCAACTTTCTCTTAGAGATTGTTGATATTGAAGGAGGAGACCCTCTCCCTAGTCTCCGATATAGGATCCAAATATGCACAAATTGAGTTTAGTGCCACGAGATCATCAATAAATCTCATTAGGACACTTTCAATGAAGACTCTCTGTTTCACACAATGTGGAAAGAGATTATATCTTGAGTCCTACGCATTATCCTTGTGGTATTGCCAGAACATCCGAGTGATGTGTTTACATATTCATTGTGAAGATGGAAAGCCTTCTGGAGCCAACATCTTACAAGCTCCCGGTAGGTGGCATGTGAGATCTATTATACAGATCAACCATGTGACAACCGAACAGAAACAATGGGGCGATTCATTCTTTTGAATCAATCCTGGTTCAAGTTATGGATTGACGGATACCTTTGAAAAACCGATCTTTGTGCTTTAAAACTCTTTTCATTAGCACGTCGACCGTGTACTAATTTTTCAAATCAAAAGGTGTTTTATGATTGATAATTGAGCAATACACGATTATTTTTCAAATCTCTTTTCATCAATCAGTGGACGTAAATTCGCTGGTTCACTCACTCCGTGTTGTCTTTGAGACGTTCGGTTTGAGAACGAAAGCTAGAGCATTGCGAAACCTGTCAAGGAAATTCTTCGAATTATACCCGATCACAGGCAGTACATGTACTGATCAACGGGGAACCGTGGGTCGTGTACCTCAATTCATCGAAAGTGTTCAAAGACACTTTCGTGCGCTTTATTGCTAACTGTCTTATGCGGTACACCGACGCGTTGGTGATCGAATGAAGCGGTCAATACATAGCCGCATGCTCACTTAACACATTCATCTCAAAAGAAATCATGATTAGTGCATCAATGACTCGGATATTTTCACTCCATGCTTCGCTACGCCAATATCATGAATCAACTAAAGCTTCCGCTACTCGATGAGAATATATCATGATCCGAATGTGAGCATGTCGGTCCGAATGTCACAACATTACATAATACCAACACCACAATGGATGTATCAGAGATTTTCTATTAGCTGATGATCTCAAAAGCGGGCTCAACATTATTATCACGTGGATCAGTAAAAGACCTCCACTTGGATTAACCAAACATGCAATGAGTGGAATCAATGACTACGAGCTTGGGAGCAAAGTACTACATCAAGAATGCAAGATCAATTGTTAATGTAATATCTGTATTCAATGTCATTTTAGTATATGTTTGAGGTGACCTCCCTTAGGGGAGATTGTTAGGAATTAGAAATTCCGGTATTAAAGAGTCGGTCACCTCAAGTATATGTAATCGTTAGAATGCTCGTAGTCATAGTTATATTTAGGTTAGTAGTATTTTGTTAAGTAACACTGTGGAGGACGGACGGGTCTTTACCCACTGTATGCCTGATCCACAGCCCGTTGTGTGGCGATTTATGTAAGACTATAAATACTCTCTACTTCCCAAGGTAGAGAGTTGGAGCTCATAATAATAGTTTTTCTTTCTCTCACTAAGTTCCCTAAACCTCTAACTTTCTCTCTCTAGAACTCACCATTATACGCCCACTTTGTGTTATGGTTTGATGTGTATGTGAAATCCAATATCCAACAGGTCAACTCTATTTTTTCCCCTAATGACATACACTCAGGCTGGATACAACTTAATATTTCTGACAGGAGTCACTTTATTTTGTTTATCCATAAATTCATGCTTGTCAAAGAACAAATCACCACCATCTATCTAGTTTAATTTAATGATAGAGATTAACTAAAGATTTAAAAGGTAAACTTAAGTCCATATTTTTCTCTTGTGTTTATGACCGTTTTTTTTTATTCACATTTTTTTTTTCGGAAATACACGTTTTTTATTTAATTCACATTTTTTTTGAGTAAACTGCAAAAATCATTCCTGTGGTTTGTGTATTTTCGCAAGAATCATCCCTATCTCAAACCTTCAGCATTAACCATCCCCAAGTCCACAAACGTTTAGCAATAATCATCCCTGAGCACTAACGTCGTTAGTTTTACCGGTTAAGTGTTAAATAATATTTTCCCGTTAGTCCCTCCGTTAATATTTTTGTACCGTTAGTCCTCATTTTACGTTTTCGTCACTTTTTACGTTTTGTCCGTTTTACTCGTTTTCGCCTCGCTTTTTATCCGTTTTGTCCATTTTTATCCGTTTTGTATGTTTTTGTCCGTCATTTGTACGTTGTCCGCTTTTTTACGCTTTTCATCCGTCGTTTTATCGCTTTTGTCCGTCATTTGTACGCTTTCGTCCGTTTTACGCGCTTTTCGTCCGTTTTTTTTAACGTTTTTGTCCGTTTTAAATCGTTTTCGTCCATTTTTATATGTTTCATCTGCTTTATCCGTTTTCTTATGTTTTCGTCCATTTTTGAGTTTTTATACGATTTTTGTCCGTTTTTAATGTTTTTGTCCATTTTTACGGTCTCATCCATTTTTCGTTGTTCATATTTTTCACGTTTCGTCTTTTTGCGTTTTTTTATTTTTCCTCCGTTTTTACGCTTTAGTCCGTTTTTACGCTTCGTCCTTTTTCGTTCATCGTTTTAGCGTCCATTTTATATTTTCATCGCTTTTTATCCGTTTTTATGTTTTAGTCCGTTTTGAGTTTTCCGTTTTATTTTCGTCCGTTTTAATGTTTTGTCCATTTTTCGGTCTCGTTTTTCGTTTTCGTCCATTTTTACGTTTTAGTTAGTCATTTCGTTCCTCCGTTTTTATGTTTTCGTCCGTTTTTTTTAATGTTTTTGTCCATTTTTTACGGTCTCGTCCGTTTTTTTACACTTTCGTCCATTTTTTTATGTTTATGTCCGTTTTTACTCGTTTTTATACGTTTCGTCCGCTTTCTATTCATTTTTTATATTTTCGTCCATATTTTTACGTAAAAAATGGATGAGAACATAAAGAAGGTAAAAAACGAATACACATAAAAAATGGACGAAAACAGATAAAAAGCGGCGAAAACGTAAAATGGACAAAAACATTAAAAAACGGGCGAAATCGATAAAACGGAAAAACTCAAAAATGGGCGAAAACATAAAAAACGGATAAAAAGCGATGAAACATATAAAATGGACGAAAACGATTTAAACGGACAAAAACGTAAAAAGAAACGCCGCGAAAGCGTAAAAAACGGACGAAAGCATAAAATAACGGACTAAAACGAAAATGACTGGCGTAAAAACGAAAAAAACGAACGTAAAGGATGAGACCGTAAAATGGACAAAAACAATAAAAATGGACGAAATCGTATAAAACGGAAAAAACTCAAAAAATGGACGAAAACATAAAAAACGGATAAAAAGCAGATGAAACATATAAAAATGGACGAAAACGATTTAAAACGGACAAAAACGTAAAAACGGACGAATCGTAAAAAAGCGGACGAACGATAAAAAACGGACGAAAACATAAAAGTGACTCCTAAAAAGCGGATCTAAAACGTAAAAAATGGATGAGACCGTAAAAATGGACAAAAACATTAAAAAAATGGACGAAATCGTATAAAAAACTCAAAAAACGGACGAAAACATAAAAAAAAACGGATAAAAAGCAGATGAAACATATAAAAATGGACGAAAACGATTTAAAACGGGCAAAAACGTAAAAAGCGGACAGCATAAAAAAAGCGTAAAAAAAACGGAAAAGCGTAAAAATGACGTAAACGAAAAGCGTCTAAAACGTAAAAAAACGAACGAAAACGTAAAAATGACGGACGAAAACATACAAAAAACGGATAAAAAACGGACAAAAAGCGGACGAAAACGAGTAAAAACGGACAAAAACGTAAAAAAGAAACGAAAACGTAAAATGAGGACTAACGGTACAAAAAATGTTAACGGAGGGACTAATGGGAAAATATTATTTAACACTTAACTGGTAAAACTAACGACGTTAGTGCTCAGGGATGATTATTGTGACAACTCGTACTTTCAGGTCATTTATCAAAACAATTCATGCTTCACAATTTCATCATTTATCGTAAACTAGGTTTACGAGTTTCAAATTCGCGTAACCTTAAAGGTTTAACTGCGAATTCATGATCATATCATCACGGACATTTCATATAGAATAAGTTTAGTCTACATTTCCTTAGCATCATTTTCATCATGTTAGTTCATTCATGATTTTTCAATTCACATTAAACGCGTATATTTCATATTAAATAAACGCTATCGCGTAAGTTATTATTTTGAACATTTAATCCGATACTTCCAAAAATTATCCCGACATATTTTTATACTTACATTTAGTTTAAAAAAAATAAAATAAAATAAATAATATTTTGAGTTTACCTAGTGTTTTAAATTTATTTTGTATATAAATCGGTAAATTTCCATATTTTAAATTTAATAATAAATTATTATTTATTATTACATGAACGATTTTGAGCAAGCATTAGCTCACTTGAGATAGATAAGGGAGGTTATCCCGCACACTGGAACAATTTAAACTAATTATGAATAGCAGGAAATGAATATTTTATATTTTCTGGCCACTTATGAGTTTTTCTAACTCGACAACGAGAAGTTATCTCACTTTATTAAAACACGAGCTCGCATCGAACCGACCAATAGAAAGTATGGTATTAGTCTAATAAGCATATTTTTCACGTCAACGGTTTCCAACGTGTAACTGAAATATTCCAATTCACGTTTTAAAACGTAAATAAAATACCAAAACTTCGAGGAAGTTCATGTTTTAACTTTCCACTCTTTTCTACTCTCATTGTGTCGCATTTTATGCAACGATACACAATCTAACTCGTTTTATACGTGTTGCGATTATATACATTTCTTGTTATGGAATTATCTCCATTCAAACAACAAACCGAAATTTTCGGACTGATGTTAACAATAAATTATATTTATTATTCCCAAGTTTCACTTTCGAACTTTCTTAAACCTAATTGAGCTTGAAAACGAGAGGATATCTCGTGAAACGCGAAATCTACGAAATAAATGAGCTTGCGCGATTTTAAACTTTTAAATTAATTTGATTTATTAATTAATTTAAATTCGAGAAAACTATACATGTGAATACTTATTTTATCGAAAAATTATTTCGGACGCAATGGCGCAAGTCCCGTATTTTTAAACGGTCAGTTTATTAAGTCAAATGGGGCCCACAAGGGTTATTTATAAAAGATTATTAAGTTTCAAAACAGCCCCCTTATTAATTTACACCATTGCCCCTTTTATTTTTATTTGTACATGATTAGCCCCTCAAGGGGTATAAAGACCTCAAAATTAGGTTTCCTCTTATTTGATATCACCATCACCACCGGAAAATAAATCCGGCGCCGCCACGCTCCGCCAAATTCGGCCACCCCATTTCTCTCCAATCGATGCATAGATCGCTCTCCCACATCATTTCTGGAGCATTTGGGTTTGTAAGAAGCTCGTTTGGTCGCGTTTTGAGTACCACCGCCGCTCACCACCTCGTGCCGCCGCTCGCTACCACCTTTCCCTTCCTCCTCTTTCGTTGGTAAGGACTCACGCACCCCAACTCTTCATTTCTTCCATTTTTTTTTAAAACCCTAAACGAAGTTTAATTAATAAAAACGTTTTTATTATAAAAACTAATAAAACTTATGTTTTATAAACAAAAACGCATGGATTTAGGTTTTTGGCTCTTGATTTGTTCGACTCATCACCGAAGTCGTTTGATTCGTTCGAGTCAACTCACGAGTTGAGTTGACTCGGATCCGATTCTTATTTGTTTCATGTTGTTAATTAATCCGAGCATATGATCGTCCTCGTGGTTTTTAATTTCTGGTTTTTGTTATTATTTTGGTCAATCAGGTGGTTGTCCCATTGGTATATATGTGGGGTAGGCATGAGCCGTGACTCAAGGTGAGGCACGACTCGTGGTTGTTAAGCTAGTCGAGTCTAGGACTATTGGTGGTCGAGTTTGGTTTGAACCGTGGGACTAAATGGTTATTGGTGGTCGTTTATGGATGAGCCGTGACTCAAGGGAGTCACGGCCAAAGCTTGTTGATTTTTTTATTTTATTGTTGGTGTCGTTATTATGAACCGTGACTCACGGGAGTCGCGACCACAAGTTTTAGTAACCAAGGTGATTAGCCGAGGTTGAGGTCTCGTAAAATAATTTTGAATAAATACTATTGATGTAGGAATATTATATTTGACCATGGTTTTTAATTGAGAAAATATTTGGTAAATGGCAATTTCGGTAAGTGTCGTTATGTGTACCACGACACACAAAGTGACGTGGGGACTTGGAATTAGTTGTCGTCCTAATCGTAATGTCTTTGTCTTTCGAGTCATGGGCAAGGTTTAGGAAACCTCGAATTGGTCGCGATCATTAATATCGATATATATTGTTTTGGAATTGAATTATTATATTTATTTTGACGTTGATCATTCCATTTAACGTTTATTAACGTGACTTATTATCTTTGTTTTAGTCGATGACGTTTCGGATACTTATTGGATCACTACTCGGGATTGATATGGGATTTGAGTTTGATTTGGATAATTGGACAAAGCAAATACTTAACGGATTAAATATTTTGAACTTAGAAATATTTATCAAAGCCTAAGCTTGGATCGATTAATTGATTTGGACGAAAACTATTACGTATTGGACTTGGATTATTTTGGACAATTTTTGTCGTTGTATGAGTATTTATTGGACGTTTTAGACTTGAGACGATACAATATATTAGACTCGTAAAGAATTTAATATATTAGACTCGTAACAACCCTAAAATATACAATAAACACTTATTCAACTAATAACGATTTACTAGTTATAAAATGGTCGAGAAATATTGTTTTGCAACATAAGTTTTATAAAGTCGCGATGACTTGGGCACGTTATATAAATGGACGTGTCATGCCGAAATTTATAAAAACGTTATAAACTTATATTTTAAACCAAATCCCTTTTTATAGTTATAAAACTCGACAAACAAATCCAAACACGTATTACTTTTATGTCGTAAAACCTTATTGTTCGAATTGCGAATTGAAACATAACCTTGTTCATTTATACAAACTATTTGGGAGCAAGGGTAAACGCAAACGTACCAATTGACTTTCTGTATCGACGTTTGTCTTGTTCGTTATATCATTGACTTCTTTTGTCATTTCTTCTCGACTCAAGTACTCGTCCAATACTTTCTCATGTGTCGATTATCTATTCCTCATTGGCGTGAGAATACTGAGTCGCTATACGAGTCAACTCTTATACGAAAGTTTCGTATATCTTTTCCAAGAGCCAAGACGTGTGAGTTATTTTCGCAACTACACTTTTCGATCATTATCGACAATCAAAATAATTCATGAAACTTTGCATGATATGTTATTAAACAAATATTTAAAATATTGGTTCTTAACTTCAAGTATTTTAAAGATCCTAATACTTGAAAACTTTTGCTTTTGAACTTCAAACACTTTCAAAACACAAACACAGTAAACTTACAAACGTTGCTTAACCTACACAACATGCATTTGAATACGAGACTTATACTAAACCCATACCATACTTATCTAGGTTGCATTCGAGCCGTGCACATTTATTAGTTGATGTTAGTTGTGATGTCTTACATTTCTGCATACCAAGGTGAGTTTTCATAGCCCTGTCGATCATGCTTTTAATTATTTTCAAACTTACGGGGGAGAATACATTGCACAACATTTTTAGTACGATACCAAGTATGTTAAATTCATTTACATTGCTTAAGTTACCGCATTTGCCAATTGAAAGTCCCCATTACCTGAACATGAACCGTTAATCTTTGAAGCGAGGATGAGTGGATAGATCTATCGAGGGTGACGCCTCCATCCGGTTGGTGAATCCCAACTAGTCATCACGGATGCATTTCATTTAATAACATTACGGAGTTGTCCGGCAAACACTCTCAGGGGCATACATTACATTATGACAGTTCTAGTTTTCGAGTGTCATGGGCTTAAAGAAATTGTAACATTTTTATGTGACATAATTGTCATACCAGTAACATTTTTACGTGACATGATTGTCATGCTCGATCTATACTTAGTAGTCGTATAAAACATTTTCATAAACCTATGATTTCTCACCAACATTATTGTTGACCGCTTTAGCAATGTATTTTCGTGTAACTAAGGCATTATCATCATGGCATGGTTAAGGAACCACATTTTGAGTCGCGGCGTCGACTTATATCATTGTACATTATGGCACCTTCTTTCAAAACATCGTTTGGACTTGTAATATATTTATATTTCCGAAACTTTTAAACTTTTGGGACCGATGTTGTAACTCTGAACGCTTTTATTAAATATCCAACGATGTGTTTTTAAAACGACACTTTAGGTCGTTCAATATAACTGTGATTGTGGTGCTATGACAGTCTATCCCCAGAATTCCATTCCGAAAACAAAATTGGGGTGTATGACAGTTGGCATCAGAGCTTCGGTTATAGAGAACTAGGTTGCATCATTGACCCTAGACTATAACTACATTATCATAGCATCTCATCATTTCATCATGAGTGCATATTCACTATACATGCGGTTTCATACGCACATTTTGCGAGTTATTTACTTTCATTTCAAATCGATTGTCACATAGACGCCTTCAAATACCCATCCCATCACTTTAACATGGAGAATGCCTTGTCATTCCTTATCACAATTTTAACATCAGTTGACTCAACACCGATAACATCGATGATGACACGAGACCTTTAGGAGGACGAAATTGCACCTACACCATCACGATCACTATTGATTCACCGTAGGATTATGACAATTTTATCATTCACCGGGACGTGATCATACCATTTGGTAGAAATTATAGGCTTAGTCCTAATGAACCTATTTTCTTAACTCACCACAAGGATTTCCATTATCATCATTGTTATCATTTTTATCATTATCATTTTGAGCACCATCCGTATCATCACATCTCATACACGATACTCATACATCTGACTTGCACTGGGAAGCATGCATGATTTAACACACCATTACCATCTACCACTAAGACTATAGACACTACACCATCTCATAGGTTTGAGGACTGTGAGATTTCTAGGACTATTGTTGCTAGACCGCTTAATGCCCCTGCACTTGAAACACGATAGACCAACCATCGAAGGAATAAATAATAAGTACCTTTCTAACTAATGTAATCTCTATCACTTATTATCTCCACTTTATAATCACAACCTTTGTTCATTTCATTCCTTATTCCAATTGCCCAATTTTCAACCATTTCAGCATGATACCTCACCATCTTACTAGGGGTCAGGCCAACTTTAATTCTTGACCAATTAGGAGACTATTACTACTCGATGAGGTTCTCACATGTATCCTACAAACCATTCAACAAATTTTATTTCAAGTTATTTTGCTACCACTTCACGAAATTATTTCACTTAATTTTATTTCGAGCTATTTTATCACCATTTTATAAACGTTGTTTTATAAAGTTTTAAAACAAGTTGTTTCATTACCACCCTATCAATTGGTTTTCAGTCATTTTATCAATTATTTAATACCATCCTACAAACGATTTTCATGTTACTCTGAAAAAATTAATGAGCCATTATCTTACAAAACAAAACGTTGAATACCATCTAAAACTTCGAGGAACACAATACCATTTCAACAAAACCAAGCATCACATCATTTGTCCTCGATTATACATGGCCCGATCACCTATGTATAATTCAGGAAGAATTATGTCATGAAAGAAACAAGTATCCTTTCAAATTTCTTAAGACAACCTTCATTCAAAAGCAAAGTTTTGTAATCATATAAATTGTTCATAAACATATCTTTTAATACCACTCTATCGATGCTCACGCCATTCATCCCTCACTCAACAGATAAGTTAGAATTTGACGAGTAATCTTTTTAGGAAAGACTTCCTATACCATCTGTGAGGAGGATTCCTCGATACAAGAAAACAATGAAAGGACTTTGGAATTATCAACAAGGACTAGAAGTAAGTAGGAGATCTTTCAAACCTAACAAAATTTTAAGCCATTAGGGGACAATCCGAACCACTATCTTTGAATTAGAAGCAAAATTCTATTATTTCAAAAGTGCCAGCTATACCGAGTCACAAGATTTAGTATGAAGTTTAATACACACTGCAATAATACTAGGACAAACCAAGTCTTTTAATCAAGACTACAGAACATTTCACTAAACATGGCTTCAACAATATGTGAATTTCCCTACAATAAGTTTTCTTTAAAGGAAAAATTGGCTAAATTTAGGCTATCCATATAAACTTTCCCTAAGGCATTGTGTTCTCTAGAAATTACTTAATTTCATCTTCCTCAAGAGATGCAACATATCGGACAATCAATAAACCTCCATCTATAAGTGAAATTAGAACAAGCATTCTGCATAGTATGAGTCGATATTTATTGTCTTGCTAGCATGATAACAATATAAGTAATGAAATAATTTAGAAGCACTCATATCGGGACAAATCTTGAAAATCAATCACTACACCACATCACTTAAACATTTAAGGTTTTGAAACTTTACAACATGGAGCATGGAAACACTTCAATAATCAAACAATAAACATTTTAGTCATAGAGACTAAGCACCTTAAGCAAGTAAGACTCAAGTCATGACATTTGCTAGGACTAGAACGCGAGGAATCACAAATGTTACCTATAATTTATTCTTTTCAATAAGGTCCTTCCCATGCATTTAACATTTAGAAATCCAACACGAGACACGTGGTATCAATTCCAGTTGTACCTATTATAAGTTATTCGATTCACCTTAGATCGCTGACACAGCTTCATTTCCATGGAACCTACTAGGACATGATTACCGCCTATCATCCAACAATGGTGAGAGCGAGAGAGCAATTCCCACATTAGATAATACGCTCAAGCCAGTGCGACTTTCTAGAAATGGTTAGGCAAATCATTCTCCATCGACAAGTTTCTTTACAACAATAGTTAGCTCATGAACATATTGACTACACCATTTGAGCCCTTTTAAGGTTGAGGTAAATCACTTATTCAGGGTTAAAATCAGGAAAGTCCAATTCATTAGTCCATAACTCATTCATGAAACAAACAAAGAAGACATACAAATCAAGAATCAGCAAGTAAACATAGCTAGATAAGCTACATCGTTATACGATGCAAATTTTGGAAATATGTCCCGCCGCAAACCATTAGAATTTCAAGTTGGCAACGTAATTTATGTTCAAATCTTGCCTTGGAAAGGCGTGGTGCAATTCGAAACACCGACAACCAATACGACTCAAATATCCTCACCTCCGGATAACACGTAGACCCAACTAGGACTGAATTCAGTGGATGAATTCCTTTTTGATGGGCGATGTGACAACTCGCATTTCGTGTCATTTATCAAAACAATTCATGCTTCACCATTTCATCATTTATCGTAAACTAGGTTTACGAGTTTCAAATTGCAGAACCTTGTTTAATCATGATCATGATCATATCATCAATGGATATAAGTAAGTTTACTACATTTCTTAGCATCATTTTCATCATGTTAGTTCATTCATGATTTTTTTCAATTCACATTAAACGCGTATATTTCATATTAAATAAACGCTATCGCGTAAGTTATTATTTTGAACATTTAATCCGATACTTCCAAAAATTATCCCAACATATTTTTATACTTACATTTAGTTTAAAAAAAAAATAAAATAAATAATATTTTGAGTTTACCTAGTATTTTAAATTTATTTTGTATATAAATCGGTAAATTTCCATATTTTAAATTTAATAATAAATTATTATTTATTATTACATGAACGATTTTGAGCAAGCATTAGCTCACTTGAGATAGATAAGGGAGGTTATCCCGCGGAACAATTTAAACTAATTATGAATAGCAGGAAATGAATATTTTATATTTTCTGGCCACTTATGAGTTTTTCTAACTCGACAACGAGAAGTTATCTCACTTTATTAAAAACACGAAGCATCTAACCGACCAATAGAAAGTATGATATTAGTCTAATAAACATATTTTTCACGTCAACGGTTTCCAACGTAATGAAATATTCCAATTCACGTTTTAAAACGTAAATAAAATACCAAAACTTCGAGGAAGTTCATGTTTTAACTTTCCACTCTTTTCTACTCTCATTGTGTCGCATTTTATGCAACGATACACAATCTAACTCGTTTATATTATTGCAGTATATATATAGTATTTCTTGTTATGGAATTATCTCCATTCAAACAACAAACCGAAATTTTCCGGTGATGTTAACAATAAATTTTATTTATTATTCCCAAGTTTCACTTTCGAACTTTCTTAAACCTAATTGAGCTTGAAAGCGAGTGGATATCTCGAAACGCTTCTTGAAATCTACGAAATAAATGAGCTTGCGCGATTTTAAACTTTTAAATTAATTTGATTTATTAATTAATTTAAATTCGAGAAAACTATACATGTGAATACTCATTTTATCGAAAATTATTTCGGACGAATGGCGCAAGTCCCGTATTTTTAAACGGTCGCTTATTAAGTTAAGTCAAATGGGGCCCACAAGGGTTATTTATAAAAGATTATTAAGTTTCAAAACAACCCTTATTAATTACTACACCATTGCCCCTTTTATTTTTATTTGTACATGATTAGCCCCTCAAGGGGGTATAAAAGACCTCAAAATTAGGTTTCCTCTTATTTGATATCACCATCACCACCGAAAATAAATCCGGGCAAATGGCGTTCGTAAATTCCGGCACAACCGTTTCTCTCCACCGATGCATAGATCGCTCTCCCACACATCATTTCGGAGCATTTGGGTTTGTAAGAAGCTCTTTGGTCGCGTTTGAGTACCACGCGCCGCCACCTCGCTGGCACGCCGCTACCACCTTCCCCTCCTCTTTTCGTTGGTAAGGACTCACGACCCCAACTCTTCATTTCTTCCATTTTTTTAAAACCTAAACGAGTTTAATTAATAAAAACGCTTTTATTATAAAACTAATAAAACTTATGTTTTATAAACAAAAACGCATGGATTTAGGTTTTTGGCTCTTGATTTGTTAGACTCATCAAGTCAGTGATTGCTCGTTCGAGTCAACTCACGAAGTTGAGTTGACTCGGATCCGATTCTTTATTTGTTTCATGTTGTTAATTAATGGAGCATATGATCGCCTCGTGGTTTTTAATTTCGGTTTTGTTATTATTTTGGTCAATCAGGTGGTTGTCCCATTGGTATATATGTGGGGTAGGCATGAGCCGTGACTCAGTGAGAGACGCACTCGCTACAGTTGTTAAGCTAGTCGAGTCTCAGGACTATTGGTGGTGAGTTTGGTTTGAACCGTGGGACTAAATGGTTATTGGTGGTCGATTTATGGATTTAGCCGTGACTCAAGGGAGTCACGGCCAAAGCTTGTTGATTTTTTTATTTTATTGTTGGTGTCGTTATTATGAACCGCGTGACTCATCGAGTCGCGACCACAAGTTTTAGTAACCAAGGTGATTAGCCGAGGTTGAGGTCTCGTAAAATAATTTTGAATAAATACTATTGATGTAGGAATATTATATTTGACCATGGTTTTTAATTGAGAAAATATTTGGTAAATGGCAATTTCGGTAAGTGTCGTTATGTGTACCACGACACACAAAGTGACGTGGGGACTTGGAATTAGTTGTCGTCCTAATCGTAATGTCTTTGTCTTTCGAGTCATGGGCAAGGTTTAGAAACCTCCGAATTGGTCGCGATCATTAATATCGATATATATTGTTTTGGAATTGAATTATTATATTTATTTTGACGTTGATCATTCCATTTAACGTTTATTAACGTGACTTATTATCTTTGTTTTAGTCGATGACGTTTCGGATACTTATTGGATCACTACTCGGGATTGATATGGGATTTGAGTTTGATTTGGATAATTGGACAAAGCAAATACTTAACGGATTAAATATTTTGAACTTAGAAATATTTATCAAAGCCCTAAGCTTGGATCGACATTGATTTGGGCGAAAACTATTACGTATTGGACTTGGATTATTTTGGACAATTTTTGTCGTTGTATGAGTATTTATTGGACGTTTTAGACTTGAGACGATACAATATATTAGACTCGTAGGAATTTAATATATTAGACTCGTAACAACCCTAAAATATACAATAAACACTTATTCAACTAATAACGATTTACTAGTTATAAAATGGTCGAGAAATATTGTTTTGCAACATAAGTTTTATAAAGTCGCGATGACTTGGGCACGTTATATAAATGGGCGTGTCATGCGAAATTTATAAAAGCGTTATAAACTTATATTTTAAACCAAATCCTTTTATAGTTATAAACTTCGACAAACAAATCCAAACACGTATTACTTTTATGTCGTAAAACCTTATTGTTCGAATTGCGAGAATGAAACATAACCTTGTTCATTTATACAAACTATTTGGGAGCAAGGGGTAAACGCAGAAACGCATACTAATTGACTTTCTGTATCGGACGTTTGTCTTGTTCGCTTATATCATTGACTTCTTTTGTCATTTCTTTCTAATCAAGTACTCGTCAATACTTTTCTCTCACTGTGTCGATTATCTATTCCTCATTGGCGTGAGAATCGAGTCGCTATATGAGTCAACTCTTATACTGAAAGTTTCAGTATATCTTTCCAAGAGCCAAGGCGTGTGAGTTATTTTAAGAGCTACACTTTTCGATCATTATCGACAATCAAAATAATTCATGAAACTTTGCATGATATGTTATTAAACAAATATTTAAAATATTGGTTCTTAACTTCAAGTATTTTAAAGATCCTAATACTTGAAAACTTTTGCTTTTGAACTTCAAACACTTTCAAAAACACAAACACCGGTAAACTTACAAAGCGTTGTTTTAACCTACACAACATTCATTTGAATACGAGACTTATACTAAACCCATACCATACTTATCTAGGTTGCGTTTGAGCCGTGTCGCACATTTATTACTTGTTGTTAGTTGTGATGTCTTACATTTCTGCATACCAAGGTGAGTTTTCATAGCCCTGTCGATCATGCTTTTAATTATTTTCAAACTTACGGGGGAGAATACATTGCACAACATTTTTAGTACGATACCAAGTATGTTAAATTCATTTACATTGCTTAAGTTACCGCATTTGCCAATTGAAAGTCCCCATTACCAGAACATGAACCGTTAATCTTTGAAGCGAGGATGAGTGGATAGATCTATCGAGGGTGACGCCTCCATCCGGTTTGGTGAATCCCAACTAGTCATATGGATGCATTTCATTTAATAACATTACGGAGTTGTTCACGGCAAACACTCTGCAGGGGCATACATTACATTATGAACAGTCTAGTTTCGGTGTCATGGGCTTAAGCAATTGTAAACATTTTATGTGACATAATTGTCATACCATTAACATTTTTACGCGACATGATTGTCATGCCAGATCTATACTTGCGTAGTCGTATAAAACATTTACATAAACCTATGATTTCTCACCAACATTATTGTTGACCGTTTTAGCAATGTATTTTCGTAACTAAGGCATTATCATCATGGCATGGTTAAGGAACCACATTTTTAGTCGCGGCCGACTTATATCGTGTACATTATGGCACTTTATTTCAAAACATCGTTTGGACTTGTAATATATTTATATTTCCGCAAACTTTTTAAACTTTTGGGACCTATGTTGTAACTCTGAGCAGCTTTTATTAAACATCCAGCGATGTGTTTTAAACGACACTTTAGGTAAGTTCAATATAACTGTGATTGTGGTGCTATGAATGCTACATCCTCGTGAATTCCATTCCGCCGCAAAGCAAAATGGGGTGTGACAATTATTGCTAAACGTTTGTGGACTTGGGGATGGTTAATGCTGAAGGTTTGAGATAGGATAATTTTGCGAAAATACACAAACCACAGGGATGATTTTTACTCTTTTTTTTAAAATTAGCGTTTTTTAATTCGTGTTTTTCTTTTTTTCATTAATTTCGTTCATCCGCGTTTTTTCTTTGTTTTCGTCTATTTTCATACGTTTTCGTCCATTTTCATACGCTTTCATATGTTTTCGTACGTTTGCATCAGTTTTCTTTCGTTTTCGTCAATTTTTGATACGTTTTCATCCATTTTCAAACGTGTTTTATTTTCATACGTTTTGCCCGCTTCACACGGGATTCATCAATTTTCTTTACGCTGCCGTCGCTTTCTTAAGTTTTCATACGTTTGACTATCACAAGTGATATTCGAATATCACTTGTGATTTTCTCGTGATATTCTCGAATATCACTTTGTGATATTTGAATATCACTGTGATTTTCGATATCACTTTGTGGTATTCGAATATCACTTTCATGATTTTCTATGTTACAAAACATTAGTTGAAAATCACTTGTAATATTCGAAAAATCACTTGTGATATTCAGAAAATCATTTGTGATTTTCTCAATATCACGTATATCACTTGTGATCATCACGATCACGTAATATCACTTGTGATATTCGAATATTTTTATACACGAATATATCACGAATGTCACGCTTGATATTCGGGAGACATATGAAAACGGCCGAAAACATTTAAAACGGACTAAAACGTATGAAAACGGGCCGAATATGTATGAACTCTAAACCAAAATTTGACCATTTTCTGTTTATACGTGGTAAATATAAACTTACATATTTTATAAGTTTCAAAATAAGCAAATTAAGCTTGTGAAACATAAACCGAAATCACATAAGCTCATAAGCAAATAAAATAAGATTAAACAAATACCCCCGAACTATGTAGCGGATATTCAAATTATATATTTGTGATATTCTGAATATCACTTGTGATTTTCTGAATATCACTTTGTGATATTCTAAATATCAATTTATGATATTATGAATATCACTTGTGATTTTCTGGATATCACTTTGTGATATTCTGTATATCAATTGTGATTTTGATGTTACAAAACATTAGTTGAAAATCACTTGTGATATTTAAAATATCACAAGTTATATTCTGAATATCACAAAATATCACTTGTGATCATCTGAATATCACATAATATAACTTGTGATATTCTGAAACGTATGAAAACATCTGAAAACGGCCGAAAACATTTAAAAACGAACGAAAACGTAATAAAATGGACGAATATGTATGAAAATGGATGAAAACGTATGAAAGCGTAAAAACAAGTATGAAAACATATGAAAACGTATGAAAACGACGTGTATGAATAATGAACGAAAACGTAAGAAAACGGGCGAAAACGTAAGAAAATGGACGAATATGTATGAAAATGGACGAAAACGTATGAAAGCGTAAAAAAAACAAGTATGGAAACGACGAAACGTGAAAACCGATGAAAGCGTATGAAAAGGACAGCGATAAAACGATGAAAATAAAAAATAACGTGAATTTTTAAAAAAAAAGTGAGTTTTTAATTAAAAAAAAAAACGTGAATTTAAAGGAAAACGTGAATTAAAAGAAAAAGACAAAAAAAATGAATAAAAAAAAGGACAAAAAGACAAGAAAAAAAAAGCATGGACTTATGTTTATCAATTAAATCTTAGGTTAATCCCAACAATTAGATTAAACTAAATAGATGGTACAAATTTATCCCTTGGTAAGCACCAAAATAAAAGTAAGCAAATGAAAACTCCTCTTTCTAATAGATCTTTTTTGGAAATGCAGCTTTCAACTCTCCACAAGTTTAATTGTGACTTAATCTCAAGCATATTTACAATATTAAGTCGGATTTTTTTTATTTTTTTTATTTTTTTATATATATTATATATAAATACTAACAAAAAAAATAAAAGTAGCTCAGTCGACCAACATATCCAGCAAAAAGAAAAATATTCTTAACATAGCACAAGGTGACTGGGTGATCGGGCCACCTTATATGCTAGACAAGTATCTCATATTTTAAAACAAAAAGTATATGTGTGTAAGAAAAGGTACTAAGCAACTTGAGTTTTTTGTTTTTTCCGACTTGAGTTTTGTCTTTTAGTGAAAAAAATGGCACTTATCATGCATATAATGTGATTACCCTAGTCGTCCGATTACCCTAAGCTATTTTAAGAAATGAGTTTCTTTCGGGTTAAATTGTAAACATAAGCGAAGCTACCGGCTATTTTAAAAAAAATTCTTAAAAAACTTAGGGTGTGCTTGGTTCAAATACGAGAAAAGGAAAGAAAATGATAATAATGAAGAAAGGATAAGAGAGAAAAAAATATTACCCTAATTTATTAGGTAATGGTTTATTACCCACTATTAAATAATATGTCATTTCATTATATAACACCAAACATTGGTTTATATTACATTTACCATTACCCACCCTCAAAAACATCTTACCACGATATGTATGTTTCATTGTACAAAGATGATTTATATACAACAAAACAAGTGAAAATTTGATTATTTATTAAGGGAGAATTGCATATATACCCACTAAAACTTAAAAACTTGCATATTTCCTCACAATACAAGTTTTTATTGCATGATATACAATGCCTTTTAAGCATGTTTTGGATATATACAAATATCGCAGTTTTTAATGAATATATATCTGAATCAATTCATTTATTAAAGTCTATATAAATCTATAAATACATATTGTTAAAGCAAGATTCCAAAACTCTTTATGTGTCCCTTCAAATTGAAGTATTTATTAGCAAGTGGATAAAATCATGAAACTAGAAGCATTGCATCTAAAAATCGTAGTCAGTAGTCACATTAACTACTGAATTTAATTTAAACTCATAAAACAACAAATTATTAAAGATGGATGGCACATAGATTCATAAAATCATATACGTATGGAAGACTAACAAAAGAACAAAAAAACTCATTTAAACATAAAATATAACGCCTACTTGCCAAATGTCATTCAACATTCATTGCATGGTTAACAACATAATCAACAAAAACATACTAAACACCGGCATCTTTTGGTAGTTTTGACGGTGCAAAAGCTAAGAAAAGAAGCACACCCATGATCACCACCGGTACAAAAAGAAGCAGCGATGGAGGTGGCGGAAGTGGCGGCAAAACCAAAGGAAGAACCACCAAGAACACTGTGAAAACCATCATCATTGCCATTAATTTTAACCCGAAACACAATGGGGATATCACCTGAGAATTAGTGTTCTTGTATTGTTTAGCTATTGATTCATTAAAAGGGTGTCTTTTGTTTAATGATGTACTCAAAACCATCATTTTTTGTTGGGGTTTAAGATGATTTGTTTAGTGTTTTTGCATGTATTGTTTGTTGTTGGGTTGGTGATTTTTGATGAAATTTTACACGTAAAGCATAAAAAAGAAAAGATTAATTTTATAGAGGGGAAGAGAGTTTTATGCCTTTATTTCTTCCTTAAATAATTTAGACAAAGAAGGAATCCAAAAGGTTAAAAAGTACTAGGATATATTACGAACATGGTCCTTCTAGTTCTATCTATATTACACTTTTAGTTTTCAATTAAAAAAAAAAAGAAAAAAAGTTATCAAAGTAAGCCCAAAAAACATGTTTAATCCATGACTCTTTTAGTTCATTTTTTCATTTTTGTTATGCTCGATTGATCAGTTTACCCAAATTATAACACGTGTATCTTACATGTACAAATAATTGATTTTTGTCTTATTATTAATGATTGTTAGTTGTCCAAAATACTCATATTTATTATAATTTCTCTCTTTTATTAATATCAACTACCTAACAACCATCCATCTACCCCACCACTCCATCATCACCACGACCATCTATAAAACCCTAAAAATCTAAAACGCTTGAAAAGACCATTATACCCCTCAAATTTAACATTTATAAAATACGTAAACTATGTCAAGTTCATTAAATGTTTAACCTAACTTACATATAATCATCGAACTTTGATCCACATTATCCTCAATGTAATGAAAGTTAACTTAGCATATGATTCGAGGCTTAACGAAACTAAATGCTACAATCACCGAATAAATAACGTGTACAAAAATCGACCTACGCCTATGTCAATTTCACCTCACGTTTTTATGCATTGCATGAGCCGAAGGTAGCATCACATTGCACTTAAAATTCTAAGGCCCATTGTTTGAATTTAGGAAAGTATTTTTTCTGTGTGATCCCCTTTTACTCGGCCAAAAAAATAACGCCCATTAACCCCAACATTAAATCCCTTTTAACTCTCATATTCAACTTACCTTTTCTCTCATTAAAAAAACCTAGAAGTAAAAAGTGACCAAGATAACTATTTTTTTTTCTCCTTTCACTCGAAACATTCTTGTTCCTTGTTCCATTCGATCCAAAGAAAAGATACAAGGAGTTGGTACGTGATACAAGGCTGCTGTGATCGTGGTGTTTGGGTCGTGAGTACAAGGTTCGATTAGGCTACGGGTCGTGGGTGTATTGCTGCTGGTCATGGGTGTAATTACTGTTGTCGTGGGTTTTGTTTCTTGGTTCTCGTCCTCTTCTCATCACAACAAGAGTAATTGCATCTCAACCCTTTTGATTCTTTTTCTTTGTTTTTCCTTGATCTCTGTCGTGGGAATTGATCCCCATTTACATGCATGATCAAGTCTAATCCACCACATAAGATGATAACATGTTGTCTCATAAAATCATGATCTTGCTGGCCCGTTTGGTTCGGCGGAATCCTAAGGATTCTGGTGGAATTGAAATCCAATTCCATTTCATAACGTGTTTGGTTAAAAATTTTAAAGAAATTGGAATCTGAATTCCATTCGTGTTTGGTTGGCAGACGGAATGTAATGAAATTCTTTCAAAATCCCATATATATGGAATTCAACATTCCATAGCAATATGAGAGGGATTGTTTACAATTCTATGGAATTCATATTATCTTTATCATTGTTATTATTATTATTATTATTTTTTTTTATAAAAATCACTTCATTAGAAAATCATTGTTATTATTTTTATTATTTTTTTTTATAAAAATCACTTCATTAAAAAAAAAATTATTACTATTATTATTATTATTATTATTATTATTATTATTATAATAATAATAATAATAATTATAATATTTATTATTATTTATTTTATTTATTTATTTATTTATTTATTTTTTTTATTTTTATTATTTTTTTTTTGTTTATTTATTTATTTTTTTATTTTTATTTATTTTATTTATTTATTTTATTATTACTATTATTATTATTATTATTATTATTATTATTATTATTATTATAAACTATCATTTAATTATTATTGTTATTATTATTATTTTTAATAAATAACCATGTTATTAAGATTTAAAAATTATTATTTATTTAAAATTGAATATAAATTATTATTTATTAAATTTTTTTTATTATTATTATATTTAAAAATTATTTAAAAAAAAAATAAATATAATTTATTTATAGCTTACTTTTTTAATTTATACTTTAAAAAATACAATTGTATTTTATATAAAAAAATTATTTATTTAATATATTAGTTTGTATAACATTTTTTAAAAAATTATTATTATAATTTGATAAGTAATTTATTTATTAAATAATATTTAGTTTATTAATCTTAAACTAAAATTAAAATATTTTAATATAATTGTTTTTTCTCATTTAATTTTTTCAACCAAACGCAAGTATTTGCATTTCAATTCACGATTTTAAATCATAAGAATTTCAATTTCTAACATTCCATTCCTTCACATTCCAATTTCTTAAACAGATTCCAATTCCGTCAAAAACATTCAAAACCAAACGAGCCCTTATATATATCGAATGGAATGGTCTCATAATTCGACTCACATATGATTTCTGATTGAATCTTGCTTCGACCCATGTATAATAACCATGTGTGAACTTGTCAACCCATATGCATGTTAATATGAATCTGTTTTGGCCTCACATTACACGACCCATAAGTAATCTGCTAGGAACCCTTTCGACCACATTCACGTCACAAACATGTTTCGTTATAATGGTTCATAAAATCATAAACTTGGCCACGTAATAGATTGAATATGAATGACCATATCTCGACCTAATCATTTTGTGTCGAAAACAATAAAAGAAAAGAGTATTAGCTTGGTCTTATGGGGTAAGTTTAAGGGCGATCGCGGGGCAAATGGGTTAGCCGGTTTGTATTTTTGAGAGTGCGTCGGGAAGATGAGTCGGGTGTTAGTCCTTTGGCACGTTACTTAGTCAAATGTTAATATTAGGACCCGCAAGCAAGCTTGAATATAGGTCGATCATGCCATGAAAGAAAATGGGTCTTGTGGGGGTAACTTCGAGGGTGATCGCGGGATTTATGGTTGGGTCTTTTGGAGTTTTGAAAGTGTTTCGGGGAAATAGAGTCGGGGGTTAATCATTACACATGTTTATCTAGTTGTGTCGGTAAGCCGTTTGGACCGCGATCAAGCTCGAAGTCCGCATGTCATGATATAAAAAGAGAAGTGAAATGGTACCGTACGAATAATAAACAAAATGTTTGCATGTTAAATATTTAATATTTTCACTTTCAACCCTCATCTGTAATAGTTTGTCACATGCAAACCTTGAACTATATTGAAATGACACAATACACCCTAAACAATATTGATAACAGTAAGTCCTATAGTTTATCCTTTTGGCATTTGAAACTATGAAACATTGATAAAATACACTTTAAACTTTATTTTTGAATTATTTACATTGTAAACCCTAAACTTTGAGATATTTACCATGCGAACCCTATACTTTGAAGTATTATCTAATAAAGCCTTAAAATAGGATATTTGTCATATTAAACATTTAATTTTGCCATTTACCATTTGTGACCATTAAGTTTGACTAATTAATGATTACTACCCTAAAGTATTTTAATTCCGTCCATTACTAAAAATGAGAATACGCTTATAACTCTAAATATATTAATACGATTAATCATTATGACTTCAATGAGCTAATAAGTATTATACGAATCGTAATCCATGTAGATTCGTTGAAGGAGACGTGACGTAGTGTCTTTGTGTTCATTCATTCGTTTGCTTTCCTTTCATTGGCATTAAGGTACAGATATTCTATCCCTTTTCAATAGGGATTCCTCGTGACTTTCCGATCCTTGATTTTATTTCACTTATGATATTCCATTGCTATGATTCCCTTTATTATGACCCTTTTAATATGATCCTTTGATATGATTCTGTTCGCTATGATATTCGTTTGCTATGATTATGATCCCCCTCAGTTTGATATGTTTCATTTGATATTGAACCCTGATATTGAGCCTTTGCTATACACCCTTTAGATTGGTGAACCCTGATATTGAACCTTACTTTAAATCTTTGATATGAGCCGTTATGTTATGACTTTGCTTTTGAACCTTCAGTTTGATACCCGAGCCAATATGTTTCCTAGCCATGAAGGTAACATGGCACCCGAGCCAATATGTTTCCTAGCCATGAAGGTAACATGGCCATGTCTTTGATGCACCATTGGCATGACTCTAGTGTGGTCGAGTGATGTTCCACACCGTCCCTTGTGATATGATATGATACGCGCGCTTTATGATTTGTTATGGCCACTATGATTTGTTTGTAGAGGCATATGGATGCATCCTAGATTTGTTATGATATGATATGATACGATATGATATGATTTATATAGTAACTGATGTTGTGTGCAATACACGTCTTTCACATTCTAGGAGCTAGCTACTCCATGGTTACTTATGATATGATATGATATGATATGTTTCTGGGCTCGTGGTAGATTTCTGACAACCTTTACCTTCCGATACACCCATTTATACCTTATGTTATTCCACAATGCACCATATTCTGTATTTTTCATCCTTAATTTTCCATTGATTACTCATTCATTCACTATACTTATGTGATTCATCTGATTACCATACTATACTCCAGTTCATTTCATTTGTCATACTCTCTTTCCATTTTGGCTGACTACCAAGCGTATACTTCATCTCACCACCTCATCTGTTTACCCTGCTATTATATGATTTATGTGACTACCTGTTTTTCCTGCTAGTATATGATTAATATGTGACTATCTGTTTGTCATGCTATTACGTGACTAATTGATTCACCCGTTTGCCATGCTAGTATATAATTATCTGACTCATCTGTTTACCATGTTATACCTTGTCAGTTACTTTTGTGGGCTATGATTATCATTTGGTGTTCCTATTTTCTATTTGTGACGACCATGCTTGTACCATGTTGGTACTTTTTGATGCTGATGTTGTTAGTTCGACATAGTAATTGATGTTTACCTGACTTATTTACCTGTCATGTTTACACTTCTGTTTATGCTACTATTTGATAACGGAAATGGTTCAACTTATGTTATCTTTCTAGTTGACTTGTTTAGCTTGCCATGTTATGTCCTTGTTTAGTTAATTCATTCAATTATGATGTTCGTTTGGTATTCCTACCTGCTACATGTGACTACCATGTTTATACTGCTGTTAGTATTTCCGCTGTTTATGATACTTATTATGTTATTAACTGTGGGTTATCTGGCTTGTGTGATTGCTATGCTTACATTCAAGTTAATTGCTTCTGCCTGCTTTTAGATTTCCGTTTGGCTTATATATATTCTACTTACCTGATTTGATTGTGTGCCATATTTATGTTTAGTTGATACGCCGTCTGCTATGCTTGATTATATTTCGGTACTTGTATGTCTGGTTATTTATATGTGCTTATATATATATGTCATCGATGCGTTGCTTTGCTTTGGTCTTCTTTGATTTTTGTTTCTTTTGGATATCTATTATTATTGTGTTCTACAGGTTCCTCATTGACTCATTGTACTCGTTTCGTTGCGATGTTGTTATCAGTCTTCTTTGTTCTATTTTTATATTTTTATCATGTTAGCTTTTGTTTTTTTATATCTGTTCACTGGGCTTTTTAAGCTCAACCGCATTTTTCTTTTCCATGCAGCCGGTACCAAGTAGGATGCTGGGCTTTGTTGGGCTGAGAGTAGAAGTATTTGAGTGATCCGACCCTAGTTTCCCTTATCATTTTGGACTTATTTTGAAGAGCAATTGTTCTGATATTTCATTTCATTTTTGACATATTGGATTTTGTATTTTCCTTGTAAGTCATTCATTTATATGACTTGCTATTTTATTTTATAAGACTTCCGCTTGCAAAATTTTATTAGTATGTTCTGATATGACACCAGAATGTGATACTTCCACCCTTATCGGGTTGGGGTGTTACACCATCACTACTCGACTACCCCACAACCACACCACTTCTCACTGCTCAACCAACACTGCAAAATTGCTCAAGCACCGTACACAGCTCAACTACTTGACAACCATTACTCGGCCAAACATCCTATTTTACTTTCAATTTTAAGGTTTTTTAAGTTATATGTTCTCCATTCAGTGAGACGGGACTGATTGAATGATACCTGAGCCAAAGAAGAGGATGATGGGTTCAATGAGTGATGACAATAACTCACTGATCCCCAAGTCTCCACAACAACTATGGAGACTGAAGACTTAAAAACTGAAGAGACTGAAGGCTAGAAGACTGAAGTAAAGGCGGGACAAGGTGGGATAAGTTTGAAGCGACTAACGGGAAGTCCATATCAAGCAAAGGTCAAACTTTCCCTGAAAGGCTAAAGACAAGAGCAATCTCATCACTGCTACTCAGAAAGCACAATTGTCCCATTCCTAAAGTAGGCATTGTAACAGACACAAAATACGCATGTATTTTGTCCAAACTAGCTTAGGTTATCTTTGTCCTTTTCAATAACGGTTGTAAACCACTATGTATAAATAGGATCATAAGTAGGAGTAGAACGGTTGACAAGTTTGTGCACTTAATGCGTTGACATTTACAAATTCCTTTCTCTCCTCCAAATACAACTAAGTCCCTGAAAATATCTTAGTTAGTTAGCATAGTTGTACTTAATCTTAGCTTAAGTTTAGAGAGGAGAATTACCATACTTGTCATTCAATTCCAAGTGTAGTTTCACAAACACTTTGGTACATTTCTTTGTTAAATTGCAAATAGAATTAAAGCTTGAAAAACTGTGTCTTTTACTTTACGTTTATAATCTAATAAAGAATTTCTCATAAAATTGCTAAGTCATGGAGCTTGGATAGATTAACTTTAAAGTTAATTCTAAACAAGTTAACGGGAACAACAAGTGGTATCAGATCCTCTGGTTTATTAAAGTTTCTAATTACAAAGTTTAAGTTTTTGAAAGGGTTAATGGCATATAATAGCAGCAAACTTTCTCAAATGTTCACATATTAGTTAACCTAATAAAATACCACAATACTCATCAAACTTTGCTTGTTTTGTGTTGATATCAACAAAAAACCGTCTTTTACCTCCAAAATCCACGTGAGCGACAAATGTACATGTCACGTCATAAATTTGTACTGTTATGATCCACGTCAGATTAGGTTCATGTCTGATAAGTGAACATCTGACAAAGTTTGATTGGTATTTTGAAAAATTTGACAAAGTTTGATGGGTATTTTGAAATAGCTAACTTCACATGATTAACTTAAAAAATAAATAAAAAAGTCCATGTATGCAATTTAACTGGCGTAGCCGGTTGCCTATCGTGGTACGTAAGCAAAAGTATGATATCAAGCTAAAATATGAACGTTTGATGGGTGATTCGTTGAGGTTTAGGGGTGTGTGTGTATGGATAAAACCACAATATCGATATCAAAAATAACCACAAGTAATGATTTAAAATCCCTTTAGGAAAAAGGATAATGAATCAAAACCCGTGAGTGATGTTGATACGATTAGAAATCCGAGTCGTTTTCCAACGAGGTGTGAATGGGCAACGTCGTTATAGGTTCGTTATTAAAATGCTCGATGTTTTGGATTTATAATTATATTAAAGCTACGGGGAAAGGGAAAACAATATAAGGGAAATTACACTACGGGAAATCCTAAATACGCGAATTATTCTAAAACGTATTAAATGAAACGTAAATAAAATGCAACTACGTCTATTCTAAGTCCTAAAAATAATCTAAAATTACTTTCTAACTAAAAATGATATTAGAAAATTATCTAAGAATTAAAACTATTTTTTAAGATTTTTTTGGAATTTATTTGAATTAAAATCTAATTTTAAACTAATTTAAATGCTAAAAATTATAAATTAAACTAGGAAAATTATGGAAAAATATTTTTTTGGCTTTTTATATTTCTCTTAATCTAGTAAAATTGAAAACTTATTTTTTTGAAGCTTTTCTGATTTAATTGTAATAAAAGCTATTTAAAAAGTCCTAAAAACTGATTTAAATCAAGAAAAATAGCAAACAGTGACTAAAAATTATGAAAAATTCAGTAAAAGTCTAAAATACTATTCTAAATCTATGAAAAATATCAAAACCTATGCTAGTATGAGAGATTAATAAGCTGTAGTGAAACTGCCTTGTAAATAAGCACTAATAAAAAGCAAATGAACAATAAAAGCTACCAAACTGCTATAGAAGCTAACTTATACTAAAAGTACTAAAAAGCAACTAATTCCAGCTACCCTAAACCTCCAATGTGCAGATCTCAACTGATTTGAATAAATTGGCCTATGAGCTTAAATCAGACAAACACCTTTCAACCTATCAACTTTAAGCTAATGCAACTGCTTATCCAATAAGCCAAACTGAAAACCAAATATTGGGAACTCTAGACCACCAACCAGACTATAACTGAACCAAATCTGGGAACCTACTAAGCTAGTTTGACCCCTGTGCAAGGTCGAAAAACACTTGCTTCACACTCTTTATCGAGAGTGTGAACAGGGCAAATAGGGCTTAAATGAGAGCTGATTTGGTGCTTAAGGAAAAATCACAAAATTCCACAAAATTAGTTTTTCAAAACTTGACCAGCTGAAGATAATTATCCCAAAGTATCACTTAATATGAACCAAAACTGAATCAATGAAAATTCCACAAAGTTTTGTGAAAAACCACTTTTCCAACTTTTTTCTTGACTTTTGGACAGATTTGCAATTTTGACTAAAATGAATTTTGAATCCAAATGATGAACTGATTATAATGTTTAGTGCTAATATGGACCTAATGCAAGCTAGATCTAAATTACCTAAACCTATATTCAAGATATGAGCAACTGATTATAACTATACTAAAAACTAGAACTCCATTAAGAGCAAAATTTGACTATAAGTGATTGCAGATGCAAATTTATGACTAATATGAGTAAACTATACCTAAATAAACCTATATCAACTATTCTCAACTGATAAGCAAACCTCCAACACGTAATAAAGAAGCGCATCCAAATACCACTTTAACTAACTACTTTACTAATTTTAACTCTACTAATTACTTAACTAGCCTACACTAACAATTAAACTGCAACAAGAGGATCTAATAACAACTAAATTAACGGATCTAGATTACTGATTCAAGCACAAGCAAATTATGCAATAATTATATTTGGAAATTACTTACATGTGGTCCTAGCCACTGTGGCTTGTACAAATAGATCAAATAGCCACTAACCTAAACCAAATTCAACCCAAATACAACTTAGAATCAACCCATATCCATCCAAATATCAAAGAACTCACCAAATCCTTCTTCCTTTATGCAGCTTGACTTTTGTTGATGAATAAGAGATTCCAATGAATTTTTAGTATGAAACAGAAATAAGCTCACTATAAGCTATAATAAGCTTAAATGAACCTAAGTAAACAGTAGCTGAAGCTTTTAGTAATCTTATAAGAACTAGAGAGTATTTTTATTTATTTTTTCAACTATATATTTATATTTTTTTTTTGTTTTAATGAGAGAATTAAACTGCAACTATTTTGAAATAAGCTGACATGAAATAAGCAACTCTAATAAGCAATAATAAGAAACATTTAAAACTTAAACAAGGATTTGAGAACAAAAGTAACTTTCATTAAAACATAAAATTTGAGATTACAAAGGAATTACAAAAGCTTAATATTACTTGAAAACATTAAAATGAATTTAAACTACAACTATGCTCCTGAAAGAAAAGATGATACAATTGTGAATAAAGGGGCTATTTATAGCTAAGCCTAGAGCTAAGAAGAATCTAGAAATCTGAAATCGTGCTCTCTGGACTCTTTACAATCGCCGATTACTATCCACCTCTCATCTTCTCATCTTGACCCTTGATTACATTTGCCACGCCTCAAGCACCAATCGAGAGCAAGGATTGATGGGATGACACACGGATTGCTGCGGCATCCGTGTGTCGATATGTGTCGCTGATTGTACCTAATATACCCTTAATTGTGTTAATTTTGCCGATTGAGTGAAAGGGTGTTTTAGGGTTTATACCTCAGAATTTTGGGGAAATTTTTGAGCGCTTTGGTTTTTTATTGTTTTTCAATTGTTTGACCGTTTGGTATAAGTTAGAACGTTGGGATATTCGGTCATGGGTTTAGGTAGAGTGGTTCGGACCGTATAGCGCTTTGGATTTGGGCTTGGTTTTGTAACAAGGGCCAAGGGTTTGTGTTTTGGACTAGCATTTGATCCATGTAGCAATTTAGGGACTTAATGTGTACAAACTAAAATTTCAGGGACCATTCTTGTAAATCTGGAAATTTCTTTCAAGGACTATCTTTGCCAATCTACAAATAATCCAAGGGCCATTTTGTCAATTTTGAAACTTGAGAGTTTATTCTTCCGGCTTAGCTTTAGCTCTCTTAATCTCTCGTGCTTGGTTTTCTTTGGTTTTGGCTTCTTTTTGTGTGTTTTGACATATCCGTACCTGCACAAGCACAAACTCAAGAAAACAACAAATATTAGCAATAAACGGCTCTTTCTTGGTTATTTTGGGTCAGTATTGATAAAGAAATTATATGTGTTTAAGCACATATCAAAATACCCCAGACGAGACCATTGTCGTGTCCCCACGCAATGCAATCAACTCACGCTTCTAAAACTAAGGATTTCAATCTCTTTCTACTAAACCTATGAAGAAGTAGCAAAGATTCCTCAAAAGAGATTAAGAAAGCCTTAATTCTAAAAACGCCCCGTTTACCTTTTATTCACATTTATAGATATTACGATTAAGCACATTCTGATTATGAGCGACGGTTTGTTGAACTTTCATGTCGATCAATAACTCCAACATTTTTCAATCAACACGTTAGGATCACGGAGTAGAAAACACAACACAGCGTGAAGTGACCATACGGATAGAATACATCGTCCCTGATTTTTCACAAGTCCCCAAACTAAGCGTAAAATCAAAATCATTGTTAAATATGACTCTAGATGCTAACACTACCCATGGAAGTTACTTGTGTAATTTACCTTTTGCTCCCATTTTCCTATTTGCCTCTAGATTTTTTTATTTTTGTTGAGAATTGAATTTCTTCAAATTTCTCGTTTCAATAATTTTTATTCCGATAAAGATATAAAGCTAAGTCGCTAATTAGTTATCCATCTTCCCTCGAAAACCATTGCACACAAGAATGAGGTCCACATCAAGGTCCTAATTTCACGCATTTAGGGAGATATCTCCCGATTCAAAGTTTGGCTTAACACTTATTTCAAAGACATTTGCATTTTGCAATTCGGCCCTTGGTCTTTTCAACCACTAACTCAACGGGATTACCGTTTATCAGAAGTCTTATTATGACTTTGGATTTTTCCTCTCTTTGGAAGTCTATGACATCTTTTATGGCTTTGGATTTTTCAACTTTAATACATTTGGGCTTTATTTCATGTTAATTTTGTGCCAAACTCCAATCCTACGGCTTTATAACAATAGAAACAATAGCAAAGAAACTATCGGGAATCGTTGTCTATTACACCGCAACACTGACAGTACCTTGATATGTACCCAACTCTTATGGGCAAAGATTCTCTAAAGAAGATAAAAAACTAACTATCGTCAAAAACTCAACATCTCTAATTATTATTAAAAGATATGGGGTGAAACAATTTTGTGGGAACAAAAAGCCATAAGTACCTTCGATGGGCTCTAAAGAGAACCAACTACTCCACGCTTAGCATCTAAACTCATAAGTAACTCTATCATTTCTCGATCTCCGCAAATTTAAAATCCCAAATAATGAGATCCGCGGATGCTTAGCCGATAATTTAGATTATCTATGGTTAAGGGAACAAGCTAGGGCTCAACACGATCAAGTCAATTCTATTCCTACTCTCACCAGCGGAAAGTCAACAAGGTGTGAAAACATATATTAACTTAGAAAATGCTTTGTCTAAATGAAATTAAGTAATGCATATTTAAAGTCACTCAGGGAAACTTGCAAATTCTTGGCCTTGTGAGCTAGAATTGCGATTTTATAGATTCTTGTCTAAGAGACTAGCAAACTTTTCAATCAAAAAGACTTAACAAAAGCTTCAAAATTTTAAATTTTCTCATATATAGCACAATTTTTCATTTTCTAAGGAAAAACGGGGTTGCGAGAATACACGACAAAGAATAAGCAAGTGCGGTCAAATCAAATCGAAGATTACCCTACCCCAGACTAGAACGAAACATTGTCCTCAATGTTTAAAGCAAGGGTATCAACGAAAATCTAAAAGCCGTTTATTAATTATGCTCAAAGATAAACGTTAGTCGATAAGATTTCGGATATCGGATTTCCATCAGCATCGATCATGAAACTCGAGTGGAGAAAAGACAACTTCGAGCACGAGAGTCTTCATATCGGCGAAATCCTAAACACAACATCACAAACAACCAAACACGAGAAATCGAAGAGGCTAATCCCTTCACGCCACTTATTAGAAAATAGAAAGAAGATAGAGATAAGCATGGGGTGCCTCCCACGAAGCGCTATTGTTTTTGGTCACCGAGTCGCTAGCTTGACTCGATCCCGAATTCGATTGTCCTTAGGGAAAGTTTGGAGATCCGGGACAACCATAGATGGGATGTCCCCTCCAAAATAATGTTTAACACGATGACCATTCACCTTGAAATTTGGGCCATCGGTGCGAAAGCTCCACCGCTCCATACGGGAAAACCGAAAGCAACGGTGAATGGTCCTGACCAACGGGTTTTGAGTTTGCCCGAGAATATCTTCAAGCGAGAGTTAAAGAGGAGAACTTGATCACCAACGTTGAAAACGCGGTTTTGATTTTAGAATCATGAATCCTCTTAGTCTTCTCTTTGAAAATCAAAGAATTCTCGTAAGCCTGATCCCTAAGCTCATTTAATTCATTCAATTGAACTTTCCGTTGATCACCCGCGGTCTTAAGATCGAAGTTAGCATGTTTCAAGGCCCAGAATGCCTTATGCTCGAGCTCAATGGGCAAGTGACAAGCTTTTCCATACACCAACTTAATGGGGTGCACCGATGGGTGTCTTGTAAGCTGTGCGGAAAGCCCATAATGCATCATCTAACTTATCGGCCCATGAAGCTCGATTTTCTCCTACGGTCCTTTCTAAAATCCTTTTCAAACCATGATTCGAGACCTCAACTTGTCCGCCTGCATGGGTGATACGCTGTAGAAAGACGATGAGTAACTCCATATTTAGCCATAACTTTAGCAAATTGTTCATTACAGAAATGGGTACCGCGATCGCTGATGATAGCACGAGGTGCTCCGAATCGGGAAAACAAATTCTTCAAAAACTTAACAACCACTCGGGCATCATTGGTGGGGAGCGCCTTCGCTTCAACCCATTTAGACAAGTAGTCGACGGCCACGAGGATATACTTATTACCCTTAGATGATGGAAATGGCCCCATAAAATCGATGCCCCACACGTCCAAAAATCTCGCAAAACTTGAATAGCATTTTGTGGCATTTCATCCTTTTGCGAAATATTTCCTTGACGTTGGCAAGAATCACAAGACTTAACTAAATCATGAGCATCTCGATATATGGTAGGCCAATAAAACCCGAATCAAAACCTTCTTAGCGATGTAACTTGCACCATGATGGCCACCAGTGGGTCCGTTATGGCAAGCATTGAGAATATCAAGGGCCTCTTGGCCATGAACACACCGCCGGATTACTTGATCCGCACAAATCTTAAACAAGTAGGGATCGTCCCGTAAATAATGCTTAACATCTTTGAAAAACTTTTTCTTCTGTTGGGACGACATCCCTTTCACAATGAAATTGCCCGCATGATAATTTGCAAAGTCGGCAAACCATGGGGTGTTTGGGTCTTTCTTAGCAATCATACCAAGTGTCTCAAGAGGAAATGTTTCCGTGATCTCCTTTTTCTCGAGCACACTTTGATGGGGATTTTCAAGTCTAGAAAGGTGATCGGCAGCAAGGTTCTCCGCTCCTTTTTGTCAAGAATAGTAACATCAAACTCTTGAAGGAGGAGAACCCACCGGAGTAATCGTGGCTTAGCATCTTGCTTTGCCAAAAGATACTTTAGGGCGTAATGGTCGTGATATACACTATGGTCTTTGATAAAACAAGGTAGGGTCTAAATTTCTCGAAAGCATAAACAACGACCAATAATTCCTTTTCAGAGTCGATAATTGTGTTGGGCCACAGACAATGTCTTACTCGCATAGTGTATGGGTTGAAAATGTTTCGATTTACGTTGCCCCAAGACCGCCCCCAATGTAATCACTTGCATCACACATGAGCTCAAAGGGAAAATCCCGTCGGGCAACTAAGATCTGGAGCTTGAGTTAATTTCTTTTTTAAAAAATTAAATGCTTCAACGCATTCATTGGTGAAGATAAACGGAGCATCCTTCTCGAGGAGATGGGTCGAGGCGGGATATCTTAGAGAAATCTTGGATGAAACGGCGATAGAAACCGGCATGACCTAAAAAACTCCGAATACCTTTGACGGTAGTGGGATGAGGGAGTTTAGCTATAACGTCGACTTTAGCTCGGTCGACCTCAATCCCAAATTTTGAAATCTTATGGCCGAGGACAATGCCCTCTCGAACCATGAAATGGCACTTCTCCCAATTCAAGACCAAGTTGGTGTCTTCACACCGTTTGAGAATGTGGTCTAGATGAGAGAGGCAAGAAGTGAAAGAATCTCCATAAACCGAGAAATCGTCCATAAAAACTTCCATAGACTTCTCAATCATGTCATGAAAAATAGCCATCATGCACCTTTGGAACGCATCGAGCATTGCATAAACCGAATGGCATTCGTCGGTAAGCAAACGTTCCATAAGGGCACGTGAAAGTCGTTTTCTCTTGATCATGCGGATCAATCGGAATTTGAAAGTAACCGAAAAAACCATCGAGAAAGCAATAGAACTCATTCCCCGCTAAACGTTCGAGCATCCGATCCATAAAAGGTAGCGGGAAATGATCCTTTCGTGTAGCATCATTCAACTTTCGGTAGTCAATACACACCTTCCATCCGGTGACGAGGCGTGTGGAAATCAATTCATTATCTTCATTGGCAATGACGGTCATTCCACCTTTCTTCGGGACAAAATGGATAGGGCTAACCCATGAGCTATCGGAGATTGGATAAATGATTCCGGCCGAGGAGTTTAAGAACTTCCTTTTTGATAACCTCATGAATTTTCGGATTAACCCTACGTTGTTGTTGAATAACGGGTTTACAATCATCTTCCATTAAGATCTTGTGAGTACAAAAACGAGGGTTTATGCCTTTGATATCGGAAATTTGCAAAGCGATGGCACTCTTATGTTTTCGAAGAATATCCAAAAGTGCGGTTTTCTCCTCATCTTTCAAGTTTTTAGCAATGATAACGGGAAACTTGTTTGGTTCTTCAAGAAAAGCGTATTCAAGATGAGGAGGTAAATCCTTGAGCTCGGGCTCCGGAAGTTTTTCATTAGACGCTTTGTAATGGATTTGATTTCTTGAAACGTAATCTCTTTCGGAGGGAGTGACGGTGATGGATCTTCATTTAGCAATTGTTCAAGATAAAGGACATCTCCTCCTAATCATAAACACCATCATCAATTCCCGGTGGAATCGATTCGTCATAGAAGAAACTCATCGATCTCTTCCAAAACGAAATAACCTCCCTCGAATGGAGTAAGAGAGGGGAAGAGTCGGCAATTATAGGCTCAGAAGATGGTTCAACATTTTCAGAAGTAATGGTGGGATTGCCACCCATAAAATCAAGAAGCTTTTGAGCATACTCCTCCGTAGCAATATCGAGAACGTCGATTCGATTAATAGAAGCATCATCATAATTGGAGGAGTATCTCGAAGAATGGTTAATGTTAAATGAGACGGTTTCCTTATGAGATCGTAAAGTAATTTCTCCTTCATAAACGCCAATCATCGCACGGCCCGTTCGTAAGAAAGGTCTCCCGAGAATAAGAGGCACTCGGGAATCAAAGATCAAAGTCAACGACAATGAAGTCGGCGGGAAAATGAAGTGGTCCTACTTTCACATAGACATCCTCGGCATTCCTTTCGAATAGAGGTTGAAGCGGTCCGCGAAGTTCAAGAGTCATCTTAGTAGGAGTGAGATCCTGAGAGAAAGCTTGTTATAAATCGAAAGAGGAATTAAGTTAATACTCGCACCAAGATCGGCCAAGGCGGAGCATTTCACAATTCCCGAAAACTCACAAGGGATAAGAAATTTTCCGGGGTCTCCTAACTTTTCGGGAAGTTTCTTGAGGAGCACCGCCGAGCAATTCTCATTCAACGGTGTTTTTGCTATTTCCGCCAACTTTTCCTTATTACTCACTAAATTTTTGATCATGGCGGCAAATTTCGGCATGAGGAGTAAAGCGTCAGTGAAACTGATGTTAAAATTCAAAGATTGAATGATTTCAACAAATTTCTCCATTTGGTTTTCGGTTTTATCACGAATCCTTTGATCTTGAAGTCTAGACGGATAAGGAAGTGAGGGTTTAAAAGTAGTCTTCGGAACATCGGGTTCCGGAATCGGAGTCTGAATGACCGGAGGTGGGACGGTGCGGTTGCACATTTTCTTCAATAACCACGGGTTCGCTCCACCACCCTTACCGGAGTAGGAAATGATGGTTCATCATAAGCCTTACACCCGTGTGGTTATAGCTTTTAACTCACCCTTCGGGTTGGGAATGGTGTCACTTGGAAGAGATCCAGAAGTTGAGGGTTGACTTATCTTGCACAAAACAAAGATTCAACATGTTCTCAAGTTTATTCTACGAAGCATCCAATTTGTTGTTCTGAAGTCGAATCTCATTCCTAAACTCATTGCTTTGTCTAGTGAACGAAGATTGAAACTCATTTCTCAAACTTGAAATCTGAGTTTGCATGGTTTGGATGGTAGCATTATTGTGTTGAACGTAATTTGTGAATTCATTTGAAGGCAAAGGCGAAGCTTGATAGCTTGAATTTTGATATCCTTGATTGTAATTGACTCCTTGATTCGGTATTGATTTGGTGGGGCTTTGAATTGGTTTTGAACATTTGGTCCACGAACTTGATTCTGATTAAAACGAGTCTGATTGTTCGATTGAGAAAATCCCGAGGGTCCCATTTGATTACTAACACGAGGATTTGGTTCAACTTGAGGACGATATTGGTTACCTCCGTTACGCATTAGCTTCGAAAGGATTTCCATCGGTATGTACAATTGTAGTAAGTATGCGGGCCACCACAAGTAGTACAAGTCGATTCCACCGCTTTGACTTGAGTGGGTGGAGAAGAATTAATCTTAGCGGTCTTAATCTTAACCAAAGCCTTAATCATATCCGTAAGCTTATCAATCTTAGCATCGGTGCTAGACGTATTTTGGTAAGACGAGGACGATGGTGTAACACTCACTCGGGCAGCAACCGATTTGCTACGTGAGGTATGAACTTTAGATTTGTTCTCAATAATCGACAAGGCATCTCTCGTTGATCGGGTCAACAAATTACCACCAAGGCAGCATTGAGAGAGTCTTGATCAGCCTCATTCAAACCATATAGAACGTATCAAGTTGGTGTAATTTCGTAAAACCATGATGGGGACATTGCCTAAGCAAATCTTTGAATCGGTCCCATGCCTCACTAAATGATTCATCAAATCTTTGTGTGAATTTTGTTATTTCATTTTTAAGCTTGTTGTTTTAGACGGTGGGAAGAATTCGCTCACTTAATTTTGACACTAAATCCTCCCATGTGGTTATCGATCGAGGGGGTAGTTTTTCGAGCCAAATCCGGCGCTCCTCGAAAGTGAAAACGGAAGAGTAGTAGCTTGATAGCCTCTTCCGAACGCTACGGTATTTGATCGTAGACGTGAGCTTGTTAAACCGTCGGATATGAGAGTGAGGATCGCCCTCTCCAACCGTGAAAATTGGCTTGACGAAACCAAATTTATCAATCCGTGTTTAAGCTCAAAGTTATCGAACGATTGCCGGACGACGATGGCTTCTCCATAACCGTGGGTGCTTGGAGTTGCTCTAGCATGGATCGGTTGTCCTCCGCCATTTTGACAATGGGCGAGTCGGATTAGTTCAATCTCGGGTTCGACTAATGGAGCACGCCTATTCCGCTTCTCGAATTGTAGCAGTTTCACGTGATCGGTCTCAGTAGTTATTAGAACGAGTGTGCATGCACTTTAAAAAACCAAGGCAATTAAAACGAACGGTATTCGAAAACACATTGAACTTAACCAATAATCCCAAGTGAATAAATCACTTCTATAAGACAAACGCATAAGCGAGCGGAGAAGCTTTTTAGGTCAGCGCGAAGCTTATTAAAACCCGCTTCTTCAACCGCAATTTAATGTCGCCGCCCTTATACCCACCACACAGTTTGTTTATCAAATAGAAATAAATCGACTCACAAGCGACACAAAGGCAAGTTTTTGATCTTTGGTTCGAGAACTTACTAATGATAACACCTCCGTTGAGAATGTTATATAATTGATGTATTCTATTTAGCTCAAAAATAAAAGAGAAAATCTTTTTGTATTTTTAATATGATATATATATATACAAAAAAAAAAAAAGAAAATATTTTTTTACTTTTTTGATTTTTATAAAAATAGTAACTTCACAAAGGAAGGATCTCGAGTCACTAATCGTCAAACCTTTAACGATATTGTCACGACACAACCTCCCAAGAAATGACGCCAAAATTTGATTCGTTGAGGTTCAAGGGTGTGTGTGTATGGATAAAACCACAATATCGATATAAAAAATAACCAAAAGTAATGATTTAAAATCCCTTTAGGAAAAAGGATAATGAATCAAAACCCGCGAGTGATAGTGATACGGATTAGGAAATCCGAGTCGTTTCCCAACGAGGTGTGAATGGGCAACGCCGTTATTGGTTCGTTATTAAAATGCTCGATGTTTTGGATTTATAATTATATTAAAGCTACGGGGAAAGGGAAAACAATATAAGGGAAATTACACTACGGGAAATCCTAAATACGCGAATTATTCTAAAACGAATTAAATGAAACGTAAATAAAATGCAACTACGTCTATTTTAAGTCCTAAAAATAATCTAAAATTACTTTCTAACTAAAATGATATTAGAAAATTATCTAAGAATTAAAACTATTTTTTAAGATTTTTATGGAATTTATTTGAATTAAAAACTAATTTTAAACTAATTTAAATGCTAAAAATTATAAATTAAACTAGGAAAATTATGGAAAAATATTTTTTTGGCTTTTTATATTTCTCTTAATCTAGTAAAATTGAAAACTTATTTTTTGAAGCTTTTCTGATTTAATTGTAATAAAAGCTATTTAAAAATTCCTAAAAACTGATTTAAATCAAGAAATATAGCAAACAAGGACTAAAAATTATGAAAAATTCAGTAAAAGTCTAAAATACTATTCTAAATCTATGAAAAATATCAAAACCTATGCTAGTGTGAGAGATTAATAAGCTGTAGTGAAACTGCCTTGTAAATACGCACTAATAAAAAGCAAATGAACAATAAAAGCTACCAAACTGCTATAGAAGCTAACTTATACTAAAAGTACTAAAAAGCAACTAATTCCAGCTACTCTAAACCTCCAATGTGCAGATCTCAAATGATTTGAATAAATTGGCCTATGAGCTTAAATCAGACAAACACCTTTCAACCTATCAACTTTAAGCTAATGCAACTGCTTATCCAATAAGCCAAACTGAAAACCAAATATTGGGAACTCTAGACCACCAACCAGACTATAACTGAACCAAATCTGGGAACCTACTAAGCTAGTTTGACCCCTGCGGCAAGGTTCAAAACCTTTCACACTCACCGTTAATCGAAGTGTGAACAGGCAAATAGGCTTAAATGAGAGCTGATTTGGTGCTTAAGGAAAAATCACAAAATTCCACAAAATTAGTTTTTCAAAACTTGACCAGCTGAAGATAATTATCCCAAAGTATCACTTAATATGAACCAAAACCGAATCAATGAAAATTCCACAAAGTTTTGTGAAAAACCATTTTTCCAACTTTTTTTTGACTTTTGGACAGATTTGCAATTTTGACTAAAATGAATTTTGAATCCAAATGATGAACTGATTATAATGTTTAGTGATAATATGGACCTAATGCAAGCTAGATCTAAATTACCTAAACCTATATTCAAGATATGAGCAACTGATTATAACTATACTAAAAACTAGAACTGATTAAGAGCAAAATTTGACTATAAGTGATTGCAGATGCAAATTTATGACTAATATGAGTAAACTATACCTAAATAAACCTATATCAACTATTCTCAACTGATAAGCAAACCTCCAACACAGAATAAGAAGCAGATCCAAATACCACTTTAACTAACTACTTTACTAATTTTAACTCTACTAATTACTTAACTAGCCTATACTAACAATTAAACTGCAACAAGAGGATCTAATAACAAACTAAATTAATGATCTAGATTACGATTCAAGCACAAGCAAATTATGCAATATTTATATTTGAAATTACTTACATGTGGTCCTAGCCACCTCTGGCTTGTACAAATAGATCAAATAGCCACTAACCTAAACCAAATTCAACCCAAATACAACTTAGAATCAACCCATATCCATCCAAATATCAAAGAACTCACCAAATCCTTCTTCCTTTATAAGCAGCTTGACTTTTGTTGACCAATAAGAGATTTCAATGAATTTTTAGTATGAAAATGTAGTAAGCTCACTATAAGCTATAATAAGCTTAAATGAACCTAAGTAAACAAGAGTCAAGCTTTTAGTAATCTTATAAGAACTAGAGAGTATTTTTATTTTTTTTTCAACTATATTTTTTTTATATTTTTGTTTTAATGAGAGAATTAAACTGCAACTATTTTGAAATAAGCTGACATGAAATAAGCAACTCTAATAAGCAATAATAAGAAACATTTAAAACTTAAACAAGGATTTGAGAACAAAAGTAACTTTCATTAAAACACAAAATTTGAGATTACAAAGGAATTACAAAAGCTTAATATTACTTGAAAACATTAAAATGAATTTAAACTACAACTATAACAAAGAAAAGATGATACAATTCGTGAATAAAGGGGCTATTTATAGCCAAGCCTAGAGCTAAGAAGAATCTAGAAATCTGAAATCATTGCTTTCTCTGGACTCTTTACAATCGCCGATTACTATCCACCTCTCATCTTCTCATCTTGACCTTGGATTACATTTGCCACGCCTCAAGCACCAATCGAGAGCAAGGATTGATGGAATGACACACGGATTGCCAAGTCGGCATCCGTGTCGATATGTGTCGCTGATTGTAAAGAATATACCCTTAATTGTGTTAGTTTTGGCGAATTGAGTGAAAGGGTGTTTTAGGGTTTATACCGGAATTTTGGGGAAATTTTGAGCTGCGTTTGGTTTTTTTTTTATTGTTTTTCGAATTGTTTGACCGGTTTGGTATAAGTGGGAATGGGTTGGGATATTCGGGTCATGGGTTTAGGTAGAGTGGCTGGACCGGGTATAGCGTTTTGGATTTGGGCTTGGTTTTGTAACAAGGGCCAAGGGTTTGTGTTTTGGACTAGCATTTGATCCATGTAGCAATTTAGGGACTTAATGTGTACAAACTAAAATTTCAGGGACCATTCTTGTAAATCTGGAAATTTCTTTCAAGGACTATCTTTGCCAATCTACAAATAATCCAAGGGCCATTTTGTCAATTCTGAAACTTGAGAGTTTATTCTTCCGGCTTAGCTTTAGCTCTCTTAATCTCTCGTGCTTGGTTTTCTTCGGTTTTGGCTTCTTTTTGTGTGTTTTGACATATCCGCATCATGACAAGCACAAACTCAAAAAAACAACAAATATTAGCAATAAACGGCTCTTTCTTGGTTATTTTGGGTCAGTATTGATAAAGAAATTATATGTGTTTAAGCACATATCAATGGGTATTGTGGTATTTTATTGGGTTCATAAATCATAACTGATATGTAAACATTTGAGAAAGTTCATTGCTATTAGATACCATTAACCCTTTTAAAATCAAGATCCTACCATGGCTGATAGTGATGTGCCCAAACTAGTCGACAAAAAAGGGAAAAAGGTATTCAGCTGTTGCTCCCCGACTGAAAGTTAGAAAATTCAATAAGTAAAAAAAGTGCATGCTTTGCTACTTAACCGGAATGGAACCATACAACATCAAGTGAATTAATGATAGTCCATTTGTCCCTACAACTTCTGAATGTTTTCCTAAGCCTGAAGCTCAATGGACTCCTGGTGAGAGAAGGGTGCTCAATCAGGACCAACGCCTCAAAAGCATCATTATATCATGTCTCCCTGACGATATAATGGAATCAGTCATTAACTATAAAACAACCAAACAAACTTGGACTGACTTGGTTCATAACTTTGAGGGTCCTCAGATACCAAAGAAAATAGGATAATGGACCTGAAACTTGAGTATAACACTTTTAGAGCCAAAGATTCTAATAGACTCTCAAAGACCTATACCTAATATAAGACATTGCTCAAAGAGCTGTCTAATAATGGTGTCACCCTGTCTAAGCATTTGATTAATGTTGGCTTTGTCAACAGTCTCCCTGAGAAGTGGTTAAGTTTCTCTCAGGGTCTTAGAAATGCAAATCACATTCAAAATCTTAAGCTCCCTGAAATCTATAGGAAGTTTGTATATGAAGACAACTTAATCTCCAGGAGATACCTTGATTCAAAAAAGGCTCAAGAGACCAAAAAGACCTTGACCATTGCACCCATATCGTCTGTATTCTTTTCTAATGGTGTTGTGCAAGATTTTTAAGAAAACTTTGATGATGAGGCAGATGAAAGAACCAGAGAGGAATACCTAAATGATTTGCAAATTGAGTTTCAAGAGAGGGCACTCCTTGCAAACTCAAAATGTTTTATCATAAGAAATAAGTCATGTTTTTCTGGTTCCAAAGCAAGTGATAGCATTGAATGTTTTAAATGTGGTAAAAAAGGTCATTTTGCAAAAGACTATTTTTCAAAAACCACTTCAGAACCTTCATACAAATTTTCTGGAAATATTTCTTCCTCAAGAACTAGCAAGTTGCAAACAAAAATGCTTCAGTTACCTAAACATTTTCAAAATAAACTCATCAAAAGGATCAAAAAGATTTTGAAGCAAAGTATTATAAAGCTAAAGCTAAACTTGCACTCATTGAGGATGCATCATCAACTCTTCAGTCTACATAGACCTCTAAATTTTCTCAGAGAAAGAATAAAGGGCTTGTAGCTGAAACCTTTGATTGGGATGAAGAATATATTTCCTCTGATGATAAAGTAAGAGTCGGGCAACATGGCACTTGAAGAAGGTGAAAAGCTAACTGTTGGAAAGAGTCATGCAAGAAATGGAGAATGGGTCAACATCACCATGAGAAAGGTAAATATCTTACTATCTATGGATGATAATTCTGATTAGCAATCTTACTTAAGTTACATTAATGTGGATCTTAATTTTGTTGAAGAGCAAGGATTAAATCTATTTTCAAAACACAATAAACTCACTTTTGAAATAAACAAATGTAGAGATGATATTAATGTTGGCTTTGTCAGGAGTGAGTTCAGGGGCAAATATATTTCGAATGGAATATCTTCGAGAGTAGTAAAAGGGTTATCACCAAAAGAATCAGCAGTTGTATTTCCTTGATATACAGAAGATGATTGAGGATTCGAAGATGATGATGAATGATCTGCAAATGGTGCTTCTTGAGATAAAGACATTGAGACTGATGAACCATTTGTGTTGGTTGGAGTAGGAGAAGCAGCAGTTGGTGGTGCAAAATTATCATCAGCTGGAGGCTCATAGTATTCATCATACATTGGATCAAATAGTTTCTTCAAATCTTTTTCTAAGGGAGGTACATAAGGAGCTGCAGGAGAGGGATACTGTACAAGACCCAAACTAATAGGTCGTCCAGGAGCCATTTGCTCAATCAGCTGATAAAGATTTAAAACGTACACTTTTAATAGGTCATTTAAGCCCTTAATTGATCACTTTTATATCCGTTACTGCTTAATTTCGTTCCTTTTCACTTTTTAGGTCTCTTGGAAGCAAAATGGTGGAATGATGCTTATTTGGACGAAAAGGGGTGAATATATAAAGAAAATGGCTAAGTCAAGATCGAAGACACTGGCCGAAATTGAAGTCCGACGGCGCTCCCAACTAAAGGCACGTCCCTCTCTACGGATTTAATTAAAATACACCGACGCACTCGTAGACTTTTTGCTAAAATACACCGACGGCAAGCTTTGAAGTGGAAGGGCCACTAAGACTTTTCATCTCGTGCCCGGATCCGAATCGCACGATCGCCCTACAAGGCCCCGAGGGTGTCACAACTACAAGGTAACGCCGTCCCAATGATAACTTGGCCAAGACGAAAACCTTAATGACGGCGATCTGACGGCGTCCCACCTATAAGGCGACGCCGTCACAAGTGTAAAATTATATATAGCATTGAATGTTTTAAATGTGGTAAAAAATGTCATTTTGCAAAAGACTATTTTTCAAAAACCACTTCAGAACCTTCATACAAATTTTCTGGAAATATTTCTTCCTCAGGAACTAGCAAGTTGCAAACAAAAATGCTTCAGTTGCCTAAACATTTTCAAAATAAAACTGATCAAAAGGATCAAAAAGATTTAGAAGCAAAGTATTATAAAGCTAAAGCTAAACTTGCACTCCATGAGGATGCATCATCAACTCTTCAGTCTACATAGACCTCTAGATTTTCTCAGAGAAAGAATAAAGGGCTTGTAGCTGAAACCTTTGATTGGGATGAAGAATATATTTCCTTTGATGATAAAGTAAGAGTCAGTGCACTGATAGCACTTGAAGAAGGTGAAAAGCTAACTGTTGGAAAGAGTCATGCAAGAAATGGAGAATGAGTCAACATCACCATGAGAAAGGTAAATATCTTACTATCTATGGATGATAATTCTGATTAGCAATCTTACTTAAGTTACATTAATGTGGATCTTAATTTTGTTGAAGAGCAAGGATTAAATCTATTTTCAAAACACAATAAACTCACTTTTGAAATAAACAAATGTAGAGATGAGCTTCTTGCTTTAAAACAAGCCAAACTTAAGCTGTCACACTTCAAATTCACAATGCTAAACTTGTGAAACAAAATCATGCACTTCAAGAAGAACTTAAGAAATAAAAACTCATTATTGAAAGTTGGACAACTAAAAATCCTAGAGTTTATGAGTCTGTCTACAATCTAATTCCTAGCACTAAAAGAGAGTCCTAGGAGAAGATCAACTCATTGAGTCCACAAGTATCAATCAAAGTGTAAGAACTCGTGAATTTCCATGCCGATTTTCGTTCCTATATTTTTTTTCTTTCGTTTCAAACTTTAAACACGACAAGTCACGAAATATTTATCACCTCGACCTCGATAATAAAAACTTTATAAAATAAATATATAATAAACTTTTATACTTTTATATTTCACCGGGCCTCTAAACCTAAACCCGATCCAATCCAATTCATTTTATTCTCTTGGGCTCACGTATACTCACAAGTCCAACCAAAACCCTTTGTTCTTATTGGTCCTAGCCTAGCGCAAACCCAATTCACCTCAATGATATTATGTAACACTAAAACTTGTACAAAAACCACCAACACAACACATTTTTTTTATTTCTTCCTTTAACCAATGGCCAACTTTGTTAAGATTTGTTCTTCTCCCTTTTGCCTGCTACTCCTCATGAGCACAAACACAACACCCTCTTTTTCTTTCTTTGCGTGTAAACTCAACCCAAAAGGAGACCAAAGACACTCCTTAGCCACCCTATGTATTAAACTAATACCTAAACCATGCCTTGACCATTTTGGCTTGGTTACCCTTTGTGTAACATGCCTCCCCCAACAAAACATGAAGTGACCTTTGCCTTCCTCATCTCCTTGTTGTCGAACACCAACTCAAACAAAGAAACCATGGTTCTTCTTTTGCTTGTTACCCCACCACAGGAAAACAAACACAATATTGTTTCATTTCTTGTTTTCTTCTTGCATGTTAGACCAAGTTTAAACCAAACATTAAGCCAACCTAATGTCCCTCTATCACTACCCAAAACCTAATATTAAAAAATGGGTACTAACCTCTTGACCACCTTTTTTCCTTCATTAACCAATGGTTTTTATGTCTCCTTGATGAGACCTCTCTATGCGTGCCCCAACAAATCAGCCGAATACCATGCATGATTTGTAGTTTTGTGTATCATGCACAACACTAAGAAGTATTATAATCACTTAAGTCTAGAGTATTTTGCTTATATAAACCCACTCCCTAACATTTTGACTGTAACACCCTAGGCAAATCCTACATCGGCTGTGGCCTGGAGAGAAACTGGGCTCATAAGATAACATTCGCCTTACAATGACACACAACGCTGCTTTAACCGCGAGTGGAGTTCGAGGAACCGGCGCTGCGCTCATGTCACGAGAGTAATCGCTGGCTGTGACACCGAAGTTCTCAAATGAGGCCACAAAAACAAAGCCGCTGAGCTCAAGGGCAAAGCGACAATATTGTGGTCGATAAGGCGGGTGTTACAAGTGGTATCGAGCCACCCGAAGCCGCCGGGATGGTGGGCAAACCTCATCGAGGACGATGAGTCCCTGGGTGGGATTGTAACACCCTAGGCAATCCTACATCGACGCGCCTCTGGAGAGATACGGGCTCATAAGATAACATTCGCCTTTCACAATGACACAACGCTGCTGGTTCTACTACGAGTGGAGTTCCGAGGAACCGGCGCGTTAAGCGTGAAAGTATCTGGCTAAAGGGTGACCTGCCGGGAATTCTTCAAATGAGGCCACAAAAACAAAGCCGTGAGCCTGCGGGCAAAGCGGACAATATTGTGGTCAGATAAGGCGGGGTGTTACATTGACTCCTCAAATTCGCTCACTGAACAATGCAAAACCACATTCACATTTTATTTTGACACTCAGTCGAAACAAACAAGAAGAACCTAGGGAGAAGGGGTTGTTCGTAAGATAAGGGATCGGGTTTCAAAGCATCGGGTTTGCACCTTGAAAAATAATCGGGTTCTAGCTTGGAGTTCTAGATCGATCGTTGATTCTTTGATCACGTTCTCACACCATCGTCTCGTCACCACCTCGTAGTGTTGTAAGTCCTTCTCGACATGTTTTTCATGTTCTTGTTTTAACTTTTCATACCACACGTACACATACATATACACGATACGCATGCAATACTTTACAAACTGTCGCGAACACTTTATATATATCTAAACGAAAAGACTAACACAAGATCAACACTAGCTCAGTTGTTTTGGCGTTTCCGTTTAAGAAGAAAGAAAATACAAAGCTTAAACATGCAAACACCCACGGCCATACATGCTCGCTATATATTTTACAAACACCAAATCGTGCCTGTTATAAATTGCTACAAACCAAACATGTCATTTTTGTATCACAAAACTCTTCTACAAATACCAAATACATGCATGTACTCTACCCAGTGTACTGAATGAAATTTTATAACAAATATAAAACAGTCACGAACCCCTTAAATATATTAAACTTCGAAATAAAACACAAAAGATCCTTTCGCTTAGATGGTTGGGTCGCTTGGCTTGTTAAGCGAGAGGTTCCAAGTTCCAATCTTGGCAGTGGAACTTTGCCATATTTTTATTATTTTTACAAACTTTCACCTATTGGCAGTTTCAGTCCCTCCAATTCAAATAGCTTGCCACTTTTCTTAAAACTCAGATAAGTTTGTAACTTATATTAATTTTGACACTTTCAAACCCTTCACTTAGCACCACTTGTCACTTTATTTAAAAACCTTCTATAAGTTTGAAAAACCTATAGTATTTTTACAACTTCAACCCCTATAAGTTTGACACCTTGACATTTGTCACCCTAAAACTCTTATAAGTTTGATAAAACTTATATCATTTACCACTTTTACGTTTAAGTAAATAAATATATAAAAACACTATTCGATACCGACACATCTCAAAGTAAATAAACTAAACTTTTCGCAACATTGAAACATTTATAAAACAACGCTAAAATCACTCTATTGAATTTTATATTCAATGCTCTATCTTTTCGGTCGTAAACAAAACGTATATCATTATTTTGAAACTTTCCATCTCGTTCTTAGGTTCCGGGTGGGAGCCACTACTATATCACACTTGCTCTCTTTGTGCTTTATTCATCGAACTGCTAAGGTGAGTTTATAGCCCCACTTTTACAGTATATTTACTTGCTTTATATAACTATGGGGTGAGAAACATGCAAAACTCTTTTCGGACCTAAAACTGAAAACACTATTACGTGAAACAACCTTGACTCCCAATTATGCTACCATTAGTTCCCTTTGGGGAGGCGCGATTGTTATGAATAGATCTATTGGGATGACACCCACGCTCGAGCTTTGACCGGATAGGCAAACGCTCGATATCATATCGTATTGATTGAGTGTACCGGAAATACACTTTGCTGGGCTTTATTTATCATGCTTCTAGATGCATGCACACTATCGTAGTTTCGGTCGCATGAACTTGGTATTAGCGTAATAGCCTTTTTGCATATAGTATCATTCGTGGAGATGCTATATGTACAACTGTGGTGCAACTTGATTTCTTTAAATTAAACCTATGAACTCACCAACGTTTGTGTTGACATTTTAGCATGTTTTTCTCAGATTTACTTATTAGCGTGGTCAACGGCAAAGGCATTCATTGAAGACTGACATTCGAAGTGTTTCCAATCATATTTAATACAACTTTTAATGGGACAACATATATTTTTATGGGCTTTACTTCGGCACTTTGAAACAATGATGTAAAATTATTTCTCAAATTAATCTATCTTTTGACAATGGAATAGATTTTCCATTCTTTATTACCTTGTGTTGTGCATATTGATTTAGTAGCACCCCATGACCCGAACGCTTTCGCTGTGCAAATTTTGGGGGTGTTACACAAAGTGAAAAAGCTTTCACTCCTGCTGGCATATTCCTTTGAAAAATAATTAAAACCAAAGTCCAGTGACTGGGTTGAGAGAGACAACCCGACAGTAAGTTTCCTAGCTTTAACACTAGAAAAATCTTAGAACCTAAAAGTCAGGCTATCAAATAAATGCTTGGAGTCACTGATGAACCCAATCAAACTGATTCCATCAATGAGTCTGAATTAGAAACCCACACACCTTTACCTCCACTAAAAGTCCTTCACAGAGCCTCACCTAGTTTAGACCTCACACACTTGGTCTATTCCTGTAACATATTGGTTATCATAAACACAAACAAGAGTATGATGGTTCGAATTATGGTGAGTCTAGAGAGAAAGATGGAGAGAAATGTGAACTTCTAGTAAGAGAAAGAAAAGTATATTATGAAGCTCCACCCTTTGCCTTGGGAGGCAAAGGGTATTTATAGTGTCTTACAAAATACGCCACCTACGGGCTATGGATCAGGCATACAGTGGGTAAAGACCCGTCCGTCCTCCATGATATTGCTTAACTAACTACTAAACATAACCAAACGACTATGAATACGAGCTTTCTAATGCTTATACATACTTGAGGTGACCGAGTCTTTAACTTACGGATTTTCTAAATCCTAACAATATCCCCCTAAGGGAGGTCACCTCAATTACAAATAGATATTATATTTTGAGATCTAGCATTCTATGACACGCTATTTACTTTGTAGCTTGAAGTATTTGATTCTTCAAAGTCCGCATGCTTTGTACTTCAAGTGGAGGTCTTTAACTGATCCACGAGTTGGTTATTCTTTGAGCCATCTTTGAGATCATCAACCACAACAAATCTCTGAATCATCCTTTATTGTATCGCCTTCATGTGATGTTGTGACTTTTGGACTGACATGCTCACACTTTCTGGATCATGATATCTTATCATCAGAGTAGTGGAAGCATTGTTGTTCGTCTTTGATTGTCATGATCTTCTTTAATTAGGAGTGTATGCTGTGAGCATGCGGTTATGAATTGACTTCTCAATATCGATCAGATGTAACCGTTAAATGTTCCTGCAAACAACAGTTAGCAATAAAACACACGAAAGTGTCTTTGTTCACTTTCGTTGAATAGGGTTTGCAAGAACCACGGTTCCCCGTTAATCTTTATAGATACTGCCTGTGATCATGTAGAATTCCTAAGAATCTCCTTGACAGGGTTTTGCAGCTTGATCTAGCCGTTCTCAAACCGGAGCGTCCTAAATTAGACAACACGGAGTGAGTGAACCAGTGAATTGAGATTCACTGATTGATGAAAAATTGATTTGAAAACAATCGCGTATTGCTGAAGAAAGAGAGTTTTACAATACAACGAAGGTTTTATGAGAAGAAATCAAGTTTCAATCATAAATACTTTTGTTTGTGAAATTATCGCGCAGTTTATGTGCTTATAGAAAAGAAGTGTATAGCACATCGAAAGGTTTTTCAAAAGCATTCATCAATTCATTTCCTTAACCAAGGTTGATTCAAGAGTGAATCGACCCATTGTTTCTATCCAGTTGTCTCAAGCTTGATTCTTGAAGAATCTCACATGTCACCCACCAAGAGCTTGTTTGATGTTGGCTCTAGAAGGATTTCCATCTTCATTGTGAATATTTTACATATCACTCAGATGTTCTGGCAAATACCACAAGGATAATGCGTGGGACTCTCAATATATATAATCTTACTTTCCACATTGTGTGAAACAGAAAGTCTTCATAAATTGTGTGTCCTAATGAGATTTAGTGAATGATCTCTTGGATCTAGACTCAATTGTGTGCTTTGGTTTCCTATTCGGAGACTAGGGAGAGGGTCTCCTTCTTCAATATCAACCATCTCTAAGAGAAAGTCGATAGATTATGTAGGTTCCCCGTGATAATGAAACGAGTCCTTTGAAAAGAACTTGAGTAACTTGGGAAGTTTAGTGCAGTGCGTTACTGGGTCCATGAGGTCTTGTCTTCAATACCGGTGTTACCTTAGTAACCACCAGTAGCATATGTATTGAACCCGGTTTCTTCCCTAAGGTTGAATTATTGGAGGGCTATTTCTTTTCACCCATTTCACTTTTCATTTCTTTTTCATTCTTCAACCATTTCAGTGCTTACCGAGACTTCATTACTAGAACTTTGTTGGGTTTATTCCAGTTCTAGCTCTATCTCAGTCGGCACTCTTTCCTTATTCTCACTTTTCTCTTTTTTTTTTCTTTTTTTATCATACCTAAGGACTTCTACACTAATTATTGGATTGTCCCTGGGTAGATCCTTCCGGCTCTAGCGGGATCACGGGAACGATACCTAACCTTACCAACCTTATAACTCCAATGCATAAAGGAACTGAAGTAGCAGAGTTAGGATCCCCTGGTGATGATGTTTCAGGAGTGAGTTCAGGGGCAAATATATTTTGAATGAAGCATCTTCGAGAGTAGCAAAAGGGTTATCACCAAAAGAATTAGCAGTTGCATTCCCTTGATATATAGAAGATGATTAAGGATTCAAAGATGATGATGAATGATCTGCAAATGGTGCTTCTTGAGATAAAGACATTGAGACTGATGGACCATTTGTGTTGGTTGGAGTAGGAGAAGCAGCAGTTGGTGGTGCAGAATTATCATTAGCTGGAGGCTCATAGTATTCATCATAAATTGGATCAAACAGTTTCTTCAAATCTTTTTCTAAGGGAGGTACATAAGGAGCTGCAGGAGAGGGATACTGTACAAGACCCGAACTAATGGGTCGTCCAGGAGCCATTTACTCAGTCAACTGATAAGGATTTAAAACGTACACTTTTAAAGGGTCATTTAAGCCCTTAATTGATCACTTTTATATCCGTTACTGCTTGATTTCGTTCCTTTTCACTTTTTAGGTCTCTTGGAAGCAAAATGCTAGAATGATGCTTATTTGGATGAAAAGGAATGAATATATGAAGAAAATGGCTAAGTCAAGATCGAAGACACTCAAGCTGCTGAAATTGAAGCTGACGGCGTCCCAACTAAAGGGCGACGCCGTCCCTCTCTACGGATTTAATTAAAATACACCTGACGACTCAGTAGACTTTTTGATAAAATACACCTGACGGCGTCAGGCTTTGAAGAGGAAGGGCGTCACTAAGACTTTTCATCTCAGACGGCCTAGATCCAGAATCAGACGATGTCCCTACTGAAGCCCGATGGTGTCACAACTACAAGGTGATGCCGTCCCAATGATCACTTGGCCAAGACGAAAACCCTAATGACGGTGATCTGACGACGTCCCACCTATAAGGCGACGCCGTCGCAAGTGTAAAATTATATATAGCATTGAATGTTTTAAATGTGGTAAAAAAGGTCATTTTGCAAAAGACTATTTTTCAAAAACCACTTCAGAACCTTCATACAAATTTTCTGGAAATATTTCTTCCTCAGGAACTAGCAAGTTGCAAACAAAAATGCTTCAGTTACCTAAACATTTTCAAAATAAAACTGATCAAAAGGATCAAAAAGATTTTGAAGCAAAGTATTATAAAGCTAAAGCTAAACTTGCACTCCTTGAGGATGCATCATCAACTCTTCAGTCTACATAGACCTCTAAATTTTCTCAGAGAAAGAATAAAGGGCTTGTAGCTAAAACCTTTGATTGGGATGAAGAATATATTTCCTCTGATGATAAAGTAAGAGTCAGTGCACTGATGGCACTTGAAGATGGTGAAAAGCTAACTGTTAGAAAGAGTCATGCTAGAAATGGAGAATGGGTCAACATCACCATGAGAAAGGTAAATATCTTACTATCTATGGATGATAATTCTGATTAGCAATCTTACTTAAGTTACATTAATGTGGATCTTAATTTTGTTGAAGAGCAAGGATTAAATCTATTTTCAAAACACAATAAACTCACTTTTGAAATAAACAAATGTAGAGATGAACTTCTTGCTTTAAAACAAGCCAAATTTGAAGCTGTCACACTTCAAATTCACAACGCTAAACTCGTGAAACAAAATCATGCACTTCAAGAAGAACTTAAGAAATAAAAACTCATTATTGAAAGTTGGACACCTAAAAATCCTAAAGTTTATGAGTCTGTCTACAATCTAACTCCTAGCACTAAAAGAGAGTCCTAGGAGAAGATCAGCTCATTGAGTCCACAAGTATCAATCAAAGTGAAAAGCTTTCACTCCTGCTGGCATATACCTTTGAAAAATAATTAAAACCAAAGTCCAGTGAATGGGTTGAGAGAGACAACCCAGACAGTAAGTTGCCTAGCTTTAACACTAGAAAAATCTTGGAACCTGAAAGTCAGGCTATCAAAGAAATGCTTGGAGTCACTGATGAACCCAATCAAACTGATTCCATCAATGAGTCTGAATTAAAAACCCACACACCTTTACCTCCACTAAAATTCCTTCACAGAGCCTCACCTAGTTCAGACCTCACACACTTGGTCTATTCCTATAACATATTGGTTATCATAAACACACAAACAAGAGTATGATGGTTCGAACTATGGTGAGTCTAGAGAGAGAAAGATGGAGAGAAATGGGAACTTCTAGTAAGAGAAAGAAAAGTATATTATGAAGCTCCACCCTTTGCCTTGGGAGGCAAAGGGTATTTATAGTGTCTTACAAAATACGCCACCTACGGGCTGTGGATCAGGCATACAGTGGGTAAAGACCCGTCCATCCTCCATGGTATTGCTTAACTAACTACTAAACATACCTAAAAGACTATGAATACGAGCTTTCTAATGCTTATACATACTTGAGGTGACCGAGTCTTTAACTTACGGATTTTCTAAATCCTAACAATATCCCCCTAAGGGAGGTCACCTCAATTACAAATAGATATTACATTTTGAGATCTAGCATTCTATAACACGCTATTTACATTGTAGCTCGAAGTCTTTGATTCTTTAAAGTCCTCATGCTTTGTACTTCAAGTGGAGGTCTTTAACTGATCCACGAGTTGGTTATTCTTTGAGCCATCTTTGAGACCATCAGCCACAGCAAATCTCTAAATCATCCTTTATTGTATCGCATTCATGTGATGTTGTGACTTTTGGACTGACATGCTCACACTTTCTGGATCATGATATCTTATCATCAGAGTAGTGGAAGCATTGTTGTACGTCTTTGATTGTCATGATCTTCTTTAATTAAGAGTGTATGCTGTGAGCATGCGGTTATGAATTGACTTCTCAATATCGATCATATGTAACCGTTAAATGTTCCTGCAAACAACAGTTTGCAATAAAACACACGAAAGTGTCTTTGTTCACTTTCGTTGAATAGGGTTTGCAAGAACCACGGTTCCCCGTTAATCTTTATAGATACTGCCTGTGATCATGTAGAATTCCTAAGAATCTCCTTGATAGGGTATTGCAGCTTGATATAGTCGTTCTCAAACCGGAGCGTCCCAAAGTAGAAAACATAGAGTGAGTGAACCAGTGAATTGAGATTCACTGATTGATGAAAAATTGATTTGAAAACAATCGCGTATTGCTGAAGAAAGTGAGTTTTACAATACAACGAAGGTTTTATGAGAAGAAATCAAGTTTCAATCATAAATACTTTTGTTTGTGAAATTATCGCGCAGTCGATGTGCTTAGAGAAAAGAAGTGTAGAGCACATCGAAAGGTTTTTCAAAAGCATTCATCAATTCATTTCCTGAACCAAGGTTGATTCAAGATTGAATCGACCCATTGTTTCTATCCAGTTGACTCAAGCTTGATTCTTGAAGAATCTCACATGTCACCCACCAAGAGATTGTTTGATGTTGGCTCTAGAAGGATTTCCATCTTCATTGTGAATATTTTACATATCACTCGGATGTTTTGGCAAATACCACAAGGATAATGCGTGGGACTCTCAATATATATAATCTTACTTTCCACATTGTGTGAAATAACAAGTCTTCATAAATTGTGTATCCTAATGAGATTTAGTGAATGATTTCTTGGATATAGACTCAATTGTGTGCTTTGGTTTCTTATTCGGAGACTAGGGAGAGGGTCTCCTTCTTCAATATCAACCATCTCTAAGAGAAAGTTGATAGATTATGTAGGTTCCCCGTGAGAATGAAACGAGTCCTTTGAAAAGAACTTGAGTAACTTGGGAAGTTTAGTGCAGTGCGTCACTGGGTCCATGAGGTCTTGTCTTCAATACCGGTGTTACCTTAGTAACCACCAATAGCATATGTATTAAACCCGGTTTCTTCCCTAAGGTTGAATTATTGGAGGGCTATTTCTTTTCACCCATTTCACTTTTCATTTCTTTTTCATTCTTCAACCCTTTCAGTGCTTACCGAGACTTCGTTACTAGAACTTTGTTGGGTTTATTCCAGTTCTAGCTCTATCTCAGTCGGCACTCTTTCCTTATTCTCACTTTTCTCCTTTTTTTTCTTTTTTTTTTAATTTTTTTTTATCATACCTAAGGACTTCTACACTAATTATTGGACTGTCCCTAGGTAGATCCTTCCGGCTCTAGCAGGATCATGGGAACGATACCTAACCTTACCAACCTTATAACTCCAATGCATAAAGGAACTGAAGTAGCAGAGTTAGGATCCCCTGGTGATGATGTTTCAGGAGTGAGTTCAGGGGCAAATATATTTTGAACGGAGCATCTTCGAGAGTAGCAAAGGGGTTATCACCAAAAGAATTAGCAGTTGCATTTCCTTGATATACAGAAGATGATTGAGGATTCGAAGATGATGATGAATGATCTGCAAATGGTGCTTCTTGAGATAAAGACATTGAGACTGATGGACCATTTGTGTTGGTTGGAGTAGGAGAAGCAGCAGTTGGTGGTGCCGAATTATCATTAGCTGGAGGCTCATAGTATTCATCATACATTGGATCAAACAGTTTCTTCAAATCTTTTTCTAAGGGAGGTACATAAGGAGCTGCAGGAGAGGGATACTGTACAAGACCCGAGCTAATGGGTCGTCCAGGAGCCATTTGCTCAGTCAACTGATAAGGGTTTAAAATGTACACTTTTAAAGGGTCATTTAAGCCCTTAATCGATCACTTTTATATCCGTTACTGCTTAATTTCGTTCCTTTTCACTTTTTAGGGTCTCTTGGAAACAAAATGATGGAATGATGCTTATTTGGACAAAAATGAGTGAATATATGAAGAAAATGGCTAAGTCAAGATCGAAGACACTCAAGCTGCTGAAATTGAAGCTGACGGTGTCCCAACTAAAGGGCGACGCCGTCCGTCTCTACGGATTTAATTAAAATACACCTGACGATTCAGTAGACTTTTTGTTAAAATACACCTGACGGCGTCAGGCTTTGAAGAGGAAGGGCGTCACTAAGACTTTTCATCTCAGACGACCCAGATCCAGAATCAGTCGACGTCCTTACTGAAGCCCGACGGTGTCACAACTACAAGGTGACGTCGTCCCAATGATAACTTGGCCAAGACGAAAACCCTAATGACGGCGATCTGACGGCGTCCCACCTATAAGGCGACGCCGTCGCAAGTGTAAACTTATATATAGAAGTCGAATTTTTTGAATTTTAGGAGGTAGACTTTTGGAGTAAAAACCGTAAACATTTGTAGTCTGACTTGGACAGTATCTTAGGGTCCCAAACCCTATTTTACACATCATGATAAGTGTTTTACTTCATTAATTTCATTATGTATTCAATTGAATGTGTGTATGCTTGCTTGGTTAACATGTCCCGCTAAATTTCTTGTGTGTTTGCTTAGATCTATGTAACCTAGTTGTTAATTATTGTTAGGTTGTCTCTTATCTTAATTGTAATTGGCTTAGGAGTGCAACTAGGCTATCGTTGTGTTTAATGCTTGATGAATCTTTGATAATTTATGAATGACTTAGTGGATTTCGTTTACTACACTCAAGGGTGACTTCAAAGAGTTAGGGCATAGGCACACCCTACGACTTTAGGAAACACAACGCGTTAAGAATAAGGACGTGACAATTCAACCTACAATAAAGGATAACTAGGGAGTAATAGTATCTAGGTAAACACATTTTTAATCATCATACGAGCGCACATCAATAGACATAAGACTACCCGTAGAATTAGATAATTAGAATAGTAGAGTAATCGGTAGAATTACCACCCCCCAAATCCAAGCCCCGAGATTTCAACCTTAGCTTTCTAAAAAAATATAAAAAGATAAAAAAGAATCTTTCTCAACCTCAACGTTAGCGTAGTACACTTCTTACTAGAATTCCTATTCCCCTATAGAACGATATCAATCCCCGAGGCTTACCCATTACTACACTACAATGATTAGGTTCACTGCCTAGGGTGTTGAAAAACTTGCTCGACGAAAAGAATGTTCCTTTGACCCCGAACGCGCTTTGTACGGGCATCATCAGCTCATCGAACGTAACATGAATAATTTCCATAATGTCTGGGGTTCTTTTGTTATAGATTCAGTAACCCTTCGATTAGGTGCATAACCAACGGAAAATCCAATATCAGCCTTAGCTTTCAACTTTCTCAGATCTTGACCATCATTGGTTGGATAGCACAATGCTCCAAACACATGAAGAAACGAGAGATCCGGTTTTCTGTTGTAAACTATTTCTTATGGAGTTTTTCCATGAATAGTATGTATTAAGGAACGGTTTTAAGTGTAACAAGCAGTGGAAATGGCTTCAGGATAGAGAAACAATCGGAGACTTTGAAAATATTAACATAGTCCTTGCAGCTTATATAAGAGTCTAATTTCGCCTTTCAACTACACCATTCTGTTGAGGAGTGCGTGGAACACTTCTTTGATGACTGATTCCAATGCTATCATAAAACTAACTAAGTTCTTTCTTCACAAATTCAGTTTCATTGTCTGTTCAGATGATTCTAACTATTTTGTTAAGCCTAACCTGCAGCTGTTTAATAAGTTTAATGATAACATCGAGATTTTCATCCTTTGTTCACAAAAACTTAACCCAAGTAAACCGAGAGTAGTCATCAACAACGACTAGCACATACTTCTTCCCATTTATACTTTGTACTCTCATGGGTCCGCATAAATCCATGTGAAGGGTATGAGGAACTTCCATAATGGTATTGGCAGGTTTGAGTTTGTGGGCATACTTCTTGCTTTTGCCCAATTGGCATGCTGAACAAAGATGATCTTTTTCATATTTCAATCGGGGTAAGCCTCTTACAAGGTCCTTTCTAGAGAGATCATTGATGGTGCCGAAGTTCAAGTGATTGAGTCGATGGTGCCATAACCATGATTTGTTCTTAGAAGCCTTTGACAACAAGCAAATAGGAGAAGACTTCATCATGTCTTTGATAGAGATGGTGTACAAATTAGTGCCATGAGATCCCTTTAGATGCTCAACACCATCTAATTCTCTAACAAAGCAAGAGTGTTTTTTGAAGGCTAATTCGAGATCAAAATCACAAAATTGGCCAATAGAGAACAAATTATGACCAAGACCTTCCACATAATATGCCCAGGAGATCACACTATCTCCAAAAACATAATCTCCATAACCCATAATTGCCCCAAAGTGGTCATTCCCAAATCTAACAGTCCTGATGAAGTTATTCACGAAGTTCTTGAGCCGAGAGCGATTTCCAGTCATATGTTTTGAGCAGCATGAGTCCAAATACCAAAGGATGATTTGTACAATCTTTATTTGAAAACAGACGAGAATGGATAACTGGAAGCAGTGGATCTCCATGAGAATATGGGTTTCGATAGGTTAGTACGAACAATCTTTAGACCTATAGAATTCCTAGATGACATCACATTATTTGTGGGAGCAATACTAGTATATGCAGTGGACCTGTTTGAAGAGTGATCACTTCTTAAAGGTATGAGTCTACCAGTGGGCTTCCATATCTTAATGGGCAGAGATCTAGACAATTTAGGGCAAAGTTTACTAATTTTGAATTTATGGCCAGTAGGTTTCCATTGATAACCCACATTACTAAACTTTTTCCCTGTAGGCTTCCAATGATTACTAAACCTTTTCCCTATAGGCTTCCAAGCTTGCTTAACCTGTTTAGCATTTCTAACAATTATAACTTGAGATTTAATAGCATTTCTCAAATCCGTCACAACACATTCATCATGATTACCAGAAACCAAACATTCATTACATGTTTTGCAAGCAGTTGCAGAATTCAAATTATTTACAGTACGCTTATAGCTAATACTAGAATAAACACGATTCATCTTATTCAACTCAAACTTATTATTCCTAGGGTGGTCTTCTACTTTCTTCTCTTGATCACTTTTAGCTCGCGAGGTCCTATCTTACTTTGTATTGCCTGAAGGCTTCGACCCGCTAGCCTTAGTGTCACTGATTACTCTTGTAGAAGGAACGACAAGAATATTAGAAGGTTTCACTACTTTTTGCTTTTCTGGTCTAGAAGTGCTGGGCTCTAAGACTTTAGGAGGCACATCAAAGGTAACATGCTTGAATGTAGGCTTGGAAATGGGTGCAACTATTCTATCTCGCCTAGTACCAGTTTTAGGACATGTTGCAATTACATATTCTAAGAGTTCTTTAGATTGTTTGGCATACATTCAGGCATAAGCAACTGCACTATCAAGTGATTTCTCTGTATTTGCATCTTCAACAATCTCTCTAACAGTTTCTAAGCTATCCTTAAGGTGACTGAAATAAGATTGACACACAGTCCAATTATTCCTAAGATTAGGAGGAATATATTACACATTCACAGCATATTTCATACAAGCAGACACCTTTTGTGCAACATTATATCAACTAGTGATTGGTATTTTCCCTTTTACCTAGTTCTTTAGATTCTCAATTTCTTTTTGCAAAGACGTTATCTTTTCATTGTTCTTGTCACGAGTGACCTTAATCGATTCATATAACTCTTTGAAATGCAGTTTAACCTTTTCATTTTCAGCTAGAAAACAATCATTTTCAGGTTGCAATACATTGATGATGTTTTGAAGATGGAAATTCTGAGAATTCTAAGAATCTAAAGGAGGAGGCATGTGGGAGCCAGTCACTTTACTCTTATTACCCTTCAATTGGGAAATTTGAGTTTTCAACTTTCGAATCGTGTTGCAATGAGCTTGAATCCTTTCATCACAAGAGTTTATTTCAAAATATGCATCAAACTCAGGAGCATCCGAAGATGTCTTGGCATTTTAAGGTTTGATTCTTTCTTCAAGATGTTGATATTTTAATTGTAAATCAAGATATTCAACTTCTAATTTAGAAAAACTCCTGACCATGTTATCATGTCATCCTTTTCGATTTTGTCAAGCAATTTTGAAATTTCTGTCTCAAGCTCAATGACACGATCTTGTGAAACTTTAAATGCAATTGATAAATCATGAAATTGAGAAGCAGTAATGGCATAATTTGTAACAGTATAAAACACATCTTGATTAATACATCTAGAAATCAAATTCTCATTGAGGATGTGAATATTCTTCCTCTCAATCTCATTGCTTTTAAGCTCACATTCATTCATTTTTACCTCATTTTCCATTTCATTAAACATCTATTTCATTTCATTAACTTCTGTATCTAAGGCCTTTTGAATACCCTCGAATTGTTCTTTTAATTGTTTAAAGAATTGAATGACCTCTGTAAGATAACAAGCTTTTGTTTGTTCAAAACCCCTTTCCCCTTCAGTAATTCTTGTTGGTGTGATTCTATTCTTACATGTTTCCTCGAAATCAAAAAATAGTTGGTAAACTACATATAAGCTGATTAAGGTTTTACTTTGAGTGGGAAGAGTTCTAGGTGCTAAATGCATCGGTGTATTGGGAGGATACACTGTGGCTGGAGGCAATTTCCTAAGGGGAAGATTATTTTCAACAAGTTCTTCAGCTTTTCTCTTTTCCATATCTAACTTCCAAAACACTTGTTCATGGGTTAATTGAGTCTGAGGTCTAAACTTAGCCGTGGCTATCCAGTTATCCTTAGTGTAATTGGGATTTTTGATATTAATATTATGACTCACACACCAATGATCTTTTAATTTCTTCTACATTTTCTCTCTAGAGGCATTTTCGATCTCTATGTCCTCTTTAGTGTTCTCTACACAAGCTGGCTTTTGTTTAGGCTTAATAATCTCACTACCATAATAAATCACATCATGAGATCTTTTTGCTTTCTTAAGATACATAGGATTTGGGTCTTCTACAAGGCCAATACTGTGTTTATCACTTAATACTCTATGCTTAGTGATCATGTGAGCAGTCTGAATGGTGTTGCCTTTGTTTTCAAGTTTGTTCTTCAAAGTTTTAAGGTTGGAAAAATCATTTAATAGTTTTGATTCCTTTTCTTTGAATTCCTGGTCAAGCACTTTTACATTTTTTTGAAGTTCTTGATTTTGCTTAAAAGTTTTATTAAGTTTCTCTTGTAAGGAGTTTAACTCTTATTTTAATGTTTCTTCCCTTAAATTACTTTTTTCTGATTAATGTACGCATTTGGCTATCCGTTTCCTGCTCACGGGTGGTCAGCTCAAATTTAGCACGCTGTTCATAGATGACAACTTGATCCTTATAAATATTTAGTTTAGTGGTCATGGAGTCATCATGCACATAATCAATGTACTCATCAAACAAATATTCATCATTAATGGCAGAAGATGCACTACTAGGTACAACAAAACTTTCATCGAGCTTCATATATTGATTGTGACAACTCGTAATTTCAGGTCATTTCTCAAATTTACTATTCATCTCGGGAATTTACTATTCACCGATTACTATTCATCATTTTACTATTCATCATTTTTTAAGTCGGTTTGAGACTTTGAGAGGTTATTTCAAAAAATTACTATTCATGAAATACTATTCATTCCCGGAGAAAAATCACTATTCATGACTCACTATTTATCATTTTTCGTAAACTAGGTTTACGAGTATCAAATACGCGTAACCTTGAGGGTTAAGCTGCGTATTCATGGAACATCATTGAGAACATTGTATATAGACTAGAGTTAGTCTACATATCATCAGTAACATCATCTTCATATTAATTTATGCATGGGTTTGCATATTTCAGTAACGTATATTTATTTATTAAATAAACGCTATCGCATAATCATTTATTTTAAATAATTGATCTGACACTTCCAAAAACTATCCTGATATATTTTTATACTCATTTTAAGACTATAAAAATTATATTATTAGTTTACCCAATGTTTTCAATTTTTTTTATATATAAATTGTTATATATATATATATATATATATATATATATATATATATATATATATATATATATATATATATATATATATATATATATATATATATATATATATATATATATATATATATATATATATATATATATATATATATATATATATATATACTTACGACGGTTTTCGTAAATACTACTCGATAATTATTATTTCACTCAATTCTTGTACGAAATGTATTTTTATAATTTTTTTGACTTCAAAATATTTTATTTTGTTCCGCTAAAATCGATTTCTAGCTAACGCTACACTAAATACCTAATTATACTTACAAAATACACTATATACATACTACACTTAACTTATAATACCATAAGTCATCCAAAATACATCACCCTTATCCCCAAACTACCCCTTGCCGACCACTCTATGAATCATCAAGTTTTTGATAAAAATCTTTAGTCCTAGCATGTACACATATACACTTATAGAGTAACACTTGTATTATACTCATAATTTATTAAACTAAACACATACACAACACTTAGTAAAAGGTGAAATTGCAAGAAAACTCTCCCTCTTTGTAGGATAGTAATATTTATTGTGTTGATGATTCAGGTGGTCTTAGATGATCAAAATACATGTTTGCCATTAGAGAGAGAAAGTAGATGAGAGGGAGTTTCTTGGTAGAGACTTGGTTCACAAAATATGGAATGTTAGATTAAAGAAAAGCTCCACCCCTTCCCTGGATGGAAGGGGTATTTATAGTTACACAATACACGACCTCCTATCGGCCTGTGGATCAGGCATACAGTGGGTAAAGACCCGTCCTTCCTCGACGGTGTTACACTAAACTATTCTACGCTACAAACTAACTAATAAACTACTAAACAACGTAAATAACTACAAGTCTGCGAGCTAAAATATGCTAGACCATAATTGGGGTGACCGACACTTTAACATGGAATTTCCAATTCCTAACAATCTCCCCCTAAGGGAGGTCACCCCATGAAAGAAATTTTGCATCCTAGCATTCTATCCTTGTCTTTAGTTCTAAGCTCGTAGACTTTAATTCTTCAAGTTCCGCGATCTTTGTGCTTTTGTAGCGATTCTTCAAAGTCCGCATAGTTTGTACTTTAAGTGGAGGCCTTTAACTGATCCACATCTTTGATGATCTTCGAGCTTTCTTCGAGATCATCAGCCATATTAAATCTCTGGATCATCCTTTATTGTGTTGCCATCATGTGATGTTGTGACTTTCGGACCGACATGCTCACACTTTTGAATCATGACATCTTTACATCAGAGTAGCGGAAGCTTTACTGGCTCATGATATTTGCAGCAGCGAAGCAGAAACATAGTATAAAAATATCAGAGCCAGGTTATGTAGATATGTACCAGTCATGATTTCTTCAATTAAGTGTGGATGCTGTGAGCATGCGGCTTTGGATTGACTCCTCAATTCTGATCAACTACAACCGTCCAAATGTACCTGCAAACAACAGTTAGCAATAAAACATACGAAAGTGTCTTTGATCACTTTCGTTGAATTGAGGTACACGACCCACGGTTCCCCGTTGATCAGTACAGGTACTGCCTATGATCAGGTATAATTCCGAAGAATCTCCTTGACAGGGTTTCGCAGCTGCTCTAGCCATTCTCAAACCGAAACGTCTCAAAGAAGACAACACGGAGTGAGTGAACCAGCAAATTGAGATTCACTGATTGATGAAAAATGATTTGAAAAACAATCGCGTATTGATTAGAAAAAAGAGTTTTGCAATACGACGAAGGTTTTATGAGAAAGATCAATTTTCAATCAAAAATACCTTTTGTATTTAAAAGAGAATACACATTCAATGTGCTAGAGAAAAGAAGAATTTTGCACATCGAACGGTTTTTCCAAAAGTATTTTTTCAATCAGAGATACTTTTTGAATTTGAAAATGTGAGTACACATTCGACGTGCTAGAGAAAAGAAGGTTTGCAAATCGAATGGTTTTTCCAAAAGTATTCGTCAATTCCAATCCTAGACCTAGGTTGATTCAAGAGTGAATCGCCCCATCGTTTCAATCCAGTTGTCACAAGCTTGATCTCTAGGAAAGATCTCACATGTCACCCACCAAGAGCTTGTTTGATGTTGGCTCTAGAAGGATTTCCATCTTCATTGTGAATATTTACATATCACTCGGATGTTCTGGCAATACCACAAGGATAATGCGTAGGACTCTCAATATATACTTACTTTCCACATTGTGTGAAACAACAAGTCTTCATTAATTTCGTGTCCTAAGGAGATATTGTGGATGATCTCTTGGCTCTAGACTCAATTGTGCACATTTGGTTCCTATGCCGGCGACTAGAGAGAGGGTCTCCTTCTTCAATATCAACAGTCTCTAAGAGAAAGTCGATAGATATTGTCGGTTCCCCGTGAGAATGAAACAAGCCCTTTTAAGAGGAACTTGAGTAGCTTCTTGTCTTCAATACTAGTGTTACCTGAGTAACCACCAGTAGCATATGTATTGAACTCGGTTACTGCCCTAAGGTTGAATTATCGGAGGGCCATTTCTCTTCACCCTTTTCACATTTATTTCTTTTTCATTCTTCAACCCCTTCAGTGCTTACCGAGACTTCATAACTAGAACCTTGTTGGGTTTATTCCAGTACTAGCTCTGTCTCAGTCCGCACTCTTCCCGTATCTCACTTTTCTCCTTTTTACAATATACCTAAGGACTCTACACTATCTAGTGGATTGTCCCTGGGTAGATCCCTCCGGCTCTGGCGGGATCGTGGGAACTAATACCTAACCTCACCATCCTTATAACTCCATACATAAAGTAAAATGGTCGGTCTTTTGGTACAGTTCATTCTTCCTTGAAACCAATAGAAAAATCATTTGGAAAAACAATCAAGGTACTTGTGATACGAGATCAAAGCATTTTGTACCTTAATAGTTTTGATCATTTAGAAAACCTCCCCCTCAACATGTGCATATGATTTAGAAATTGTTTAGCACATGAAGGCAAGAGGACTTTGAAATATTTTCTTCGATCACTATTTTCATATAAAAAAAACCATTTGATTTTCTTGGTAAAATTCTCCCCCTCAATATGTGCATAGGATATTCAAAAATATTTTATCACATAGAGGAAAGAGTTCTTTTGAAGCACATTCACAATCACACAAGCCATTAAGAAACCATTTGCTCCCCCTCAATATGTGCTTGGAGATTCGAAAGCGTTTAGCACATATGAGAGAGCAGCCTGCACATTTTCATCAAATCGATCATCATTTATCAAATTTCATTATTAAATCACAAATTCTCCCCCGATCAAAAATATCAAACCCTTTGAGATTTTGGATCTCAAGTGATTTAATCAGGTTTAGAAAACATGGGAGAAATGTGCCAGGTTTAAATACTCATCTTGTTTTTGTTAAATCCTCCTCCTCAACATGTGACAGTATTTGAAAATAGTTTGCACATGGGAGGCGGAGTGCCTATAAAGGACTAAAACTGATTCCATTAAAACATATTTGAGATTTAAATCATGATCTCTCCCCCAATAAAAAATTTCAAACCATCTGAGATTTGTGATCCCAAAAGATTTAAATCATTTAGAAAATTTTGGGGAAAGACGTGGCAAGATTTAATTTAAAAAAATGACTGATGAGGACCAATTACAGACATTAAAGATTGTTAGTGTCAGGTATGATAGTTTTAAGAGATCTTTGAGTAAAATAAAACAATTTCACAATCAAACAAGAACAAAAAAAATTTCATTTTGAAAGATCTTGATTCTTAATGAAAAATCATACCATGACATAACATTAAATCTTTAGATCACCACTTTTATTGTACAAACGGACTTTTTATGAAGAAAATATCGTTTGAAATTTTTTTATTTTAAATCACTCTCCCCCTCAATGGATGACCGTAGTCGTTGATTGAGTGACTTAAGTTTTGATAAAATAAAGTTCGGTGATTTTTAAAATTAAATCCAATTTATCTTCAAAACCAATATTTTTCCATTTTTCAAAACAACATTTTCAAAATTGTTTTAAGAAAATGGTATTATCACAATTATCCTGCACAAAGATACGTTAGGTGGTTAAGCTGCTTCTGTTGATGTTGCTGCTGTAGGGCTTGGAAGAAAAACCGTCTGCTGATGCAGTGAGACTTCTTACGTTGCATTTTAATGCCAACTTAGGTCAAATTTAAGCTCCGTTTCTTCAATCACTTAGAAGAAAAACCGTCTGCTGATGCAGTGAGACCTCTTACATTGCATTTATGCCAACTCTTCATAGAAGTCCAATTAAGCTCCGTTTCTTCATTTGTCAACCCAAGATATAGTTACCCTTTCCTTTAGGCGTCCAATCATCTTAAATTGTGGGATCCGGATCGGGAACATTCTTATATACCAATATACCTGCATATGTTAGTGAACACACATACAGATATATGGTGGTCGACATCACCCACACAACAATCGACTAATAAAAGTCAATGCAACATATCAATCAGATCATATAAATGTATGGGAATAATGTGTTTTCCAAACTCTAATCATCTAATCCTAACAATCATATCCTAGGCACCTAGTCCTTCAACGTAGGTTAACATGTTTAGCATTTAAGTATTTAGGATAATTAGATAATCTCGTTAGATGATACAGATTTGAAAACATTCTCCCCCTCAATCAATGACTCATTTTTTGAAAAGGTTAAAAGCGCTGAAGTCATTGATTGAGTTTTCAATTTGTACGAAAACTCTGAAACTGATTGATTTACAAGCAACTCATTTACCACCATTATTGAAAATAACAAATATTTTTCTGAAGAATTTTAGACAGAAAAACATTTGTGTAGGAACAGCAGTCCTTCGACATACTTTCCTCAAATAGTTTTAGGATAAGTGCACGAAATATTTTTGAAAATTTGTATAGCGCAACACTTTCCTTTCTTTGAAAAACAGGTTGCTATCGGAAATAATAGCAAGCCATAGTTTTAAGCATGGGTCACAGTTTGAAAAAACTGCAAGCCATTATTTGAAGCCCGGGTTACAGTCTGAAATAACTGTAAGCTATATTATGAGACATGTTTAGGAAAAGAATATTTACACCTCCTGCTCGAACTTCATCTATGGTCCCGTGCCATTATTGAATGACATTTCTAAGACCGTAGATGTTATCGATACCAGAAGACATGTCTTGAGAAAAACATATTTTTGGTATTTTTAAATTTTCTGATTTTTATGGGTTTTAGAAGATTTTATATTTTTCTATTTTGATTTTGTTGGTTTTATATTTTTGTATTTTGTTTTTCTGATAAATATATACACAGATAGAATAGATGATATAGTTTAAGAAAGATGATGATACGAGTACCGAGATAAGGATATCGAGCAGCACGTCGTAGAAGATAGAAGTCATCACCTAAACTTCCACCACCAAAGCTTCTGAGGATCCAGAATAGAAAAGAGAACCCGAGCCTTTGAGAAAAAGAGACTTTGGCAGCTTCCACCCAAACCGAAGATGCATTAGATGAGCAGATTCGAAGCTCTATTTCAAGCTTGCCTTAGCCAGGTGCACGAAGAAGCACACCATTATCATAAATCCCGCTGCTCCATTTAAGAACGATAATCGAGGTTCTTCGTTCGGGGTTATATCATCAATAAAAGAATAGCAACGTTTCATCCCACGCATAAATAACTCTTCTCAAATTCCTTTTCCACTAAAGTCTGACGCAATCCATTCCAAAAGGTGTCAAGAGAGCAATTCCCCTAAGTAGTTGAATTGATGCAGTCAGTCTCTTTGTATAATGCTCAAGAACTCTCCCGAATACACATCATGAGGGTAATGAAGAACACCTCCCCTATGTTCACATCTTTCGTCCCTGATGAATGTGTATGAAGCTCAAGAATCTGAAGTACACCAATATCCAAGAACTTTCCCGAAAACACATTATGAGGGTAATGAAGAACACCTCCCCTATGTTCACATCTTTCGTCCCTGATGAATGTGTATGAAGCTCAAGAACCCGAAGTACACACATTCCCACAGAAAGAATAGCTGATGACACCTCCCTCATGTTATACATTTATCTCCCCTGAATATGTCATACTTGTGTACCTCATTTATCTTCAAAAACTTTCTCTAACATCACTTCCCCCACGTAGTTGGAATAATAACACTAAACGCCTTGATGAGTAAAACCTTGAGTTTCTCTGCGGTCATGACATATGTATTCCCGGGATATCTTCAATCACTTAGAAGAATTAAGTTCATCAAGTTTACTCGCGTTTAGATACATGTCTCCTTCCCCCTTGCTAGTTTTGATACTTCAGAATCAGCAACTCATTGTAAGCCCGTATACTAGAAATTTGTTGAGAAGAACACTTGAAGCCTTGTGAGAATCAACTTGCTGAAGAATGTGAGCAAGTCTAATTGGGGATTAAATCAGACATTTCACCCTCCCCCAATTAGTGCTCTCCCCTAAACCGACCATCTTTTTGATAAAGGCCCAGATTAAGAAGAAGTCTTTAGATCATTAAATGCAACTCGTCTTTGGTCTTCTAACATATAGCAGGAAATGTAGAACATACTGTAGACTCGACCTTCTTCAAGATTGTCCGAATGGGGAATAGAGTGTTAACATCTTCAACTCACACCAAAAAGCATCCCACCAAAAAGCATCCCAATTAACTTACATCTTGCAAATCCTCTTAACTAAAATCCCTCCCAATCAAACAAGAACAGAAAGATGTTCATCAAGGAAATCAGTAATTAGGCCGCAACGAATAAACAAGATGGTAACACCAAACTACCAATCACATCAAACAAGAACAGAGAGATTGTTCGGAATCATCATGTTGATGTATACGTGAAGCATTAACCGGAAGCACTTTGTCGATAAACTCATCAATCCGAGTGAAGATGTCAACCAACGGCTCTTAGAAGAAAATCCATGTAATGATGATCCGATAAGAAGAAGCTCGATTCTTACATGAGTTAGGAGCCGTATGACCATATATTCTCATAAGTCAATCAACCATGCACACTTCTTCTCCCCCTCAAGAATTGAATACGGAGATGCCATTCTTGATTAAACAAGTGAACATCATCCAAATGTAGTCTATTCACACTTCTCCCCCGCAAAATTAGCACAGGATATCGCCATCGTCATTATAGTTGAGAAAGTGGAATCAGAAAACAATCAACAGTAGCCCGGTTCACTTGATGACTGAAGCGCATGGAAAAAGTATGAAGCATGTTGATGAGAATGGTCATAATAAGAAGATTTATCTTCTTCAGAAGATAAAGCGCACTGAAGCGTACACTTTTCTTTTCTTTAGAGAACGAGGCATGAACTGTTGTGTTCATACGTCATTATCTCTCTCTTTTCAGCTCTCTTGGCAGAACATGTAATCCACCCATTATCATTCAGTAGGCTCTTTGTCGTGATAGCTGATGGAGAAAACCCAGTATGATGAATTTGACCCTGAAGTAAACTAACCCGAACTCGTGACTTAAACTTGAACATATGTAACAAAGAGCGGTGTCGAGAATTCATCCCCATTTGAATCTCTAAGTACTCTATAATCTTCAACCAACCAACCATCAAGTATAAGACGTACATTACCTCTTGAAAATCCACAATTGAATATGACATTGAGCACTACAACGTAACTCCTTAAAGTGATAGTTATTTTGACGTGGTAAGAGCCCAATTCCCCTAAGTGGTAAAAGAAAAGGTAAAAGACACCCAACAATAACTAGATTTCTATGTCTTTGTTTTTGATAATAAGCTCGAACAAGGATCTCGAAGAATCTTCATCCAACCATCCCTGATACCTTCAGATACTAAGTACACTCGCCCGTGATATTTCACTTCAACCTCAAATAGATAATACTGAATTAACGCCGTTGTCACATCTTCTGGTTAACTGCTCAAGTCTAGCCTTCTTTGACATTTAAAAGTGAACTTTGATAATGGTTTCATCCCGACCATGGTTAAAAGCACGTAACCCCGTAAAACCAAGTAATAACTAAACTGCCAGAATAAATATTCAAACACACATCCCATTCATGAAGTACGCCCTTTTATCTTTTCTTCGAAACAGAAACAGTAGCACCAACATCAAATAAGATCCCGAAATACACTTTCCTTTCTCCAAGATGGTTCCATCATTACGGGATTTTACAACTCTATGGTTTAAACCGAGAAATAATTTCTTTCGCGGGATTTTACAAAACCAAGAATAAACCGAGAGATAGATCCGGAAATGCACATTACTTTTACCAGGATGTTTCCATTGTCACGGGATTTTACAAGTCTATGATTTAAACCGAGAAATAGGTTCTTTTGCGGGATTTTACAAAATCAAGACAAAACAGTAAACAATGTCAGCTTGAATGTGTTATGACAGCATTGGTTTCGGTGAATATCTGTTTTAGGAGAACATGCAGCGGTTCATCAACGGTTCATTATCCAACATCTACAATATCAACAACCATCCAATAAACACTTTGGTGAACACATCATTCACATATTCTGTCGGCTAATGTTGTGACCTCCTGGTGAAGTAAACCCGATATACCAAACTTGATCAAGAAGTAAAATTCCCCAGATTTGTTACCTAAACTTGTACTAATCCTTGTGAAGAAGAAACGGTGTACCCAATGTACAAAACCTCTTGACATTCTCAACTGAGTGAGACACCGAAGTGATAGTTACGTTGTGAGTTAAGCAAGAAAGAATCACAAGCGTAACTAAATAGCCAAGTCTTTATCACCCTCTATAAATGCCCAAACAAGTCATCTTCGCGGAAGGGTAGAAAGAAAGAAGACTAATTAAGTAAACGCGCCCGAAAAACTCACTTTAATTCCAGATAAGAAATACCGTACAACAACCCCGTAGTCAACCGTGTTCAACTTTCAATTTAAGCCGTGACATGATATTCTTTGTGAAAATCTATATAACAAAGTATCCAACCGAATAAACCACAAATCTCATTATCAACTTTCATCAATTCTCAAATCGTCAACTCATATTCAAGAGTAATTATCAACCGTCCTAGATAAGCAATTTTCAAAAGAAATTTTCTTGACTTAGTTCAAATAGTCTACCTAATTCAATTGACATATTACCCGGTTCAAAGCAAATTAATATATCAATTGAAGCCTATAACATTTTTCCTAATACAACGTAACAACGATCCAGCTCATAGATCACAATCAAACTGAACATTCTATCCAAAATTCCAATCTAGTCTCAAGATAATCTTTGAGGAATATGAGTGTACATCCAAACGCTTCCAAGTAAATGATGAGGTCCACAATCAGCGAAAATCACAAGCCAACATTCAAGTCCCACGTCAAATAGTAATACACGGCCCAAGTCCTTAATATCTTGAAATACCAACCGATAAATCCAACAACTAATACATCAACCCACGTGATCTGCGCCAAGCCCAAAACAAACGAGACAACTACCATCCACCAATAATACGGCCCATTACCCATTCCCAAATCCGGTAAACACATCTCAACCCTAATTCTTAGGGTATAAAACACACGAAACTTCTCACAATAACCCTAATATCTCACCTCACAATCAAACGCAGTCACAAAGTAATCCCTAATCTCACATATTATCAGTCTCTTCCAAAGAATACGATCCAACACAAGATTAAGGTTTCACAACCCTTTTTAAAACACCTCGTTTCCACATATCCCACGAACTCAAATCAGATCAAGTATGATGATGACCTCGCCACAGGGATGGCTCGAGGGTATTGTGACGTACACGGGTAGGTATTTCATTTCCACTTTGTTTACAAGATTGTTTTTACAAATCTATATGAGTACTCTTGTATTGATTCTTCTTGTCTTTTACGAGCCACGAAACTGAGTTAACATCATTGTTACACTCATTTCTTGAATTCGAAAATTATCACCAATTTAGATCAATGAAGAGATATGGTTGAGAACACAAAATCAATTTAGATTAGAATGATTTTCATGACCACATCTGAGATCTACCATAAACTAGAATGTTTTGACATGAATAGACCTTTGAACGAAACAAAAGAAAGAACATAACACTCTTGCTATATTTCTTATCTTTGTAGTCAGACATATATTTATGAAGTAAATCTTCACAATGATCAATGATGGTTTATGAGTCGTGTAGTTACTTTATGAGTCTTGATGTGTTATGAGACTACACGACATGAACTGAGATTCAAATAATTCAAAATGAACTTTTTTTCCATTAGTTAGATACTTTATCTATGAAGCAAAATGTCTAGGGGCTTTAATTAAGCTTGAGTTGAGGTCTTGACTATCTTAACCAATCCTTGACATATGCTAAGATTGTGCTTGTGTTATGATAGAGTAGATTGTAGATGATTGAAGTACTTCATAAGATTAAGTGATATGAATGGTTGCTTGTAGTATGTTGATGTTACAGCTTCGAGTCTTTTCTTTGTCAACTTTAGACCTTCGTGGACTGATGATGGTATGATAGCCTTAGGTTGTGATAATTTAGATTGGTATTTGGTTTATAAGATATTGTGGTTGTGGTCATGTGGTCGATTCTTCTTCATCTTGTTTTCTATCTAAGTCGCTAGGTCAAAGACTTTGAGTCAAGTCACTAGCTCAATGGAGTCAAGTCGCTAAGCCTTTCAGTATCAAGTCGCTACCTTTTGGTTTACAAACACAAGTCGCTAACTAGTAAAGACTAGTCGCTAGCATATTTAGAAGCATAACTCGCTACTTCATTTTACATAACAAGTCGTTACATTTTTTATATAAGTCGCTAGACAAAAACATCATCTCTAAAGAAAGATGACAAGTCGCTACCAGTGATTGCACCAAGTCGCTAGGTAGATTTTTAAATTTTTCCGATGTATTTTCCGACTAAGTTCCGACCATATGCATAATAAACCTAGAAACATGCAGAAAAACATGCTTATTTTACCATTTATAATCTCAAGAACTGACCAGAACAAACCCAGAAAAACTGCTTTAAGGAACACATCATTTTGACCCATGTTAATTATTAACAACATGACAGTTAACCAAGACAGTTTTTGACCCAAGAAAAATTGAAACCAAGACAGAATGTAGACGTGAAACCATGACAGTTATTGACCCAAAAAAAAGGTACTAAAACATGTAAAAAACTGTTAACCACAAGTATAATCGAAAAAAAATATTCCGACCATCATAAAGTACAAAAACAGTTTTTTTAAAAGAATCAAAACCACAAAGAATCAACACAACACAATAACCTGGCTCTGATACCATTTGTAGGATCGTAATATTTATTGTGTTGATGATTCGGGTGGTCTTGGATGATCAAAATACATGTTTGCCATTAGAGAGAGAAAGTAGATGAGAGGGAGTTTCTTGGTAGAGACTTGGTTCACAAAATATGGAATGTTAGATTAAAGAAAAGCTCCACCCCTTCCATGGATGGAAGGGGTATTTATAGTTACACAATACACGACCTCCTATCGGCCCGTAGATCAGGCATACAGTGGGTAAAGACCCGTCCTTCCTCCACGGTGTTACACTAAACTATTCTACGCTACAAACTAACTAATAAACTACTAAACAACGTAAATAACTACAAGTCTACGAGCTAAAATATGCTAGACCATAATTGGAGTGACCGACACTAATTCCTAACACTCTCCTTTATGGTATTCGGCCAAGCTAGGAAAACAAGGAAGAATCACAAGTTTTTCAAGAACAAGTAATAATCATAACACTAGTATACTTCTATTTAGGTTTTGAAATAGAAACCAAGAAGTATTTAGGAAACATAGTTACTTAAACCTCATCATTCAACTAGTAAGCTTTTTATAACTTTTACTAATTTTTCATAATCTTACTTGAGTTATTTTTATCATTTTAGTACAAAAACATGCAAGTATTATGTGATTCATACCACTTTTAATTGTTTTTATTACTTATTATAAGTTTTAATCATCCTATAATTAATCCCTTGAAACATATCATTGTTGATGATTTTTTGAACCCATGACACCCTAATAAGGTGTATAGTAGGATTAGAATAGATTTGGTGTTGATTTGAAGTGATTGAAACAAGTATTACGCTAGAAAAATCATTTTCGACAACACTAGATTTGGGTCTGATCGTTTTTACAAAATCTGGAAATTTCGATAGGTCAAGGATTATTTTGGGCTAGATATTCAGAAAATATACTTTAAAACGAAACCATGGTCGCTTGAACGGGTTTATAACGAAGAAGTTACGCTATTTTAAAGTTTTGCGACGAAAACTAATTTTCTGAAAATTTGCAAGCTGTCAAGAGTTGTTTAAGGCGCAAAAATGAGTTTTAAACCTTATCTAAATGAGTCGATTTGTCAAATATTTACTAGTATACATTAATACGAAACTAAGGATATATAAAACGTAGAAAACGGACTTATAACGACCAAGTTATACACATTTTAAATATGGATATCGTAACTATTTTACACAAGTATAACCCTTATATATTTTTACTAGTCCAAAATGGTTATCGCAAGTGACCATGTTTGGAGCCATTTTTCATATCGATAGAATGCTTTTGAGAAAACGATGTCTTCTAGTAAAAATGAGTTCGCCTATTCTATTTTCTAAAATGTTTAACCGTTTGTCAAGCGAAGGTATAATGAATAATTTACGATCACTCAAAATTGGTCATTTCCATTAATTGTCAAAGTGTATTATTTTGCGACGAAAAACTATAATTTCTTAATAAATCACTAAATGACTATCGTAGGATATCATTTCAACGTAAGTAGTTGTAAAGTAATTTATAACTTGACGAGACGTTATAAACTTATATTTTGACGATAAACTTTATTTTCAAAATGCACAAGTGGTATGGATATCATATGAGTCGCATGCACAACATTGTTTCATGACTTATATTAGATCATATCATTCATAATAGGTTGCAGTTTGAGATTGCCCCTCATTTCAGTGTATCCACTTTTGCCATCATATCATTGTATCAAGTGAGTTTTCATAGCCCCGTTTTATTCAAGTTTATACTTTATTTCAAACCTACGGGGGAGAATACATTGCACATCATTTTATTATGAGCCCAAGTATATTCAAATTCATTACATTGCTTAAGTTACCTCATTGCCAATTGAATGTCCCCATTTTATAATCATGAACCGTTAATTCCGGAAGAAGCGAGAGTGAGTGAATAGATCTATTGAGGGTGACTCCTCCATCCGGGTTGGTGGTCCCAACTGGTCAAATGGATGCATTTCATTTAATATCAGAATTTGAGTTGTTTGGAAAACAATCTGTTGGGGCGAACATCATGATCAGTCTAGCTTCGGTGTCATGTGCTTATAGCAATTGTATCATTTTCATGTGGCATATTTGTCATACATAACTTATACTTGTGGTGGTCATATAAAACATTTACATAAACTCTATGAACTCACTCAACCTCTGTGTTGACACTTTTAGCAATGTATTTTTAGGTATCTAAGGCATATACTTCATGGCATATATAAGGAGTTATCATAGAGTCGCGGTGACGATGCGTCTCACATGGGTTTTATGCACTTTAAAACATCGTTTGGATTGTAAAAAACTTATTTCCGCAAACTTTGACTACCTTTTGGGACCTATCTTTTGTAACTCTGAATGTTTTTAATATATCAAATGATGTGCTTTCCAAACGACACTTTAGGTCGTTCAATATAACTGTACTGTGATGCTATGACAGTCATTCCCCAGGAATTTCATTCCTCTGCAAAACAGGTAATTTGGGGGTGTGACATATTGGCATCAGAGCAAGAGTTATAGAGAACTAGGTTGTATCATTGACCCTAGACTATAACTACATCATCATAGCATCTCATCATTTCATCATAAGTGCATAGTCACTATACATGCAGTTTTATACGTACATTACGCGGGTCATTTACTTCCATTTCAAATCGATTGTCACATTGATGTCTTCAGATACCCATCCCATCATACTCACATCAGACTCTGACAGGGAGGATACCTTGTCATTCCCTACTATAGTTTTAACATCAGTTGACTCTATACTAGGCTTACCACACATATTATCCGATGTGGAGACTGAACCCTTTGAGGAGGGCGAAGTTGCACCTACACCACCACGATCACCATTGATTCACTATAGGATCAGCACAGTTCCTATCATTCTGCCGGGACAGATCATACCATTTGGTAGGACTTATAGGCTTAGTCCTAACGGACCTAATAGGATGCTTACTGTATGGAAGAGAGTATATTCTCTTACCCCCTCATTCTTTGATCACCTGCTACTCATGCAATACAACCACCATCCGCTACTCATACTACTATTAGTCATCCAATAATGCATACTCTAGCTTTACCTCCGAAACGTCGCGAGACAACATGAAAGAGGGTATTATCTCATTCACCATCATCTCCTAAATCACCACTAGGATTTCCATCATCATCATTATCATCTAGAGCACCATCCGTATCATCACATCTCATATACACCACTCATACATCTGACTTGCAGCTTGGGAAGCGTGCATGATTTAACACACCATTACCATCTATCACTAAGACTATAGACACTTGATAACATAAAATAGTCCTGAATATTAAGTGTCAATTTCCCCCGTTAATGCTCGTTATTTATATCATTTATATGGATTTACGCTTGTTTTCCATTGTTTTACACTTTCAGATAAATTGCGAGCATTGGAGCTAAAGAGACGCGGAAATGGAAACATTACTAAGGATTTATCACAGTATGCTTATTTTGAAGAAGTTACGGCGTAACTCATCTCTCACCTTACGCCGTAACTATTGCGTGACCCTGAAGTCCAACTCATCAAGAGGTTACGGCATAACTCCTTCCAAAGATTACAACGTAACTCCATTAGGTCAAAAGAGGTTCCACGCTGCTGATACTTACGCCGTAACTACTGCATCACTTACGACGTAACCATGTTTATTGAAGACTACGGCGTAACCACTTATAAGGTTACGCCGTAACTAGCAGATCTAGTGCATTTACGGAGAAATAGAAGGTTACGGCGTAACTCATCTTTTGGTTACGCCGTAACCCATACCTGGCCTATAAATACCCCACGAATTCCAGCATTTCTAATCATCTCATTCCACACATAATACTCTGAGAAGGTGGGAAAAAGCTCAAGGAAGGTCTAGGGAAGTATACGGAGCTGTTTCCAAGGGAGAAGTCACACCATTACGATAAGCTTTAGCGTTTATTATTTCTTTTACTTTCAATTCATGTATTTTGTACCTTTGAATATTGAATTGATGTGCATGATTAATACCCTTTGGTGCTAGCCTAGTTATGATTCTTTAATTGTTTTGTTTGTGTTTACCTTTACTTCCGTACAATTATTTCTAAGTGTATGCATGCATAGTTCTTTGGTTGTCACCCCTGGTTCGGTAGTTTTGAATGGCGGTAGAGGCCAATTGCGTAGGAGATATGACCAACTGACCCTAGGTGAGCGGACTGAGACGTGAAGGGTAAGATATGACCAACTGACGACCCTTTCTACTTGTGCGATTTGACCAACTGATCACCTATCGTTTGGATGAACTTAAGAATTGGGGGGTGTAGTGTCTAAGTTCCTAACGGCCGGGCACTCACTATTTATAATCTAGCATGTAGCGGTACTTAATGACCCGGCTTAGGGGACCAGGAACAACAGGACTTATGACGGTGCGCCTGATTTTTCCTGTGGTGGCATCTTTGTTGATAGGTTAGGGCGAATTGACCAAATGCTGTCCTCTCGAATTTGACCCCACCTGAAGTAATTGGAAGTAGGTAGACGTAAACATTACTAGTTAGGAGGATTAACTAGGTTAGCACCACTATTCCTCTATTGATTTTCCTTCTACCATTTATTTGCTTTCATATTCTGCATTAGTAGTTTAATTAATTAAAACCCTATCAAACCATTTATATTCTGTGACAATTAGACTTTGTAATTATCCGACACACATAGCTCTTAGGACGACCTCGGCTTTACAATTTACTACACTACACAATACCGGGTACACTGCCCGTTAGTGCATTAGGGTAGACCATAGGTATAGCGAGACACTATAAATATTAAGACCTGGTCAGTAAAACCTGCATCAAGTTTTTGGCGCCGCTGCCGGGGAGCTATATTAGGATTAATATTAAGTCTTTCATTTCATTTTTAAACATTTCTCACGATCATATTTCAAGTTTTCAGGTACCATGGAAGTTGTTAACATCGATGACCTCACTCTTGAGGAATACTTGGCATTGACTAGAGAAAATCAAGGGCCGGGTCTAGTAAGACCGGCAATCGGAGCGGATGTTCGTTTCGAGATTAAAGACCAATTTATGAGGGAGCTTCGCGCTAACCCTTTTTCAGGAAACAGGGACGGAGACGCATATGAGCACGTTGAAAATGTCCTATACATCGCTAGCCTTTTCAACATTCCGGGCGTGTCTCATGATGCTGTTATGCTCAGGGTCTTCCCTATGACTCTAACTGGAGCAGCCAGAAGATGGATCGAAAGATTGCCCGCCGAGGCAGTTAATACTTGGGGGCTATTTAAGAAACAGTTTTTCCAAAGATATTGCCCACCATCAAAGATTTCTAATTAACTCTTGGAGATCCACAATTTCAAACAAGAAGACGACAAAACTCTGTATCAAGCTTGTGACAGATACAACGATCTTCTTTATAAGTGTCCTACCAATGATCTTAATAACCAGCAGAAGGTCAATATTTTCTACAAAGGAATAAATGTAACTACGAGACAGATGCTGGATTATCAAGGACCTATCCCGAATATGACTCCTACTACGGCAATTGAAGCCATTCAAAAAATGGCGGACCATTCTCAAAAATGGCACGACGGTGGAAGTAAAAGAAACCAAGGTGGAAGTTTCGACGGAATTGCAGCAATCGCTAGTAAAATTGAAAGCCTCAGTCGAGATATGCTGAAAGTCAGAGAAACCGTTCATGCCATTCAAGTGGGGTGTGAAAGCTGTGGAGGAGGACATCTTACGAAAAATTGTCCTCATATGGACGAAGAGGATATCGAAGAAGCTATGTATGGAGAAAATCGACCATTTTACGGTGACAATCGAAATGGGTATCGTGGCAATTACAACCGTGGGCCTTATGGAGAAAGAAAGCCCACTCTTGAAGAAACAATTAATAAATTTCTGGAAAATTCAGCCCAAAAACAAAAGGAACAAGATAAATGGTTGAAGGAATTCCAGGAAAACACTTGTGACAACCCGTACTTTCAGGTCATTTCTCGAAACAATTTATGCCTCACTATTTCAACATTTATCGTAAACTAGGTTTACGTGTTCCAAATTCGCGTAACCTTAAAGGTTTAGCGGCGAATTCATGATCATAACATCACGAACATTTCATATGGACTAAGTTTAGTCTACATTTCATTTGCATCATTTGCATCACATTAGTTCATTCACGACATTTCATTTCACTTGAACCGCGTAATTTTTATATTAAATAAACGTTATCGCGTGAGTTATTATTTTGAATATTTAATCCGTTACTTTCAAAAATGATCCCGACATATTTTTATACTTACATTTAGTTATATAAACTATATTTTGAGTTTTCCTAGTGTTTTAAATTTATTTGGTACATAAATCGTTAAAGTTATATTATTACGACGTTTTTCTTAAAAATTACTCGATAATTATTTCATCACTCAAATTTCACAAGGAATGTATTTTACAATTTTTATTATCTCATTACATTCTATTTTGATCTATTAACAATTACTTTTACCTAAAAATTTTCATTTACCTTTACAAGTTACATTTTCCTACAAAAATTACTTACACCAATTATATACAAATATATACTTATTCATTTAAAAAAAAAACAAAAACAAAATATCTACCAATTCCTCCCCCCTTGGCCGACCAAGAGGGAGGGTTGGCATTAAAATGGGTATGGCTCTTTGATTGTTAACAATCACACATTACATAAAAGTCTAACTTAACTCATTTTTCTCATTCACTTCAATCATTTTTCAAGTGTTAGCAAAATCTTTTCTTTCTCTCTTTTGGTTCTCCATAACCGGCCATCAAGGGTCTTCACAAGGGATCATCATTTTTTTCAAGTTCAAGTAATTATCAATCTAGAATCACACTCTTTATAAGGTTTTGAAATAAAAACCAAGAGTGTTTAGGTTTAACCTTGTTCTTTGCACCTCATCATATTAACTAGTAAGCATGTTTCTTTCATTTTTCATGTTTCCTTATCATTTCATAGTTATCTCTTCATTTTTGGAGCAAGCATGCATGATTTGTGTTGTTTATACCATTTTTACATGATTTTTAGAAATATATATATATATATGGTCATCCTATAATTATCCCCTTGATATACTTTGGTCTTGATGATGATTAGGAACCCATGACACCCTAAGAAGGTGTATGGTAGGATTAGATTAGCTTTGGAGTTGATTTGAAGGGATTAGAATAGGTTTGGTACGCGAAAAACTATTTTCGATAACTATAAAAAGAGGTCTGTTCTTGTTTTGATTTTCTGGAAAATCCGACAGTAGGCATGAAATTTTGGCCTTGATATTTAGAAAATATACTTTAAAACGAATCCGTGGCCGCTTGAACGGATTAAAACGGAGTTATAACGAAGAAGTTATGAATTTTTAAAGTTTGACGACGAAATATATTATTTTCTGAAATTTCAGCAACATATTTATCTTTTGTACGAGTCAAAAACGAGCCTTAAGCTTTGCAAATTATTTCGACTTATCAAAAATATATTGGTATACTTTGATACGAAGCTAGGGACGTATTATACGTAGAAAACGGATTTGAAACGACAAAGATATGCACTTTTTCATAAAATTGCCGAACTATTATTTTGAAAAACTATATTATTTTACGAGACAAGTGTTACGGTAGCTGAAACGTCCATGTTGAGGGCTGTTTTTAACCATGATGTGGAACTTTTTGGAACGAATTGTCTTCTAATAAAATTGAGATCACCAAGCATATTTTCTAAAACGACAAACCGTTTGTATAGCGGAGTTGTTATAAATTAATTACGGATGTTTAAACTTGGCCGAAACTCATTTTTTACACAACAATTAGACAAAATCACTAACTTTAACCCTTATTATCTTTATGTTTGAGACCTTTATGTCGAAAACTCCTGAACTGAAACTTCTAGATTTCGATACAAACTTTCCAAAACCGTCGATTTCGTTTCCTAACGATTGACGTACACTATTTTACGACTAGTTTTTCAAAGCCATTTTTGTTACTTTTATAAATTTTCCGACGACATTGTTTTACGACGAAAAGTGAAAATTTCACCATAAATCATTATAAAACCATTGTAGGATGACATTTTGACGTAAATACTTGTAAAGTGATTTTTGAAGGGTCAAGACGTCAAAAGAGTATTTTTCGACGATAAGTAATATTTTTCAAAACTCGCAAATGGTATAAATAACATACGAAATGCATGCATAACATTACATTGCAACTCATTACATATCATATCATTGGTAATAGGTCCCGATTAAAGCATCACATTATACCTCGGTGTACTCACTCTTGTCATCATTCCAGTTTACCAAGTGAGTTTTCATAGCCCCGTCGATCATGCTTTTAATTATTTTCAAACTTACGGGGGAGAATACATTGCACAACATTTTAGTACGATACCAAGTATGTTAAATTCATTTACATTGCTTAAGTTACCGCATTTTCCAATTGAAAGTCCCCATTACCTGAACATGAACCGTTAATCTTTGAAGCGAGGATGAGTGGATAGATCTATCGAGGGTGACGCCTCCATCGGGGTTGGTGAATCCCAACTAGTCATACGGATGCATTTCATTTAATAACATTACGGAGTTGTCTGGCAAACACTCTGCAGGGGCATACATTATGAACAGTCTAGTTTCGGTGTCATGGACTTATAGCAATTGTAACATTTTTCCGTGACTTGATTGTCATGCCTGGTCTATACTTGTGTAGTCGTATAAAACATTTACTTAAACCTATGATTTCTCACCAACATTATTGTTGACCGTTTTAGCAATGTATTTTCAGGTAACTAAGACATACGCATGGCATGGTTAAGGAACCACCTTTTGAGTCGCGGCGTCGACTTATAGCTTTGTACATTATGGCACTTTATTTCAAAAACATCGTTTGGACTTGTAATATATTGGTATTTCCGCAAACTTTCTAAACTTTTGGGACCGATGTTGTACTCTGAATGTTTTTATTAAATATCCAACGATGTGTTTTTAAATGACACTTTAGGTCGTTCAATATAACTGTGATTGTGGTGCTATGACAGTCAAGCCCCCAGGAATTCCATTCCGCTGCAAAACAGGTAAATTGGGGGTGTGACAACACTGATAGGAACATTTCCAAACACGACTTAACTCTTAAAAACCTTGAATCCATGGTGATAAAGCTCAGCAAAAAAGTAAGAAGGAATAACGATAAACCTGAAGGATCTAAACTAGCTATGGAATGTAAGGTAATTTTCTCGGATGATAACTCGAAGGTTCAGGCCAGTGATACGAGTTTAGAGGACGATTTCGTCAACAGATCTGAGTTAGGACGTAACATACCTAATGAGTTACGGCGTAACCTCGTGTTTGACAGCGACAACGGAGTTGTGATGAATACTGAGGAATACGACTCTAATGAATTATGTCGTAACCAAGAATCTCAGTTATACGGCGGCTCGAGACTGGGATACATGGGTAGAAAAATTCCTCGACTTGGACGGATCAGAAAAACTCGAGGAACTCTCCCTTGATGATGAAGAAGAGCCACTTATCACTCACTGGTGTACTCCTGTCGCCATTAATGATGAAGAAACCATAAGGGCATGGCCTACATGCAGCCCCTTCCACGGGTATTGCAATGGAGGAGACAATGAAAGAATGGAAGAATGGACATGCCCTCATGAGTGTGAAAGACATGGGATAAAATTCGGTAATTTGGCCTTTAAAGATTGGTACGCAATTCAATTTGGGAATGCCAAGATCAATCCAAATCTTCTTATGAAGCTAAAAGTTGATTACGCGAAGCACATTCGAAAGGATGAGACTAATAAAGATATACTCTGCACGGAAGAGCATTTAAATGAAACTGACAACTTAGAACTACGCAGTCACTGGTGCGAAAAAGTAAAATCCCCTGGGGAAATTTTATGGGCATCATGCAACCCGTATGACGATATGTGTGAGTGGAAGCACTCTGGAAGATTAGGAAAAGATGAATTCTTTTGGTCCTCAACCAATGAAAAGGAGAGAACAAGTTTACCTTGGATAGACAACCTGGGGTTTGATAGTTGGGTAAAATTTAAGTATGGGCATGTGGACGCATTAACAAAAGATAATATTTGGAAGGAATACATGGATCAAGAAAATTCTAACGACAAAAGTATCGAAAATACGAGTAAAATAACAATTGACGTGGACATAGAGCGGGTGAGTAATAATAAAGAAGAATGCAAGCGCGTTCTAGTGGAGAATTTGTTCGATGAAGAATGGTTCAAGGGGTACTGATTCTGATGACGATGATATCGAAGGGATGCTAGATTACCTTGAGTTGCAAGGAAATGAAGAGTTCACTGATCTCGATGACGAAGCTTACGAGCAAAGAAGGTGCAAGCTCCTGGGGATACCCTACAAAAGACCACCCCCTATTATAGTAGAAAAATACGAATTCACTCGCTACCACCTAGGTCCAAAGGAGAAATTCTATAAAGTCCGAAAGATCAAAACCATTGAATACCTCCGAATTGCCTCTAATGTTGCATGGATGAGGCACAATTTGATGAAGGATATTAAAGAAGTGGGGCAAGCTCAAAGACCCCCTTAGGAGCCCCGCGGCTCTGAGTCTAACTTAAAGACTCGTTAAAATAGAAAAGTGCTCTTTCGGGAGACAACCCGAATTATCCCTTTCTTTTGTTTTTATTTCCTTTCTGTTGGGTTCTGTATTTTCTAACCATTTTTGCAGGAGACAATGAAGTAATTACTGCTGCAGTTGCTGATCTGAACAGAGTTACGGCGTAACTCATCTTGGTGATTACGCCGTAACCAACATTTTAGCAACATAATTCTTGACGCATTACCAATTACGGCTTAATACCATCTCAGTGGTTATGCCGTAACTATTCGCTTCTCAGCTCATACCAGGTTTTGAAAGTTACGACGTAACTCTCTTATTGGAATTACGACGTAACTCTCCTGTGCTTTAATTCTTTCATTTTAAAACACAGTAACCTTGTATTAGTTTTTAAATGAACTTTGTGGGTGTGTTCCCTGTAAACCCTCACGAGACTTCACTCGTCCACTTGGGGACACCAAGTGGTTTAAAAGGCTTGTTGCATTCGCTAAATGCAACCGTGATTCCTACGAAAGTGAGTTAGGTTTATTTTTCATTTTATTTTTTTTTCTTTTTAGAATTATGCTTGTCGGTATTGTGATTTCAAGGATTGAAGTTTGTTCATGACGCTTTATCGAAGGCACGATCCTTTCTCGTGGGCCTTCTTCTTTTTGGAGCAAATTTCAGGGAAGTTCTTGCTCTAATTCTACCTTTCTCTTCACCTTTATTTTAATGCCTAGTACAAAAGGGACTTTGTACAATTCAAGTGGGGGGACGGGAGTAGAATTATCTCTTGAACATTATTTCGCCCTCATTTTTCTAGTTTATTTTGAAAAATTATGCCATTTTTAATATTTTGACATGTTTTTCCGAACCTAACTAGATTAGACCTTAGCCGAGCACATACAACCCTTGATATTACATGGTGAGATTAGCCTTATCCGTTTCCTATATTTTATCCCAAATCCACCAAATTATGAGTGTGCCGGTAGCTTGTAAACTTTCGAACTTGGCTTTTGCATCATTTCGAGACCATAGACGAAGTATGTTGAGTTAGCTCGATGTATTTAGACTTTTCAGTTTTAGAAGGCAGTATTATAGGATTATCACCCAAACAGCCTACCATTATGAGTCTATCGATTAGTCACCTCGACTTTTCGACCCCCATGTGAAACCCTTTTGTTGCACTCCCCTTTAGTGCAAATACCCCTAGATACACCCTTCTGAGCCATTCCTTTCATTTTGTCCCCCAATATAATTGTTTCGTTACACCCTTACACCTTAGCCTACCCTGTAGTCTTTATTGGTAACTGGGAAGTCATCATTTTCCTAAGTTCAAGGTTCGAGTGGAAAGGTTTGGAAATCACGCTTTCATCGACAACAATTATGAAGATCATTGAAGACCCCCCGAATTCCCATTGTTCATCTCAAGGGGGGGGATGTTATGTTACCATGTTATGTTCCAAAAAAAAAAAAAAAAAAAAAAAGTTGATTGAGTATGATTTTGTAAAGTGCGATGTTATAAGCACTATAGTATGAGCTTTATTGTTTAGTATCGAGGAGGCCACCTCGGTCACATTTGAAGATTGGAGTTGGAGTTATACCAACTGGGAAGAAGAAAAGGTAGTGGTATCACGACATCCTCTAATGAAACATCTACCTTGCATTTCATGATCGGTCTCTAGACTTATAAGCTTGAAATTGGGCGGATGGTAAGTGGTGATGACTTAGTTATATATATAGACTACCTGCTTGTTTTTCATTATACACCAATTATACATCCCATGTCTTATCCTACCCTTTAGTCATGAAGCATGTCTAGGTGATGCAGCGAGCAATTTTTGGTGTCTTGGCCATGGATTTGGTCATTTATCATTGATTTTGTCCACTTCACCGTGACATGTTAGTAATGACAAGTCACCCCTTAACCTTTGTCGTGTCTACCCATATTGCCTTTGAGAATTGTTTAGCCCTTAATTCCATTGATGGAGATTTGTGTAACCGCCAAGCTTATGATAGAATACATGTTATGACTGTGCCATTGAGTGATCACCCCGAAATTGACACTTAGAATAGTTGAGAGATTTGAGTGTTTGTTCCCCTTTCGCGAGGTATTCGGCTTTTTTTTATTCTAGCATAAGGGATTTGTAAACTCATATTTTCCAGGTTTTGGAAGATATCTTTTTAGGAATCTATCTAATAAGGTCTACTTGAGGGCATGTAGAGTTCAAGTGGGGGGATATTTGATAACATCAAATAGTCCTGAATATTAAGTGTCAATTTCCCCCGTTAATGCTCGTTATTTATATCATTTATATGGATTTACGCTTGTTTTCCATTATTTTACACTTTCAGGTAAATTGTGAGCATTGGAGCTAAAGAGACGCGGAAATGGAAACGTTACTAAGGATTTATCATAATATGCTTATTTTGAAGAAGTTACGGCGTAACTCATCTCTCACATTACGCCGTAACTATTGCGTGACCCTAAAGTCCAACTCATCAAGAGGTTACGGCGTAACTCCTTCCAAAGATTACGACGTAACTCCATTAGGTCAAAAGAGGTTCCACGCAGCTGATACTTACGCCGTAACTACTGCATCACTTATGACGTAACCATGTTTATTGAAGACTACGGAGTAACCACTTATAAGGTTACGCCGTAACTAGCAGATCTAGTGCATTTACGGAGAATAGAAGGTTACGGCGTAACTCATCTTTTGGTTACGCCGTAACCCAGACCTGGCCTATAAATACCCCACGAATTCCAGCATTTCTAATCATCCCATTCCATACACAATACTCTGAGAACGTGGGAAAAAGCTCAAGGAAGGTCTAGGGAAGCATACAGAGCTGTTTCCAAGGGAGAAGTCACACCATTACGATAGCGTTTATTATTTCTTTTACTTTCAATTCATGTATTTCGTACATTTGAATATTGAATTGATGTGCATGATTAATATGAGCGGCTAAGCACCCTTTGGTGCTAGCCTTGTTATGATTCCTTAATTGTTTTGTTTGCGTTTACCTTTACTTCCGTACAATTATTTCTAAGTGTATGCATGCATAGTTCTTTGGTAGTCACCCTAGGTTCGGTAGTTTTGAATGGCGGTAGAGGCCAATTGCCTAGGAGATATGACCAACTGACCCTAGGTGAGCTGATTGTGACGGGAAGGGTAAGATATGACCAGCTGACGACCCTTTCTACTTGTGCGATTTGACCAACTGATCACCTATCGTTTGGATGAATTTAAGAATTGGGGGGTGTAGTGTCTAAGTTCCTAATGGCCGGGCACTCACTATTTAGAATCTAGCATGTAGCGGTACTTAATGACTCGGCTTAGGGGACCAGGAACAACAGGACTTATGACGGTGCGCTTGATTTCTCCTGTGGTGGCATCTTTGCTGATAGGTTAGGGTGAATTGACCAAATGCTGTCCTCTCGAATTTGCCCCACCTGAAGTAATTGGAAGTAGGTAGACGTAAACATTACTAGTTAGGAGGATTAACTAGGTTAGCACCACTATTCCTCTATTGATTTACCTTCTACCATTTATTTGCTTTCATATTCTGCATTAGTAGTTTAATTAATTAAAACCCTATCAAACCATTTATATTCTGTGACAATTGGACTTAGTAATTATCCTTGGGACAACCTCGGCTTTACCATTTACTACACTACACACGAACGGGTACACTGCCCGTTAGTACATTAGGGTAGACCATAGGTATAGCCAGACACTATAAATATTAAGACCTGGTCAATAAAACCTGCATCAACACTACACCATCTTATAGGTTTGAGTACTGTGAGAGTTCTAGGGCTGTTGCTGCTAGACAACCTACTGCTCCTACACTTGAGACACGATTAGACCATCAACAGGAACATATAATAAGTACCTTTCTATCTAATGTAATCTTTATCCTTTATTATGTCCATGATAAACACAACCTTCGTTTATTTCATTCTCTATTCCAATTGCCCAATTTTTCAATCATTTCACAACAATATACCGCTATCTTACTAGGGATTAGGCCAACTTTATTCTTGACCAATTAGGAGACTATTAACATTCTATGAGGTTCTCCCATGTACCCTACAAACCATTCAACAAATCTTATTTCAAGTTATTTTGCTACCACTTTATGAAATTATATCACATAATTTTATTTCCAGCTATTTTATCACCATCTTAGGAAAATGGTTTCACATAATTTTAAAAAAAGTTGTTTTGTTACCACCCTATAAATTGATTTTCAGTCATTCTATCAACTATTTACTACCATTACGCGAAACGATTTTCATGTTACTCTGAAAAATTGTTTGAGCCATTATCTTACAAAACAAAACGTTAAATACCATCTAAAACTTCGGAGAAACATAATACCATTTCAACAAAAACCAAGCATCACATCATTTGTCCTCGATTATACATAGCCTTCACCTATGTATAATTTAGGAAAGATTATGTCATGAAATAAACAAGCATATTTTCAAACTTCCTAAAATAATCTTCACTCAAAAGCAAAGCTTTGTAATCAGATAAATTGTTCATAAACATCTCTTTTGTTAACACTCTATAGATACCTAAGCCATTCATCACTCACTCAACCGATAAGTGAAATTTTACCAGTGACCTTTTTAGGAAAGACTTTCTAAACCATCTACGAGGATAATTCCTCGATACAAGAAAACAATGAAAGGATTTCAGAACTACCAACAAGGACTAGAAGTATGTAGTGAGATGTTTCAAAACTCAACAAAAATCTTAAGACCACACGAGACATTCCGAACCACTATCTTTGGACTAGAAGCCAAATTCTATCATTTCAAAAGTACTACCTAGACCGAGTTACAAGATTTAGTACAAAGCGAATACACACTAAGTAACACTATAGAGATAAACCAAGTCTTCTAACCAAGACTGCAGAACATTCCATTAAACAGGGCCTCAGAAATATGTAAACTTCCCTACAATGAGTTTCCCTTAAAGGAAAATTGAGTTAAATTAAGGTTATCGATATAAACGTCCCATAAGGCATTGTGTTCTCTAGAAATTACAGATAACCTCACTTCCATATCAAGAGATGCAACAGGTCTGAACATATCGGACAATCAATGACTCTCCATCTACAAGTGAAATCAGAACAAACATTCTTCGACATAGTATGAGCTGATATCTATGTTTTTGCCAGCATGATAACAATCTCAGTGATGAATTATTTTAGAAGCACTCAATATCGGAATAAATCTTGAAAATCAACCACCACACCACATTACTTAAATATTTAGGGTTTTTGTGACTTGGCAACATAGAGCATGGAAATATTTCGATAAGAGAAATTAACGGAGACACCATTAAACAATAAACATTTTAGTAATGGAGACTAAGCACCTTAGGCAAGGAAGACTCAAGTCATGATATTCGCTAGAACTAGAAACATGAGGAATCACAACTGTTACCCATAATCTATTCTTTACAATAATGCCCTTTTCGACAGACTTGACATTTTTGAATTTGTCATGAGACACATGGTATCAATTTCAATTATACCTAATATAAGGTAGCAGAATTACCTTAGACTTCTGACAACCATTTCAAGATTTCCATGGAACCTACTTGAACATGAGTACCGCCTATTATCCTCAGCTTAATGGTCAGAGCGAGAGAACAATTCAAACATTAGAATATATGCTCAAAGCATATGTGATTGTTTCTGGAAACGATTGGGTAAATCATTCACCATCGAACAAGTTCCCTTACAACAATAGTTATCACATGAACATACCGACTGCACCATTTTAGGCACTCCATGATTGAAATGTCAATCACCTATTGACAAGCCAAAAATCAGGAAAGTCCAACACACTAGTCCATAACTTATTCATGAAACAACAAAGAAATCATACAGATCAAGAATCAGTTACAAGCAACAACAAATAGATAGAAAAGCTATGTTGATATACGACGCAAAACATTGGAAATGTGTTCCATAAATCACAAACCATTAGAATTTCAAGTTGCCAACAGAGTTATGTTGAAAGTCTCGCCGGAAAGGCTGTCCCGATTCAAAAAACGCGGGAAGTTAAACTCTTTTCACAAATAACACCGTAGAAACCAACATGAACTGAATTCAGGGACTGAATTCCTTTTTGGATGGGCGAATGTGACAACTCGTAATTTCAGGTCATTTCTCAAATTTACTATTCATCTCGGGAATTTACTATTCACCGGTTACTATTCATCATTTTTGAAGTCGGTTTGAGACTTTGAGAGGTTATTTCAAAAATTTACTATTCATGAAACACTATTCATTCCTAGAGAAAAATCACTATTCATGAGTCACTATTCATCATTTTTCGTAAACTAGGTTTACGAGTATCAAATACGCGTAACCTTGAGGGTTAAGCTGCGTATTCATGGAACATCACTGAGAACATTACATATAGACTAGAGTTAGTCTACATATCATCAGTAACATCATCTTCATATTAATTTATGCATTGGTTTGCATATTTCAGTAACGTATATTTATTTATTAAATAAACGCTATCGCATAATCATTTATTTTGAATAATTGATCCGACACTTCCAAAATTATCCCATATATTTTTATACTTCTTTTAAGACTATAAAAATTATATTATTAGTTTACCCGATGTTTTCAATTTATTTTATATATAAATTGTTATATATATATATATATATATATATATATATATATATATATATATATATATATATATATATATATATATATATATATATATATATATTTACGACGGTTTTAAGTAAATACTACTCGATGATTATTATTTCACTCAATTCTTGTAAGAAATGTATTTTTATAATTTTTATGACTTCAAAATATTTTATTTTGTTCCGTTAAAATCGATTTCTAGCTAACGCTACACTAAATACCTAATTATACTTACAAAATACACTATATACATACTACACTTAACTTATAATACCGTAAGTCATCCAAAATACATCACCCTTATCCCCAAACTACCCCTTGCGACCACCGTATGAATCATCAAGTTTTTGATAAAAATCTTTAGTCCTAGCATGTACACATATACACTTATAGAGTAACACTTGTATTATACTCATAATTTATTAAACTAAACACATACACAACACTTAGTAAAAGGTGAAATTGCAAGAAAACTCTCCCTCTCCTTTGTGGTATTTGGCCAAGCTAGGAAAAGAAGGAAGAATCACAAGTTTTTCAAGAACAAGTAATAATCATAACACTAGTATACTTCTATTTAGGTTTTGAAATAGAAACCAAGAAGTATTTAGGAAACCTAGTTACTTAAACCTCATCATTCAACTAGTAAGCTTTTTATAACTTTTACTAATCTTTCATAATCTTACTTGAGTTATTTTTATCATTTTAGTACAAAAACATGCAAGTATTATGTGATTCATACAACTTTTAATTGTTTTTATTACTTATTATAAGTTTTAATCATCCTATAATTAATCCCTTGAAACATATCATTGTTGATGATGCTTAGGAACCCATGACACCCTAAGAAGGTGTATGGTAGGATTAGAATAGATTTGGTGTTGATTTGAAGTGATTGAAACAAGTATTACGCTAGAAAAATCATTTTCAACAACACTAGATTTGGGTCTGATTGTTTTTACAAAATCTGGAAATTTCGACAGGTCATGGATTATTTTGGGCTATATATTCAGAAAATATACTTTAAAACGAAACCGTGGCCGCTTGAACGGATTAAAACGAGTTTATAACGAAGAAGTCACGCTATTTTAAATTTTTGCGACGAAAACTAATTTTCTGAAAAGTTGCAAGCTGTCAAGAGTTGTTTAAGGGGCAAAAATGAGTTTTAAACCTTATCTAAATGTGTCGATTTGTCAAAAATATACTAGTATACATTAATACGAAACTAAGGATATATAAAACGTAGAAAACGGACTTATAACGACTAAGTTATACACATTTTAAATATGGATATCGTAACTATTTTACAAAAGTATAACACTTATATACTTTTACTAGTCCAAAATGGTTATCGCAAGTGACCATGTTTGGAGCCATTTTTCATATCGATAGAATGCTTTTGAGAAAACGATGTCTTCTAGTAAAAATGAGTTCGCCTATTCTATTTTCCAAAATGTTTAACCGTTTGTCAAGCGAAGGTATAATGAATAATTTACGATCACTCAAAATTGGTCATTTTCATGAATTGGCAAAGTGTATTATTTTGCGACGAAAAACTATAATTTCATAATAAATCACTAAATGACTATCGTAGGATATCATTTCAACGTAAGTACTTGTAAAGTAATTTATAACTTGACGAAACGTTATAAACTTATATTTTGACGATAAACTTTATTTTCAAAATGCACAAGTGGTATGGATATCATATGAGTCGCATGCACAACATTGTTTCATGACTTATATTAGATCATATCATTTATAATAGGTTGCAGTTTGAGATTGCGCCTCATTTCAGTGTATCAACTTTTGCCATTATATCATTGTATCATGTGAGTTTTCATAGCCCCGTTTTATTCAAGTTTATACTTTATTTCAAACCTACGAGGGAGAATACATTGTCCCTGGGTAGATCCCTCCGGCTCTGGCTGGATCGTGGGAACGAATACCTATCCTAACCATCCTTCTATCACCATGCGTAAAGTAAAATTGGTCGGTCTTTTGGTATTGTTCATCCGTCTCGAAACCAATAGAAAACCATTTAAGAAATCAATCAAGGCACTTGTGATATAATATCAAAGTATTTTGTACCTTAATTGTTTTTGATATTTTAGAAATGCTCCCCCTCAACATGTGCTTCAAGTATTTGAAATTATTTTAGCACATGGAGGTAAGAGAACTTATGAAATCTTAGATTGAGAATGAATGATCCAATCATTGAATAACTTTTTCTAAAATGATCATCATCACTTCCCGATCAAATCAAGTATTTTAAATACTTTGGATAAAACAATTTTGGGAATGATGAGGTTTTCTCATGATTGCTCCCCCTCAATATGTGTATCGAGATTCGAAAGAGTTATGCACATATTAGAGGGAACTTGCACATTGAGACAAATCAGTCACGTTTCAATTCTTTTTGGTTTAATATAAGTGCTCCCCCTTAACATGTGCATGGGAAATTTGAAATCGTTTGGCACATGTAGGGAGGAAAGCTTGTTATTATCTTTATAAAACCACTTATTGAATTATCAGTTTATATCCAATTTAAATCACAAATTCTCCCCCGATCACAATTTTTAAATCCTTTGAGATTTGTGATCTCTATTGATTTAAATTGTTTTTGAAATATTTTGAGGAGAATTGTGACTTGCTTTTAAAATATTTAAATGATAAGGATCAACTTCAGAGACTTTAAACTCCATTGATTAAGCATGCTTAAGTATCTTATGAAAACACCACGATAGCCTTGGTCTGGTTCCAATTGTATAAAAACATTGTTCTTTTTGATTATCCAGAATTAGACCTTGCTCGATTACGTGCCAATTGTATGAAAAATAAATTTTTGATTTGATCGAAATCATTCTCCCCCTCAATCAATGACATAAGTTGTTGATTGAGTGTTAGAAATTTTGACAAATGATAAGCCCAAATGATTTTCAAAAGTATAGACCGAGTTATTTTCAAAGAAATTTTGTTTTCATTAGATTACAAATATTTTTCAGAAGAATATTTAGAATGAAAAATATTTGTGATGGAAGCATTTGTCTTTTTGGCGACAAAAATTTGTTTTTAGAATCAGAGCATGAGGTTTCAAAAATTAATTTAAGCATGGCTATGTTCTTTTTTTTAAAACTGGTTACTGCCTGAAATGACAATAAACTATCATTCTTCTCCATCCATTTATTTTAAATAATAAAAATTTTATGTACATTCGAACTTCATCTAAAGACCCGTGCCATTCTTTGAGTGACACATCAAAGTCCGTAGATGTTATCGAAGAACAGAAATAGGTGGGAAAAATAATATTTTTGGGCTTTATCAAAGATTTTCTGATTTTTTATGGGATTTTTTTTTGTATAAATATGTACAAGAGATGTATGAAGAAAAGCCTTTAATCCTCGTATTTCTCTTGAAGACGTTTGAGTATTTCCGGTTGTAGACTCTTTAGACCAAGTCGTGGATGTATAAACTCAAACGTTCTCTAGGAAGAGCTTTGGTAAAGATGCCTGCTAACTGATATTCAGCCTTCACAAAATATAGTTCCATCACACCATTCTCCACTTGCTCGCTGATGAAGTGATGTCGAATGTCGATATGTTTTGCTCTTGAATGTTGAACGTTGTTGCATGAAAGAGCAATGGCACTCCTGTTATCACAGTATAGAGGGATTTTGTTGAATTCAAAGCCATAGTCAGATAATTGGGATCTCATCCATAGGATTTGAGCACAACAAGATGACATGGCTATGTATTTGACTCTGTAGAGGATATATAAATACTCATTTGTTTCTTTGAAGACCAGCTCACAAGCTTATCACCCAAAAACGGAGCACCTCCTGACGTGCTTCGACGTGTATCTTGACACCCTGCATGGTCAACATCTACATAGGCTGTTTGTGACATACCGGTGTCCTTCGGGTACCAAAGTCCCATGTTGATGGTTCCTTGGAGATTCCGACAGACCCGTTTAACTGCTTCAAGGTGCTTTTTGGTAGGCTTAGCCTGGTATCTAGCACACATGAATACAGGAATGTAATAGAATGTCCTCTCGGCGGTAAGGTACATCAGGGATCCAATCATACTACGATACTTAGTTTGGTCAACCATGATCCATGAGTGGTCCTCATCCAGTTTTTTGGGTTTTAGGTTCCTTGGATTTGATGAGACAAAATAAATACAAGAATGAAACAAAGGGACTTAAAGTGAAAGAGATGAAACCTACTAAAAGATGGAAGGACTTGCTTGCAAAAGAAGATTTATTATTTAGTCCTTCGTAGTATTTTGTAAACCCTAATCCTCTAGTATAAAGAGGACATGGGGTGTAGGTTTTATATATTAAGTCTTCCATAATGTAGTCTAAAGGTGTGTGTGTGTGTTTTGGAACTAGACGTGTAGTTTATTGTAAACGTCTAGGTTAGTTGTTTACCTCCAAGATCTAAGGTGTCTTAGATCCTTATGTTAGATTAGGTAACACGTATTGTTCTGATCAAATAATATTTGGAGGAGATTGGGTGAAAGTAAAACCTTGTGTCAATAATAATGAAGTTTGTTTAATTCCGCAGCGTATAATGTTTATAATCATTGTTATTGTTAAACCCTAGAGGCTCAAAACGATTTCAAGGAGTCTATCAAACTCCACAATTGGTATCAGAGATTGGGGAGCTCGTTACCTAGGGATTCGCAAGGTTTCTTGGCAAAAAAGAATGAAGAAAATCGGATTTATGCAGAATTCACAACTTTTTTGCAGAACTGTTTTAAAAACGTGATAACATTTTAATGAACCGTTGGATCGGGCTAAGATTCCAACTGGAGCTTCTTGGTATATCTATCTTTAATCTCACCGAAGGGATTTTCGATCTGAGCTTCCTATAAAAAGTTATTAGGTGTCAAAGTCTACTGCTAAAAGTCTTCCTGAGAACCTGAAAGTACTGCTGAAAGCACAGTTTTAAAAATGCGATAACTTTTACATGAACCGTTTGATCATAACGAAATTACTGGTGGACGTTCTCTATATATTTATCTAACTTTTCACCGGAGGGATTGTCAATTGGAGCTTTCAGGAAAAAGTTATACTATGTCGAAGTCTGCTGCAGAAACTGCTTTTAGAATTCGAATTTTTGGGTTTTCATGCATATTCAACTTCTTGAATTTGTGTTACTTGTTCTAATTCTTGATGGAGGTTGTTTATACATTGTGTGGTGTTTATGATTCATGGTTAGAAGCAGCTTTCCTAGTGTTTTTACCAAACCACTTCTAGTGTTTTCTGAAACCACTTCTGAAACCACCGATAGTGTTTTTGAAACCACTTCTGAAACCGATAGTGTTTTAGAAACCACTTCGAAACCACCGATAGTGTATTCTCGAAACCATGATAGTGTATTCTGAAACCACGATAGTGTATTCTCGAAACCACTGATAGTGTATTCTAAACCATCGATAGTGTTTTTTGAAACCACTTCTAGTGTTTTCTCGAAACCACTCCTAGTGTTTTCTCGAAACCACCGCTAGTGTTATCTCAATTCCACTGCTGGTGTTTCTTGCGTTATTTGTTTCTGTTGATGAGGTTTTGGAATTGAGGGGAAGTTGTACATGTTTTTGGTACTGAGATTTTTGGTGACACACACATGGATTATTGGTTCACATACACAAGAAGATTTGTATTTGTTCTTAAAGGTTTTAAAAAGCTCGTTTTTGAATTATTTAAAGAATTGATTCTGAAGAAGGTTAAATATCATTTATTTGATGTTGTAGTTGAGTTTCACAGGTTTGTGTTCTTATCATATCTCAAAGTGGGTGTTACACTTTGGAGATAACTTGTTCGTGCTTAAAGGATGTTGACGAAGACTTGCAAAATCTAGTTTTCATAGGTCAAGGGTGGATGGATGAAGACCTAGTTAACTATCACTTAAAGGAGTTACATTGTAGTGCTCAGTGTCTCATTGAAGATGAGGATTTTGTCAAGAGATTGCGGTCTACTTATATGGTGTTAGTATAAGTTTGGAGTCACGTGGATAAACAAGACATAAGACACAAGATTGGGTTATTCTACTTCTTTATCAAGTTTGTTATATTTGGTTTTCTTCAAAAGTGATCATTACATAGAGCTTACTGAAGAATCATTTTCATTCATCACTCAAGAGGAAGTTTCTACTGCTTATATTCTCTATTTGTTGATAACAAAAAGGGGAAGAAATATTGGAGTAGCATGGCATGGATTAAGGGGAAGACAAGGAAGACAAGATTTGTTTCATTCAAAGAGATGTTTACATCTCAACTTCAACATCTGCTACTCGTCTAGGGAAGTTTGTATACGACTTTGTTTGTTTTGTCATCATCAAATAGGGGAAGATTGTTGGGTTTTAGGTTCCTTGGATTTGATGAGACAAAATAAATACAAGAATGAAACAAAGGGACTTAAAGTGAAAGAGATGGAACCTACTAAAAGATGGAAGGACTTGCTTGCAAAAGAAGATTTATTATTTAGTCCTTCGTAGTATTTTGTAAACCCTAATCCTCTAGTATAAAGAGGACATGGGGTGTAGGTTTTATATATTAAGTCTTCCATAATGTAGTCTAAAGGTGTGTGTGTGTGTAACCTAGACGTGTAGTTTATTGTAAACGTCTAGGTTAGTTGTTTACCTCCAAGATCTAAGGTGTCTTAGATCCCTGTTACAGTTAGGTAACACGTATTATTCCGATCAAATAATATTTGGAGGAGATTGGGTGAAAGTAAAACCTTGTGTCAATAATAATGAAGTTTGTTTAATTCCGCTGCGTATAATGTTTATAATCATTGTTATTGTTAAACCCTAGAGGCTCAAAATGATTTCAAGGAGTCTATCAAACTCCACACAGTTTAGTACGCTCCACCATGGGAGTGTCAACAGGGTCACAAGAATCAAATCCAAATTTCTTTAAGATCTCGTTTGCATATTTAGATTGATTGATAAAAATGCCTCCGGGACTTTGTGAAATTTGTAATCCCAAGAAAAATGACATTTGTACCATCATTGACATTTGAAATTTGGAGCCCACCTCCTTAGAAAAACAATCACATTTATTAGGGTCAGTTGAGGCAAAAATAATATCATCAACATAGATTTGAACATGAATTAAGTGTTTGCCTGACTGTCTGGTGAACAATTTCGGATCAATTGCTCCTTTGCTGAATCCGTTAGATAGAAGAAACGATAATGGCGTGCACTACCTTTTGGAGCTTGCTTCAAATCATAGAGGGCCTTCTTCAAGCGATAGACATGGTAGGATGATCCGGATTCACAAAACTTCGGGTTTGGCGTATACAACCTCTTTGGATCCCCGCTAAGAAAAGCAATCCTTACATCCATCGATAGACTACCATGTTCTTACTAGGAGCGTTAGCCAAGAATATTCTGATTGCCTCGATACGTGCAACTGGAGCAAATGATTCTTCAAAGTCAATACCTTCCTCTTGATGGTATCCTTTTGCAACTAGTCGAGCCTTGTTCTTTAGCACATCACCATGCTCATCAAGTTTTACTTTGAAGATCCATTTTAGAGCAACGATCATAGCATAGTCAAGAGCAGGTACTGATAAGGTTTTAAAATGTAGCTTTTTGAGGGGTCATTTAAGCCCTTATTTGATTACTTTTGTATCCGTTATTACTTAATATCGTTCCTTTTCACTTTTTAGGTCTCTTGAAGGTAAATTCTTTGAATGACACTTATTCGGACGAAAGGCGAATATACGAAGAATGGCCAAAGTCAAGAATCGAGACACTCAAACTGGCTGAATTGAAAGGGGACGTCGGTTATACTTGTGACGCCGTCGAACAAATGGCGACTCAAGTAGCCAAATTGCTTATTTACAGTGGCGCATCGGTGTTAAAAGAGTAGGGCGGCGCAGACATGACGATATATTTGATCAAGACGACGTCGAGTCGAAGGAGACGGCGTCCGCGGTCATAAGGCGACGGTCTCAATGCTAACATAGCCAAGACAAAACCCTAATGACCGACCCGGCCATAAAGGGTGGCGCCATCGCGTTAACAACCTTATATAGAAACCGAATTTTTTAGTTTTCGTGTGTGTAGTTTTGTGGGTAAAACCTAAATCGAACCAAGGCTGCCTTATGCAGATTTTAGGGTTCCATACCCTATCTTACATCAAGATAAGTGTTTTACTTCATTAAGTTAATTATGTCTTCAATTGATTGTGTGTATGCTTGCATGTTCCCATGTCCTGCTAATAATGTGTGTTTGCTTAGGTATTATGAAACTTAATTATTGAATATTGATTGGTTGTCTCTTATCTTAATTGTGATTGACCTAGTATTGCGATAGGTCATTCGTTGTGATTTTAATGCTTGATTAATCTTTGTTGAACCTTAGTTTATAATCACTAATTGTAGGCTATATATCTAAAGAATACCTTAGAGTTAAAGTTTATAAATCCTAGAGATTTTGTAGTCATTAACCTTTGGTAGCTTCAAAGAGTTAGGGATAAGCGCGTACCCTACGACCTTAGAGACATAATGCGATTAAGAATAAGGACGTGACAATTCAACTATCAATAGGAGATAACTAGGGAGTAATAAAGCCTAAGCAAATACATTTTAATCATCATACGAGCACACAACAATAGACATAGACTACCCTCACCAAGTTAATTAGATAATTAGATAGTAGAAGTAATCGGGTAAAATACCAACCCCAAATCCAAACCCGAGATTCGTACCTTTCCATTTCCTAAAAAACATAAAAAGATAAAAAAATAATCTTCCTCAACCTCAACCTTAGCGTAGTAACTTCTCACTAGCATTCCTATTCCCTAGAGAAATATCAATTCCGTGGCTTACCCTAATACTACAATACAACGATGGGTTTGAGGGTGGAAGTTCCTTGCGCCTACCCGGCTAATCGTATTGAACCAACTGAATTAGGAAGTCCACCTCTATTAGGTTTCCTTGCTTGATTCCTATCAAGTGAATTTTTTTCCCACTTTTAGCTTCCTCGTAGTCTATCCCCCTTCTTCGTGACCTTTGTTAGTAATCCGATCACTTTTTCTTATGGAAGGTGATAACCAACCGCCACTCAATAACCCACCACCAAATGACCCGCCAAGAGGCCGTACTCTTGGTGAATACTTGAGACCAAGCCACCTAGGATATAGAAACACCATTGAGCTTCCCGACCAAGCCCAAACTACGGCCTTGCGATCCGACACCATCCAGTTGGTGCAAAACGGATGTGTATTACATGGACTTCATTCCAAAGATCCTAATCAACATCTTAAGGATTTCCTTAAAATTTTCGATTCCATCGACCTCGATGCTACTACTCGGGAGACCACGCGTCTGCGTCTCTTCCAATTCTCTCTACGGGACCAAGCTAGTAATTGGCGGCGACTTCCGTCGGCTCCATCTCAAGTTTGGATGATCTCACCTCTAGTTTCCTTGCTCAATTTCACCGGAGAACTACCAAGCTTAGGAATGATATCTTGATGTTCCAACAACGTCAAGGTGAATCTCTCTGAAGGATGGACTCGATTCAGGACTTACTCCATAAAGTCCCTCATCACGACATTGATCTTTGGCTTCAAGTCTAACTCTTCTATGATCATGTCAACTTCCCCACTAAGCGATCCATTGACCAAGCGGGCCGGTGGAAAACTTAGTGATCTCACCATGGAGAGAATCGGGGTATAATAGAGGACCTTGCTCTCTATGACAACGAAAGTTGGAACCGACCCCGATGGTACGCCCAAAACGTAAAGACAATCTCCTGCCTCCCGACCACAACCTTCCAACCGTAGGATGCTCGAGCTTGAAGATCAAGTTAAATTCCTAATGAGCTCCTACGACAATCCTAAGTCTTCACGCCAAGTGAACAAAGTTTCTTCCTTGTGTGAGTCGTGTAGTGGTCCCTCGCCAACAGCTTGCACAAGATTCCTTGAACAAGCTTCCGTTGACTACGCATCCTCGCTACTAATGGAGCGTGAGAATCCCTACCACACCCGAACCTAGGACTTTTAATGATGCTCGAGAAGCATGGAAGGGCAAGCCCGAATTTTATTGAGGACAAACCAAAGAATTCAATTCCAATGATTTCTCATGGACCCCATATCACAGCCCTAGCCAACAAAACATAGAAGGGATGTTGCAACACCTAGTCGCATCCCAAGAAGCTCAAATAGCTAAGCTCTCGGACCGTTTTAACCAACAACAAGCCGAGATGGATAGGAAGATAGATTAACTCTTGAAATCCATGACCAATAGTGATAGGAAGGTTAATGCTATCTCTACTCTAGCTTATAGTTAAGGACCCAATAAGTTAGCTAAGCAGCTCAATTAGTCCAATACCATCACCTTAGTAAAACCTAATAGAACAAAATGACGGCGAACCATGAAACGACACTTGAGGTTAGTGAGACACCTAGAATGAAACAACCGGGAAGTAGATGAAGTAGACCATGACTATTTAATAAAGTTTCCTCGGAAGAAGAACTCTCTACGCCCCCACACTTAGTGCGTGACCTCCGACACATGTAGGAGAAGCCCTAGGATAAAGTTTGGGAACCCTTGGAATCTTAACATACCATGTTGTATAAGACACCTTTTCGTGGCAAAGGCCTACATTCACCCAAGTGCCCAATAAACATAATGAATAGCACCTACTATAATTGGGTAATTAAGAAGCCTATCCCAACTAGGCAAGATCCCGATAATCCTAGGGTTAGTTGCAATTTTCTTGGTAGAGTTAAGGGATTTCCCATGTATGTAGGTAGTTTCATGTTTCCTACGGATTTCATAATAGTGGATGACATTAGTACGACCATAGATCCTAGCTTGTCCCAGCTTATTCTAGGCCTTTCATAGAAAACACCGGGATGACTTATGATCCGTCATTGGGAATAGTTAGATTCAAGGATGAGACCAATGATGTAGCCTACCAAATGCCTTTTAAGATTGAAAAATTTTCATCACTATCCAATGATGAAAAAGAACTTAAGCTATTGGTCTACTATAGGAATGAGGAAGATAAGGAAAAGGGAGTAGATTATGTTATGGCCAAGATTTTCGGTTTCTATAAGGATTGCTTGAACTTAGGACCGGAATATAAAACCGAGTGGGGAGAGGACGACCTCTTAGAAAGGTGCATCATAAGGAACTTTTAAAACATGGAATCCCCCAATAGAGACCGTCATGAGGAAGAAGGTGACGGTAATGAAGTCACGTAGGGGTACGACTTCGAGTCTAGCTACAAGACTCATAAATAAAGAAAAGTGCTTTGTGGGAGGCAACCCATGCTTAATTGTTTGCTTGTTTGTGTGTCGTGTATCTTTTATTAATTGTTTATTCTCATGTTTAAATTTGTAAAAATGCTTTATTTTGTCTTTAACCTCATCTTAATTATATATAAAGGTATTTTACATAAGGGATAAGATGTAGGAGGATTACACATGTTTTCAAAAGAAGCGTTAAATGAGAATTACAATTATTTTAAAGATATACATGTGTGTTTGTTCGAGTCAAATGCTTGTATCGAGTCATAATGAATGTTTTGCAGAAATTTTTCCAGATTCTAAAGATGTAAATTTTCTAGAATTTTTTCATAAAATCGCTAGACCGGTTTACGTCAGGATAACGGCGGATGTCGGGAGGAAGAAATAGTTTATCACTTTTTCTCGTTTTCTGAGCTACCTATAATTTTTTTTTGGAATTTTCTAGAAAATCTGTAAACATCCATTCCACAAGCATTATATCCTAGTTTAGTAGAGTCTTATATATATTGTTACCACCGATTTTACGCGAAGGTTTTGTTGGTTTTCTTCAAGTCTGCAGGTTTAATTTATCAAGAAGAAAATACATAAGATGAGAAGGAGCTTTTAAAGCAAACGTTCTTCTTGAAGAAAGATGTAACCACCACTTCACACGGATCATACCGAGCTAATCAGGGGAGTATTAGTTTCTTTCATCTTTTATTACCTTCCATTATCATAACTTTGATACTTCGAGAACATTGGGGACAATGTTGGTTTAAGTATAGAGGAGGAAAATAAACGGGAACTTTGAAACTATGCTTATCCTTGATTATTTTCTTTGTACAATTGCATTTGTGTAATAAACCATGAGAAATATCAGTTGGGTAATTTTGGCACCAAATTTAAAATTTTTCATGACATATAGGAGTGGGCCATTAGTCTTAATAAAGCGTCTCATGGATAGAAAATTATATGACTAGCACAAAAACCATTTACCACTTAAATTCCACCCAAAATGTGAGGACCGCCCTTAGATTTGTAGGAATTAAAGCATTCATCTTTGATGCTTAGAGTGTGAACCGGTAGTATAATAGATTCTAGAACTTGTTTTGTGATTCATCTCGAGATCGCTAGTAAGGCTACACTTGTGTAGTTAGGAATAACTAAATGATAAGAGGCATTAGGATAACCCTTGTTTGATACCCGTAATATAATTACTTCTTCCACACCGGTTGAGTAATTCCCCACACCTTTAGCGTTGTACTCATCTTTAGTATCGATACCCCTAGTTAACCCCTCGAGCCTATCCTTTTCGGTTCTCGTTGATGTTTCGGTTTTCCAGAATATCAATGAAGAGCATTGTTTACAATCCACCCCAAATATACACCCAAATCGCCTTAGCCTATCTTGTATGCACTCACTTTTAGTGCATTATTGTTATCACACTAAACCCTTATTTCAATTATCTAGTTGCTTGCATAAGTTGCTAAGTCGAGTCATATCATTTTTGCACAGTTTTAGGACGATTGGGACTCATGGGAAAAGTTAAACTTTATGAAATGACGGGAAGGGAACTTTAAATTCAAATTCCCTTTATTAGCGTAATAATGTACTCCAAGTGTTTTGATCTTTTCAATTCGGGTCAAATTAGTGTCAGAGTAATAAAAACTCAAGTGTAGGGATATGCCTATAAATCCCTATCATTTTGATGTATCGTAGAGGATGGTAGAGTAAAAGTGTATGAAAAAAAAATCGAAAAAAAAAAAAAAAAAAAAAAAAAAAAAATAGAAAAAGAGAAAAAGAAAAAAATAGAGTGTTGAAAAAAAAAAAGCATACGGGCTACCATCCTACATCTATCTTTAAATTTATGTTTGTTTGTTTCAGTTATCTAGAGTATAGAGTGTCGAGCCATTCTTCGCATGCTTGTAACATAAAGATTTTTGACTTGCCACCACTAAATAGCCTATCCCACCAAATCCTTTGTTTCCCTACCGTAAGCCTAACGTTACAACCCTTTAAAAGACCTCTTGGATAGTATTTCCTAGGTGCTTACGCCAAAGCGATGGAGGTTTGATCTAGTCTCAAGCCTATGGTAATCTATGTACTAGGACCGGTTAATGAGTGTTTATCTTCCATTTCCAACTTGTTATATTTCATATACACCCGAGAGATGTGAGTATCCAAAAACCCCATGTGAGGTGCTAGTATGTAATTTTCGTGCTTGTTATAACTTTTGCGGGGCTTATATGTGTTGTGAATCGTTCTGAACTAATGCTTCATGACCTCTAACTTATAAATTAATTGGCTAAAAGCACATTTGCTTGAGGACAAGCAAATACCGAGTGTAGGGATATTTGATAAGTATTTAAAATGTACCTTTTTTGAGGGGTCATTTAAGCCCTTATTTGATCAATTTAGTATCCGTTATTACTTAATATCGTTCCTTTTCACTTTTAGGTCTCTTGAAGGCAAATTGCTGGAATGACACTTATTCGGACGAAAAGGCGCGAATATACGAAGAAAATGGCCAAAGTCAAGAATCGAGACACTCAAACTGCTGAATTGAAAGGGGACGGCGTCGGGTTATACTTGTGGCTGTGAACAAATTTTGTGACGACTCGGTAGCCAAATTGTTTATTTACAAGTGACGGCATCGGTGTTAAAACAAGAGGGCGTCGGCTCGAACGGCCTAGATTTGATCCAAACGACGCCGGAGAAGGAGACGGCGTCCACATCATAAGGTGGCGCCAACAATGCTAACGTGGCCAAGACGAAACCCTAATGATGGCGACCCGATGGCGTCATAAACTAAAGGGTGATGCCGTCGCAGTTGTAACCTTATACATAGAAACCGATTTTTTAGTTTTCGATGTGTAGTTTTGTGGAGTAAAACCTAAACGAACCAAAGGCGTCTTGCACGGTATTTTAGGGTTCCATACCCTATCTTACATCAAGATAAGTGTTTTACTTGATTAATTTAATTATGTCTTCAATTGATTGTGTGTATGCTTGCATGTTCCCTATGTCCGGCTAATTTACTTGTGTGTTTGCTTAGGTAATATGAAACTTAATTATTGAATATTGATTGGTTGTCTCTTTACTTAATTGTGATTGACCTAGTATTGCGATAGGTCATTCGTTGTGTTGTTAATGCTTGATTAATCTTTGTTGAACCTTAGTTTATAATCACCTAGAGTAATTGTAGGCTATACATCCAAAGAATACCTTAGAGTTAAAGTTTATAAATCCTAGAGATTTTGTAGTCATTAACCTTTGGTAGCTTCAAAGAGTTAGGGATAAATGCATACCCTACGACCTTAGAGACACAACGCGATTAAGAATAAGGACGTGACAATTCAACCATCAATAGGAGATAACTAGGGAGTTATAAAGCCTAAGCAAATACATTTTTAATCATCATACGAGCACATAACAATAGACATAGACTACCCTCACTTTAGTTAATTATATAATTAGATAGTAGAAGTAATTGGTAGAAATACCAACCCCCAAATCCAAACCTCGAGATTCGTACCTTTCCATTTCCAAAAAAACATAAAAAGGTAAAAAAAAAAACAATCTTCCTCAACCCCAACCTTAACGTAGTAACTTCTCACTAGCATTCCTATTACCCTAGAGAACACTATCAATTCCCGTGGCTTAACCTAATACTACACTACAACGATTAGGTTCACTGCCTAGGGTGTTGAAAAACTTGCTCGACGAAAAGGAAGTTCCTTTGATCCCGAACGCGCTGTGTAAGCGTATCAAGTACTAATTCCCATACATCTAGTCGATCGAACTCATGAATTTCTTCTAGCATGGCATTGAACCAGCCGTCTTCGGTCATGGCTATTTTAACGTCTTTTGGTTCGACCTTAGATAGTACGGAGTTGAAGAAGCACGACAAGGCATCAGTTGCAAGTTGTTTACGGGTGGATATTGGACGAGAAGGGTTCCCAATGATGTTGTCCAATGGATGGTCATGTGTCCATTTTATAAGGATCTCATGTGGTTGTTGTTGAGGAACTGAAGTAGCAGAGTTTGGTTCTCCTGATGAAGATGGTTCTGGAGCAAACATGTTCTCAAATGGAGCATCTTTGGGGAGTAGCAAAAGGGTTATCTTCATCATAATTTGAAGCTTCATTTGCATGATGTACAGGTGAAGATTGAGGATTTGAGGATGAGTGATCTGTAGCTGGCGCTTCTTGAGACAAAGTCATTGAAACAGATAGATTATCTGTGTTGATTGGATTAGAAGCTGCCACTGTTGATGGTGTAGAATGATCATTAACAATAGGTTCATATAGTCATCAAACATTGGATCAAACAGTTTCTTCAATTCTTCTTCAGAAGGAGGTACATATGGAACTATAGGTGAGGGATTTTGTACAAGAGAGGAACTGATACGACTACAAGATAAATGTTGAGATGCGGGTCCAGAACTTGATTGTCCTAGAGCCATTTGCTCAGACAGCTCATCGAATGTGACGTGAATTGATTCCGTGATATCTCGGGTTCTTTTATTGTAGATTCGGTAAACCTTTGATGCAAGTTTTACTGACCAGGTTTTAATATTTATATAGTCTCGTTATACCTACGGTCTACCCTATTGCACTAACGGGCAGTGTACCCGGTCGTCTGTAGTGTAGTATTTGGTTAAATCGAGGTCGTCCCAAGAGCTATGTGTGTTGTATTATTACTAAATCTAGGTGTCACAGGTTTTAATATGATTTCGATAAGGAATTAATTAATTAACTACTAAAGCAGATAAAAGCAAATAAAGGCAAAGGTTTAATCAATAGAGGAGAGTGGTGCTAACCTAGTTATTCCTCCTAGCTAGTAATGCATACGTCTACTTACTTCCAATTACTTCAGGTGGGGTCAAAGTCGAGAGGACAACATTTGGTCAATTCGCCCTAACCTATCGACAAAGATACCACCACAGGAGAAGTCGGTGTCCCCTCATAAGTCTGTTGTTCCCGGTCCCTAAGCCGAGTCATTAAGTACGCTACATGCTAGATTTATAATAGTGAGTGCCGGTTAGCAACAAACACTCACCCCCTAATTCTTAAGTTCATCCAAACGATAGGTGATCAGGTTGGTCAAATGCACAAGTAGAAGGGTCGTCAGTTGGTCATATCTTACCCTTCCCGTCTCAGTCTACTCACTTAGGGTCAGTTGGTCATATCTCCTAAGCAACTAGCCTCTACCGCAATTCAAAACTACGGAAACAAGGGTAGCTACCAATAAACTATGCATGCATACACTTAGAAATAATTATAGGAAGCAATGTAAACGCAAACAAAATAATTAAGGAATCATAACTAGGCCAGAACCAAGAGGTGCTTAGCAGCCATATTAACCATACAAATCAATTCAATATTCAAAGTTACAAAATACATGAATCAAAAGTAAAGAAAAGATAAAATGCTAATGCTTATCGTAGGGGAGTGATTTCTCCCTTGGAGACAGCTCCGTATGCTCCTCTAGACCTGCCTTTGGCTTCTTCCCACATTCTTTGGTTGTGGTGTGTGGAATGGGATGATTTGAAATGCTGAAAATCATGGGGTATTTATAGGCGGATCTCGGGTTACGGTAACTAATATAAGAGTTATGCCGTAATCTTCAATTCCTTCGTATTTTGCACTAGATCTGCTGGTTACGGCATAACCTTATGAGTGGTTATAGTATATTCAATATTACTTGGTTACGCCGTAGTTGATGAAGTAGTTACGCGTAGTTATCGGCGTGGAAACTCATTTGACTTAATAAGTTACGTCGTAGTCTTTGGGGAGAGTTACGCGTAACCTTGATGAGTTGGTTTTCTGAGTTACACTTTAGTTACGGCGTAATGTGAGAGATGAGTTACGCCGTAACTTCTTCAAAGTCAGCATACTATGATAAATCTTTTGATATTTCTTCAATTCCGCGTCTCTTTAGCTCCAATGCTCGTAATTTACCTGAAAGTGAAAAACAATGGAAACAAGCGTAAATCCATATAAATGATATAAATTACAAGCATTATCGGGGGAAATTGACACTTAATATTCAAGACTATTTGATGTTATCAAATATCCCCCCACTTGAACTCTACTTGCCCTCAAGTAGACCTTATTAGAAAGATTCCTAAAACGATATCTCCCAAAACCTAGAAAATATAAGTTTACGAATCCTTTATGCTGGAATAAAACAAAGCCGGATACCTCACGAAATGGGAACGAAACACTCAAATCTCTCAACTATTCTAAGTGTCAATTTCGAGGTGATCACTCAATCGTACAGTCATAACATGTATTCTATCATATGCTTGGCGGTTACACAAATCTCCACCACTCGTCATTACTAACATGTCACGGCAAAGTGGACAAAATCAATGATACATGACCAAATCCATGGCCAAGACACCAAAGATTACTGGCTGCATCACCTAGACACGCTTCATGACTAAAGGGTAGGATAAGACATGGGATATATAAATGGTGTAAAATAAAAATCAAGCAGGTAGTCTAAATCTATAACCAAGTCATCACCACTTACCGTCCGCCCAAAGTTCAAGCTTTGAAGTCAAGAAACCGGATCATGAAATACTAGGTAGATGTGTCATTAGAGAACGTTATGATGGGCACACTACCTTTTCTCCAACTGTTGGCATAATTACCAAATCCAATCTTCGAATGTGACCGAGGTGGCCTCCTTGATACTAAATCTATAAAGCTCATAACATAGTGCTTATAACATCGCACTTTACAATAACAACTATTTTTTTAATTTTTTTTCGTATCACTTTTTTTTTCAACATAACAATAATAACTAAGCATAATATCCCCCCACTTGAGATGAACAATGGGAATTCGGGGGGTCTTCAATGATTTTCAGGAATATGTCATCGACGAAAGTGTGATCTCCGAACCTTTCCACTTGAACCTTGAACTTAGGCAAATGATGACTTCCCAATCACAAATAAAGACTACATGGTAGGCTAAGGTGTATAGGTGTATCGAAACAATATATCGGGTTAACAAAATGAAAGGAATGGCTCAGATTGGTGTATCTAGGGGTATCTTGCACTAAAGGTGAGTGCAACAAAAGGGTCTTACATGGGGGTCGAGAAGTCGAGGTGACTAATCGATAGACACACAATGGTAGGCTATTTGGGTGATAATCCTATAATATTGCCTTCTTAAACTGAAAAGTCCAAATACATCGAGCTAACTCAACATACCTCGTCTATGGTTCTAAACTGAAAAGGCCAACTTCTAAAGTTTACAAGCTATCAGCACACTCATAATTTGGTGGATTTGGGGTAAAATATAGGAAACGGATAAGGCTAATCTCACCATATAATATCAAGGTTTGTATGTGCTCGGCTAAGGTCTAATCTAGTTAGGTTAAGAAAAACATGTCAAAATTTAAAAAATGGCATAATTTTTCAAAATAAACTAGAAAAACGAGGGCAAAATAGTGTTCAAGAGATAATTCTACTCCCGTCCCCCCACTTGAATTGTACAAAGTCCCTTTTGTACTAAGTGTTAAATAAAGGTGAAGAGAAAAGTAGAATTAGAGCGAGAACTTCCCTGAAATTTGCTCCTCAAAGAAAGAAGGCCCACAAAAATAGTTACGTGCCTTCGTATAATCATCATGAACAAACTTCCATCCCTGAAATCATACTACCAACAAGCATAATTCGAAAAAGAAAAAATGAAAAATAAAAACAAACCTAACTCACTTTCGTAGGAATCACGGTTGCATTTAGCATATGCAACAAGTCTTTTAAACCACTTTGTGTCTAAAGTGGACGAGTGAAGTCTCGTGAGGGTTTATAGGGAACACACCCACAAAGTTCATTAAAAATACTAATACAAGGTTATTTTGTTTTAGAATGAAAGAATTAAAGCAGAGGAAGGTTACGTCGTAACTCTTTGAGGGAGTTACGCCGTAACTGGAAAAACCTGACATATGTTGCAAAGCGAGTGGCTACGGCGTAGCCACAGAGATGGTATTACGCCGTAATTGGTAATGCGTCTTGAACTTCTGCTGCAAGAGGTTGGTTACGGCATAATCACAGACATGAGTTACGTCGTAACTATGGTCAGATCAGCAACTGCAGCAGAAATAACTTTCTCGTTTCCTGCAAAAATAGTTAAACACAAAACCCTACAGAAATGGAAATAAAACAAAAGAAATAGATAATTCGGGTTGTCTCCCGAAAGAGCACTTTTCTTTATTTACGAGTCTTTAAGTTAGACTCAGGGCCACGGGGCTTTAGGCAGGGGCGAAGAACTCATCTCCCGAAAGCTTGCTAACATCTTGAACATAATAAATTTTTGCACGGTGTCCCTTTACCTTGAAATATACTCCTTCCTTTTTATGAACCTCAATAGTCCCATAAGGAAACACCTTACTTACTGCGTAAGGGCCAACCCAACGAGATCTCATTTTTCCAGGGAATAATTTGAGTCTTGAGTTAAAAATGAGAACCTCTTGTCCTACTTCAAATTTTTTATCCTTAATTCGCATATCGTGCTATCTTTTGGTCCTATCTTTGGCATGATCGTATGCTTCGTCTCCTAATTCAGCTAAATGAATTATTTGGGAAAATCGGTTTTCCTTGATCACATGAGCCTCTAAATTAGCATTTTTGAAAGCCCAATATGCTTTATGTTCCAATTCTACGAGAAGATGACATGCTTTTCCGTAAACAATTTTTAAAGGGGTGCTTCAAATAGGAGTTTTGAAAGCTGTTTTGAATGCCCATAAAGCTTCGTCGAGTTTGTCAGACCAATCTTTTCTATTACTGCTGATGAATTTTTCTAAAATTCGTTTGAGTGCCCTATTGGTGTTTTTAGTTTGCCCATTAGTTTGTGGGTGATAAGGTGTGGACATTCGGTGGAGTACCCCATATCTGTTGAGAACTTTCTCCATAATAGCATTACAAAAGTGCGTCCCTCGATCACTTATGATGGTCTTGGGGATCCCAAACCTAGAGAATAATCTTTTCAAAAAACGAATGACACTTCTAGCATCACATGTTTGCAGAGCTTCAGCTTCGACCCACTTTGAAAAGTAATCGCATACTACAAGGATATAACTTTTATTCTTTGATGGGGTGAAGGGTCCCATAAAATCAATCCCAAACATCAAAACCTCACATACCATAATGTTGTTGAGTGGCATCGATTTCAGTAGAGATGTTTCCGCCCTCGACAAGCGTCACAATCTCTTACATGTTTTGCGGCATCTTTGAAAATGCTAGGCCAAAAGAATCCGGCCTCATAAACCTTCCGATCAGTATTATCGGCCCCATAATGTCCTCCTGCAGGTCCGTTGTGACAATGTTCCGAATCTGTTTGCTCATTTCCAAAAACACATCTCCGAATAATACCATCTGGGCATGATTTAAAAAGGAAAGGATCATCCCAAAAGTAATATTTAAGATATGAGAAGAACTTTTTCTTTTGATCATAAGTTTTGTTGCTCGGTAATACTCTGGCCCCGAGGTAATTAGCGAAATCTGTGTACCATGGTTCGGAACTGGAATCCTTAATTCTTACTGCCATGAGATGCTCGTCGGGGAAGGAGTCTCGGATATTTTATTTGTCAAGTTCTTCAAGCTCAGGGTTTTCTAATCGTGAGAGGTGATCAGCTGCTAAGTTTTCTGCCCCTTTCTTATCCTTGATTTCAATTTTAAATTCTTGCAGCAGCTGTTCCCATCTTATCAATCTTGGTTTGGCATCCTTTTATTGAATAAGTACTCCAAAGCGTAATGGTCGTGTAGACAATAGTTTTTGACATTACTAAATAAGATCTGAATTTATCAAAAGCATAAACCACAGCCAGGAGTTCCTTTTCGGTGTTTGTGTAATGCTCTTGTGTCTCATTTAAGGTTTTACTAGCGTAATAAATGGGTTTAAATTTTTTTATCTACCCTTTGTCCTAAAACAACACCCACAGCATAATCACTAGCATCGCACATAAGTTCAAAATCGTTCCCCCAGTCAGGAGCAATAATAACAGGGGCAGTAGTCAATTTTTCTTTTAAAATATCAAAAGCTTTTTTGCAATCGTCATTAAAATCAAATTTTGCATCTTTCATGAGGAGTTGGGTCATAGGTTTGGTAGTTTTGGAAAAGTCTTTTATGAATCTTCTATAAAATCCAGCGTGCCCAAGAAAACTCCTAATTCCTATTAGAGTGGTTAGGATAAGGAAGTCGAGAAATACCGTCAACCTTAGCTTTATCAACTTCGATCCCTGTTTGGGAAATCTTATGCCCCAAAACAATCCCTTCCCTTATCATAAAATGACATTTTTCCCAGTTAAGGACAAGGTCGGTTTCTTCACATCTGGCAAGCATTCTAGATAAATTATTAAGACAAGATGAAAAAGAGTTACCGAAAATCGAGAAGTCGTCCATGAAGACTTCCATAAAATCTTGACACATATCCGAGAATATTGCAGTCATGCACCGTTGGAATGTGGCGGGAGCATTGCAAAGTCCGAAAGGAATCCTTCGATAGGAAAATGTTCCCTATGGGCAGGTGAAAGTAGTCTTTTCTTGATCCTTAGGGGCGATCGGAATTTGAAAGTATCCCAAAAATCCATCAAGGAAACAATAATACTCATGTCCAGAGAGTCTTTCTAGCATCTGATCGATAAATGGAAGGGGGAAGTGATCCTTTCGTGTTGCGTCATTTAATTTCCTATAATCTATGCACACCCTCCAGCCAGTGATCATCCTAGTAGGTATCAGCTCGTTATCTTCATTAGTTACTACTGTCATTCCTCCTTTCTTTGGCACAACATGAATAGGACTAACCCAAGGACTATCAGAAATAGCGTAAATTAGACCTACATCCAGAAGTTTAATGATTTCGTCTTTTACCACGTCTTGGACTTTTAGGTTTAATCTCCTCTGTGGCTGTACTACTGGTTTAAAATCATCTTCCATAAGTATCTTGTGAGAGCAATATGAAGGGTTGATCCCTTTTATGTCAGAGACTTTCCATGTAATTGCCCCCTTGTGCTTGCTTAAAACCTGCAATAGTGACTCCTTTTCTTCGTCTGATAACAAAGAAGAAATCACAACAGGAAAATTATGATCCCCATTAATGAATGCATATTCTAAATGCGAAGGGAGCTCCTTGAGTTTGGGGGTAGTATCAGCTTCTTTCGGGGTGTTCGCTGAACATAGCGTTTGATTGTTCATAGCCAGTTCTTCTGTTTCGCTTTCTCCATTGCTAGATATCCCATCATTATCTTTGAATTTCAATGATTTCAAAGGGTCGGGCAGAAAGCATTCCTGGGCATGTTTTTGAGCGTTAGCTTCAATAAGGTCGAAATCATCAAGGTTGTCGTCAGTAAAAGAAGCATATCTCATTGATTTTTCAAGATCGAAGGTAATCTTGTTATTTCCAATCTCTAACGAAATCTTCTTGTTAAAAACATCAATCATAGCATGTGCGGTGGCAAGAAAGGGTCTCCTAAGCAAAATTAGGATATCATCCTCTTCCATTTCAAGGACTACGAAGTCAATCGGAAAGACAAATTTATCGATCTTAACAAGAACATTTTCAGCGATTCCTTTAGGATATTGAGTTGTTTTATTAGCTAGCTCAATGCACATTCTAGTTGGTTTCAGGTCCCCCAATTCCAGACGCGAATAGAGAGAGAATGACATAAGACTTATGCTTGCCCCAAGATGTGACAACTCGTAATTTCAGGTCATTTTACAAACTTTAAAAGTTTCACTATTTCTTCATTTATCGTTAACTACGTTTACGAGTATCAAATTCGCGTAACTTTAATGGTTTAGCTGCGAATTCATGAACATATCATCAAGGACATTTCATATAGACTAGATTTAGTCTACATAACATCAATAACATCATTTCATATCGGTTCATGCATGGTTTTGCATTTATTCATTAAACGCATATTTTTCTATTAAATAAACGCTATCGCGTAATTAATTATTTTGAACATTTGATCCGACATTTCCAAAAATATTCCTAATATATTTTTATACTCATTTTAAGACTATAAAAATTATATTATTAGTTTACCCGATGTTTTCAATTTATTTCATATATAAATTGTTATATTTATATTATTACGACGGTTTTCGTATATGCAACCCGATAAATATTTATTTCACTCAACTTTTGCAAGAAATGTATTTTTATAATTTTTATGACCTCAATACATTTTATCTTGTTCCGTTAAAAGTTATTTTTATCTAACGCTACCCTAAATATTCAAATGTGTATTCAACTTACCACATATCTTCAATTAAACTTTACATTATACTTCTATATACATTATATATATAAATAAAAATATTCTTTAGCAAAATCAAACACCCTTGTCGACAAACAAGGGTGAGTCATTGGTCACTTGCATAATATCTTCCTCATATAATGTATTATACTATTATACTAAACACATTCATACAAAATATCAAAGTGTAAAGATCAATAAGCTCTCTCTTTCTCTCTTCCTCTCAAAAACCGGCAACCACAAGGACCAAGGAAGGAATCATCATAAAATTTTCTAGACAAGAATTTAACACACTAGTCTGACTCTTTATTTAGGTTTTGCAATAAAAACCTAGGGTGATTAGGAAAAATCCATTGTCCATAAACCTCATCAAGTTAACTAGTAAGCATCTCATCTACATCATCATCTTTCATATTTATTTCATATTCATTTCATATTCATTTCATCATATTTGAGAAAACATGCAAGTCATATGATGTTTATACCACTTTTACATGTTTTTAAGAGTTATATATATATTGGTCATCCTATAATTATTCTTTGTTATATATCACTCTTGGTGATGTCTAGGAACCCATGACACCCTAAGAAGGTGTATGGTAGGATTAGAATAGTTTCGGAGTTGTTTTGAATTGGTTAGAATAGGTTTTGCGCGTGAAAAACTCATTTCGACAAGTTTATTTAAGGGTCTGTCCTTATTTTGAAATTCTGGAATTTTCGACGGTAAGAAAAATATTTTTGGCTAGATATTTGGAAAATATACTTTAAAACGAAAACATGGCCGCTTGAATGGGTTAAAACGGAGCTATAACGAAAAAGTTATGCTATTTTGAAGTTTGGCGACGAAAACTATTAATTCCAGAAAATTCAGCATGCTGTCTCGACTTTTTACGAGTCAAAAATGAGTCTTAAGCGTTGTTAAATGTGTCAACTTATCAAAAATATATTAGTATATGTTATCACGATTCCGTGGATATAAAGAACGTGGAAAACGGACTTATAACGACTAAGTTATTCACATTTTAAACAAGTTGCCATAATTTTTAGTACAAGTATAACATATATATTTTCTAATAGACAAATATAACGGCCACCAAGGACCATGTTGAAGGTTGTTTTTAACAATGACGGAGTACTTTTTATAAAGTGATGTCTTCTAGTAAAAGTAAGTTCGCCTAGACTATTTTCCAAAATGTCAAACCACTTGTCAAGCGGAGTTTTAACGAATAAGATTTGGTCACTTAAATTTTGCCGAAAACCATCCTTAAACTATATTTTGGACACAAGTACCATACTTTACCTATATTTTTCTTTGTGATCGAGACCTCTAGGATGAAAACTTAAACACTAAAACTTTGAGATAATGATACAAGCTTCCCAAAATCGTTGAGTTCGTTTCTTAACACTCGACGTACCCCATTTTACGACTAGCTTTTAGAGGCCGTTTAGTCACTTTCATGAAAATTCTCAACGACATTATTTTACGAAGAAAAGTTATAATTTAATAATAAATCACTAAATGATTATCGTCGGATATCATTTCAACGTAAATACATTTGGAGTAATTTAAAAATGGTAAAGACGTTAAAAGATTATTTCTCGACGAGAAATATTATTTTCAAAAATTCACAAGTGGTATAGATATCATCCGAATTGCATGCGTAACATTACATCATGACTTATTACGTATCATATCATTCATAATAGGTCAAGTTTAGAGATTCACGCTACATTTCGGTGTATCCACTTTTGTCATCATAATCATTGCAACAGGTGAGTTCCATAGCCCCATTTTCAATTGTTTTAATGCTTTTATTAAACTCTTTGGGGGAGATACATGCTCATCAACTATTTTTATGACATTCATGATTATTTGCAACTACATGTTTAACTGAACTGAATGTTTAGTCATATTCTATATCGTAAATCATTGAGCTAAAGGTCTTGGGATTATTATTGAGCTAAAGGTCTTGGGATTATTATTGAGCTAAAGGTCTTGGGATTATTATTGAGCTAAATGTCTTGGGACTATTATTGGGTTAAATGTCTTGGGATTATCATTGAACTAAATGTCTTGGTATTATTTGAAACAACACTCATATATGTTATATCAATTGAATATTGATACATTAAGTAATGTACTGTTATGTGAATTCATTTGACATCATGCATTTGAACATAAACTATACATATTTTGGGCAATGTGTTGTAAAAACACAGGTTGCAAGTTTTGTATGGGCGGAACTTGGAACTGAGTGGATTTGCAATGCCTTTACTGCATAAACGAATTTTGAAAGGCTTTACATTTCAACTCAAACTCTATGAACTCACTCAACCTTTGTGTTGACACTTTTTAGCATGTTTTATCTCAGGTATCTAAGGCATTCACTTCATGGCATGCATGTGGACATATCATAGAGTCGTGGTGACAACGCGTCACACATGGGATTTATTCATTTTAAAACATCGTTTGGCTTGTAATAAACTTATTTCCGCACAAATTGATTTTCATTTGGGGCCTATATTTTGTAAACTCTGAATATTTTATTAAATCAAACGATGTGTTTTCCAAACGACACTTTAGGTCGTTCAATATATCTATGAATCGTGATGCTATGACAGTCAATCCCCGTGAATTCCATTCAACGCAAAAGGTAATTTGGGGTGTGACAGATTGGCATCAGAGCTTCAGTTATAGAGAACTAGGTTGCAACATTGACCCTAGACTATGACTACATCATTATAGCATCTCATCATTTCATCATAAGTGCATGTTCACTTTACATGCGGTTTATACGTACATTTTTCGAGTTATTTACTTTCATTTCAAATCGATTGTTACATAGATGCCTTTAAATACCCATCCTATTATCATTTTCTCCTACTCCAATGTGGAGAATGCTTTGTCATTCCTTATCACAATCTTAATATCAGCTGATTCATCACCGATAACGTCGAATGCCGAGATAAACCTTTAAGTAGGGCAAAGTCACTCTCACTCCTTTGTTTCACCACTAACATGTCGAGTTACACGTTGTTCACGCATTAAGTCACTAGACCATCATACATTTGAAGCACTTACGACACCTCATAACCCATCTTTTGGGAACCCATCGATTATTTTGAAAAGTAACCTCAAACTTATCACCTCACATCACATCTCTTTAGAGTGCTTATTCTTAACATAGGACTTTTCTACGTCTCATTTTTCCTCTTATTTTAAAGAGTTATGGCGCCGAAGAAAGTTGCACCAGAAATGACACCAGCTGCTATCCAAAGTTATATAGAGGATAGTATAGCCGAGGCACTAAGGAAAGAACGAGCAACGGTAGGCTGGCTGCTGTCTGAAGGCTGCTAGACTTGCTACGCTACAGGAGCTGCAGGAGGATCCGAGTTCGAAATTGTACATACAAGGACTTCAAGAACTGTGATCCTACAAAGTTCAAAGGCAAGGAGGCATGCTATATGGTTCGATGGTTTGAGAAGATGGAGTCTGTGTTTCTTCTATGCAATTGCCCAGATGATTGCAAGGTGAAGTTTGCCACTGGTACACTCTTAGATGGCGCAATTTCATGGTGGAATTTGTATGCGCAGCCTATTGGTATCGAAAATGCTTACAAGCTCACTTGAGATCAAGTCAAGAGGTTGTTGACAAAGAAGTATTGTCCACGCACGGAGGTGAAGAAATTAGAAACGAATTTTATGAGTTAGCGTCGCTTGGTTATGACATCGAGACCTACATCAGAGGTTTCAAGAATTGGTGCACTATGTCCATCAATGGTTTGGACAATGAGAAACTACTGGAAAATTTCATTGGAGGACTTCCACAATGTATACAAGGAGATGTAACTTCTTCCGATCCACAAACAATTGAAGAAACTATCGGGATAACTCAAAAACTCATGGCTCAAGTCGTGAAGGGGAAAACATTATCAACAATAACCGTAACAACAACCACGACAACCAAATTAGCAACAACAAAAGGAAATGGGAAAATGACCAGGGGAGGTTATGATAACGACAACCAAAACTGTAACACTAATCATCATTAACAACAGAATAGAGGGCAAGAAAGTGCAATGGTTTATGTTGCTTTGCACCAATAGAAGCGAGAGGTTATGCCGAACCTACCCACTATGTAATTGATGTAAGTATCATCACTCAGGTCTTTGCCCTGTTAAGTGCTACAAGTGTCAAAAACTAGGACACCATGCCAGGAATTGTAGAGGCAAGACCATAGTTACATGTTACTAATGCGGGGAGCAAGGACACTATCGGAATCAATGTCCTCAAAACCAAGGTCAACAAGTTGAAGGTGCTCTTGGGAATGCATACATGTTAGAAGGAGGAGAAGCTCGTCATGGTCTCAACAACGCGGAAGACTGAAGAAGTTCGGAAACTAACAGTCTTAATTTTGCTTATGTACTATGTCGTACTAAGTTTATGTCTTCCATCGTATTCGGATCTTATGAATTAAGATGTACTACTTTTGATAAACCATTCGTTGTAAAATATTCTCATTAAGTGTACTTTCTTTTCCTTCTGATTCGTTATCACTTACAAGGTTTAGATCTCTGTAAACATCGAGAGTTATAACAACTTAACCGAACGTCACATTATTGTTCCTTAATTATACATAGCCTAGCTAACTATGTATAATTCTGGAGGGATATCGTTCCTTAATTATACATAGCCTAGCTAACTATGTCTAATTCGGAGGATCATGTTATGTTGGGGCAGATTATTTATAAGTCTTAATGCAAGCAGGGTTTTCACATATTCATAAAAGTCAAAGTGTTACTCATGGGAGATTCATCCAATATTTTCTTTACTATGATGTTTTGTACGCTCTGAATCATCGATAACCATAACGACATCTCTTCATGTCTTCTTTCCTCGTTATTCATCACAAACTAAAAAATTCGATAGACTAACACGAACTGAATTCAGGGACTGAATTCCTTTTTGGATGGGCGAATGTGACAACTCGTAATTTCAGGTCATTTTACAAACTTTAAAAGTTTCACTATTTCATCATTTATCGTAAACTACGTTTACGAGTATCAAATTCGCGTAACTTTAATGGTTTAGCTGCGAATTCATGAACATATCATCAAGGACATTTCATATAGACTAGATTTAGTCTACATAACATCAATAACATCATTTCATATCGGTTCATGCATGGTTTTGCATTTATTCATTAAACGCATATTTTTCTATTAAATAAACGCTATCGCGTAATTAATTATTTTGAACATTTGATCCGACATTTCCAAAAATATTCCTAATATATTTTTATACTCATTTTAAGACTATAAAAATTATATTATTAGTTTACCCGATGTTTTCAATTTATTTCATATATAAATTGTTATATTTATATTATTACGACGGTTTTCGTATATGCAACCCGATAAATATTTATTTCACTCAACTTTTGCAAGAAATGTATTTTTATAATTTTTATGACCTCAATATATTTTATCTTGTCCCGTTAAAAGTTATTTTTATCTAACGCTACCCTAAATACTCAAATGTATATTCAACTTACCACATATCTTCAATTAAACTTTACATTATACTTCTATATACATTATAAAAAAAAAAAAAAAAAATCTTTAGCTAAATCAAACACCCTTGTCGACAAACAAGGGTGAGTCATTGGTCACTTGCATAATATCTTCCTCATATAATGTATTATACTATTATACTAAACACATTCATACAAAATATCAAAGTGTAAAGATCAATAAGCTCTCTCTTTCTCTCTTCCTCTCCAAAACCGGCAACCACAAGGACCAAGGAAGGAATCATCATAAAATTTTCTAGACAAGAATTTAACACACTAGTCTCACTCTTTATTTAGGTTTTGCAATAAAAACCTAGGGTGATTAGGAAAAATCCATTGTCCATAAACCTCATCAAGTTAACTAGTAAGCATCTCATCTACATCATCATCTTTCATATTTATTTCATATTCATTTCATCATATTTGAGAAAACATGCAAGTCATATGATGTTTATACCACTTTTACATGTTTTTAAGAGTTATATATATATTGGTCATCCTATAATTATTCCTTGTTATATATCACTCTTGGTGATGTCTAGGAACCCATGACACCCTAAGAAGGTGTATGGTAGGATTAGAATAGCTTCGGAGTTGTTTTGAATTGGTTAGAATAGGTTTTGCGCGTGAAAAACTCATTTCGACAAGTTTATTTAAGGGTCTGTCCTTATTTTGAAATTCTGGAATTTTCGACAGTAATAAAAATATTTTGGGCTAGATATTTGGAAAATATACTTTAAAACGAAAACATGGCCGCTTGAATGGGTTAAAACGGAGCTATAACGAAAAAGTTATGCTATTTTGAAGTTTGGCGACGAAAACTATTAATTCCAGAAAATTCAGCATGCTGTCTCGACTTTTTACGAGTCAAAAATGAGTCTTAAGCGTTGTTAAATATGTCAAATTATCAAAAATATATTAGTATATGTTATCACGATTCCGTGGATATAAAGAACGTGGAAAACGGACTTATAACGACTGAGTTATTCACATTTTAAACAAGTTGCCGTAATTTTTAGTACAAGTATAACATATATATTTTATAATAGACAAATATAACGGCCACCAAGGACCATGTTGAAGGTTGTTTTTAACAATGACGGAGTACTTTTTATAAAATGATGTCTTCTAGTAAAAGTAAGTTCGCCTAGACTGTTTTCCAAAATGTCAAACCACTTGTCAAGCGGAGTTGTAACGAATAAGATTTGGTCACTTAAATTTTGCCGAAAACCATCCTTAAACTATATTTTGGACACAAGTACCATACTTTACCTATATTTTTCTTTGTGATCGAGACCTCTAGGATGAAAACTTAAACGCTAAAACTTTGAGATAATGATACAAGCTTCCCAAAATCGTTGAGTTCGTTTCTTAACACTCGACGTACCCCATTTCTGACTAGCTTTTAGAGGCCGTTTAGTCACTTTCATGAAAATTCTCAACGACATTATTTTACGACGAAAAGTTATAATTTTATAATAAATCACTAAATGATTATCGTCGGATATCATTTCAACGTAAATACATTTGGAGTAATTTAAAAATGGTCAAGACGTTAAAAGATTATTTCTCGACGAGAAATATTATTTTCAAAAATTCACAAGTGGTATAGATATCATCCGAATTGCATGCGTAACATTACATCATGACTTATTAGGTATCATATCATTCATAATAGGTCAAGTTTAGAGATTCACGCTACATTTCGGTGTATCCACTTTTGTCATCATAATCGTTGCAACAGGTGAGTTCCATAGCCCCATTTTCAATTGTTTTAATGCTTTTATTAAACTCTTTGGGGGAGATACATGCTCATCAACTATTTTTATGACATTTATGATTATTTGCAACTACATGTTTAACTGAACTGAATGTTTAGTCATATTCTATATCGTAAATCATTGAGGTAAAGGTGTTGGGATTATTATTGAGCTAAAGGTCTTGGGATTATTATTGAGCTAAAGGTCTTGGGCTAAATGTCTTGGGATTATTATTGGGCTAAATGTCTTGGGATTATCATTGAACTAAATGTCTTGGTATTATTTGAAACAACACTCATATATGTTATATCAATTGAATATTGATACATTAAGTAATGTACTGTTATGTGAATTCATTTGACATCATGCATTTGAACATAAACTATACATATTTTGGGCAATGGGTTGTAAACACACAGGTTGCAAGTTTTGTATGGGCGGAACTTGGAACTGAGTGGATTTGCAATGCCTTTCTTTGCATAAACGAATTTTGAAAGGCTTTACATTTCAACTCAAACTCTATGAACTCACTCAACCTTTGTGTTGACACTTTTTAGCATGTTTTATCTCAGGTATCTAAGGCATTCACTTCATGGCATGCATGTGGACATATCATAGAGTCGTGGTGACGACGCGTCACACATGGGATTTATTCATTTTAAAACATCGTTTGGCTTGTAACAAACTTATTTCCGCACAAATTGATTTTCATTTGGGGCCTATATTTTGTAAACTCTGAATATTTTATTAAATCAAACGATGTGTTTTCCAAACGACACTTTAGGTCGTTCAATATATCTCAGAATCGTGATGCTATGACAGACAACCCCCAGGAATTCCATTCCGCTGCAAAACAGGTAATTTGGGGGTGTGACACAAGATCGGCAAGGACCTTGTCGAACATAATTCCCCCGATTGTGCAAGGTAAGGTGAAACTCCCTTGATCTTCTTCTTTAAGAGGCATATCTTTTAGAAAGGTGGCAGAGCACCTTTGATTTAAAGTTATCTGTGTCCTATCAGAAAGTCTTCTATGTGTTAGGAGATGCTTCATGAATTTCGCATATTTGGGCATTTGCTCAAGAGGTTCAACGAGAGGAATATTAATGCTGAGTTGTTGTAACTTTTTCATGAATTTCTGAAATAACATTCGTTCATGTTCCTTCTTAATTCTTCTCGGAAATGGTATTGGAGGAACGTAGGGACGGACTTTCTCGATAGTTGGTGGAGCCCCCTCGGTTTCTTTGTTGTTGTTTTGAGGTGTTTCTTCACTCGGATCATTCGAGTTTGAAGGGTAGGCTGGTTCCTTATAGTTTAATCCACTTCTGGTTGTAATAGCATGTGCTAGATCTCGAGGATTTGGTTCGGTTGTGCTAGGTAGCTCTCCTTCATCTCTCATTCTGATAGATTCGAGAGCTTTCGACTTGATTTTCAAGTCTTCTTATAGCAGCTGCTTGTGTTCTCAGCACATGGTCATAATCTCGCTTGATATTCCATACTAATTTTTCGTTCTCTTCTTGTTTTCTGCTGGATTCCTTAACAAGCTTCTTCACAGCCTTTTCCAGATCCGTTACTCTCCCATCAATGGGTTTATTAAACTTGTGTTTAACCATTTTGGCTTCTTCAGTAAGGGATTACATATCTACTTCAAATTCCTCCAGATTCTTTATTACCGATTGTAGCTCGATTTGGTCTTCATTCCAAGACGACGAGTGGAGAGCTACTTCTTCAACTCTTGTCCATCCTTTATCAGCAGTCATTAACGGGATAGGTTCTTTTGAGTCTAATAATTGTTGAGTTTTTATGTTCAACCCGTTGTAAAATATTTGCAGTTGCTCGTGCTTGTTGAGTTTATGCTCGGGGCACTTGAGGAAAGTTTCGTTGAATCTTTCCCAAGCTGTAAACAGTGGTTCATTATTGAATTTTCTAAACCTCCTAATTTCATCAACTTGCTGGAGGATTTTTGCAGGGGTTCGGTATTCCTTAAGAAAGGCCTTCTTAAATGCACTCCACGTTGTGATAGATCCAGATGGAATTTTCTTTAACCAATATCTCGCTCTTCCTTTTAGGGTAAAAGGAAATGCCCTCATCATAACATGATCTTTAGAGACCCCAGGTGCGTAAAATAAATCGGCGATATCACATACTTTTGCGATGTGCTCGTGTGCTTCTTCATCTTTGGTTCCATAAGGGAGCATCTTTTTAGTTCTTCAAGACATAGTCCCCAAAATTCGAATTTTACATTTTCTTCAAAAGCTGGAATGGTGATTCCCTGTTTACTTTTAGAGGTGGTGAGATAATCATTCATAGTGAGAGACATAGTATCAGAATAAAATTAAAGACTTAATAAAAAAATCCTAATATAACTCAAAACTTGATGCAGGTTTTACTGACCATGTTTTAGTATTTATATAGTCTCGTTATACCTATGGTCTACCCTAATGCACTAACGGGCAGTGTACCCGGTCGCGTGTAGTGTAGTATTCGGTAAAACCGAGGTCATCCCAAGAGCTATGTGTATTGGATTATTACTAAGTATAGGTGTCACAGTTTTTAATATGATTTCGATAAGGAATTAATTAATTAACTACCAAAGTAAATAAAAGCAAATAAAGGCAAAGGTTTAATCAATAGAGGAGAGTGGTGGTAACCTCGTTATTCCTCCTAGCTAGTAATGCCTACGTCTACTTACTTCCAGTTACTTCAGGTGGGGTCAAAGTCGAGAGGACAACATTTGGTCAATTCGCCCTAACTTATCAGCAAAGATGCCACCACAGGAGAAGTCAGGTGTCCCCTTATAAGTCCTATTGTTCCTGGTCCCCTAAGCCGAGTCATTAAGTACCGCTACATGCTAGATTTATAATAGTGAGTGCCCGGGCGTTAGCAACTTAAACACTCACCCCCTAATTCTTAAGGAATGTAGCTACCAATAAACTATGCATACATACACTTAGAAATAATTATATGGAAGTAATGTAAACACAAACAAAACAATTAAGGAATCATAACTAGGCCAGCACCAAGAGGTGCTTAGCCGCTAATATTAACCATACAAATCAATTCAATATTCAAAGTTACAAAATACATGAATCGAAAGTAAAGAAAAGATAAAATGCTAACGCTTATCGTAGGGGAGTGATTTCTCCCTGGGGGATAGCTCCGTATGCTCCTCTAGACCTGCCTTTGGCTTCTTCCCACGTTCTTTGGTTGTGGTGTGTGGAATGGGATGATTTGAAAGGCTGGAAATCGTGGGGTATTTATAGGCCAGATCTGGGTTACGGTGTAACTAATATAAGAGTTACGCCATAATCTTCAATTCCTTCGTATTTTGCACTAGATCTGCTGGTTACGGCGTAACCTTATGAGTGGTTACGCCGTATCTTCAATATTACTTGGTTACGCCATAGTTGATGAAGTAGTTACGGCTTAGTTATCAGCGGCGTGGAAACTCATTTGACCTAATAAGTTACGTCGTAGTTATTGGGGAGAGTTACGCCGTAACCTTTTGATGAGTTGGTTTTCAGAGTCACACTTTAGTTATGGCGTAATGTGAGAGATGAGTTACGCCGTAACTTCTTCAAAGTCAGTATACTATGATAAATCTTTTGATATTTCTCCAATTCCGCGTCTCTTTAGCTCCAATGCTCGTAATTTACCTGAAAGTGGAAAACAATGGAAAATAAGCGTAAATCCATATAAATGATATAAATTACAAGCATTATCGGGGGAAATTGACACTTAATATTCAGGACTATTTGATGTTATCACCCTTCCGATTTGGTGCATAACCAACAAAAACTCCAATGTCCGCGTTAGCTCTTAACTTACCTAAGTCTTGATCATCATTTGTTGGATAGCATAAGGCACCGAAAACACGAAGGAAAGATAGATATGGTTTTCGGTTGTGGACAAGTTTGTAAGGAGTCTTTCCATGAGAGGTGTGAATAAGAGAACGGTTTTAGGTGTAGCAAGCAGTGGCAATGGCTTCAGCCCAGAGAAACATAGGAACCTTTGAGAAAATCAAAGATAGTCCTTGCAAAGCACAAGAGTCCGATTTCGTCTTTCAACTACACCATTCTGTTGAGGACTTGAGGAGTACGTGGAACACTTCTTTGATGGCTGATTCCAATGCTTTCATAGAATTGGCTCAATTCTTTGTTAACAAACTCTGTTCCATTGTCTGTTCGGATAATTGCATAGCTTTTATTAAGTCAAACCTGTAACTGTTTAATAAGTTTGATGATGACATCTGGAGTTTCATCCTTTGACCTCAAAAACTTAACCCTGGTAAACCAAGAATAGTCATCAACCACGACTAACACATATTTCTTCCCGTTTATAGTTTGCACTCTCATGGGTCCACACAAATCCATGTGAAGAGTATGAAGAACTTCCATTACTGAGTTTGCAGGTTTGGGTTTATGGGCATATTTCTTGCTTTTTCCCGATTGGCATCTTTGAACAAAGATGATCTTTTTCATACTTCAATCTGGGTAAACCTCTTACGAGGTCCTTTCTAGACAAATCATTTATGGTTCCGAAGTTCAAGTGATTGAGACGACGATGCCATAGCCATGACTTTGTTTTAGAGGCCTTTGATAACAAGAAGATTGGAGAAGACTTCATCATATCTTCGATAGAGATAGTGTACAAGTTTGTTCCACGTTTTCCTCTTAAAAGTTCCACACCATCAAGTTCTCTAAGGAAACAAGTATGTTTTCTATAGGCCACTTCTAGATCAGAATCACAGAATTGACCGACAAAAAACAAATTATGACCAAGACCTTCAACATAATATACCCTGGAAATTACACTATCTCCAACAACATAATCTCAGTAACCCATGATTGCCCCAAAATGGTCCTTCCCGAATCTAACAGCCTCGATGAACTTACTCACGAAGTTCATGAGCCGTGGCGATCTCCATCATATGCTTGGAAACGGCGAGTCCTGCACCACGAATGATTTGAATGACATGCAGTTGAACACAGACAAGAATGGATGACTGGACAATTGGGATCCCCATGCTAGAATGAGTTCCACTTGGTTAGTGAATGAGATTGGAACACCCACATCAGAAGCAAAAATAATGATATCATTAGAGATAGATGCAAGGCTAGTAGTAACAGAAGATCTATTCAAACTATGGTCACTTCTTAAAGGTATAGTTCTACCAGTAGGCATCCATTTCCTAATGGGCATTGATCTAGATAATTTAGGGCACAACTCATTAAAATTGAATTTATGGCCAGTAGGTATCCATTGATAGCCTACATTACTAAATTTTCTTCCTGTTGGTTACCAATGTTTTCTAGCCTTCTTCCACCTTGGTTTTCTAACCTTCTTATCCTGTTTTCTAGTGTTAACATTTTTTACTGGAGATTTGACAGCATTACTTAAATCATTCACAACACATTCATGATTAATACTAGAAATCAAAATTCATTACATGTTTTGCAAGTAGTAGCAGAATTCGAATTAATTACAGTACGCTTATAGCTAATACTAGAATCAACACGATTCGTCTTATTCATCACAAACTTATTGTTCCTATGGTGGTCTTCTACTTTTTCCATTGATCACACTTAGCTTGCGAGGTCCTATCTTGCTTTGTATTGCCTGGAGGCTTTGACCCGCTTGCCTTAGTGTTACTGATTACTCCTGTAAAGGGAATGATGGAAACATTAGTTGGTTTTGCTACTTTTTGCGTTCCTGATCTAGAAGTGCTGGGATCTAAAGTACTAGCAGGAACATCAAAGTTCACATTTTTAACTTTAGACATAGAACAAGGCATATCAAAAGTCGCATGCTTGCTACTAGGCATAGAGCATGGCATAATGACTTTATCTTTAGTACAAAAGGATTTAGGGCATGTTGCTCTTAAACATTCTAAACGCTCCTGAGATCGTTTGGCATATAAGCATGCATACCTAACTTCTCTATCAAGTTGTTTATTTATGCTATCCTCTTCGACAATCTCACAGAGGCATTCTAGACTATCCTTAAGATACGAAAAATATTCTTGACACACACGTTCGTTGTTTCTAAGATGAGGGGGAATATACTTTACAGTCACAGCATACTTAGAATCTGTATATGCCTTTGATACAAATTCTCATAACAGACAAGTGGCATTTTCCCTTTTACCTGACTTTTCAGATTCTCAATTTCCTTTTGTAAAGATGTTATTTTTTCATTGTTCTTGTCATGAGTGACTTTCATTGAATCATATAAGTCTTTGAAATGTTGTTTAACTTTTTTATTTTCTTCAAGAAACCTCTCAATTTCTTGTTGTAAAACATTAATGATGTCTTGAAGATGAAAGTTCTGAGAATTCTGAGAATCTGAAGGAGGAGGAATTTAGGAGCCATTCACATTATTCTTATCACCCTTTAATTGTGAAATTTGGGTTTTCAATCTTTTGATCGTGTTACAATGAGCTTGAATCTGTTCATCACGTTTCCTTATTTCAAAAACTGCATCAAACTCAGGAGCATCCGAGGATGTCTTAACATTTGAGGTTTTAACATTTTCTTTAAGATGTTGATATTTTAATTGCAAAGCAATATGTTCAACTTCTAATTTAGAAAAATGTTTGACCAAGTTATCATGATCATGTTGTTCAACTTTATCATGCAATTTTGAGTTTGTGGTTTCAAGCTCAATGACACGATCATGGGAAACTTTTAATGCAATAGTTAATTCCTGAAATTGAGACGCAGTAATAGAATAATTTGTAACAGTGTAGAACACATCTTGAGCAACACATTGAGAGATCAAATTATCATTAATGATGTGCAGATTCTTTATCTCAATTTCATTAATCTTAAGCTCACGTTCATATATACTGACCTCAAATTCCATATCATTATACATCTTTTTCATTTCTTTAATTTCTGTATCCATTCCCTTTTGAAGACTCGCAAATTATTCTTTAAGTTGTTTAAAGAAAGGCATGACCTCAGTTAAATAGCATTCTTTAGTTTGTTCAAAACCCCTTTCCCCTTCGGTTATCCCAGTGGGTGTGATTCTCTTCTTACACGTTTTCTCAAAATCAACAAATAGTTGGTAAACTATATAAAGGCTGATTAAGGTCTTGCTATTAGTGGTAAGATTTCTAGGCACTAAATGCATTGGTGTATTTGGAAGATACACAGTGGCTGGAGGCAATTTGCAACAAGGGGGATTTTTTGTAACAAGATTGTCTGCCTTTTGTTTATCTATATCTTTCTTCTAGAAAACTTGTTCAGGGGTTAGTTGAGTTTGTGGTTTAAACTTGTTCAAGGAAATCCAGTTTTCCTTAGTGTAATCATGGGGTTTAAACATTATATTATACTTTGTACACTTATGATCATTTAACTTCTTTGCCATTTTCACCCTAGAGGCTTCTTCAAAATTTCTATCCTCATCAGTGCTTCCTATACATGATGGTGTTTTCCTAGGCTTAAGAATCTCATTACCATCATATACTACCTTTTGTGCAGCTCTAGCAACTTTTCCATGCTCGAGATTGGGTACCTCTACAAGGGGAATACTGTGTTTATCGCTTAAGACTCTATGCTTAGTGATCATGTGAGCAGTCTGAATGGTGTTCCCTTGTATGTAGAATTTGTTTTCAAGTTTGTTTTTCAATGTTTTTAGGTTGGAAAAGTCATTCAAAAGTTTTGATTTCTTAGCATTAAATTCCTGTTTAAGCACTTTTACATTTTCTTGAAGTTCTTGCTTTTGCTTAACAGTTTTAGTAAGCTTTTCATGTAAGGAGTTTAACTCTTGTTTTAACATTTCTTCCCTAAAGTTACTTTTTCTAATGACTGTACGTATTTGGTTATCCATCTCTTGCTCACGGGTGGTCAATTCAAACTTAGCACGTTGTTCATAAATGGCAACTTGTTCCTTATAGGCATTAAGTTCAGAGGTTATGAAATCATCAGGGGCACATGCAGTGTATTCATCAAAAACATAGTCATCATTGACTGCAGAAGATGCATTACTTGGTACATATTTACTTCCATCTTGCTTCACATATTGATCATATGGGACAACATTGCTATTACCCATATTTTCAATATCTGATTCAATAATTTCAGTTGATTGTACTTTGTCATGCATCTTTTGCACATCAACCTCATCATATAGTTTTAATACCTCTGAGATGATAGATTCCCTAGAAGGATTGGCCTGTTTTGGTCAAGAAGCCCTTGGAGTGACCATTGGTGAGATACTAGCCATGAAGATGGTCTGGGCAGTTGGTTCATCATCAACATCTGAATCAAATGAATCACAGTCTGCAACTTGAAATGCATTGGGATTGTTGACCCATACCCTGACCTTGGCTGTTCATCCACATCAAGATCATAAGTTCTCGGCATTTCCCTCAGCAATGAATAGCAATTCTTCCTCATTCAACACAGCTCCACTGTCTTGAGCTTGCACCGGTGACATCTTGTCCCTGAAGTACTCTGCATTTTGTGGACGATTTGGAAGAGTGCAATTCCTTGCAATGTGACCTTCTCCACCACAGTTGTAACACTTGATTGGCTTTACTTGACCCTGAGCCATGTTCCTTCCATGATTTTGATTACCGACACATCCACCACCACCGCCAGCATTCCCATATCCAGCACCAACATTCCCATATCCAGCACCAACATTCCCTTACTCATTATGTGGAAGGTATGCATTCTGTCTTCCTTGCACATTTTGCACCACTACCTTTCCGTCTTTAACCGTAGAATGATTGTGAAGATTGGATGCAGTTCTGAGGTGATTGTTGGTGTGTGGAGTGAAGTTCAAGTTCTGTTTGACCATTAAAGCCAGTTGATTGACAAGCTGTTCCATGAATGTGTCTGATTCTGGCGGCTTATACCCTGGATCCGGAGTGAGTTTGTGATTACCATTTCCATTAGGTATGACTTGAGATGCTTTGGTAGTTATTCCCACATTAGTGTAGAATGCAGTTGAATCATTTGTAGAGCTTGCATTTCCAGCATTGTTGTTGAACTTTTCAAGGGTCATCCTTTCAAACACAGCATACTACTCATTTTGGAGCAAATAAGCATAAAATTTCTCATAATTGGTGTTTCTCAAACCTTTGTTTAGCTTGACTGCAGTGACAAATTTGTGACATTCGGGATTCATGTTGTTCACAAACTTTGAATTGAGCTGAATATTTGGCATTGTCATTTTAATATTCCTCATATCATTCACAAGCTTGTGGAATCTTACATGATATTCAGTAACACTTTCCCCCGGATTCATCTTAAAGTTCTCAAAGTCATCATACAGCTGAGATTCCCTGTCTTCTTTAGTCAATTCAGAACCAGAGAGAAGCATCTTAACATTGTCCCATACGCCTTAGCTTCGTGTTGTGATTGATCAACTTGTAAATGTCCTTAGGTAAACCACGAAATATGATGTTTGAAGCCCTGATGTCTGCATCGTATCTCTTCTTCTCCTTATCATTAAGTTCATCATACATCTTTGGTCTATCCAATCCTAATATCACGAACCATCGCCAGCTAGTTTCAAGAATGTCTATGGTAGTCTCAACTTGATAAGGTCCTTCATCAATTGACTTAAGTATGTTAACCCCATTTTCTTTTCCTAAGCAATACCGATTCTTCTTTGAGCCCAAGAGTCATAGTCGGTTCTGTCCAAACATGGGAGGACGAGTGTCAGACCCTGCAGTTTGTACGTCATCAGCAACGGAAGAGGTGATTGTAGACATGATTACAGATTCTACGGGATTTCACAATTCTTTGATTAAATCAGGAAATAGATTCTTTCACGGGATTTTACTTGTTGGATCGATGCACTCTAACCAAACTAACTTATATAGCTTGTTAAGGGTTTAATAACCTCGGATAAATCCTAAGTTATTAACAATGAAACACTGAACAATCTCTATTAAGTATGCGGAATTTACTTAAAAAAGCTAAGAAGAATTAACTTTTAACTTCAATGATTTTATCAATACTCAGAAACTGCTTGTTATACAGATTCTTTAACAACTCTAAAACTCTAATATCGTATTCTCTAAAAGCTCTAATAATGCACGTACATTCTTATGCCAATCTAGGAATCCTTTTATAGGCTTAAGGATAACCCTAGTCGGTTTACAATTACAAATCTTGTACGTCAAGTAATACTATATTAATCTAAGAACATTCTAGAATTACAAGATAATCCTTAACGATTTTACATATCAGTCCTTTAAGCATGCAGTACTTTGATGATACGAGCAGTACTTTGACTTTTACTTAACAGTACTTTGACTTCTTCAAGCACTTTGATTTTATCCAGTACTTTGTCATTTTTCAGCACTTTCATATCCCAACAATCCTCCCCTAAGTTGAATTCTACTTGCTTGACTTCAAGTTCTTTTGTAAACTTTAACTTTAACATCTTTGTCTTTAAAGAGAGATTGTGGTTTTATCTTCAAATTTTATCTTTGTAGATCCTGTGCTTATATCATCATCATCAAAGTAATCTTTATTAGTAATTCTTTTCAGCAACAAACAACAAGCTCCATCTTTTCAGCAACTCAGCAACATATGACAATTTGTACATCAGTTCAGTTTAAGTTTCAGTCTATTCTCATCACTTCCAGGTGTGTAAACTGCTGTGAGAGGTGAATCATTGAAATTTAATGGATTTTGATATCTCTTTACCAAAGCCATTAACTCTGGAGTAGCCAAATGTTTAGGTGTGTAAGACCATGGTACATTGATAACTATATGATTTTTAGCAAATCATCAGCTATCAACAGATTTGATTTGTCTTTACCAAAAGGTGTACCCTTTTGGACTAGTTAGTTCTTGCAACTATGGTGAACTAATTACCATACCAATAGTTTTTCCACAACCTTTACCACAAGCCATTTTTCTTGTGGGCTAGCCAACTCTTTACATTGCTGATATGGTGAGTTGATTACCATACAACTTATTAGCAAGTTGTCAACTATATAACGGATTTGAAATATCTTTACCAGAGCCGTTTGCTCATGGATTAGCCAGTTCTTTTGTAAACATGGTGAACCGATAACCTATTGTTATAACCATCTCAAAACCATTATTGCTTTTAACTTTTGTTTCAAAAATATCTTTTACTTAACAAAAGTTTTTTTTCAAAAACATTTACTGGTTTTTTGCTGCAAGCGGTACTTTGATTAAAGTACTGTTTGTCCAGCAATACTTTGAATAAAGTACTTACTTTTCAAAAATTTATATATAAGTAAACATCATACAAGTACTTATGCTTCATCATCAGCTATTGTTGTCCATCTGATAAACAACTCAATTAACACAAGAGCTATTTCAGTCTCATTCTCGACCTTCATACCATGATCTAGCATTCTTCTCATGAAATCTGCTGTGAGTGGATATCTTCTTTCAGCTAGCATGTGAATCATAGTTCCATCTTCCAATTCTACAGCATGAACTCCTGATTCTTCAAAGAATCTCTAGCTTGTAATCTCCCAGATTTCTTGATTTTTCCAGAGTTCATCATTGCTTGTTTCCTCAGTTTCGAAGATAGTTGTCAGATCTTCTAGTAATATTAAGCCAACTTCACTTGATGGAATATGTTCAAAGTATTCTTGCATTAGTTGGTATAGTTGAAACAGATCTGCTCTATCAACGAGATGCAATATATCCCATAATAAATTGAATGTTCTAAAACTTTCATCCTCCCTGTGGAACATCAAATAATCTCCATCTTTTGACTTTACAACTTCAAAAGTGATTATCTTTGTCTTCTTTACGACATCTTTGATTTTAGAATTCTCAAAATCAACAATTCTAATGTAATTCCTCAATTCATCAACTGTATCTGTTCTTAACTCAATCTTCATTTATTTCTGTTCAACTTCAGCTGTTCTTGTTCTTTTTAAGCCTCTTTTACTCAAATCCTCCTTCTGATTATCATCCTTGAAAGAAATAATACTTTCAACTTGCTTCTGATAAGCTTGTCTAACATTTTCATACAAGTCTTTCATCTCAATGTAAGTCAGCTTTTGTAATCCAGTATACCATTGACCCTTTAGATATGCCATCATAGCATTTCTTTCTTTAGCCTTACTCATTGGTCTTCTAGGTATAACAACTTCAGGTTCTTTCACTGATTGATCAACTTCAGCATTCAACTCAGCTTGTAGCTTTCTAGCAGCTTCTTCATTCTTGGCTACCTTAATTGCTCTTTTATCTGCCAAAGTAAGCTTCTTTTTCTTCTTTGTTTCAACCAACTTACCTTTTCCTTTATCTTTTGGATCTATAGTAGGTTAAGAAGCTTGTGGTTGTTCTTCAGTAACTCCTAGAATGCTAACACCCTTTGGTTTTGATAAATCATGTAATATCTCAGCTATAGTTTCATCATCACCTGCAGTGTGTATTGGTTTGGGTGTATCGCTTCCTTTTCGGTGTGACGTTGAAGGACCAGCTTCCTCTTCATATATAACAGTTGAAGGACCAGCTTCTTCTTCAAAGTCTAACACCCTTGGTGTAATTAGTTCTTGCCTATAAGTTCCTTGAATAGCAAGTAATTTGATCAAGATACCTTGATCATCATACTTTGAACACCAGTTCCTTCAGCTCGATACTTTGAAGATTTATTTGTGCTTCAGTAGTTTGAGGTTCATCTTCTTTATCTGTATGAGTCTCAGCATCTTCTTTCAAATTATCTTGCTCTAAATTCCTCCCCAAGTTGATAGAAGATGGCTGTGTAACCTTTTTACTCTTTGAAGACTTCTTAAATTCCCTTACTGGCCTTCCTTGCTTCTTTTGAGACTTGACCCATAATCTGTGATGTTGAACCAATGGCCAGACAAACTTCTTTAATCTTCTAAACTTAAGCTTCAACTGCTTAATCTGTGTATCCTGTTCTTCAAAAGATTTCTTCAATCTGGTCAATTCTCTTGATAAAGCATAATTGTTCGAATCAGTATCCTCAGCTTACCACATCTCCTCATCTCCTCCGGATGTTTGAAACCCATCTGTTGAAGTATAATCATTGGGAGAGGATGGTGGGTGTTCCTCCGGTTCTGAATCATCATGAGCAGAGACTTGTGGAGATAGTGGAGGTGAAACTGCAGTATCTTCTGGAATATCAACACCTTGTGAAGCAGTACCTTGTGATGCAGTACCATGATATGCAGTACTTTCTTGGTCTTCACTTGCTGCAGCCTCATCTCGAATTGCTTGAACAATCTCCATCATTGAAGTAGTCAATGAAGTGTTCCTTCCAGTAAACAAATCACTCTTCCTAGCCATGAAGGTTAAAATCTTCGCAGGCTGTACCACAACATGTAATAAGCTCGTAGGTTTTGGTACATCATGCAATTGTTTATTCAAGAAGACTTGAATAAATCTTGGATACATTAACCAGCGTGATCCATGAGAGATGTGAGATAGCATTCCATCTAAAATCAGCCTTGAAAAATTGAAGATACGATTAGTAGCCAATCCCACCGAAGCTATATTGGATCCAAATTGCTCCCATGAAGTACTTTTAGAACTGATACAATGAAGTAGAACATGAACCAAGTACTTCCAATGCGGACTAAATAACGGTTTCTTGAAAGTTGTTTCAGTTAAAGACCCTTCATACCCAATATCTCTCAAAGTATCCCAAAGAAGCCAAGTTTATCAAATCTAATAGCTCCTTCTTCATCATCGAATAACAAATCTTCTCGAATTGAAGCTTCACTAACTTTGAAAATCCTTCCCCGCAACCTTAGCTTGTATATATGAATCATCATTCTCCATGTGAGTCCTAGCGATGCCCAAAATCTGTTGAATCCGGGCTCAATTATATCTGGTTCAACTAAAAGTGCATAACTAATTGGAGACCCCGTGAGAAAATCAATAATATCATGAAAGGCGACATTAGCAGTCTTATCCAAATTCGCCACCATGTTGTGTTTAGAAACGGTGTTTCGGTTTGCCATTGATGATTGAATAAGTGATTGAGTTGATGAATAATTATGTATGAGAGAGAGAGAAATATGGAAAAGATTGATAAGAATAAAGATGAGAGGAAAAATCGGAAAGTAGTTATTTATAGGTAGGATTTGAAAAATCACAGCCCATAATAGCAAAGTTACCGTTATTGGATATTTACCACTCTTTTTTACCGTTGGAACGATGCGTTGATAAGACAAGTGCTTTCCACATGTGCAATTACTTTCAGAGCAGTACTTTCAGTGCAGTACTTTCATATGATAAAACAACAGTACTTTTCCATCTTCTTCTCTAGAATGACAAACACTCCAAAAAGGTATGGTATTGCCTCTCCTTAAGCAAAGCATAGAACTATCTAACTAACTAATTAGTCCTCCCCTTAAATGTAGCTTAGTAATTAATCATCCCAATGCTTACCACCAAGTGATTGAAACGTGAAACATCAAATCCTTTGGTGAGTAAATCAGCTACATTATCATCTGTGTGAACCTTGACAACATTAATGAGCCTATGCTCATAACAATCTCTGATGAAGTGATGCCTAATCTAAATATGCTTGGTCTTGGAGTGATAAACAGGATTCTTCACAATACAAATTGTACTCTCATTATCAATGTTGATAGGAGTATTCTTGAAGTTGAACCCATAATCCAAGAGTTGATTCTGCATCGACAAAACTTGTCCACAACAGCTTGCAAATGCCCACATATTCTGCTTCAGTGGATGATGTTGCTGCAATAGTTTGCTTCTTACATTGCCATGAGACTAATCTTCTTCCAAGATATTGGCATCCTCCAGTGGTTGATCGTCTATCATAGTTGTCACCTGCATAATCACTATCTGAAAAGGCTTCCAAGTGAAAAGGTGAATCCTTTGGATACCACAACCCTAACTTAGGTTGTTGTTTCAAATAACTAAAAATACTCTTCACTGCATTCATATGAGAGACCTTAGGTGAGACTTGATATCTTGCACATAAAAAAACAGCAAACATGATATCAGGCCTAGATGCAGTTAAATACATAAGACAACCAATCATAGATCTGTAAAGCTTGACTTCAACAGGTTGACCATCTTCATCCTTGCCCAATGAGTTGATATACTTGATAGGTGTAGTGATTGGCTTCATAGCATCAAAATTGAACTTCTTAAGAATGTCAGAAACATACTTGTCCCGACTTACGAAAATTCCTTCTTTTGATTGTTTGACTTGTAGCCCCAAAAAGAAAGTCAATTTACCCATAGAACTCATTTGAAATTCATGTTGCATCAGCTTCTCAAACTCCTTTACCATGGACTGTTTTGTAGCTCCAAATATGATATCATCTACATAAACTTGAACTAAAATGATATCCTTCTTGTCTCCCTTGATAAACAAAGTCTTGTCAATAGCTCCCCTTCTGTAACCATGTTGCAATAAGAAAGTAGAGAGCCTTTCATACCCAGCTCTAGGTGCTTGATGAAGACCATAAAGAGCCTTAACAACTTTGTAGACTATGTTTGGATGTGCTGGATCTTCAAAACCAGGAGGCTGTTTAACATAAACCTCTTCTGAAATCTTGCCATAGAGAAAGGCACTTTTAAAATCCATTTGATAAACCTGAAATCCCATATATGATGCAAAAGCAAGGAATATTCGAATAGCTTCAATCCTTGCTACAGGAGCGAATACTTCATCATAATCTACTCCTTCTTCTTGTCTATAACCTTGTGCAACTAACCTTGCCTTGTTCTTGATGAAATTCCCTCTTTCATCTCTCTTGACTCTGAAAACCCATCATGTACCAATTACTTTCTTTCCATCTGGTAGATCACATAATACCCAAACTTCTTGAAGTTTGAATTGAAGAAGTTCTTATTGCATAGCTTCAACCCAACTCTCTTTAGTTAATGCTTGAGCTATGTTCTTGGGTTCCTCTTGAGAGATAAAGCAAGTGAACAAACATGTTTGATGATCCTTATGATTTAGCCTGTTTTGTTTATACACAAGCTAAGTAAAGCATTATGAGGTGTAGAAAAACCTTTAGCTTTGGTTCTTGTGAGCACTCCATGAGTAGAAGGTCCAATGATTTTACCAAAGGATGATCTTTATGAATTCTTAATGTAGGAGTCTGTGGAACTTCCAGATTATCACCCAAATTTGAGAAATCAACATCTTCATTAGAATATGAGAAAATACCTTCATCTTCAAACTCATCATCGGTATCTTCTAAGCCAGGCATGGTAGGATCATCCAAATCATCCAAAGTGCTATCAATAGGTGCAGCAGTACTTTGATCTAAAGTATGCGTGATCTAAAAGTATCGTCATCCAAAGTACCGTGAGAGGAATTGATAGTTTTGTTCTATTTCTTTGCTTCTTCATAAGCTCTTCTTTGATCATCATCATAAGAATGTGCCATTACATCTTGAAAAAGCATCTGATTAAGCTCATCTTGAATAGCTTGATCCTCGCCAGACAATGAGGATTTTGGTTCATCAAGTACTTTTCTTTGTTTCAACAGTATGGGTTCTTCATCGGAACGACATCGATCTAAGATGAACTCCATGAACAATGTACTGTAAATCATCTTCTTTGTGAACAACTTGATTTTCTTCCCTAACAGGCACATAATTCATAGAAGGAGTCAAAACCTCAAGATCAAACATCCAATCAGGACCTTTACCCTTCTGATTTTATTGATCTTCTAAAAATTCAACATGAAGACAATCTTGAACCTTTTGGTGACCCATTATAAACTCTAAATCCTTTACTATTGGTGCAATACCCCAATAAGTATCCTTCTTCCGACTTGCCATCAAATTTGCCCAAATTATCAATTGTGTTGAGAATAGTCAGAGGGCATCCAAAAGGCTTCATAAATCGAATGTTGGGTTTGTTTCCCATTAGCAACTCATAAGGTGTCTTCATCCGAGGTTTGGTAACTGAAACTCAATTAAGCACATAGCAAGCATTACTTACGACTTCACCCAAAATTGAATAGGCAATGAATGAATCTGCAAGCATTGTTCTCGCCGCTTCAATCAAAGTTCTGTTCTTTCTTTCGCAACACCATTACTGTTGTAGAGTTCTAGCAATACTGTACTCCCTCTTGATTCCTTTCTTAGCACAAAACTCATCCATAAGCTTGTTCTTGAATTCAGTCCCATTATCACATCTAATACCTCTTACCTTGAGTCTCAATTGGTTTTCAAGGGCTATGATTAGATCATGAATAGCATCAAAAGTATCATCTTTAAATCGCAAGAAAAATACCCAACTAAATCTACTGCAATCATCTGTCACAATCGACAAGACTTCTTTTGTTGAGACTTGCAACAGAAATAGGTCCAAACAAATCCATGTGCAGTAACTCCAAAGGTTCTCTAATAGTTCTTTCCTCAAGCTTTTTGCATGAAGCTTTGTGTTGTTTACCCTTCTTGCACGCCAAGCATGAGTGATCATTCTTGTAAGTCTTGGAAGTTAAACCTCTAACTAAATTTCCTTTGACCAATTTGTTAATATTCTTGAAATTTATATGGCCCAACCTTCTATGCCACTGATGTGCTTCTTCAAGTGTTTCCTTTGGTACTAAACATGTTGCTCTTTCAGAAGAGTGAAGACTCTTCATATCCAGACTGTACACATCATTGGTTCTTGGTACTCTCAGTATGACAAAGTTATCATCAACAAGCTTGAATTCAGGTGAAAGAATGAGACATTCTATGTCAGTGAATAACACATGGTGTTTCTTATCACAAATCTGAGAGACTGATAAGAGGTTGAATTTTAGTTCCTTCACATATCTGACATTCTCCAAGTCTATGCTCCCAGCCTGAATAGTTCCTTTGCCTGTAATTCTTCCTCCACGAGCATCATTCCCAAATGCAACTATTCCTCCACAATAAGATCTAAAATCTGACAGAATATCTTTGTCTCTTGTCATGCTTCCAGAGCAACCACTATCCATAATTAAATGATCTTTAAGCTCCTTGTAACATATTGGATTTCACAAACACATCAAACCATGAACACAAATAGGCGTATAAGATGAGGTTTTAGAGAGAGAAAGAGTTAGAGGTTTGGGAACTTAGTGAGAGAATGTAAAAGTATTATTATGAGCTCCAACTCTCTACCTTAGGAGGTAGAGAGTATTTATAGTCTTACACAAATCGCCACCTACGGGTCTGTGGATCGTGCATACATGGGTAAAGAGCCGTCCGTCCTCCACGGTGTTACTTAACTAAATACTACTTAACATTAAATAATCTACGACTACGAGCTTTCTGACGATTACATATACTTGAGGGATGTCACCTCAAAAATACATTGAATACAAACAGATATTACAATAATATTTTTCTTGGATTCTTATTAAAGTTCTTTGCTCTACAGCTTGTAGTCATTGATTCTTCATTTTTGCATGTTTGGTTAATCCAAGTGGAGGTATTTAACTAATCCACGTGATAATGAGTTTTGAGCCAGCTTTGAGATCATCAGCTATCATAAATCTCTGACTCTACCATTGTGGTGTTGGTATTATGTGATGTTGTGACATTTGAACCGACATGCTCACATTTTGGATCATGATATATTCTCATCAGAGTAGCGGAAGCTTTCGTTGATTCATGATATTGGCAGCAGCGTAGTAGAAGCATGGAGTGAGAATATCAGAGTCATTGATGCACTAATCATGATTTCTTTTGAAATGAATGTGATGTGTGAGCATGCGGCTATGGATTGACCGCTTCATTCTGAACGGTACAGCGTCGGTGCGTCGCGCATACAACAGTTAGAAATAAAGCGCACGAAAGTGTCTTTGATCACTTTTGTTGAATTGAGGTACCACGACCCGCGGTTCCCGTTGATCAGTAAGTACCGCCTTTGTGATGAGGTGTATAATTCGAAGAATTTCCTTGACAGGGTTTCGCAGCTGCTCTAGCCGTTCTCAAACCGGAACGTCTCAAAGAGAACAACACGGAGGAGGAACCGAATTGAGATTCACTGATTGATGAAAAGAGATTTGAAAAACAATCGAAGTACGCTCAATAGAAATTGTTTTTGCAATACAACGAAGGTTTTAATAAAAATCAATGATCAATCATACACACCTTTTATTTTGAAATATTAGTACACAGTCGATGTGCTAAAGTAAAGAGTTTTTAAGCACAACGACCGGTTTTTCAATGGTATCCGTCAATCCATAACCTGAACCAGGATTGATTCTAAAGATTGAATCGCCCCATTGTTGATCTATTGGATAGATCTCACATGCCACCCACCAAGAGCTTGTTTGATGTTGGCTCCAGAAGGCTTTCCATCTTCATTGTGAATATGTTTCCATATCACACAGATGTTCTGGCAATACCACAAGGATAATGCGTAGGACTCATAAGATATAATCTCTCTTTCCACATTGTGTGAAACAGAGAGTCTTCAATGACAGTGTCCTAAAGAGATTTATTTGATGATCTCGTGGTTCTAGACTCAATTGTGCATATTTGGTTCCTATGCCGGAGACTAGGGAGAGGGTCTCCTCCTTCAATATCAACAAACTCTAAGAGAAAGTCGATAGATTATGTAGGTTCCCCGTGAGAATGAAACAAGCCCTTTTAAGAGGAACTTGAGTAGCTTGGAAAGTTGTAGTGCAGTGCGTCACTAAGTCCATGACGTCTTGTCTTCAATACCGATGTTACCATGGTAACCACCAGTAGCATATGAATTGTAACCACCCGCACTTTCAGGTTACTTTTCATTTTCGAGAATTTACTATTCACTTTTACTATTCATTTTCACTATTCATCCATAAAATTTTTATTTCACATTCTCGTAAGATAAATTATTTTAGTAATATCTGAAATTCGACAATCGTTAGATCATATTCGCAAAAGTTATTAAGAAAACATCGTTATAAAGTTTCATTTTGGACGGTCCATCGTTTAAACGTCCACGCGCGCATAGCGAAAATCAACTCTGATAATTTTCCTAACATCAGATAAATTCTTAGATCACTCATGATTAATTTGAGAATTTTTAAGATTTATTTTTATGTTAACAAATAAGCCTGTGACGAAAAACTAAACTTACGTTTTAAACAATACTACTTACATCCAGGACTTAACGATTCTCTGCACTGTGTTTCTAATACGTTTTTGACACTTTTACATTTTTGGAAAAGTCAAACATATTTCCCTCCTCCTTTGACCATAAGGATTTAACCTTGTCGTTCTACATTTTGCATAAATCGCGTAACTTTTAAACTTCGCAAATAACTGTTAAGTTATCCCGCGTATGACGAAAACCACATTTTGACATCTCATATCACTTTTAGACTAATTTTAGTCTACTCTAAATAAATTCACGGTCGTTTCCTTGAAATTTCATTCTTTTCCGATAAACTGCGTATTTCCAGCTTTAAGCAGCGTTTTTGCTCCCAATGAGACTTATCACCCATTTTATATTTTTAGATGGAGTATAATGATGAGTCTCATCATTCCTACAAGTTTCGTATTTTTACGATACCCGGTTTTACGTTTTATGGCTTAACGACTTACGGTTGGCATTTAACGGAACCAAAACTTACTCTAAACTCAAGATATTATCAAAACTTATCATCTAACCCATCTAGAAGTGTTGTGGCCGACCTAAGGGGGGAGAGTCATCATATTGGTGGCTTAATCCTAACCATGGATCATTTTGATCATTACAAGTGTCCTAACCTAACCATGGTTAATATTTAACCCAATATATGGTTAACCAAACTTACCCTCCTATAAATAGGAAGTGAAATACATCATAAACTCCCTCACTTACTGATTTGGGTCGTTCATAGCTTAAAACACTCACATCTTCCATCATTTGATCTATAAACTCCAAGTTTATGCAAGGAAGTTCAAAGATCAAGCTACTACATCAAATCTCTAGCAAGGTTAAGTGATCTTCTTGAGTTTAAATCCACTCAAGTCACTTAGTACTTCATCACCAAATCTTCAAGTTTGCAAGGGTGCCAAGGTGTGGAAAGCTAGCTCAATCCAAAGTCTAAAGTGATCAATCAAAGTCCTATCCTTACTAAGTTACTCCTTTCTATTTGAAAGCCAAAAGTTGTAAGCAACTTATCACCACCATCATCTCATCTTTATTATTCATAATCTTAACTATTTCATGCTATATATATAGTTACTATGTTGATTCATGATGTACATATACTCAATCACTTGTTTTAATTCACATATTGTCATAAAAGTAACAAACTAGTAAACTAGTCATATTCTACACATGTGAGAAATCAGTAACATATGGACTTTATAAACTTACATAATATTGTAGACAAGATAAATAGGTAAACATAGAAATTTGAATCACCCGAAACGGACAAACGAGTCAAAAGTTATAGACAAAAGAAGTTAGCAAAACCAAAACGCCGAAACGCCAATAGCTTTCTCTTGAGTTCAGCCGTTCTAAAATGGTACTTCGGTCCGAATCATCAAAAAGTTAAAACACGAGAGTTGTCCGGAACGACGTTTTCCTTCAATAGTAAAGAAGCTCGGACCTTGAAAACGCATAAATAGGCCAAAATCTTTCAAAACCAGAAACTGCCGTAAATATAGTCTCATAACTATACTTTTGTCACAACTAAAGCAAACCAAGAGGCCTAATGGCCATTAGCCAAGACCACGGCTACGGCTAAGGCCAAAGCTAAGTCTCAAGACCATGGAAGTCAAGACCAAAGTCACAGCAAGGCCATGGCTAAAGCCTCGAGGCTTGTTTGAAACGACGAGAACTTGTAAAAACTAGATAGTTATTAAAACATGATAAACTTTATGTTATAACAATCTTCACTCAAAACATATGTTGTATTTACTAAGTGCTACAATAGTAGGGAGCTTCATGTGAGGGGTTTCATTTGAGTAAAACGTATCGACGAGTTCTGGATTTACAATTAAAGTGTCCTAGCTCCTCGAACGTTCTTGCATGACCTCTGAATTATGATGGCCGAACGGTGCGATATCTATAAACTAAATACGTTTTCACATATTAAAGATCTTTCTATAAACATCAAATGATAATTGACTACATCATGATCAACATAGGAATATATATAGGATGGTTTAGTTTTTAAACATTATTCCAAACCTAAGTCGCAACATTTCATTTTATAGGTTGCGTAGAAGTCTTCCGACTTATCTATCACATCCGTTAGTACTTAACATCATCAACTCTTGGTGAGTTCATAGCCCCACTTTCTATTACTTAATTGTTTTACAAACCCTTGGGGAGAAACATTCTTTATTTTAAACCGAACACATTGCTTTCAAACTGTATGCTTATCAGATTGTTTTATTAGCACTAAGTTACCGCATTTGCCAAACATAAGTCCCTAAATCATGAATCATTAATCACTATGTGAGTGGTAGCGAATATTGTGAATAGATCTATTGGGATTGACGAATCCCGTTTGTGTTGGCCGTTAGAGGCAAACAAACGTACTATATTTGAGTAACATTAGGTAAAAATGGCAATTTTACCTACTAGGGACGCATACCAACAATTTCACTAATTAAATTTGGAACACGTTAACGCCTTGATTGCATGATGCTTAGTCTAATAATAACTGTTTTGTTTTCAAAACCATTGGTGTGAGTCTAATTAACTCACACTACCAACATAATGTGTTCAACCATTTAACAAACTCTATGAATTTCACTCAACCTTTGTGTTGACAGTTTTAAGCATGTATTTCAGGTCCATAAATGTCGGAAGCTCGCACGGAAGGGCAAGATCAAGAAGGCTATATAGATAAATAATTTATCATTCACAAAACATCAAAAACTTTATATTGATGTGTTTTGTAATCAATGGAACCAACTGGGACCTATTTTGTAAACTCTGATATATTTGAATGATAAAGCCTTTTTAAAACGACTCCTTTAGAGATCGTTTTCAATTATTATGACTGTTGTGCCATCAAGTAATACCCAGTTTGAATTCCGCTACATTCATGAATTGGGGGTGTTACAGATTGGTACCAGAGCCATAGTTATAGAGAAACGAGTCTAAATTATGACTTAAACTATAACTGCTTTTACAAACAAAAACATTTTATAGCCTTCCGTTTTTCCGTGCCTTCCATCCTCCAGACGATTATGGGCTTTCAAGACATGTTATAATAACATGAACATATTAGTATATTGATATATATACTTGAATTATCTAAAGCTTTCCCCTAAATATTATAACTATTTTAACATCATATCCTTTTGTAGTCACTATGTATGTGCGCATCTCGATTATGTTCGGCATCACCCGAACAAATTCCAAACATTCCAATCATTCCGAACTTGATTTTCGATATTAATGACGACTACCTTGATGCCGTTGATTACGAAGATGAACCATATGAAGATATGGACGACGAAGAAGAAGAGGATTTGATTATACGATTCTCCGAATATAATGTGCAAGATTGGGTTGAATCCGAGGATGATCAAGAGGAAAACTATGTATATGGTGTAGCACCATTATCACCACCTCCTGCCTCAGAAACATCTTCCGAACCTAATCCTACTAACCCTACTCAAGGACCAACATCCACTCATGAAGTCGGTGGGTCATCCACAATGATACCCTTTCATAAACTCTTATCCCCGAACTTTACCGTTTAAAAAAACACATGGACCTAACTCAACATAAAGTCCAAAGTATGGCATGGCAGATGAATCAACAAGAATCATTTGTCGTTGCGGCCAAAACTAAGGCCATCCATGCTCGTCAACGCCTGGACTTATTCATACTAGATATGAGTTATGTGAAGAGGGACTTGGATTATGTTGCAGATACCATCTTCCATCCACTAATTGGATGGGAAGACATCAAAGATAGGTTATCAAGAGTGGAAAGAATCCAATGCCAAGACGGGGCACAGATTCAAGAACTGCGAAATCACTTAAACTCGGCAGAGATCCGACTAGACGTTGCTAACTTCGACCGATATTGTCTTCGAAAAGAGTTGTATGATATGCAATCTTCTATGAATGCCATGCAACAGAAAATACATCAAAAAGGTCGAAAAAAAACCATTTGAGTGATAGCATCGATGTTCTAGCCGTATATGGAAACATCGATTAGTCCAACCAATCTTAGACTAGTGTGATATACTAGTTATCTTTTGTACTCCTAAACTGATTAGACTCGGTTAGAAAAAAATCTATGTAATCCATGTAATAGCTAGCAGTAGTAAAGCGTTGTAATTACTAAATTGAAAGTTTCAGTTAGTAAATTTTGAAGAAGCTTGTAATAAGTTTTGATTTTGTAAATCAATCAATGTTATGTGAATAAAAACTCTTGTTTTATGCTATCATGTGTTATGGTTTAAAATTCCAAACTTTACTATTTCTAACCTTCCATCAAAAATCATTATCTTTTTATAACTCTTGATATCTCTTTTTGATAGAATCATGCCGCCAAAGAAAGCTAAAGCACCTCAACCAATGACTCCAGTGAATGCAGCAATGCTTGTAGACAGCCATTATAACGCCCGAGCATTTGTCATTTGCGACGGCTAACACCGCTGTGCATGACATTTGAGCCGCCTTGCGCGCTGAAATGCCGCTACCCTGAAGCCGCGCTGAAGCCCGCCCACTGACCCGGTAGGCCCGGCCCGACCATTGCCGGTGAAGCTGCTAGAATTGGCATTAGAGTGCAACTAGAGGTTGATCATACAAAGAATTTATGAGTTGCAAACCCACAAATTTCAAGGGTTCAGAAGGAGCCGTGGGTTTAACTCGCTGGTTTGAAAGAATGGAGTCTGTGTTCTCAATCAGCAAATGCGCTGAAGGTGACAAAGTTCAATATGCTACTTGTACACTACTGGATCAGGCATTATCATGGTGGAATTCAGTTGCTCAACCAATAGGCATCATGAGTGCTTATCAAATCTCTTGGGTTGCTCTAAAGGGTTTAATGATCAAGGAGTATTGCCCTCGTAGTGAGATACATAAATTGGAAGTGGAGTTCTGGAACCATGTTCTTAAAGGTGTTGACATTGCTACTTACAACCGTCGATTTCAAGAATTGGCGATACTATGTCCATCAATGGTTCCAACAACTGAAAAGCTGTTAGAGAGATATATCTGGGGACTTACGCCTATCATCCAGGGAAATGTGACATCGTTTGATCCAAAGTCACTTGATGATGCTATGCGAATGTCTCGAAGTCTCATGGATCAAGTGGTTCGAACAGGAGCTACCCAAAGACAGAATCTCAACACTACCACCAACAACACCAACTACCGTAATAACAACAACCATACCAACAACAACAACCGAAACAACAACAACAAACGACAATGGGATAACAACCAAAGAAACACTTTCAACAACCAAAATCGTAACACCCAACACCATCAGCAACAAAACAAAAGACAAGAAGCCTCAACGGCTTATGTTGCAGCACCAGCTGGAGGAAATTATGGTGGAACCTACCCAAAGTGCAATAAATGCAACTATCATCATATGGGTCCTTGCCCAGCCAAGTGTCACAAGTGTCAAAAACCAGGACACCTTGCTAAAGACTGTAGAAGCAAAGTTGTGGCTACTGGAGCTAACCTTCAACCGATAGTTACATGTTTCGGGTGTGGGGAGAAAGGACATGTCAAACCCAATTGTCCTCAAAACCGTGGCCAACAAGGCGGAGATGCTCGTGGTAGAGCCTATGTTATGGGAAACGGTGAACCTCAACAAGACCCGAACGTAGTCACTGGTACATTTTCACTCAATAATCATCTTGTTAAGGTCTTATTCGATTCCGGTGCTGATATGAGCTTTATATCTTCCAAAATTGCACCTTTACTTAATATTGCACCAACCACTATGGATACTCACTATAGTATTGAATTAGCCAATGGAAACTTAGTAAACACCAATACTGTACTCCAAAATTGTACCCTTAACCTTTTAGATCATCCATTCAACATCAATCTCATGCCAATCGAACTTGGAAGTTTCGATGTTGTTATTGGCATGGATTGGTTGTCAAAACATCAAGCCAACATCATCTGTGGCGAAAAAGTTGTTCACATTCCTTGTAACAATGAAACTTTGGTCATCCGTGGTGATCAAAGTGGAACTCGCTTAAACATCATCTCATGTATGAAAACCATGAAGTACATTGAAAAAGGATGTTACGCATTTCTAGCTCATGTTACCGAGAAGGAATCCAAAGAAAAACGACTTGAAGACGTTCCTATCACTCGTGAATTTCCTGAAGTTTTCCCTGAAGACTTACCCGGACTTCCACCATCACGCCAAGTAGAGTTTCAAATTGATTTAGTGCCAGGAGCGGCGCCAGTGGCAGCGCACCCCTATAGACTGCACCATCCGAGAGAAGCTGGCAAATCAACTACAAGAACTTTCGGACAAGGGGTTTATCCGACCTAGTTCCTCACCTTGGGAAGCTCCCGTCTTGTTCGTGAAAAAGAAAGATGGATCGTTACGAATGTGTATCGACTATCGTGAGCTAAACAAATTAACCATAAAGAACCGATACCCTTTCCCAAGAATCGACGATCTATTCGATCAACTACAAGGTTCGACCTATTATTCAAAAATAGACCTCCGATCGGGTTACCATCAAGTTAAGGTTCGAAGACATTCCAAAAACAACCTTTAGAACTCGCTATGGTCATCACGAATTCCAAGTAATGCCGTTTGGCTTGACGAATGCACCAGCAGTATTCATGGATCTCATGAATTGGGTGTGTAAGCCATACTTGGACAAGTTTGTGATAGTATTCATCGATGACATTCTCATATACTCCAAAAGCGAAGAAGAACATAAAGATCATCTGAGGAAAATTTTAGAATTGCTCAAGAAAGAGGAGTTGTACGCAAAATTCTCTAAATGTGAATTCGGATTCAGTCATACAATTCCTTGGGCATGTTATCGATAGCACATGTCTACATGTTGATCCCGCTAAAATTGAGGCTATCAAGGATTGGCCAACACCTACAACACCTACAGAAATTCGTCAATTTCTAGGTTTGGCCGGTTATTATCGAAGGTTTATTGAGGGGTTTTCCTCAATAGCCAAACCTTTGACTACGCTAACTCAGAAAAACAAGAAGTACATCTGGAACGAAGATGAAGAAGAAGCTTTCCAAATCCTAAAACAAAAACTTTGTAGTGCCCCTATTCTAGCATTTCCAGATGGGATCGAAGATTTTGTAGTCTATTGTGATGCTTCGCACCAAGGATTAGGAGCCGTACTCATGCAACGAGAAAAAGTCATGGCTTATGCTTCACGACAACTCAAGAAACATGAAGAAAACTACAATACTCATGACTTGGAGTTAGGAGCAGTAGTCTTTGCACTTAAGATCTGGAGACACTATCTATACGGTACTAGATGTACTGTGTTTACCGACCACAAAAGTCTCCAACACATTCTCGATCAAAAGGAACTAAACATGAGGCAACGACGATGGTTAGAATTGCTGAGTGACTATGATTGCGACATTCGCTATCATCCGGAAAAAGCCAACGTAGTAGCAGATGCCCTGAGCCGGAAGGAAAGGGTTAAACCTCTACGAGTTCGAGCTTTAGTCCTAACCATCAATTCAAATTTCCTTGCTCAAATACTCAATGCTCAAGCCGAAGCGGTAAAACAACAAGACATTGAGAAGGAGAAATTAGATGGCATGATACAGAAGAAATTTGAAACCCGTTTGACAGAACTTTATGCTTCTAAGGACGAAGTTGGTTACCACTTTATGGTGGCCTACGAGATTTAATCATGCTTGAATCCCACAAATCCAAATATTCCGTACATCCAGGATCTGATAAGATGTATCATGATCTAAAACTACTCTATTGATGGCCAAACATGAAAGCCGACATTGCCACCTACGTCAGTAAATGCCTTACATGTTCCAAAGTAAACGCTGAACACCAAAAACCATCCGGTCTCTTACAACAACCCGAGATTCCGATATGGAAATGGGAACGAATCACAATGGATTTTATCACTAAACTCCCAAAGAGTTATGACTCCATCTTGGTCATAGTGGATCGTCTCACAAAGTCCGCACACTTTATACCAATCAAAGAGACTTACAAGATGGATCAGCTGACTCGACTTTACGTCAAGGAAATAGTCTCAAAACATGGTGCACCGATCTCCATCATATCTGACCGAGATGGTAGATTTACCTCAAATTTCTGGCAGTCACTCCAAGACGCCTTCGGAACAAACCTAGACATGAGTACAGCGTACCACCCTCAAACCGATGGTCAAAGTGAACGAACCATTCAAACGCTGGAAGACATGCTTCGAGCTTGTATAATCGACTTTGGAAAAGGATGGGATAACCATTTACCATTGGTCGAATTCTCCTACAATAACATTTATCACGCGAGTATCAAGGACACCCTTTGAAGCACTTTACGGTCGAAAGTGCCGATCGCTGTCTGTTGGGCGAAGTGGGAGATGTTCAACTCACGGGTCCAGAACTCATTCGTGAAACAACAGAGAAAATCATACAAGTCAAAAATCAGTTACAAAAAGCAAGAGATAGACAAAAGAGTTATGCTGATGTACGACGCAAACCCTTGGAATTCCAAGTTGGAGACAAGGTTATGCTAAAGGTCTCACCTTGGAAAGGTGTCATACGATTCGGTAAACACGAAAACTAAACCCACGATACATAGGTCCATTCAAAATCCTCGCTAGGGTTGGTCCAGTGGCATATAAACTTGAGCTCCCATCGGAACTCGATGTAATCCATCCTTTTCATGTATCTAACCTAAAGAAATGTCTATCCGATGAATTGCTTGTTATTCCACTCGATGAACTCAAACTCAGCAACGATCTACACTTCATTGAACAACTGGGAGATCATGGACCGAGAGGTCAAACAACTAAAACAGTCGAATACCAATTGTCGTTCGTTGGAACTCCCAACGTGGCCCGAATTTACATGGGAACAAGAAGACCAAATGCGTCGAAAGTACCCTCACCTTTTTGAAGGAGCATCAACATCAAGTAACAATTAAATCACGAGGACGTGATTTATCCAATGGGGAGACTGTAACCACCCGCACTTTCAGGTTACTTTTCATTTTCGAGAATTTACTATTCACATTTACTATTCATTTTCACTATTCATCCGTAAAATTTTTTTTCACATTCGTAAGATAAATTATTTTAGTAATATTCCGAGAATTCGACAATCGTTAGATCATCTTCGCAAAAGTTATTAAGAAGACATCGTTATAAAGTTCATTTTGGACGGTCCATCGTTTAAACGTCACGCGCATAACGAAAATCAACTCTGATAATTTTCTTAACATCAAATAAATTCTTAGATCACTCATGATTAATTTGAGAATTTTTAAGATTTATTTTTATGTTACCAAATAAGCCTGTATGAAAAACTAAACTACGTTTTAAACAATACTACTTACATCAGGACTTAACGATTCTGCCTTGTGTTTCTAATATGTTTTTGACACTTTTACATTTTTTGGAAAAGTCAAACATATTCCCTCCTCCTTTGACCATAAAGGAATTAACTTGTATGCGTTCTACATTTTTGCATAAATCGCGTAACTTTTAAACTTCGCAAATAACATTAAGTTATCCGTATAGACGAAAACCATTTTGACATCTCATATCACTTTTAGACTAATTTTAGTCTACTCTAAATAAATTCCCGGTCGTTTCCCTGAAATTTCGTTCTTTTCTGATAAACTGCGAATTACGCGTTTTTGACCCGTATTTCCGGCTTTAAGCAGCGTTTTTGCACCCAATGAGACTTATCACCCATTTTATATTTTTAGATGGAGTATAATGATGAGTCTCATCATTCCTGTAAGTTTCGTACTTTTACGAAACCCGGTTTTACGTTTTATGGCTTAACGACTTACGGTTGGCATTTAACGGAACCAAAACTTACTCTAAACTCAAGAGATTATCAAAACTTATCATCTAAGCCATCTAGAAGTGTTGTGGCCGACCTAGGGGGGGGGGAGTCATCATATTGGTGGCTTAATCCTAACCATGGATCATTTTGATCATTACAAGTGTCCTAACCTAACCATGGTTAATATTTAACCCAATATATGGTTAACCAAACTTACCCTCCTATAAATAGGAAGTGAAATACATCATAAACTCCCTCACTTACTGATTTGGGTCGTTCATAACTTAAAACACTCACATCTTCCATCATTTGATCTATAAACTCCAAGTTTATGCAAGGAAGTTCCAAAGATCAAGCTACTTCATCAAATCTCTAGCAAGGTTAAGTGATCTTCTTGAGTTTAAATCCACTCAAGTCACTTAGTACTTCATCACCAACTCTTCAAGTTTGCAAGGGTGCCAAGGTGTGGAAAGCTAGCTCAATCAAAGTCTAAAGTGAGCAATCAAAGTCCTATCCTTACTAAGTTACTCCTTTCTATTTGAAAGCCAAAAGTTGTAAGCAACTTATCACCACCATCATCTCATCTTTATTATTCATAATCTTAACTATTTCATGCTATATATATAGTTACTATGTTGATTCATGATATACATATACTCAATCACTTGTTTTAATTCACATATTGTCATAAAAGTAACAAACTAGTAAACTAGTCATATTCTACACATGTGAGACCATTAAAATCAGTAACATATGGACTTTCTAACTTACATAATATTGTAGACAAGATAAAAAGGTAAACATAGCAATTTGAATCACCCGAAACGGACAAACAAGTCAAAAGTTATAGACAAAAGAAGTTAGCGAAACCAAAGCGCGAAACTGCCAATAGCTTGTTTTGAGTTCTGCCATTTTAAAAATGGTACTTCGGTCCGAATCATCAAAAGTTAAAACACGAAAGTTGTCGGAACGACGTTTTCCTTTAATAGTAAAGAAGCTCGGACCTTGAAAAAGCATAAATAGGCCAAAATCTTTCAAAAACAGAAACTGCCGTAAATATAGTCTCATAACTATACTTTTGTCACAACTAAAGCAAACCAAGAGGCCTAATGGCCATTAGCCAAGACCACGGCTACGGCTAAGGCCAAAGCTAAGTCTCAAGACCATGGAAGTCAAGACCAAAGTCACGGCAAGGCCATGGCTAAAGCCTCGAGGCTTGTTTGAAACGACGAGAACTTGTAAAAACTAGATAGTTATTAAAACATGATAAACTTTATGTTATAACAATCTTCACTCAAAACATATGTTGTATTTACTAAGTGCTACAATAGTAGGGAGCTTCATGTGAGGGGTTTCATTTGAGTAAAACGTATCGACGAGTTCTTTGGATTTACGAATTAAAGTGTCCTAGCTCCTCGACGTTTCTTGCATGACCTCTGAATTATGATTGGCCGAACGGTAGTACGATATCTATAAACTAAATACGTTTTCACATATTAAAGATCTTTCTATAAACATCAAATGATAATTGACTACATCATGATCAACATAGGAATATATATAGGATGGTTTATGTTTTCTTAAACATTATTCCAAACCTAAGTCGCAACATTTCATTTTTAGGCTGCTCGTAGAAGTCTTCCGACTTATCCATCACATCCGTTAGTACTTAACATCATCAACTCTTGGTGAGTTCATAGCCCCACTTTCTATTACTTAATTGTTTTACAAACCCTTGGGGGAGATACATGCTTTATTTTAAACCGAACACATTGCTTTCAAACTGTATGCTTATCTGATTGTTTTATTAGCACTAAGTTACTGCATTTGCCAAACATAAGTCCCTAAATCATGAATCATTAATCACTATGTGAGAGTGGTAGAATATTGTGAATAGATCTATGGGATTGACGAATCCCGTTTGTGTTGGCCCGTTAGAGGCAACAAGCGCACTATATTTGAGTAACATTAGGTAAAATGGCAATTTTACCTACTAGGGCCGCGATACCAACAATTTCTCAAATTAAATTTGGAACACGTTAACGCCTTGATTGCATGATGCTTAGTCTAATAATAAGCTTTTTTTTTTCAAACCATTGGTGTGAGTCTAATTAACTCACACTACCAACATAATGTGTTCAACCATTTAACAAACTCTATGAATTTCACTCAACCTTTGTGTTGACAGTTTTAAGCATGTATTCAGGTCCATAAATGTGGGCTGCACGGAAGGGCAAGATCAAAGAGGCTATATAGATAAATAACTTATCATTCACAAAACATCAAAAACTTTATATTGATGTGTTTTGTAATCAATGGAACCAACTGGGACCTATTTTGTAAACTCTGATATATTTGAATGATAAAGCCTTTTTAAAACGACTCCTTTAGAGATCGTTTTCTATTATTATGACTGTTGTGCCATCAAGTAATACCCAGTTTGAATT
>OU343221.1:145408787-145528566 GCA_910596185.1 Chrysanthemum makinoi | reverse complement strand
TTGGGGACATCATGACATTTTTAAAGCTAATCTGATAAGTATTGATATCTATGCCTTTTGCTGAAAACACTCCCGTTTCGTCTAGTAATTTTGGCAGCCAATATTGAAATTTTGCAGGCATGGTATCCTTCACCAAAGTCGTCTGTTTGTAAACTTTGGCAGCGAATCATACAATGTCAAAACACCCGTACGTAGATGCAGCTCTCCTACCGCCCGGTGCTTGTCAGGTTCGTTTATTGGAAATAGTACCTACATCATTTACGACATCAGCACAACGCATCCGATGAAGAATCTCGTAAAACCACAATACTATACGTAATTTTATATGGAAAGATATAAACACCTTTTCGACATCACCCCAAGGCACCGGGTACTTTACACCATTTGCCCAATAGCTTCGTACGAATTCATTAATGACTTGTGGTGTGAAAAAGGGACCCACCATAGCCCAGTCGGCATCTGATGGTCGGAATTGCCACATCAAATCTACCCATAGGTCAAGGTGATGTTTATACATTTGGGCACATTATTAAAAACAGGTGGGAAACACAAAGAAAGATATATGGTACAAAACTAACAACTGATTTTATACGCACCTCGTCCTCAGCCATCTATCCTTGTTATCACCCGTTGCTAATAAACACTCCCAAAACCGGCGATCAACAATAGTTTCTTCATTGCCCCATGGGAAAATAAACCTAGTACCATTATTCTCATTCAAAATTTTGTGAAACATAAAGGTGAAGTTACCTTTTGTTTTTTCTTCCCGCTCCAGTTCTATTGATTCTGAATTAGAACAAATAACCTCTTTTAGTGAATGTTTGTATTAATAAGTTAGAGACATATAAGTTTACACACTCATATACCTCCACAAATGGTTCCAATGTATCTTCAAAATCTTGTGCTGCTAGAGAGGGATGGGTTTTGACAATTAATCCGCGATGAACGCTTTGAGAGTAGCGGCCGTGGAGTAGTATAGGGTGAGTGCAATATCTCCCTTGCTTCCTCTGCTAAGCGAGTTGAAAACTAATCTGATATTTGCAGCCTAAATAACAAAAACGATTCATCTTTTACCAAACAGCTCTACTATCCAACAATTAAATAACTTGAATACTCAATGAAGTAAAGTGAAATGTGATATTCTAATCATGACTTAGCATGTGATTGAAAATTTTATAATGGCGTACAACAAATCATGACCGTTTGTTGAGGGCCCTTTATTATTTTAAAAAGTAAATCTTCTCAAAGTTGACTATATGGTTTTAACTATTTACATGTGACTTAGCATGTGGTGTCTATTTAATAGTGAAAGCATGATCTAATTGTTCAACATATTTGTTCTTTATTAGTTTTCATAACCATATTTCCATCACATTAACCTAATTATGTCGAGTTCTAAAAGAGTTACGTTTGAGAAAAACACGAATGGAGTTGTCCAATAAATGTAGCAAGAGGTAATGTTTCCTGAGATATATGAATTATATGGACCAAATTCAAGCTAGTTACTTAGCACAAATTGAAGTGCTAGAAGACCTAAGAAGTAAGATATATTATCGTAACAAGAAGAAGTATAGAACCAACCGGGCGGTGGTAACTCTAAGCAATCACTAATGTTGGGAACCAATCCGAAATATGGGTCCTAGTAGCCGTAACACTAATGTTCGAAGCAACTAAAAACGAATGAGACCCAACAGAAAGTCAACCATACGTAAGTGTAATGATGATCCAAAGAAAAAAGGAAAAAGAAGCTAAATGATATTTCCTAGTTTGAAAAAGTGATGTAGTTGCATAATGTCTTGCTCAAGTTATGTTTCTCATGTCTTAAGGGATTGTACTATTATTATGCATGCATTCTTCATAACAAATGATAAGATAAATAAATGTACCTTGACAACATCCTGCCCATCCTCATAATCAAGGCAAATCACTTCAACAGTTGTGTATCACCTTCCTAGCCGCTTCGTCAACCTCCATATCCACTTTGTATACTTGTGCGTTCCCCTGCCCGGATCATAAACGTTTTCTACTTGTGAATCCCCCTCCTGCATAGGCGGTTTTAACACTTTAAGAGTCCACTTCACAAACCATCCAAACCAAATAGGTGGCTGCCACACAACCATTTCCTTACCCTTCTCCGTCAATTTTTCCGCACCATTCATATCCATCGATTCCTAGATAAAGATTAAATAAAGGGTATGTGTTTTATATTGAAATAGAAAAAGTAAAACAAGGGAAAAATAAAACACTATATATATACGTACGCCAACAGAGTTGGATCAAACCCATCATAAGCAATGTCTGAGAATGCATCATTCAAATTTGGTAAGGCGGCACAGTCAAATTTGTTATCCACCTGCATAAAATTGTTGGAATGATGAGCATCTTCAGGACTTCCTGATAAAGCAGCTTTCACAACTTGCGTCATAGGTCCGGTAAACTCCTCGGAATCCGTATAAACAAAGCTCGCTTCTCATCGGATCCAAAATTGGTCCTGGGGGTGTGTATCGGTTGCCAACGGTTTGTTGGCATCAACACTCAACCCTGAAACAGTGAACGTACTTTCGTTAAAGAGACCATTTTGTACATAATGAAGTAAAAAAATTTCAAATAACAGCTTGTTACCTTATTCTCACCAACATCATCTTGTGACTTTATTCCTAAAACTTCCTCAATTACCCCACTTCTTAACGCTTGCGTATCTCACTTAACATCTATGATACACCAACGTCTCCTACACGTTCTTCGATACTACAAACCCTGGACTTAATGGACACAAGCTCAGCTCGAATGTCATCTTTATCCAAGTTATGTGACGCTTCCGCTTTGTCACATTTGTTCCCATCTGGAACCTCAACATTACCGACTACAACATCTTCAAGCTTCTCAGGCTCATTCACCTTCAACATTTCACCAAACCCAGCAAAAAATCTCTTCTTCTTTAGCTTTGTCATTGACCCTAGACGTTTGACCTTCTGTAACAACTTCATCAGCATCATAGAAAGGAACATTTAAATCGGCATCAATTCCACCACATACATCCCCATCGGCCATATCTTCCTCGTCTTCCACCGTCAGTTGGTCAGCCAACTCTTCTCTTCTTTCAACAAGTTGGGAATCAAGTCCACGGATGTAGTCCATACTTCGAATGTACCACAGACAACTCAGCTCGGCATTTGTTGGTACAATCTTCTGTAATGTTCTGACAGCTTACATAACAAAGGAGATAACCTGATATGCTAAATGCAATAAAAACATACAACACTTAACTAATTTTGAGTTTTTACTTACCGGATCAAATAAAACAGTGTAATGCTTTTTTTCAAAGTTTTTTACTTTTGACCATGCTAGACAACGTGGGATCTTCTCTGGGTCTTGGTCCAAAACCGAGCTGTTGGAATGTCTTCATAATCCAAATCTGAAAAAACAAATACAACGTATTAAGACTTAGTGGTTGTGATTATAGTGGTTGTGATTATGGTTGCAAGTGGTTAGGATAGCAAGGTGTAATCTGAGTAACAGGGATAAAATTACATAACATGTAGTTGCAATGGTTTCTTCTGAACTAGCATGGATGAAGCGACATTGGCAGTGGTTTGAACCAACCGCTTACAAATCGTTTATATGTATTTATCTAGTGCGAAACCATCAACCATAACATCCTTAAATCTACACCAATCCTTACAATGCCTAAGGAACAAATGACTAAAAACAATGCCTAGGGAACAAAGCCAATGCCTAAGGAACAATGATAATGCCTATGGAACAATGCCAATGCCTGAATGACTATTCTGCTAATCTATGTTTCTCAAATTTAACATATAACACATTATTTAGATTAACCACCAGAATATATACAAGCACAAATAATGTATGTTACAAGTAAAATCTAACCTTCAACACCCATATAAATCCATACAGAGTGTATGTTTGTTCTTTTTTTGGATCTTTTGGAACAGCTTTTGATTCTCGCCCGAGATGCCTAGGAACAACATTCACTGCTTTACATGATGAGCCCACATGTATTCACCCCATGGATACTCATTCCATACACAAAAATCCTCAACATTTTAGCAAATGGTCGGAACATTAAACCTTCCTTCCCGACCCAATAACAAATGTTGCCAATAACAAAGCAACCTCAACAACATCTTCATCGGATAATGAATCCCACCTTTCCCACGACTTCACCAACGCCAAAAGGTCATCACCCTTAACGTTTTTTGTTTAATTCTTTTTTATCGGAAACAACCGATCAAAAAAGGACTATCTGTTAAACCTTAACAACATGGTCGGTCACTTTCTCTTTTTTATCTACGGTCCTAAACGAAACCTAGTTAGAAGACTAAATTGTTCACGGCCAAAATCAAAAACATTATCACCTAGTACAAAAGTTAGAGGTGGACAACAATCACTAAATTTAGACACCTCAACTGCATTTTGATATAAATAATTGTATAAGTGGTGGCCAGGGGAATATTTAGGAAAATCTAACCAAGGCCCAAACACAGGTTCTAAACAATTTGGTTCTAATCACATTCAATGCACCTTTAATTGTAGCAATATGTTCTAATCTAGATCTCACCGTTAGCTTTGCATCAAACATTTTCGTCGTTGGATTCTTGAGATGTGGAAGAAGAGCGATTGATTGTACGAATATGCTGGGGATTGATTTGATTGTACGCAAGAAAGCTGGATTAGGGCTTCGGTTTGCAAATGTAGCAGACGAAGAAGAACTATTTGTTGTGGAAGGAATGAGGCAATAGGATTAGGGCTTTGGATTCTTGAGTTTGAGAGGGAAGGAGATCTGTTTCAAGTTGCAGAATGAATGTTTGCGTTTGAGAGGGAAGGTGTGTGTGGTAGAAGCAGTCAACTGTGTGTGGGAAGATTTGGGTATTTTGTGTTTTGTATTTAAGAAAGTATGTGTATTAGGATAATAAAATTTTTTTGGGAGGTATAATTTGGTTTATTAAAGGTGTATTTGTATGTTATAAAGTGGTATTTATAGAGAGTTTCCCAAAAGTACATATGTGTGGGACCAAGTTGCCCAAGTTGTATGTATTTAAAAAATAAAAAATAAGTACTTTGCTTTTTCAGTAAAAGACAAAAAATGTCAGTTGCCCAATATAGTAGGTCAAAGTTGCCCAACATACCAACTCTTACATTTGTACTATGTAAGTACAAAGTGGGCCCAAATATATGATAGAGTTGCCCATGAGAGAGTTGCCCATGGGGCATTAAGGGAAGTGAAAAAAAAGTGGGGCATTTGGGGTAAATTAGTTGGGCAACTGGGGCGTTTAGAGAATTTTCCCAAAAAAATATTAGGTGGTTTTAATTAGAAATTCTTAGGCTTGTCCTGATCTTCTTAAAGATGACTCACTGAACAACTGTTCATTCAATGACTTGTGTATGTTTAAGGTCATTAAACACTTAGGTTATTTTATCTTCAAATCCTTGTTTCAGGGAGTTTAGGAATTTACTGACCCAACAATCTCCCCCTATTTGGATATAAACATAGATTAAGTGTTTATAAGTTTAGTGTGAGTAAGCAAAGGTCTTCTTCTCATACTGAAGATTCTATAAAACAGCTAAGGGACACTGAATAACATAAAATATCATTGTTCATTTAAAGTATATTACATGGTCCTAAGTTATAGTGTGAAAATAGAAGATAGTGGTGGTGAAGCAGATGTTGTTCTAATCCAACTCGTATCCAAGGGCTTCAAGCTTTGGTTTCTTGGACTTCAAATTCTCATGATCAGGGTGTGAACTAATCTTGACCCTTAGGTCGTGACTGAACCTTTTATTCTCTGGACTTTGAATCTGGGTGGTCATCACCAAGAAGCCAACCATTGCTTCTTCCTGCTTTGTCTATGTCGCTTCACCTTTGGAAGGCATGTTTGCCAAATTCATCAGTGAAGAATAGACCTCGCTCAGGCTGTTTAATGGCTAAGTGGTTCACAAATCTAACTCCTTTAGGGAGGGCTCTCCTGCAGTTTAAGCCATGATTAGTTCACACTCTAGGGTCTTCCTCTTTCTTCTAGAGGGCTGAGAGGGCTGAGAGGGAGCAGGTTGATCTACTGAGGCTGGAAGAAGGGATTGAATGCCAAAATATTCATGTATTTTCTTCAGTCTATCATATCTCTTGCTCAGTGAGTCCATCAGATCTTTACCAATTATATTCTTCTTCTTCTGTATGATGGGACCCAGTTCATCTAGTTCAGTGATTCCAAAGTCAGAAAACTTAAACGGATCATGAACCTCGAAGGTTCTTTTGTCACTTCCTCTATAGACACTAAAGACTGCAGGTTTGGTATTGGGATGAATCATGTTATGAGAATAGTTTTAGTCCTCTTTATTCTAGTCATTACCCAGTTGTAATGATCAATACTTTTCTGTCTCAGTTCAGCCATCCTCTTTTCTCTTTCATCCTTTTTCTTCCTGAGGGCAAGCAGTTCAGCATCCTGAGCTTTTTTGAACTTTTCATCAGCTTGTCCACCTGCCATTGTCTTAGGATCAATACCAAGCTTTTTAGCTTTTTTATGAACAACCTCGATTAGGGCAGGTTTACTCATCCTTTCTTCTTTAGCTACTTTCTTTGTTATTTCTTCTTTTGCAAGATAAGCACTCATGTCTTCTGCAGTCAGATGATATATTTTGCCATTGATTTCATAGGGGATTCTGATAGGTTCATCAAGGTCCGGTCTGACAGTTTTGGAAGCAGGTACCAATTGAGTTTGTTGCTCAGTCTCAGGTGTTATAAGAATTTCTTTGCCTTTATCTTGAGGAGGGACTGATGATGATGATGGTGTTGTTACAGTAGGTTGGACCTGTGAGACTGGAACATCTAGATTTAGCTCCCCCTCAATGTGAGAGGGAGTTGGTTCTTCAGTGACTTTCTCCCCCTCAACTGTTGCTTGGAACTCAGTGAGAGCAAGAGTTGGCTCAAGCACTGATGTTGAGAGAGCAGACTGACCCTTGAATGATTGAAAGATTTCAGATACCATGGACTTGATATCCAAAGTGTCCTGCTGAAGACTAGTGAAATTATCCTCAACTTTTTCCTGAGAGGTCTCCAGAGCCGTCATTCTAGGCCCACGATTCCAGGCCATAGAATTTCAGGACTTAGCCAGATCTGCCACATTCTTTTCCAACAAACTGAGAGAGGACTTGATCTTCTCCACAGATGAACTTAGACCCTGAACATTGGCGTTATTTAGCAGTGTGATGAGTTCAGTGAGTCTTGATGAGTTCTGAACATAAGTGTCAGTAGCCTCAAGAACTTTTTTGTTCAGTACCGGGTCATCTTTGACAGCTTCTGTGATTATGTCAAGCTTGGTGTGAGCATCCTTGAAATATTTAGGAAAATTCTTCAAATGATCATCCAGGGTGTCAACAACATGGTACATATTTTCCCTATGTTCGCCATTATCTTCACAATTTTCAACCACAGAAGCCTTGAGGTTAGCATAGCTAGCAGCAGCTTCCATGTGCTGATCCCATAGTTCATCAATAACACCATCATACAGTCCCTGAATCGCCTTCTTTAGGAACTTAACTAGTTGTATTTCAGTGAGAAGAAGAACATTATCATATTTCCGTAGTTCTTCAGGGCAGGAAGATGCTGTAGAATTACAAGTATGAAATACAACCGTTCTCCTAAAGGACAAGACTGACATAAGCTTCGGATGACAAAATACCTTACGTATTTTGTTTCTATTACAAAAAGCTATTTTTAGTAAGGAACATGTTTGCATTACATGTGTCAGTATTGACACACTCTTGGTCTTTTATCCATTCAGGGTAAGTTGACCTTTGCAGATAAGGACACTCTCTTATCCTTCAAACTTATCCCGCCTTTACTTCAGTCTACAAGTCTTCAAGCTTTGCGTCTTCAGTCTTCATAGTTGGTGAGGAGTATGGGAATTCACTGAGCTATTGTCATTATTCACTGAATCCATTATTTTCTTCTTTAGCTCATGTATCATTCACTGAGTCCCGTCTCACTGAATGAAAAACCTTATGTCTTCGGTGGATTTGGTGGAATGAAACCACAAATGGCGTAAGGAAGAGGGGGAAAATAAGTCAAGATTTTGAGTGTCATTTCAACACATGGGCTTTTTTTTTATTTTATTTTATATTAAAACCTAAAATTTTAAAGAGTTATATTTTATTCGAGTTTTATATGCACAGTTTTAGCATAAGTCGAGCTCAAAGATTTTCCAAACCGAAATACGACATCACAAGATTTCAAGAGGCGTCTAAACAAAGTTTAAAACTAGACATGTTTAGATAACGTTGTGTTCGAATGTTGTGTTTAAAGGTAACGATATATATAAAATATATATGTTTAAGTTATACGACACAATTCAATTATAATGTTTTGGTTTCGTCCACAGTGACACCCGACTTCCAAGTTACTAGAGTTGTCAAACGAGATTCAGAACTCGTATGTTTGGTTTTGGTGTGTTGTTCGAATGTAGTTTGTCAAAAATTATAAAATGTATATACGAAAACGTCTAAAATCAAAGGTGCTTGTGTTTTACACAAGAAATATTGGAAAAAGAGTGGGAAGTTAAAACGTGAGTTCTCATTTGATTTACTCTCGTTTAAATTTAAACGTGAATCGAGATGTTTTGGTTACACGTTAGAAATTATTAACGTGTGAAATATGTTTTCGAGTTTGTTTTTATAACAGAATTATAAAAACAGTAATATTTGTTTCATAAGGTGTTTTTATTAGACTAAACCATATTATCTATTGGTCGGTTCGTGCACGAGCTCGTGTTTCCAATAAAATGAGATAACTATTCGTGTGGGTTAGAAAACTCATAAGTGGTTAGAAAATATAAAATATGCATTTTATGATAATATTAGGTAGTAAAAATGCTCTAGTGTGCGGGATTACTTCCCGTGGTTAAATTAAGTGAGCCAATGCAGGCTTAAAAACGTTCAGGTAATATTAAATAATAATTTATTATTAATTTAATAGTTGGAAAATTACCGATTGTCACAGACGTTGTGATAGGTTTGGCTCTACCTCGTAGGCGACGTTGTGAAGGCTTCTCCGCCACATTAAGGATCTTGTGTTGTGTAGTGCTTACGGACTCTTGAGTAGGTGACTCGGGGAGTGGAGTAGGGCAAAGAAGGTGTCCTTGTAGTCGAACCACTATAAACACTCATGTCGTGGTTTTGTGTTTCTTACTCTTTATCTTTGCATCATTTGTTTATATACTTTATTGTTAGGTCACAAGGTTTACCACACAAGCTTATAAGAAAGATAGAGAGGCGATTGAACAAGATATCACACACACACACACACGAGATAAAAAGACCGGTTATGCGTAGAGTGTTTGTGAAAGAAATAACTTGAACAACCAACCTTCAAATGAAGGTTTACATAAGGTATTTATAGGAGGGAAGCTAGGGCAACACTCCTAGTTCCCTTCCTTTCCTTATTGGGCTAGGCCTAGGCTTATGGGCCTTCTACATAAGCATAAGGCTAATAACAAACATAAAGGCCATAATAAGCTAACTATTACATATGAGTAACTAACACTTGAATAAGGTGTAGGAGTGATTCCAACAATCTCCCTCAAGTGTTATTACATATGAGTAACAAACACTCAAGTGTTGGTGATGAAAACGGTGAAGGCTATGATGTAATAGTAGCTTTGACGTCTTCTGACATTCTTCTTTCTTGTGAGAAGAATTGCCTTGATTTGACCAATCTCCCCAATGTAGAGAGATAGTTTACTTTGAACAGTTATGCTTTGACGTCATCTTTAACTTTGTTCTTTGATCATTGTTCTATGTGATGAAAGTGATAGTATGTTGTTGTTCCGTGATCAATCTGCCTCAGCCCCTTCGCTGCTACAAGGTTCCAGCACGCATTCTTCAACATGCTCACACACTCTTTTGACGTTTGAGTTCAGTACTGATGAAGTTCTTTAAGTCTTTAACTTTGTATATTCTTTGATTTGACGAAGAATCATTCTGACTGTTGTGTTGCTTTGAGATAGAACTTCCATTAGTGATGATGTTGGCGTGAGCATGAGAAGAATCTGACGATCATCCCGCCTCCGCTTCCATAAGAAGAAAACATTTAAACGGTTAGTAATAAGCGGATTCCGCACTTACAAGTTTGAACTTCGAGAGTGTTAACAGCATAGTGTGAAAACACAACTCTAATTATGACAAAGCCGTTCCTCGAATCGGAGTCCCACAAGTGAGATAACACATGTATCGGTACACCTACGATTCAGATGAGTCGCCGAGGTACACCGGCATCACCTCACGCATCAGACCGCTTGAGACCACTAAGCGCAATCCACGGAGTTGCCGAAGCACCCACTGCCGTGGCTATTTGATGTTGGCCCCCGGGGAGTTTCCATTCAATCAATGAGGATCACAATTGTGAACCTCTCATAAATATTCTAGACAGACTAAGATCCGTGAAGGACTCGATAATGTATCACTGAAATTCTTATTGTTGAATGTCAAGTGATGAAATGTCAAGTGTACCTAAGAGATCTTTTGATGAATCTCGTGGCTCTAGACTCAATAGTGCGTTTTGGTTTTCCTGAGCGGAACTAGGGATAGGGTCTCCTTCTTCAATACCAGCAATCTCTAAGAGAAAGCCGATAGTTTACGTAGGGTTCCTCGTGAGAATGAAACAAGCTTCTGTTGAGAGAAACTTGAGTGGCTAAGAAGGTTTAGTGCATGCCTCACTGGGTCCATGACGACTTTTAATCTTCAATACCGGCGTCACTAAGTGTCCAAAGAGCATATGAATTGAACCCGGTGTCTGCCCTAAGTTGAATAATCTGGAGGGCTATTTATTTTCACCTTTTTTTTTGCATTTCTTTTTAATTCTTCAACTCCTTCTTTCTCCGATTCTCATTTTCTCCTTTTTATAATCATACCTTAGGACTTCTAAATACTAACTATTTGTTGTGTCCTTGGGTAGATCCCTCCGGCTCTGGCGGATCATAGGACGGTTATTCCTAACCTTAGTCACCTTATAACTCCATGACTAACCTATGTTTCCATAAAAACCACTGATGTGAAAAATCTCTCACGGTGTTTATGAATGAAAACATTTTAGTACCACTGTAGAGATAAGATTATGCATAAATACTCCCCCTCCACATGTGCTTAAGAGTTTTAACGGTTAAAATGCACAGTGGAGGAAAGCCAAAGACATTTTGAATTGATTCACTCAAGATAGACAATCCCTCGCAGACACCGGTTACGTGGCATAATTAAAGAGTTGCATTGTCAGCTTTTAGGTGACAACTAGCTCTAATAACTACCTTGAAGGTGTAGACAATCCTCAAAGGTCGTCAAACCCGCTTCGAGTTCATGTTTATCAAGAGTTTCTCGAATGGTACATTCTATTCCGACAAGTCCTTTGCGAGACACGTTTACATCACTAGCGAACTAGCTTGAAATTATTACCCGCCCAGGACAAGTCTTTTCGAGTTACTAACAGTTAAGCATCGTCAATTCGTTGGTTAAGTCTAAGCACAAGATTCATTTGCATTTTACACAACATATTTCTTATCACACATTTTCTCCTCAAAAATGCAGATTAAAGTGTTATTTTTGAAACATTTGAGAATAAATATGACCATTGCGAGTGTTGCGGGAAGAATGTCCACTGTGAACAATTTGTGAACAAAGTTTCAAATACTCCCCTCAACAAGTGATATAAACGGTTGAGGTTTTGAAAACATAAGGGGAAGTACTTGTTCTTTTGAGCAAAACCTTGAAAAATGAAAGGTTTGATAGGTTTTACTCAAAAGTAAGAAGCTTTCGCCCCTTTTATAAGGATTGTGGCATGACGCTGCACTACGGTCCTTTATTTACAAGTACCTGTACATCGTAATGTGCACAAGCCATAAACATAATTAATTCAAACATCCAAAATTATATGAAGTAAGCAATTCAAGGGGTACTAGGAAGTGCAGTGATGTTCCCAGGAGTGTGCATAGGGCGTTGAAACCGGTTATGTTTCTCTGGGTCAATTAACCGACATAACTCTCCAATCATCTGAATTGATCCCTTCGAAACAACCGTTCATCAATCATTGTGATGATCCGTCTCACATCCCTCTTTTCCTGAGAATTCCATAGCTTAGAGACCCAATTTTCTGGCGTATATCCTTCAACCTGTATGCCAATCCATCCCTAACCAGCCTTCAAAGTATGATCCCCAGACTTGTGGAGTTCGCTACACGCCATTAAGCAGTTTCTTTGAAGTTCACTACGTAAACAACGAAAAGGTTTGCCGATGAGTGTATATTGAGATAGCTGGTTGATATCGGGAAGATCAAGCTTTGAGGAGTGAAGTTGACACGCCCTGATAAGATCAAAGCCACGGAGATCTTCTACACGTTTCTTGATGACAATGCGTCTTATGAAGATGAGAAGTGACTTGATAAATTCGCTTGTAACAGTGGGTTGAGAATTGTCTCATGCGCACCGTACCTTGGCAAGGTACATGTCTTCGATGTCATTGAGAGACAAATTCTCAAAGTCACCGAGAGAGCATAGTCCCGTTCATCTTGTCGTTTGACTACGATCTCTTTAGGATGTGTAGTCCACTTAGACGAAGGTCAACGTATGATGGTAACGATATCCTTAGAACTATACATGCAGATGTTGAGACTTCTGAACCTGACAGCTTCCGGTAGTAGATTCGACGGGCGCTCGCCAGTGATGAATCCCATACAATGCATCTCGGCCGATGCTTCCACCGTTGGAGAACAAGTGATTGGCACGTTCCTCAATGGCTATGCAGTTTGAGTAGACAAATGCTGGGAATGGAAGTGTCAACGATGTAGCGTATTTTCTTGAATCATCGCCACCGTAGAAGGAAATCCAAGTCTTTGTTGAAGAAATATCTGAAAGGAACTTGGTTCAATGGTTGTCCAAAGTGTTGGTAGAGGTGCGGTCCAATCGGTGTAGTATGGAGGGTTGTCCCTTTGTGTGAAGTCAATGTTTGCTTCCGGGTTGAGCCAATCCATGTTGTTAGACATAGCTCGAGCAATGTTTTCAAGGTGATATTCCCTCGAGGGCACATTCAGAGCTGTCTTTTAGAAGTTGAAACGCTTCATTCTTGATTCGCTTCAACTCAGATTTCGCCATTTTCTTCACATGGAACTTTTCTGCGAAGTTTAGCATGCTCCAATGTAGAACCGTCTACCAAATCCTGACCTTCTCCAGGTAGGAGTGTTGTTAAAGATTAGCAAACCATTCAATTCCTCCTCTTTTATCGTCATCTAGCCATGATAACGACAAGCCACTGAGCGCCTTTCTTCTTCTTTTTCAAGGCGTGATGATGATACCGGTTTCTCAACTTGTTTGGGAGAGGTGGGTTGTTGTTGGGCTCAGGACCTCTTCATCGCCACCACCCGATACTCAAAGTGATCATCGGTTTTCAGAGTCGGGGTGGTAACTCGAATCGCCCGAGGTTTTTCAAGAGAAGAACGAGGAGGAGATTTTTGTTGAACAGAAGGCCGTTGTGGAAGAGGTTGCATCAAAGAAGATTCACCGAATGCTTCTGACGCTAGTGAGTCTTTATCCTTATCCTTGTCTTCATCGTCTCTAGGACGTTAGACTTTTCGCTTCAAATCTAAGCTTCTGAGTTGGTAGTCCAAAGAATGCTTTGAAACACTACACCCCAATTTACCTGTTTTGCAAATGAATGGAATTTCAGATTTAATCGTCACAACATCACAATCATATTGAACGACCTAAAGTGTCGTTTGGAAAATACATCGTTTGATTTAATAAAACTATCAGAGTTTACAAAGTATAGGTCCCAATTGAAAATCATCTCGTATGGAAATAAGTTTGTTACAATTCAAACGATGTTTTAAAAGTATGTAAACCCAAGTGAGACGCTGTCGTCACCACGAATTCGACGTGTCCAAATGCATGCCATGAAGTGTATGCCTTAGATACCTGAGATAAAAACATGCTAAAAAGTGTCAACACAAAGGTTGAGTGAGTTCATAGAGTTTGAGTTGAAATGTAAATCCTTTCAAAATCGTTTATGCAAAGAAAGGCATTGTAAATCGTTGAAATGTAAAGACTTTCAAAATCGCTTATGTAGCAAAGGCATTGTAAATCCACTAGCCCAAGTCCCGTTTACAAAACTTGCAACCGGTGTTCACAACCACGCTGAATGTGTGTAGTTTATGTTCCAAACATATGATGTCCAATGAATTCACATAATAATGCATAACTCAATGTATCGAAATCGTTTATGTAGCAAAGGCATTGTAAATCCACTCAGTCCAAGTCCCTACCATACAAAACTTGCAACTCAAGTGTTCACAACCCACTGCCGGAATGTATGTAGTTTATGTTCCAAACATATGATGTCCAATGAATTCACATAATAATGCATAACTCAATGTATCGAATCGTTTATGTAGCAAAGGCATTGTAAATCCACCTCGTCCAAGTCCCGCCCATACAAAACTTGCAACCTGGGTGTTCAAACCCACCGAATGTATGTAGTTTATGTTCCAAACATATGAGTGTGGTTCAAACGTTCCAAGACCGTAGTCCATGAATATACCAAGACCGTTAGCTCAATGAATATACCAAGACCGTTAGACCAATGAATTTACCAAGTCCGTTATTCAATGAATATACAAGTCCGTTAGCCCATGATTATAATATGGAAGTTCTAAGTATGGCAAAACTGTTACTACGCATGACTAAGCATTCAGCTAAGCAACATGTAATTTGCAAATAATCATGAATGTAATAAAATAGTCGAGCATGTATCTCCCCAAAACAGCTTATGAAAGCATTAAACAAGAAAAGTGCTATGGAACTCACTTGGGCAATGATGCGATGGCAAAAGTGAGTACACCGATATGTAATGTGAATCTCTATGCTCGAACCTATGATGAATGATATGATATGTCATGAGTTGCAATGTAATGTTATGCATGCATTCCATATGTTATTTATACCATTTACGGGTTTTGAAATATACTCGTCGTCGAAAAATACTCTTTTGACGTCTTGACCCTTCAAAATGACTTTACATGTTTTTACGTCAAAATGTCATCCTACAATGGTTTTATAATGATTTTGGTGAAATTACCATTTTTCGCGAAAAACAATGTCGTCGGAAAACCATGAAATTAAAAATGACTTGAAAAGTGTCGTAAAATGGTGTACGTCGATCGTTAGAGAACGAACTCGACGGTTTTGGAGAGTTTGTATCGATAACTAAAAGTTTCAGTTCAGGAGTTTTCGTCCAAGGTCTCGATCATAGATATCAAGGGCTAAAGATGGTGGTTTTGGCTAATTGTGTGCGAAAATGAGTTTCACCAAGTTTGAACATCCGTAAATAATTTACCATAACCGCTTACAAACAACTTTGTTTTGAAAAATATGTGAACTTGATTTACTAGAAAACTTTTGTTCCTAAAAGTTTCACAACCTTGTTAAAAACAGCCGAAAACATGGACGCTACAGCTACTAAAATACTTGTAACGAAAATAATATTGATTTTCAGAAAATAATAGTTACGCAAGTTTATGAAAACGCATATATTTGTCGTTTCAACCGCTTACGTATAATATGTCCTTAGCTTCGTATTGAAGTAAACTAATATATTTTGAGAAGTCGAAATAATTTGTGAAGCTTAAGGCTCGTTTTTGACCCGAATAAACTAAAAACTGCATGCTGAATTTTCAGAAAACAAATATATTTCTCGCCAACTTTAAAATTCACCACTCTTCGTTATAAGTCCGCTTTATCCGTTCAAGCGGCCACGGATTCGTTTTTAAGTATATTTTCTAAAAATCAAGGCCAAAGTGTCTTACCAACAGTAGGTTTTCCAGAAAATTCATTTTAAGGACAGAACGTAAAATATAGTTTACGAAAATAGTTTTTTTTCACGGACAAAACCTATTCTAATCCCTTCAAATCAACTCCAAAGCTAATCTAATCCTACCATACACCTTCTTAGGGTGTCATGGGTTCCTAATCACCATCAAGACCAAAGAATAACTTGGGAATAATTATAGGATGACCATATTGTATATATAACTTAAAAAATCAAGAAATAAATGGTATAAATCACATAACTTGCATATAAGCTCTAAAAATGAAAAGAAACATATGAAAATGACATGGAAACTTGAAAATGATAAGATCATGCTTACAAGTGAAAATGAAGAGGTGTAGGTAACAAAGGATTAACTTAAATATCCTTGGTTTTTATTTCAAAACCATAAAAAGGATATGATCTAGGTTGATTAAACACTTGATCTTGAAGAAAATTTTGATCCCTTGTTTGCTTTGTTGCTTGGCCGGTTATGGAGACCCGAAAGAGAAACCTTTTTTAACACTTTGATAACTAATGAGAAAAATGAAAATAAGACTTTTGAAGACTTGAAGTGAATTATTAGTAGACATAAGCCATGCCTCATTTAAAACATACCCTCCCTTGGGCGTTTTTCATGGATCATGTTCCCCAATTATATATATTTTTTTTTTTAAATCTTGCAACTTGTAAAACTTGTAAGACTTTTGATAAAATGTAGTAATTGTGTAAGTATTACTCAATTTATAAGGTAAATGAATTTTGCAAGTAAGTTTTTATAGTCAAACTAGATTGTAATGAGATGATAAAATTGAAAAATACTTTCCTTGTGAAATTCGGGTGATAAAATAATTATCGTAAAATTTTTAAGAAAAACGACGTAATACAAATTTTAACGATTAAAAATACCAAAATAAATTTGAAACACTAAGGAAAACTAAAAATATAGTTTTTATGAACTAAATATAAGTTTAAAAATACCTCGGGATCATTTTTGAAAGTAACGGATTAAATATTTAGAATAATAACCCACGCGATAACGATTATTAAATATAAAAATTACGCGTTGAAGGTGAAATGAAATGTCATGAATGAATTAATGAGATGCAAATGATGTGAATGAAATGTAGACTAATCATAGTCCATATGAAATGTACGTGATGTCATGATCATGAATTCGCCGCTAAACCTCCAAGGTTACGCGAATTTGAAACAAGTAAACCAAGTTTACTAAAAATGTTGAAAGAATAAGACATGAACTGTGTCGAGAAATGACCTGAAAGTACGGATTGTCACATTCGCCCATCCAAAAAGGAATTCAAATTCCCTCAATTCAGTCGGTTGGTCTCTCAGTTTTAGGTTTGATGTGCAACTTTCCCATTTCCCTTGAGCAAAATCCTCAAAAGACTTTTGGTAACCGATTTTTGCTTAATCCTGACAACTCATCAAACAAGAACTGCCATACGATTAGGCTAAATCGGTTTAGGTAACAACTTGTTTCTAGCTCGATCTTTGCAAATCATCAAACAAGAACTGTCACGCGGATCAAACTGGAAACAAGTGGTTTGAAGAAAATCTTTGGAAAATTTGGCTCGATTACGGAATTGCTTACACATATAAGCCTACTACTCCCTTCATCGCATGATTCTTCCTGAATTAGACATAGGTGATCAGGCTATGTATAATTTAGGAGTAACTATGCAATGCTTGGACTAATCGACTCATATGTTATTTGGTAAGTTGGGTCAACCTGATTGATGGGTAAAATTGTGATGAAAATCGAGGAGAGAAGACATGGAGAAGTGTCGTTAAAATGATAGTTAAAGTAAAAGAATTAAAATCCTCGTAAATGATAACAAATCGGAAAGGAAGGAATATAAAGTACGATAGATTAGAATATTTTACAACGAGTGGTTTAGCAAAAGTAGTACATCTTAAGTTATAAAGATTCGAATGCGATGAAAAACATAAACTTATTACTTACATAGTACATAGAGAGAAATAAGATGTTAGTTTCCGAACTTCTTCAGTCTTCGCTTGTTGAAATCCTTTTGAGTTTCTCCTCCTTCTAACATGTATACTTTCTCAAGAGCACCTTCAACTTGTTGATCTCGGTTTTGGGGACATTGGCTCCGATAGTGTCCTTGCTCCCCACATCCGAAGCACGTAACTATAGTCTTGCCTCTACAATCCCCACGGCATGGTGTCCTAGTTTTTGACACTTGTAGCACTTAACAGGACAAAGACCCGTGTGATGATACTTACATCGATTACATAATGGGTAGGTTCCAGCATAACCTCTGCCTTCTATTGGTGCAGCAACATAAACCATTGCAGTCTCTTGCCCTCTATTATGTTGTTGATGATGGTTATTGTTACGGTTTTGGTCGTTGTTATGGTAACCTCCTTGGTCATTTTCCCATTTTCTTTTGTTGCTTGATTTGGTTATCGTTGTTGTTGTCGTTTTGGTTGTTGTTGTAGTTGGTGCGGTTGTTGGTATTGTTGTTTTGGTTAATGTTGGTGTATTTACCCCTCTTCACCACTTGTGCCATCAACTTCTGAGTCACTCGAATAGCTTCCTCAATTGTTTGTGGATCAAATGAAGTCACATCTCCTTGAATGACCTCGGGAAGTCCTCCAATAAAAGCCTCTAGCAATTTTTCATTATCCGATACCATTGATGGGCATAACGCGGCTAATTCCTGGAATCTCCGAATGTATGTGTCAATATCGTACCCAATGGTTACCAATTCATAGAACTCCGTCTCCAACTTTTTGATTTCTGTTCGAGGACAAAACTTCTTAGTCACCAAGCCCTTGAATTCTTCCCACGTAAGCTTAAAAGCATTCTCCATACCAATCGGTTGAGCATATGAATTCCACCAAGACAATGCTCCATCAAGTAAAGTACTCGTAGCAAATTTGACCTTACTATCATCCGGACAGTTACAAAGCAAAAACACGGATTCCAACTTTTCAAACCATCGTACCATTGCTGTAGCTCCTTCCGTCCCTCTAAACTTGGTGGGTTCGCCACTTTTGAAATCTTTGTACGAACATTTCTTAACCCCAGATCCTCCTGCATTACCAGTAGCAGCAGTTAGTCTAGCGGCTTCAGCAGCAGCCGTGCCTCAGCAACAACAGCAGCAGCCACCGTTTCCCTTTCAACTCTTAGAGCATTTGCAATGCTATCATTTACTAACTTCTGAATAGCCGCTTGGGTCATTTCAACTGTAGCTTTCTTCGGTGCCATATCTTCTCCAAAACAAGAGAAAATGTGAGACGTAGCAAAATCCGATGTTAATAATAAGCGTTCTAAAGAGATGTGATAAGAGACGATTTCGAAAAGATGGGTTATGAGATGTTGTAAATGCTTCAAATGTATGGTGGTTTAGTGACTTAGTGTGTGAATAACGTGTAACTCGTCATGTTAGTGGTGAAACAAAGGAGTGAGAGTGACTTCGCCCTATTTAAAGGTTTATCTCGGTATACAACGTTATCGGTGATGAATCTATTGATGTGAAAATTGTGATAGGGAATGACAGGGAATTCTCCACGTTAGAGTATGAAGAAAGAATAATGGAGTGGGCATTTAAGGGCATCCATGTGACAATCGATTTGAAATGAAAGCAAATAACTCAAAAATGTACGTATAAACCGCATGTAAAGTGAACATGCACTTGTGATGAAATGATGAGATGCTATGATAATGTAGTTATAGTCTAGGGTCAATGATGCAACCTAGTTCTCTATAACTGAAGCTCTGATGCCAATCTGTCACACCCCCAATTTACCTGTTTTGCAGCGGAATGGAATTCCTGGGGATTGACTGTCATAACATCACAATCACAGTTATATTGAACGACCTAAAGTGTCGTTTGGAAAATACATCGTTTGATTTAATAAAACTATCAGAGTTTACAAAGTATAGGTCCCAATTGAAAATCATCTCGTATGGAAATAAGTTTGTTACAATTCAAACGATGTTTTAAAGTATGTAAAACCCAAGTGAGACGCGTCGTCACCACGACTCCATGACGTGTCCAAATGCATGCCATGAAGTGTATACCTTAGATACCTGAGATAAAACATGCTAAAAAGTGTCAACACAAAGGTTGAGTGAGTTCATAGAGTTTGAGTTGAAATGTAAATCCTTTCAAAATCGTTTATGCAAAAAGGCATTGTAAATCGTAGAAATGTAAAGACTTTCAAAATCGTTTATGTAGCAAAGGCATTGTAAATCCACTCAGTTCCAAGTCCCGCCCATACAAAACTTGCAACCTGTGTGTTCACAACCCACTGCCAGAATGTGTGTAGTTTATGTTCCAAACATATGATGTCCAATGAATTCACATAATAATGCATAACTCAATGTATCGAAATCGTTTATGTAGCAAAGGCATTGTAAATCCACTCAGTTCCAAGTCCCGCCCATACAAAACTTGCAACCTGTGTGTTCACAACCCACTGCCGGAATGTATGTAGTTTATGTTCCAAACATATGATGTCCAATGAATTCACATAATAATGCATAACTCAATGTATCGAAATCGTTTATGTAGCAAAGGCATTGTAAATCCACTCAGTTCCAAGTCCCGCCCATACAAAACTTGCAACCTGTGTGTTCACAACCCACTGCCGGAATGTATGTAGTTTATGTTCCAAACATATGAGTGTGGTTCAAATCGTTCCAAGACCATTAGTCCATGAATATACCAAGACCGTTAGCTCAATGAATATACCAAGACCGTTAGACCAATGAATTTACCAAGTCCGTTAGCTCAATGAATATACCAAGTCCGTTAGCCCATGATTATAATATGGAAGTTCTAAGTATGGCAAAACTGTTACTACGCATGACTAAGCATTCAGTTCGGCTAAACATGTAATTTGCAAATAATCATGAATGTAATAAAATAGTCGAGCATGTATCTCCCCCAAAACAGTTATGAAAGCATTAAAACAAGAAAAGTGGGGCTATGGAACTCACTTGGACAATGATGCGATGGCAAAAGTGAGTACACCGATATGTAATGTGAATCTCTATGCTCGAACCTATGATGAATGATATGATATGTCATGAGTTGCAATGTAATGTTATGCATGCATTCCATATGTTATTTATACCATTTACGGGTTTTGAAAATATTACTCGTCGTCGAAAAATACTCGTTTGACGTCTTGACCCTTCAAAAATGACCTTACATGTTTTTACGTCAAAATGTCATCCTACAATGGTTTTATAATGATTTTTGGTGAAATTACCATTTTTCGTCGCAAAACAATGTCGTCGGAAAAACCATGAAATTAACAAAAATGACTTCGGAAAAGTAGTCGTAAAATGGTGTACGTCGATCGTTAGAGAACGAACTCGACGGTTTTGGAGAGTTTGTATCGATAACTAAAAGTTTCAGTTCAGGAGTTTTCGTCCAAAAGGTCTCGATCATAAAGATATCAAGGGCTAAAGATGGTGGTTTTGGCTAATTGTGTGCAGAAAATGAGTTTCGACCAAGTTTGAACATCCGTAAATAATTTACCATAACTCCGCTTTACAAACAACTTTTTGTTTTGAAAAAATATGGCCGGTGAACTTGATTTTACTAGAAAACTTTTTGTTCCAAAAAGTTTCACAACCTTGTTAAAAACAGCCGCAAACATGGACGTTACAGCTACTAAAATACTTGTAACGTAAAAATAATATTGATTTTCAGAAAATAATAGTTACGGCAAGTTTATGAAAACGTGCATATATTTGTCGTTTCAAATCCGTTTTCTACGTATAATATGTCCTTAGCTTCGTATCGAAGTAAACTAATATATTTTTGAGAAGTCGAAATAATTTGTGAAGCTTAAGGCTCGTTTTTGACCCGAATAAACTAAAAACTGCATGCTGAATTTTCAGAAAACAAATATATTTCGTCGCCAACTTTAAAAATTCACCACGGCTTCGTTATAAGTCCGTTTTATCCGTTCAGCCGCCACGGATTGTTTTTAAGTATATTTTCTAAAAATCAAGGCCAAAGTGTCGTACCAACAGTAGGTTTTTCCAGAAATTCATTTTAAGGACAGAACGTAAAATATAGTTTACGAAAATAGTTTTTTTTTTCACGGACAAAACCTATTCTAATCCCTTCAAATCAACTCCAAAGCTAATCTAATCCTACCATACACCTTCTTAGGGTGTCATGGGTTCCTAATCACCATCAAGACCAAAGAATAACTTGGGAATAATTATAGGATGACCATATTGTATATATAACTTAAAAATCAAGAAATAAATGGTATAAATCACATAACTTGCATATAAGCTCTAAAAATGAAAAGAAACATATGAAAATGACATGGAAACTTGAAAATGATAAGATCATGCTTACAAGTGAAAATGAAGAGGTGTAGGTAACAAAGGATTAACTTAAATATCCTTGGTTTTTATTTCAAAACCATAAAAAGGATATGATCTAGGTTGATTAAACACTTGATCTTGAAGAAAATTTTGATCCCTTGTTTGCTTTGTTGCTTGGCCGGTTATGGAGACCCAAGAAAGGAGAGAAACTTTGTTTAACACTTTGATAACTATGAGAAAATGAAAATGAAATAAGACTTTTGAAGACTTGAAGTGAATTATTAGTAGACATAAGCCATGCCTCATTTAAAACATACCCTCCCTTGGCGTTTTCATGGATCATGTTCCCCAATTATATATATTTTTTTTTTAAATCTTGCAACTTGTGTAAAACTTTGTAAGACTTTGATAAAAATGTAGTAATTGTGTAAGTATTACTCAATTTATAAGGTAAATGGGAATTTTTGGTGCAAGTAAGTTTTTATTAGGTCAAACTAGATTGTAATGAGATGATAAAATTGTAAAATACTTTCCTTGTGAAATTTGGGTGATAAAATAATTATCGTAAAATTTTTAAGAAAACGACGTAATAATTAAATTTTAACGATTAAAATACCAAATAAATTTGAAACACTAGGAAAACTAAAAATATAGTTTTTATGAACTAAATATAAGTTTAAAATACCTCGATCATTTTGAAAGTAACGGATTAAATATTTAGAATAATAACCCACGCGATAACGATTATTAAATATAAAAATTACGCGTTGAAGGTGAAATGAAATGTCATGAATGAATTAATGAGATGCAAATGATGTGAATGAAATGTAGACTAATCATAGTCCATATGAAATGTACGTGATGTCATGATCATGAATTCGCCGCTAAACCTCCAAGGTTACGCGAATTTGAAACAAGTAAACCAAGTTTACTAAAAATGTTGAAAGAATAAGACATGAACTGTGTCGAGAAATGACCTGAAAGTACGGATTGTCACAACAGCTTTCCTTCATCAGAAGTAAATGTCCCAGATCGTGCAGACATTTGTGTAACAAGCTTGGCCACCAATTCATTATCCGAGAAACAACAACGGATCGGTTGGATTGATTGTGACGGTTAAGGGCGTTGATCGAATAGTTTGCTTGGCGATATGCATAAGATTTGGATAAAGTTGTTTGGTGAACAACTCCTTTGTGACTTTACGAACGTAATCCAGAAGGTACTTTTTCATGTAGCCTTCAATCATTTCGTTCAATTCCTCTTGTCGGTGATTTTTCATGAATTCCTGAACAAACTTCCTTTCTCCTTTCATATTTTCATGCTCGTCATACATATGCTATATGTGATCAAAAAAGAAATTCAGCTTTTGTTGAGCACGTTTTTTCTTTCGACTTGTTTGACGGCTTTGGTAATCCGTTCATGAGCTTGAGAAATCCAAGATTTAGATGGTTTCTTCACGGATTTGGATGATGATTTGGTTGACTTCATTGATGGTGGTGACGAGGAGTGAGAAGACGAATCTGATGATGAAGAGATATGAGGAGACTCTGGATCCTTTGGAGGTTCAGAGGTTTCTTCCTTTGATCGTGCAGGACTATCTAGAAGAAACGTATCATAATCAACATCTTTATCTTTTCGAACTTCTCGGTTTCGGTTCCTCAAACTCAAATTCGATAGTATCCTCCACAAGCTTTTGTTGTTGCATAAGAGTGGTGGCACCGGCTCCCTTATCGGGTTGATTAACCGCATCGGGGAGATGGTTCAGAGTGGGCAAAGCACCACTTGATCCTCGGGACCACCCATTTGGTCTTTAGCAAATTCTTGACTTTGTGTTGGTGTCTAAGGAATTTGATCGTCTTCTTGTAAACATTTTCGGTGGCTCTTCATCACTCTCCGAGCTTTCATCATAAGGTACAAGTACAGGAGTCTTTCCTTTGCCATGTTCTGCTATTGGACTAGGAGGTTTTGGTACTGATGGAGATTCATCCTTGCGCTTTGAGTAGTGGACCTCCTCGTCTGATTGTCTTTCTTCATAGCTCTCGTCCACAAGCTTTCTTTGCGGTTCAGGTGTAGGAATAGGTTGACTTCCTTTACGGGAATAATCCTTTTACGAGGAGGATTCCTTTTGGGAAGCTTCCTATAAATATCTGTACTTGTGACACTTCCAAGACGCCTCTTACGGTCCTCCGAGTAGGTGTACCAGAAGATTTTTCATCAAGATGACCAACTTTGCCTTCTTTTACGCCTAACCGATACCTTTTGTATGTTTCAAGTTTTTTGATTTCGGTAGTCAGAAGGTGATCAGGTAATACCGAACCCTGTTTCTTTGTTGACGATTCTTTGATTCTGACAGATAATATGGGTTCGGTCAATATGTCGTGATTATCTGGGTCATTGAGCCTCATGGGGATATCAGGATGAAGTCCAAGAGCTCTCTGGATCAACAATTTGGTGTATCTGACATAGGGAATCTTGGAGCCAAGCTTCTTGTGAAATAGCATCATGTCCTCCCATATCGGTGCTTCGATTTCAATGTCCTTCTTGTTGATCAACGACCAGAAAATTTGCAGTTCCATGAGCTTAGGATGCTCATAGCCACTGTCACGCACCGAGACCGATTTGGTGAAGATCATGTAGAGTGTTCTCCATGGTTGAGGAATATACTTCAGCTCCACGTGAGAGTGCTTAGTAATAATTCTGAAGCTTCATCATACCCAATATCTATCAAGAATTTCAGGAATTGTCTCTTGTAGGGGTAGCAAAGAAGTCGGTTGGAGCGATGTCGGGAATGATGAGAACAGCCCGTAAGTCAGCAGGAGTGATAGTGACTTGTTTGTGATTAAGTGTCACATTCACGGCACTTTGACCAGTGATCCTCTGCATAGAATCCCAGAATTGTTGAATGTAGACCTCAGAACTGCGTGGCGAGTGTGAGAGCATGTTCGGTAGGGATGATTCCCGAGAATATCCACGCAATGAGACAAGAAGATTCCGAAAGCATGTGAGGGTGTCAAAGTCAACCTTAAGGTTGTTCTTTCCAATCTTTCTCGATAACCCTCGGAAAGATATCGAATTGTAAGAACTTCAGATGCATCCACAATCATTTGTTCAACCATGTCGTGATCTGAAATAACATTAGCCAAAAGAACCAACATATCGAAAGACATAGTGTTAGTCAACGGAAGGTCTTATTGTCTAGTTATTGAATGTACAGTGTCAATGATTGTTACGAGTCCTAAGTCACTTGTTTGTCCAATGGTCTAATGACGTCGTGAAATGTTTTGTGAGTTAGTTAACTTTAAGTTTTAAAGTTTATGTTATCACTTATTGTTCACAACATATCAGACGATTAAGTTTATTAGTGACATTGTTGGATTCGTGACGTTATGATTAGTTTATTTACAAGTTTGTACACGTAACAATTCATTATGAAGGTCAATCAAGGCTTAAGCGTAGTTTTGGAAAAGTTAAGCGAAACAGTGATGATATATGGCAGACGAAAGCTTAGGCGTAGGATCCTAACTTACGCCGTAAAGAAAAGGGACCTTATGCGTAGAGTTACGCGTGCAGGCGTTATATATACCTTACGCGTAAGGCTTACTCGTAAGAGTAGACCTTATGCGTAGAGGTCACTGTTTACGCATATCCTTCACAGGATACGCGTAGTCCTATTGTAGAACCTTACGCGTAATAGTTATGCTTAGAATTATTCTTACGCATAACTTGACTACGCGTAGGGTAATCCTTATGCGTAGAGAATCAGTTGACCTTGATTCTGAATTTTTAAGCGTAGCAAGCCTAAAATAAAGCCATTATATCATCAATATTAACACATGAATTCATTTTAACAACAAAACATGGCATGAATCATTCGTTAATAGTTACGCGTAGAAAGTCATACGCGTAGGTCAAAACCCTAAGGGTTAAGATTTACGCGTAACATTTCTAGCCATGGGATATGCATCAAACAAATTCTGGCAGGTCTAGAGTGTTGTTAGAGTCTTTAGGCCAAGTATTAACATCTAATTCGTTGTGAATCAAAATTACCCAAAATTATGAACTTTAAACCCTAACATCAAATTGTTAATCAATTAGTGTTTCTGGGTGGTTAACAACCATGGAAATGATCAATTCATCAACATATGACCATAACCCAACAATCTTTTAGACCAAAACACTTCACATTTGGAAACACCCAAATTTGACTCATAAACCCTAATTATAAACTCCATTAATTCGTGTTTCTGGGTGTGTTTTGAGCATAGAAATGATATCATAGATGTTGTTAAAACATTTTGACACATTCTTTTTAACCACAAACACCCATTCTTGATTGGTGTTCATACGCTACGCGTAGACACAAAATCCAGATTACACGACGTTTTAACCGTTGGATTTGTGTAAAATTTAAAACCATTGTTTAAAATCTTGTTAGGAACATGAAATCACTTACAAATTGATGATCTTAAACACGGTTTTGATGAACGATTCTTAGGCGTAGGATGTTTTAGGTTTTGAGTAATAAATGAGATGTGAAATGTTAGGTGGAGGATATTTTTATTCAAAATATCTTTAAGGTTTTGACAGTTTTGGTCCCTCCACCTTTTCCATTTTCAACCAAAGCCATTTAACTTCCATTTTGGTTACCAAACAAAGGTTTTTTAAGAAAGAAACTTGACGACACTCCCCCTCGACTTAAGAAATAATGAAAGGTTATAAATTTAGTCCGAGGAGTGTCATTGTACCAGAAACTTTACCACCATTTGTTAAAAGAAACAACCGAGATAAGATAACATGCAAGTACACAGATGATTTGAAACAGTTAAAGTTATAATTTCCCCCTCAACACTTGATCGTAAAAATATTGAATTTTGAAAGATTATAGTGTTGACGGAAGAAACGTACTTGCCATGTTGAAAGAAAATTAGATTAGAAGAATATTTATGTTGTTTTTATCAGGTTTTATACTTTTGTATTTTGTTTTTGAAAAGATATTTACAAAAGAGATTTTGGTGTTTGACAGGTTTTAAGACTGTTTTAGGAGATTATCCAATTCCTCTTGAGTCAAACACCTCATACCAATCCGGTGGACCAACTCATTAAACCTAGCGGGAGGCAAGGCTTTGGTGAGAAGATGTGCCAATTGGTATTCTGTACCCACAAAATATAATTCAACAAGACCATGCTCCACGTGGTCCTTGATGAAATGATATCTAAGATCGATGTGCTTTGATTTGAACTGAGTTGCACGAGATCGCAATGGCACTCCGATTGTCGCAATACATGGGATTACTCAAATACGTAACCATAGTCTTTGAGTTGTGTTCTCATCCAGATGACTTGAGCACAACACCCGACATGGCTACATATTCTCGCTTCGGTTGAGGACAGCGATGTACAATCCTCGCTTCTTCCGATTGCCATGACACCAGCTTTATCACCAAGAAATTGTAATGCTCTGAAGTACTTTTCCGTGAGTCTAAGCATCCTGCGCGGGTCAGCCAAAAAGCGATTAAGTTCAAAACTGAATCCTTCGGATACCAAATCCCCAAGTTAATGGTTCCCTTTATGTATCGGAGGATTCTTTTAGCCTCAGAGAGGTGGGTTTCAGTTGGTCGCGACTGATAACGGGAGCATAGATAAACGGCAAAGACAATATCCACGTAAATTTGAACGTGAGTTCACCCATCATGGACATTTTAAAATTTTTCTTCATTAGTTTTGCAAAAGCGATTGAAAACTTTTTATGTGTACACCCAAAAATGATGTCATCCACGTAAATTTGAACAATTAAGATATGTGCCCGTGATATTGTATAAAAAGAGTTGGGTCAACCGAACCTTTGGTGAAATTATTAGCAATGAGGAAGGATGATAGCTTATCGCACCATGCCCGAGGAGCTTGTTTGAGACCATACAGAGCTTTGTTCAGTTTGTAGACGTGATTCGGAACTCGTGATCAACGAATCCATCTGGTTGGCCGACATAAACCGTTTCTTTAAGTTGTCCATTGAGAAACGCAGTTTTGACATCCATCCGATAGACCGTCATATTCATATGAGCCGCGAACGCTAGAAATATCCGAACACCCTCAAGACGAGCAACCGGAGCAAAAGATTCTTCAAAGTCAATACCCTCTTCCCGACGATAACCCTTAGCCACCAGACGTGACTTATTTCGGATAACATTTCCTTCAAAGATCCAATTTGTTTTTCCAAATCCATTTTAGACCAATGACGTAGACTCCTCTTGGTCTTTCAACCAGTTCCCATACTTCAAGACGCTTGAATTGGTTGAGTTCTTCTTGCATGGATTCAATCCAGTTGTCTTTTGTCATTGCGTCTTTGATGTTTTAGGTTCAGATTGGCACAAGGTGAGTGCATAAATGCAATGTTCACCGTCTGTGTGAAGACGTTGTCTTGTAACGACCGGTTGATTCGGGTTGCCAATAATGTTTTCCAGAGGATGGTCTTTCGTCCATCTATGTGTGGAGGGTTGATGTTGATATACATTGTGCGATTCGAGGATTCAAATGGTTTGTTGAAGATTCCGCGACATCCGTGCGTCTCATTAGCAAACGGGTTAAAGAACGATTTGGATCAAAATCGCAGGGGGGTACTTCATTCGAACATCATCACCGATTCATCATTGTTGGAAGCGGTTTGTTCAATCGCTGTGTTGGAGTCAATCGGTGGTGCTTCTTCAACAATAGTTGTTGTAGCAGTGTATCGTATAAGAGTATTATCGTTGAGCAGCGGAAACAACGGATACACCGAGCACGCTCATCAATATCGCCATCCGAACAGCCGAGCAAATAACCTTTCCATTTGTTGACGAGTAAGTCGGGGCTTTGTTCACCGATGATGGGGTTTGGGGAAGTTTAAGCGGTTGTGTCCGGTTCTAAGCCGTTATACTCGTAAGCCATTTCCGTAAGTTCATCAAAATGAGCATGAATCGCTTCCATCACCGCTTTGTACGACGATTCCGATTCGAAACCTTTTGAATTATCACAAGATCCGATAAAGACTCCAATGTCAGATTTTGATTTGAGCTTTCCAAAGTCATCACGATCATTATTCGGATAGCAAAGAGATCCAAATACATGAAAGTGTTTTAGATTCGTTTTCTGTATGGACAAGCTCAAAAAGCGTTTTGTTGTGGCGTTTTGTAATCATAGAACGGTTTTGAGTATAGCATGCAAGAGATACGCTGCCCATAAGTAATCTGAAAGTTTAGCATTGATTAACATTGTTCTTGCAGCTTCCACTAACGCTCGGTTTCGCCTTCGACAACTCGCTTTGTTCGTGTACGTGCAATAGATGTCCGATGTCAATTCCCACTTTCTCATAGAATTCACGAAGAGTTTGATTAACAAATTCGATGCCTCTATGCTTACGATTAGTGAACGGTGTTACGAGTGAACTTGTATTTTCGTGAGAAAGGTGATGATCATCTTGTGGAGCTTGATCTTTGCTTCAAGAAAGTAGACCCAAGTCCAAAGTGAATAGTCATCAACAATTACTAAGATGTAGCGTTTGCCATTGATCGTTTGCACGCACTTCGGGCCACACAAATCCATGTGAAGAAGATGAAGCACATGCCGAGAGCTGTGTTCCACCTTTGAAGGAAAATGAGCACGAGTGCTTTTGCCTTGTTCACAAGCCGAGCAAAGGTGATCTTTAGAATACCGAAACCGTGGGAGTCCTTCAACTAGTTTGTGTCGAGCAAGGTTGGTGATGGTTTGAAAGTTTAGATGTGAGAGACGACGGTGCCATAGCCGGGATTTTGTTGATGTTGCCTTTGAAAGTAAACATATGGGAGATGAAGCAACCATGTCTTTCATAGAGATAGTGTAGAGACTAGAATTACGCGATCCGGACATAAGGTCATTTCCTTGTAGATCACGAATGAAACAAGTTTTCTCCCGAAAAGCAACCTCCAAATCTCCATCACAAAACCGACCTACTGAAAACAGATTATGACCGAGGCCTTCCACATAGTAAACCCCGCTAATTTCGATGTTCCCATTGACATAGTCTCAGAGCCCATGATAGCTGCGAAGTGATCATTCCTGAACCCGACAGTGCCAATGAACTTTGCAATAAAGTTTGATAACAGTTTAAGATTGCCTGTCATGTGTCGGAACATCCGCTATCAACAATCGAGAGAATGATCAGATCACCCGTGCATTACACACGCATCTACAGATGGAATAGAAGTAGATTTGGAACCCGAAATGTTAGAGGGTTCCGTAGCTGTTATAGTAGATATACACACATCAATAGCTTTAGGTATCCACTTAAATCCTAGTGTGTTATATATCCATTTCGGCCATCTATAACTACTCTTTGCTTTAGTCTTAGTGAATGCACTAGGTGGTACTACATTCCTAGGAGGTGAAACTGAGCTACAGGGACAGCAAAGCGTTTCTTAGAATCTAAAGAGGGCGGTCTACCAAGAACAGACTTAGAAAGATTAGTGGGCCTAGAGGTATTCGGTTCTTAGGATTCCTTAAACGAGAGATGATAGCTTTAGCAACACATTTATCATGGCAATCGGAATTCATACTTTTACCACAAATAACACAAGGTGCATCGATGAATATCAAAAGTACTTTAACGGTTTAGCATTCGTTACATCACTATTTCTATTACATTTGCTGGACGCAATATCTATAGTGGAGGCAACGTGAGTCTTATTCATAGTCCTAGGGTGTTCTTCTACTTTAGCATTCTTGATTGATCTTTTCTTAGGTCGCAACTTCCTATTCTTGATTGAGTGCTCTAGGCCGTGAAGTGCGGACGTTTGGAAAAGGCTCAACTATTCTGCTTTCAAGAGAAGGAAGCACGTTCGCTACTTGTGATTTGGCAGTAGAGATTCTAGGTTCATGAGTACTAAGTGTTACTTGGGCTAATCTCTTAATGATGGTTGGCGGAAGTTGTTCATACTTTCCTAACATTTCTCTTAACTTGAGGATAGTGTGAATCGATCTTGATTTTCGACCTAACATTTCCAAAGAAAATGCATAACTTCCTTAGTGTGTGCAAGATAATGATCAAGTTCATTTGATGCTTCATCACGAGTCTTTTGAGTAAATCAAATATGACACCATATTCCTTTTAACTTTTACAAGTTCTTGTTCATATTTTGAGATTTGACACTTAAAAGACACGCTTTGATCATCCAGTTGCTCAATTTTAGGATCGAAGATTTTGCACGCGAATCGGCGATTTTGTGTTGAAAAGCAAGTTGTTGATCGTGAATATCTTTTTGACACCAATTAAGACGTATTGCATTTGAAAGTTCGTTTGACAATCGTTTGTTTTCAACTTTTAAGGACTCGACCAAGCACATTATCGTGTTCTCAACATTTACCACGTAATCAACAAAGATCAGCAGAGGTATGATCAAATGCATATGACAAAGAATTTAATAACACAACATTATGGACATCAAGGCACGATGACATCTTCCAAGAGTCGATCAACATCTTTTCTCAATTGTTTTTTTACGCTTAGTATTAGAAATAGATGTTTCGCTTTTCTAAAACGACCTTCATCACTCCAAGTTCCTTATGAAAATCCTTTTCCCAAGCAAATGCACAATTTTTCAAATTTTTAACGTTAGGTAAAAGATTTTTCTGAAAAAAATGTCTCTTTGTTCTCGCCGAGGCTTATTGAAAATGATCAATTTTGATTTCAGAATGATATTCTATCTCATGTTGTAAAATTTTGAGGTCAACCATGAAAATGTCAAAATATCTAAGAATTTTTCGATTTTCGTGTTTTGAATTTACTTCACAGATGGAAGGTAAAGGACCATAAATTTGTGCATAATCTGGTTGGGGATTAACATTAGAAGACTCTGGTGTTTTGATGATAACCCTTGGTGTGTTAGAAGAATCCGTTGGTGTGACGAAAGTGACCGCTTTTGAATAGTTAAAAGGTTTGTTGTAAACAACTTTTTCTAATTTTGATCGACTCGCGTCTTCTGCATCTAATTCCTCTTGACGATGATATTCAACAACACTCATAAATGTAATTATCAACTTTATATTCTGCACCGGAAACTTCAGGATTTGGTTTGAATGCTTTTGTTGAAAGCTTAGGTTTGTAATCCGCAAGATTCGGTCCATATCCATTTGGATTGGGTTTTAAAGTAAACTTTTCAATGGCTGTGACCGACTCGCCATGTTTGTAAACAACAATTTTAAACTCTTTAAGTTTGTTTTGCAAGCCGATGATTTCTTCAAGATGATCATCTATTCGTTTCGTTGAATGCTTTTTGTATGCAGAGAACTGTTTTTGACAAGTTAACAACTCAGCCTTAGCTTTTTGATTTTCCAAGGTGAGAGCGCTAATTTGCTTTTTATGTTCATATTTCGCATAACAAAGCATTCTTCTCGAAGCTGCTAGATCACGATCCTGCCTTTCTAAATATTTTTCGCTTTGATAAGATTTGGCAAAGGTCGCTTCAAAACCGCTTTCACGTTTTTCTTGAGTTTTGAAAAAGTTGAGTTGCTTTTGTAAACATTCAAAATCCTTGGTTAACAAAGGCATTTTGCATTTCAAGTACTGATTAATGGCATGACATTTTTCCACTATGGTCTGTTGGTCTTGTATTAAACGAGCAAAATCGGGATGAGGCAAAAGTTCGGCGTGTTCAACGTGAGTCTCAACATGATCATTCTTGAGATCCTCAAGTATAACCACGGAGTCAATTTGATTATCAAGAGAAACCTTTTGGTCATCTTGATCGTCAAATATAACTACGGGGTCTAGTTGAAAATCGCCGGAATGAGATGTGGATGACTCATTTTGAACATTCTGAGCCTTGCCGGATTCAGATGTTGGCGGAGATAGTAGATCGAGATAAATATGGTTTGTTCGTACTGAGACAAGCCATCGCTGTCATACACTGGCCTGGTCACTCATGTGTAACTCATGCATATTAGCCATCAACATAACGCATTGGCACCGCAAGTCCTCCATATCATCATCCGAGTCAAGATTTGCCATAAAACTCGTTTTGTCCGTGAGAGTTCCACCAGCTTCATTCTTAAGAGCCAAAAGAAGAGCCTCTTTGAAATAAGCACTGCCCTAGTCCTTGGCTTTGGGCATGCATTAGCCAGGTGTCCCTTCTCATTGCGCTTGTAGCATCAAGACCATTCAACCCATTCGAGCATTTCCTGTTCCACCACTTGAGCTCGATTGTTATTCCTACCCACAAAGATTAAACCCTTGACCACCGCCCATCGACGACCATAACCACGATTCTGAACTTCAACTCGCCCATTGTTCACAACAGCTTGATTCCTTGTATTAGATGAGGAACGAATACGGTTGTTGGATTTGTTGGTATAACGGCTAAAGGCATTAGCAATCATAGCAAATCCTTGTTGCAATGCTTGAACGGATCGATTCCTCATTAGCTTCAAATTTGAGCATTGTTGTTGTTGTATGGAACCAATTGAGTTTGTTGAGTTGGAGGTTGTGAAGGATCATGTGGTGTGATTGTAGCAGTTGGTTGAGTTGCTGGTTGAGGAGAATAACTTTTTTGAGCATATAAGGCAAGTTGTTGATTTTCTGGATGTGTCGGTGGAGCAATTTGAGCACGGAGAATCCTTTCCCTATCAACTTCCTTTTCATGAGGCTTCAAGTAATCGCACAACAATCCGTAGGTAGACTGATGCATGTTTTTCGCTTGACGGAGAAAAATGACATACTTCTCCCATTCAGGGACCAAGACTACTCAGGAACTTAGTATTCACCGCAATTATTGGCATGATGATGTTGTGTTTATCCAAATCATTGATGATGTCTGAAAATCGATGATGATAGGACTTAAGTGTCTCTCCGTGTTCAATCATGAAGTGTTCATAAGCCAAGTAAATTTTGGATTCCAAATCTTCCTGATTGAGTACAGATCCTTCCATAAGAAGATCTAATATGATCCCACATTTTCTTTGCAGTCTTTTGAGCATCAACACTACGAAGAATTAGGTTTGGTAATCCTAGGAGGATATATTCCATTGCAAGCTCATCGGCTTCATAGTGTAGAAGTTCTTGAGGATTCAAGTCCGCAATAGAGCAATGTTCGTTTGTTCATCTCTTGGTGGAATGGCATTTGGATCTCCGGGTACAATGACAAGAGGCATCTCAAATGGAACTTCCAAGATAACCTTCTTTAAGAACTTTCCATGTGGCTTCTTTAGATCACAAAACCTAAAGAACCTTATCACCCATTGATCGTAGTTTCCTCGGAGTGAGCATTGAGGTCTATCAAGTGATCCAAACCTCATGAATTGATTGTTGGCTGCTTAAAGTTTCAAACATCTTTGCAAACCAAGTGGGTTACCTCATAGTGATCCTTGATGGATGTTGATTAAAGTCATTTGTGTACGGTTGAGCTTGAAGACTTGGTGGTGGTTGAACCATTTGAGGTTGTGGATTTGCAAGCAGTTGTGGAGTATGTTGGTGGTTAAATTGTTGTTGATAAATTGCTTGTTGTTGATTCCATTGTTGATGTTGTGGAGTTAGTTGTTGTTGACGTTGAGGATGAAGATAAGTGTAAGGGAAATAGTTAGAGTATGGTGGTTGTGACATTATGAAAACTTGTGTTGGTAAAAATGGATCTTTGTAGTCGAATGAACCTTTGTTGATGATGTGTCCTTAGGCGTAGAAAAGACAAGAACCAAGTAGCACTTATGCGTAAAAACACCAAAGTTACGCTTAACAATAAGGAGTTACGCGTAGGATTTAGCTTACGCGTAAGTAGGGAAAAACACTAAAGTTAGGCGTAGACAAAAGTTAAGGCGAGGATTTTATTATGCGTAAGACTAGGCTTAGGCGTAGGAAAGATCTTAGGCGTAGGATTTCTACGTGTAAGCTTATGCTTATGCGTAATTTTAGGTTTTGCTCAAATGATCTTTACACTATCACAATGCAAAAGATATCCAAAGTCGACGTATTTTCAGACTTATCCAAGTAAGAAAACACGGAATAAACCACGAAAATGAAGATCAAACCAAGGAAGCACTTACGCGTAGTTTTAGGGTTTCACTACGCGTAGGTTTACTCGTAAATATGATTTTGTCCAAAAGTGTTTCTAAACCAGTTTTTGTGTGATAAAATAGCTTCAATAACACCAAAATACACAAAAGTGTGAAACTTGATGATCCAAAGCCCTTAAAACAGATTCACAGTAGGATAGAACCCTCATTCAAAACTCAATAAAATAACTATCCACGCATAAAGTTTGAAACTTTTTGCCAAAAACAAGTATTTTAACACCTTAAAACATTGAAAGTACAAGAATCTTGATTAAAAGTGTAAAAACAAGTTTTTAAGCGAACCAAAGTGTCACTCACTTTTACGCGTAAGACCAAAAAAAACCTTCAAAAACAAACTTGTTCACCCAACTATTTGGCGATTGATACCACTGTTAGGTCACAAGGTTTACCACACAAGCTTATAAGAAAGATAGAGAGGCGATTGAACAAGATATCACACACACACACACACGAGATAATAAGACCGGTTATGCGTAGAGTGTTTGTGAAAGAAATAACTTGAACAACCAACCTTCAAATGAAGGTTTACATAAGGTATTTATAGGAGGGAAGCTAGGGCAACACTCCTAGTTCCCTTCCTTTCCTTATTGGGCTAGGCCTAGGCTTATGGGCCTTCTACATAAGCCTAAGGCTAATAACAAACATAAAGGCCATAGTAAGCTAACTATTAAATATGAGTAACTAACACTTGAATAAGGTGTAGGAGTGATTCCAACATTTATCTATCATCATTCAACACAAACAATCAAATAGATTGACATAAGTTGATCTAAATAATTTAAAACGAAGTTTTAATCGGTAAAACTATTCAACCCCCCCCCCTTATAGTTTTCCACAATATCAACAACATTCCTCTCACATATGATGTTCTCTCAACTCCCAAAAAAAAAATTCACAAGAATCATCCTCTTGATAATGTGATTGGCGATGTGCAGTCTGGTATTAAAACCAAGAAACAAACACAGAATGCAGATTAACAAGGATTTCTTATGGTTGTATATGAAGAAAGAAATCATGAAGAAGAAAACATATGTTTCTTTGGATGTTTCCTCTCCCAGATTGAACCTAAAAATGTACTCAAAGCTTTGGAGTAAGAAAGCTGGGTGGAAGCAATGCAAGAAGAGCTCTTGCAGTTCAAATTCAGAAGGTTTGGGTTCTTGTAGACTTACCTAAGGATGTGAGGGTGATTGGTACTAAGTGGGTGTTCAGAGTAAAAATAGATGAAAGAGGGATTGTAATTAGAAATAAGGCAAGGCTTGTAGCTTAAGGTTATACACAGGAAGAGGGAATTGACTATGAAGAATTTTTTTCACCTGTAGCTAGGATTGAAGCAATAAGGTTGTTCTTAGTCTATGCTTCATTTATGGGATTTATGGTATATCAGATGGATGTCAAGAGTACCTTTTTATATGGTACAATTGAAGAGGAGGTTTATGTCTCACAGCCTCCAGGTTTTATTGATCCTGATCATCCAAACAAGGTGTACAAGGTGGTGAAAGCTCTTTATGGACTACATCAAGCACCAAGGGCCTGGTATGAGACTTTAGCTACATATCTATTTCAGAATGGATTTCAAAGAGGCAAGACTTATCAGCCTTTGTTCATCAAGAAGTACAAAGGAGATATCTTGATTGTACAGGTTTATGTAGATGACATTATTTTTTGTGCTACAAAGAAGGAGATGTGCATAGAATTTGAGAAGCTGATGCATGAGAAGTTCCAAACGAGTTCCATGAGAGAACTCACTTTCTTTTTGGGGCTACAAGTGAAGCAGAGACCATATGGTATATTTATCAGTCAAGATAAATATGTGGCTGACATTATGAGGAAATTTCAATTTACAAATGCCAGAGTAGCTAACACGCCTTTTGAGACTGAGAAACCTTTGGTGAAAGATGATTCTGGAGAAAACCTCTTCAGAAGCAATTCAGCAACAATATTGCTATTGCTCTCATCTGCTTATCTACAAACAGGACTTTTAATTTTTCAAAATTAATTTTTGAGGGTATGGTGAAGAATGACAAAAGCAAAACAAAATCTCTCGTGTATCCAAGATTAATCCAACTGATTTTGAATAAAAAACCTAATGAAATCAAACTCATAAAAGAATTTATCCAACACCTAGCCTTACTTCAAAACTTTTCAGTAATATGGCTATGGCTTCCAAATTGTTTCATGGGATTGAAGTACCTCTTTTTAATGAAATGTTGGATCAAATTCAAACTGCTCAGGGTGAAGGATCAGCAATCCTAGCTGAGTCCCAACACACACCCCCTATTGTTGTTCCATCCTCATCCCATATACCAACATTTTCATACATCTATTAGAGGAAAACAAGAAAGGCCACTGTGGTATCTCAGCCCAGTGTTCCTACTCAGACCACTGTAGTAGATGAGACTGCCTCTGGCAGAGTGGAAGAGGCTGGCACTACTATCTCAGGCTTAGTAGCTGGACAGGACAGTGTCAACATAACTAAGACCTCAACCTTGGCAACATCTAATGTGCCAAGTCCTCCTGGGCTTGATACAGGTGATAGAATCCTAAGCCAAATGGAAAATATGGGTGGCTCAGTTGATGTTCCTAGTCCACCTAGGAATGAGACTGATTCTATGCCTTATGATGCACCTCTCCTAGAAGGTCACACATCTAGAAGTGTTGAAGGCAATGTTAAACTTAATGAATTGATGGCTATCTGTACAGCTTTGACAAGAAAGGTGATTACTCTGGAGCAAGACCTCAAAGACACAAAGAAACTTTATGCAAAAGTTTACAAAAAATTGGTTGTGAAGGTGAAAAAGTTGCAGGAAAAGGTCAAAGCTCTTAAGGCAAAAAGGAAGGAAACTGAAGCTAAATCCCCAAGTTCTAATGATACTGATGATGATTAGGGTGATTCTCCCAAACAGGGGACGAAAATAGATGCAGACACTCAGGGGAGGAAATTGGACTTTAATCAATATCTGGGTGAAAATTATCAAGATTTAGGTGGTGGTGATGATCAACAACAAGGGTCTGAGCCAGTTGATATAGATGCACCTACAGAATTAGTAGATGTGGATGAAGACATTGGAGATACTGCTACCAGTTCTAAACAGCCAGAAGGTACTGCTACCATTACTGAAGTTACTGCTGGGCTTGTTGAGCAAATGATAAACGTTTCAAGACAGATGGAGATAGCAGTACAAACAACATAATAGAAGGCAAGCAACTTATTTCGTACTGCTAGGTTTGAAGAAGGTACTGCTAGTGATGCTGCAAGAACTGTTGACAAGGGAAAAGCTCCAATGACTGTAATTGAGCAACCACAAAAGAAGGTCAAGAAACATGTTCTTCAACAGATTGATTTTGATGAAGAGGTTGCCAAGAGAGTTCATGAAGAAGAGGTTGCCAGGTTCATGGAAGAACAAAGGGTTATTAAAGAAAGAGAGGCTAGTGATGAGCTTGCTGCTAAACAGTTATATGACCTACAAAGAGAAAAAATTCTTGAAGCAGACAAAGAAAAAGCTTTAAATGAGTTGATTGATATTATCAGGAAGGGTCAAAGAGATAAGAGATTTGCAAGACCTACACCTCCTACAAAAGCTCAGATCATATACCGGATGAAGGAGTATCTCAAGCATCAAGATAACTGGAAAGCAAGTCAACTGAAGGGGAAATCAAATGCTGAGATTGAGAGGCTGTACTACAATGCATACTGAAAAGTACAGATCTTTATTCCAATGAGTGAGTAGGAAAAATTTTCAGGAGCAAAAAGGTTTGCCACAACTATAGAATCTGACGCCTCAAAGAAACAAAAGCTAGATGAAGATGATAACAAGAGACTAGATCAGCTGGTCATTCAAGAAGATGCAGTTGATGCAGCTCCTTTGAATGCTAAATTTCCCATCATTAATTGGTAAATAGAGTTTGATGGCCATAAAAATTAGATTGAGCTGTCAAGATGAAATGGCTTCAAAGGAAGATATCCAACTTTTGGCTACATGCTACACTTTATTTATAGAGAATATCTGAAAGCTTTATGGAAGATAGTCAAATTTAGATTTGGATCAACAAGACCCACATGTACTTTAAATGTTTCTATCTAGCATGCTCTAAGATGCATGTTTGAGCCAGATGCAAATGATCATTGGTGGGAAGACTACATGGTGAAGAGCTGGAGACTATATCAGTACTGTAGAGTGCATGTAGTGGAGTTAAGTAAAAGTTGGGTGTACATGCTAGTAGACAAAAATTATCTACTTTTAGCTTTGGTGGTAACTCAGATGTTAGACAACAAACTTACTACTTATGCTAAGAAGGGCACTCCTATGGCTTACAAGCTTCTGAAGAAGATAGACGAGATTGCTCAGAAGAAGTAGTGTGTTTGAAATAATCCCACCAGCTTCAAAAGAGTTTAATTCATGAAACTTATTGATTTGTAGTGGAATCATAAGTTTAGGGGAGGATTGTTGAGAATTAAATGTACCAGTACTAATAGATTTAGTACTGCCAAGCATACAGACAGGAACTATTAAAGATAACACTAGCAGTACTAACTGACTTAGTACTGCTAGAACATATTGTTTGTAATGCTTATAAGATGTGTACGCGTTTTGTATTTATAGAATAGATATTATGTATATCGTATACACATATAGTTTGATAGTTATCTTGTACAGGACTGCTTGTGCTATGAAAGGAGGTCCTAGGTTAAATGTTCTATACGTATCTTTTGTTAAGCTTGAAGGTTGTTATCCCTAGTGATAGTTGAGATCACTCGTATTATAATAAAAAATATTGAAGGGTTTAGTTATAACATTGTTTACTGTTTCATTCATTCACTTATACATCAAGCAATACTAATCTTCTAAAGAATCAAGTAGTAGATTCCCCATACTACTTGGTATATCCTCAAAGTATCTACAACACAAGTCTCGAGTGTTTAGATCCTCACAAAAGCTTTTGCTTATTGTTTCTGGCTTAGTTAGGTCCCTTAGTGCTTATTAGGATTAGGTATTAAGATTTGATTAGTTAATTAGCTTATTCTAGTGCTCATCAGTTGCTTAAAAGTCTTAGTTCTTAATTTTGTTTAGTTAGTAAGCTACTGAGCTAATCAGCTTATTTCCAGCTTATTTTAAAAGATATAAAATTTTTGCTTATTTCCAGCTGATTTACAAGTTTCATAAAAAAGTTTAGCAAAAATAAAAAAAGTTGGAAGCAGGAAAGCCAAGGGTGAGCCAGGCTCGGACCCTGGACCTCAACCAGCCTCAACCACCTTAACACACACACCATAACCATTTGCGCCCTGGGGACTTACATTCCCAAGGGTGCATTGGTTTTTATTTAACCAACATTTGCAGTTTTAGCTACTTTCTCCTTTTAGCTTATTTCCAGCTTATGCAAATAAGCTGGTGATCCCATTTTATTTTTCTTAATATATGCATTTCTTAAAATACTTTTCCTAAGTTTTTCAGATTTTTCTTATTTATTTTAGTACTTTTAATAATTATTTAAGATTAAATATGATTTTAATTCATAATAAATAAAATAAAAATAAAAAAATCTAATTCTTTTTTCTAAAATTATTTTTAATCATTTAGGACTTTTAGAAATTAAATTTGCACTTTTAGGGTTAAAATTTGATAATTTAGGTTTTCAAGCTCGTTAAGTTCCCGTTAAGGGCTCGTTAAATATCTCAACTATTCAATCGCACGATCACGAACCAAATCCGATTTTCTATTTAACACTTCGTTGGGACATAAACGACCCTTGATATCAATTACTTCCGGAAATATATATAATTTTACTTTCTTTGACCGTTTGGGATTTTCACTCTCGGTTAGAGAGCGAATTGACTAATTGGTCGGTTGAGTAACGTTATTACATATATATTATATATATACTTTGAAGCGAACACCAAGCCCCTAAAAGAGATGATGTTTATGTTTTGGACATGCCAACCTTGACTCAGAATGGAACTTGTCTTTTTACTAAAGCCATTGAAACCATGAATTGGCTTTGGCACAAAAGACTGTCCCATTTAAACTTCAGAAATATAAAAAACCTTGCAAAATAAAACAAAGTCCTTGGCCTACCATCCCTTCTGTTTTCAAAGGATAAACCCTGCTCAGCCTGTGAAAAAAACATCATAGAGCCTCCTTTAAAATAAATCAAAATTTCTCAATCAAAAGCTGCCTTCATCTCCTTCACATGGATCTTTTTGGATGTCAGTCCAAGATCTATTCAGCATGAGAAGTACACCCTGGTCATTGTTGATGAGTTTTCAAGATATACATGGGTATACTTCCTCACCAAAAAGAGTCAGGCAGCTGAAACAATCATGTCCTTCATTAGGAAGATTGATAATCAAAATGACATCAAATTCAAACAAATCCGTACTAATAATGGTACTGAATTCAGAAATCGTAAGCTTGAGTGTTTCTGTGTTGAAAAGGGAATATCCTAAAATTTCTCATCTCCCTATACCCCTGAAAAAAATGGGGTAGCTGAAAGGAAAAACAAAACACTCATTGAGGCTGCAAGAACCATGTTAAATGGTTCAGTGTTGTCTAAGCATTTTTGGACTAAAGCAGTCAAAATTGCCTGTCATACACAAAACATGTCAGTAATTGTCAAAAGACATAACAAAATACCCTATGATATCTTCACAGGAAGACTCTCTGACATCAGCTATTTCTAAAGCTGATGATGGTTATTTCTTAGATTACTCACTAATGTCTAAAGCATTCAGGGTGTTCAACACCAGAAGACAACAAGTTAAGGAAACCTTTCATATAACCTTTGATGAAAGCACTAAGGGAATCAGTTATTCAAACACCTCTGTGGAAGAAATAAGAATTGATGACTCATCAATATATTCTCCTGATGAATATCATCCTGAAAGAAATTCCTCTACTCAGTATTAGGCTGATGCTGATGTTTCTTACAACATCATTCCCCACAATCTTCCCCAACCAACTATCAGTGAATTCATTGATATTCAAAAAGTCCCCAATGGGACATATCACACTGAATAAAATGTTCAAAAACCTGAGATTCCCTCTGTTCAAACTAAAAAAGCTAAAACCCAAAAGCTTGTTGAATCTCAGGCTATCATCAATGAATCTCTAGCTACTGAAGTTGTTCCTCAAACCCTTGAAACCTAAACAAGCTCATATCCCATACCCCAAGATAACTGGACAAGGTCTTAGGACATTGAACTTGTTAACATCATTGGAGAACCAACTGAACGAATGCTCACTAGAAGCATGACTGCTAAGTTAACTGCTGCCTTAGCTAATGAGTGTTTGTTTGTTAACTTTCTCTCTGATGTTGAACCAAAATCAGTCAAAGAAGCCCTGAAATGCCCAAGTTGGGAACAAGCCATGCAAACTGAACTAGAAAATTTTTACAGAAACAAAGTTATGACTTTAGTCAAATGTCCCAAAGATGTTCTAGTCATTGGCATGAAATGGGTCTTCAAGAACAAGACTGGTGAAAATGAAATAGTCATTAAGAACAAAGCTAGACTTGTTGCCAAAGGATACAATTAACAAGAAGGAATTGACTATGAAGAAACATTTGCTCCTGTTGCTAGAATGAAAGCCATCAGGATCTTCATGCATATGCAACATACATGGAATTCAAAGTATACCAAATGGATGTCAAAAGTGCATTTTTTATTGATATACTCCAGGAAGAAGTTAATATCCAAAAACCCCTGGATTTTAAAGTAAGTTTTCTGACTATGTTTGCAAGCTTTACAAAGCCCTCTATGGACTGAAGCAAACCCCAAGAGCCTGGTATGAAACTCTCTCAGCCTTTCTTATTCAAAACAAATTTGTCGGCGAAAAGATATAAAACACCTTGTTTATCTATAGGACAAAAGGAGATGTTATACAGGTCCAAGATATGTTGATGACATAATATTTGGCTCAAAAAATTGCAAACTTTGTAAACAGTTTGAGTAACTAATGACAAAGGAATTTGAAATAAGTATGATCGGAGATCTCACATACTTCCTTAGACTTCCATCAGTCAAGAGATGTACACTAGAAATCTCTTAAAGAAATATGAGATCTTTGATTGCTCTTTTGTTAAAACTCCCATGGTTCCTCCAAACAACTTAGGGCCTGACCTTGCAGGAAAATCAGTGAATTAATCTTTGTTTCGTGGAGTAATTGGCTCACTGATGTATGATAACATCAAATAGTCCTGAATATTAAGTGTCAATTTCCCCCAATAATGCTCGTATTTTATATCATTTATATGGATTTACGCTTGTTTTCCTCTATATTTCACTTCGGGTACATTACGAGCATTGGAGCTAATGAGATGCGGATTTGGAGAGTTTATTGAAGACATATGATAGTATGCCCATTTTGAAGATGTTACGGCGTAACTCTCCTCTCACATTACTCCGAATGAGCGTGGCTCAAAAAACCAACTAAATTGAAGATTACGGCGTAACTCCCTCATAGGATTACGTCGTAACTAATTAGGTCAAATGATGTTCCGCGCCGCTGCAAGCTACGCAGTAACTCATTCCACAATTAAGGCATAACCATGATTTATTAAAGATACGGTGTAACTCATTCCTGATGTTACGCCTTAACTAGCTTTTCCAGAGCATACAGAGCCATCTCTAAGGGAGAAATCACTCCCCTATGATAAGCATTAGCAATTTATCATTTCTTTACTTTTAATTCATGTATTTTGATATGTCTAACATTGAATCGATTGTTTTAGTTAATATGAGCTGCTAAGCACCTTTGGTGCTAGCCTAGTCATGATTCCTTGATTTTTTTGTTTATGTTTACATTGCTTCCCTATTATTGTTTCTAGTGTATGCATGCATAGTTTGTTGGTAGCTACCCTTGTTTCGGTAGTTGAATGGCGGTAGTGGCTAGTTTCTTAGGAGATATGACCAACTGACCCTAAGTAGGTAGACTGAGTGGGAAGGGAAAGAATTGGCCAACTAACGACCCTTCTTTGCTTGTGCGATTTGACCAACTGATCACCTACCGTTTTAATGAACTTAAGAAGTTAGGGATGAGTGTTTAAGATGCTAGCACCCGGGCACTCATTGTTATGAATCTTGCATGTAGCGAAACTTAATGACTTGGCTTAGGGGACTAAAAACAACTGGGCTTACAAGGGTAGTAGCTTGTTCTCCAGTGGAAGCCTTTGCTGATAGGTTAGGACGAACTGACCAAATGTTGTCCTAGCGAATTTTACCCCCACTTGAAGAAATTGGAAGTAATTAAACATGAACTTAACTTGATAGAAAGAGTAACTAGGTTAGCACACTTCTCCTCTATTGATCACAACCCTCGCCTTTATTTGCTTTCTTCTATTTCCCTGTCTTTAGTTATTAATTAATCAATTCAACCTTAAAATATGTGACACCTAGACTTAGTTAAAATCCGCACACATAGCTCTTGGGACGACCTCGGTTTTACCGAATACTACACTACACACGACCGAGTATACTGCCCATTAGTGCATTAGGGTAGACCATAGGTATAACCGGGACATTATAAATATTAAAACCTGGTCAGTGAAACCTGCATCAAGTTTTTGGCGCCGCTTTCGGGAAGTTATATTAGGATTTTCGTTAAGTCTTTCATTTTTGTTTTGTTTTAAATTTTCTCAATTTCTTACGATCTTTTTCAAGTTCAAGTACCATGGAAGTTGTCAACATTGATGACCTCACTCTTGAGGAATATTTGGCTTTGACAAGAGAAGAACAAGGACCGGGGATCGTTAGGCCGACCATCACCGAAGATGCTCAATTTGAGATCAAACCACAATTTATGAGGGAGTTGCGTGCAAACCCTTTCTCCAGAAGCATTAGTGATGATGCTCATGAACATGTGGACAACGTGGAATACATTGTATGCCTATTCAAAATTCCAAGAGTCTCAAATGATGCTGTCATGTTACGTGTGTTCCATATTTCTCTAACTGGAGCTGCTAAAACATAGGTTGATCGATTACCTGCCGGGACAGTTAACACCTGGTGATAAGGATTTAAAATGTACACTTTTAATGGGTCATTTAAGCCCTTAATCACCCACTTTATTATCTGTTACTGCTTAATTTCGTTCCTTTTCACTTTTCAGGTCTCGTGGAAGCAAAATGTTGGAATGATGCATATTTGGACGAAAAGGAGTGAATATATGAAGAAAATGGCTAAGTCAAGATCGAAGACACTCAAGCTGACGGCGTCCCAACTAAAGGGCGACGTCGTCCCTCTCTGTGGATTTAATTAAAATACACCTAACGAATCAGTAGACTTTTTGCTAAAATACACCTGACGGCGCCAGGCTTTGAAGAGGAAGGGCGTTACTAAGACTTTTCATCTCAGACGGCCCAGATCCAGAATTAGACAACGTCCCTACTGAAGCCCGACGGCATCACAAGTACAACTTGACGCCGTCCCAACGATAACTTGGCCAAGACGAAAACCCTAATGACGGCGATCTGACGGCATCCCACCTATAAGGGGACACCGTCGCAAGTGTAAATCTATATATAGAATTCGATTTTTCAGTTTTTAGAGAGGTAGACTTGTGGAGTAAAAACCCTAAACGTTTGTAGTCCAACTTGGACAGTATCTTAGGGTCCCAAACCCTATTTTACACATAAAGATAAGTGTTTTAGTCTGTGGACAACTAGAAGGGGGTTGAATAGTTTTACCAATTTAAAACTTCCTTATAAATATTTAGATCGACTTATGTCAATCTATTTGGTTGTTTATGTTGGACGTTAATAGATAGATATATAAACGTGTAATGAAAGATAAAGAGTAAGAAGCACATCACCACAACACAAGTATTTATAGTGGTTCGGCTACAAGGACACCTTCCTTGCCCTACTCCACTCTCCGAGTCACCTACTCGAGAGTTCGTAAACACTACACCAACTCCTTATGGCGGAGAAGCCTTCACAACGTCGCTTAACCATTTTCCGGTACAAAGCTAAATACCGAGTTCCTTCACACCAAGGCGAACCACACCTAACACAACGTCGTCTACCCTTTATACGCTGCTAGGCTAACCACCGAGTTCTTTCACACCAAGGAGAACTAGTCCTATCACAACGTCGCCTACCCATTATTAGGTACTAGGCTAAGCACCTAGTTCCATTACTATGGAGGAACTACTACTCTTCACAACACAACACCTAATATCAAGGAGATCCTCTCCTTGTTACAACACCATTAAGGATATCACCATCCTTAGAAATAAACAAATACTTATATGTATAACGATGCACCTCATCGATTATACGACCTAGGCATTCTTCCCAAATGCCACTTGATTTGATTCTTGGGCATCCTTCACTAATGCCTTTGACACAACGATTGGCACCCTTCACTAATGCCTTCGTCTTGACACCTTTAGCATTCTTCACTAATGCTTTCGTCTTGACACTTTCGGCATCCTTCACTAATGCCTTCAACTCAACATCTATGAAGAAAGAAAGAACTATCAAGAAGAGAACCTTAGTTGTCTTGATGATGACGAAGCATGGCAACTCATAGACTTGAGCTTGCTCGTCTTCAAGAAGTGGTGATCTCGCCTTTAAGAGGAACCTAGAGAATCACACAAAAACAAAAGACAAACTACATAGATCACTTGGATCTGAGGTTAGAGGGTTATAATACTTGGGGAAGTATGTGTGTAAAGTGGTGAGTAGAAAGGAAGAAATGGCTCTCTATTTATAGAGGAAATTTTCTACTGTTCCCCAGATCCCGCGGATCCCTCCCACAAGGGATCCGGCTAGCACAAAGCTAGGGATCCGTGGGACGCTCCTCTTTGCCCATGGGTATTTTTGGTTATGGGTCATGGGTCATGGGTTATGGGTTGATCCATGGTTTTCTTTCTAGATACAATGTATCTCAAGGATACAATGAACTTGGTTAAGTGGTATATATAAAACCATGGGTTATGGGTCAATACCATTTGCTAGTTTTTAGCCATTTAGTATATACTTGTTTTTACCCATTTTAGTATATACTTGTTTTTACCCATTTTTGTATACTTAGTTTATGCTAACCCAATATGTAAACACTAGTTGTTGTACATATGTATCTAAATCATAAAATCACTTATACTTGTTTTAGTGTTTTATGTGAAAACGTAAGTGTGTTAGGAAACTTTTGACTCAAACTATTTACGTATTCTATTTGTTTCGTTAAAATGATTTTACGTTTGTTATCGACAAAACATTAGAAGATCATAAAATATAAATAAACGTTTTTACGGCTTATTTGTATTAAAAATCTCCCCCTTTTTGTTGATGATAAAACATAAAATTATTTTAAGAAAATCTAAAATTCGTAGCAAATTTGAATTAGTAGTTTTTACTTTCTTCTCCCCCTTTTTGTCGAAACAAAAAGTGTTAAAAGAAACCAATACAATTTTTATGGGAAAAATATGTAAAAATGTAAAGAGAGCAAGTGACGGGAATGGTACTCGTCTTAACTCCCCCTTGACGAGTACCATTTGAGATGATAAAGCTAGGGGGAGCTTTGTGTCAAACGATATTGCAAAAACATTTGCAACTTAATCCGATTTTGGATTATACTTCATGACACCCCATTGCAACTTTGCAATCTTCAAGGGGGAGCACGTTTTCGTCACTTAGACGAACCATTTGCAAACATATTTGCAAACACAATTAGTTTATTTTACGTCATGTCCTTGACGCCCTCTCAAATGGATATTCATTCAATAAAAACAAGAGATGATCAAACAAATCTCTAAAACTAAGAGAATGAACTAGCCATACAAGTGCTACTAATGCTAATGAGTTACCTAAACTCAAGATTCAACTAAAAGCTTAATGATGATCAAGGATGAGATAAGTTTCCTAAACGTTCTAAGTTTGAGCTTGTGACTATGATGCTCATAGTAGTTTAGGCTTGTTGACCTCTTCGAAACGTTCGAGGAGGTGATAAAACATGAAACGTTGCTCTTCACGTAGTTCATGTATCAACCTTTCAACATGTTTACAATGATAGAATTCCTTGTCATGGTTTTGAATTTCTTGAAGTGGAAGTTCAAGTGAAGTGGGTTGAGGATCTTCAAATGAAGAAGGAATTGGTAGAGGCTCATTAAGTGATGGCTCTACAATGTTTGAGGGTGGAGGTAAAGAAGCATCAACTTCCATGTGGTCGGGTGGTTGACTTTGATGTCTTCTCATAATCCAAAATGGACTATTGGGGGGAATGAGAAAGTTTGATATTGGATCAAGTGTTGATTCAACATTTTGATTTTGTTGCCCAACCTTTTAAAGTGAGTTTGTTGGTAGTGGTGGAAGGTGAGATGGCCAAGGAGGTAAGTCTTCTACATTGTGAGAATGTGGAGATGATTGTGAGGTGGCTCTAGGCACCAATGATGTTGGTTGAGTTGGGGAGGGTATGTTTGGTTTGGTAGAGTTTGGTGATGAAATCCTAGTGGGAACAATTTTCTTGGGGATTAGTTTGATTGGTTTCCTTGGTGTAGGAGAGATCCTATCATTAGTGGACTTAACCGGAGATGATTCGGTTGAGGAAACTTCGTGTATGATCCTAGCAAGTTTCTTGGGTGGTTCTTGAGTGGATGAGTTAGCACTAGGAGCCTTTCTCATGATGAAATGACTAAGGAAGATGGTTGTAATTGCTGATAATTGTGTTTGTGTTTGATGACTAAAGTGTTCTTAGCAATATGGCTTAGAAAGGGAAGAGCTTGGCAAGTGCATTTAAGACTTAAGCCACTAAGATTCTTAGAGATGTGATGATTAACATGCACAAGGTTGAAGTTCAGAGTTTCACTGATCTAGGAACTCATTTAAGATGAGATGGAGTGTTTGAGTTAGGAAGATGAGTTGAAATGATTGTTTTAGCAAGGTTTGACGTAAACTGTTACCCGGATACCACGGTTCCCTAACTTGAGGGATCCGTCTAGGCTAATCCTAGGGATCTGGATCTCAGCAGTTATGACAGGTTAGAAATCAAGTTTCTAAAAGCTAGATCCTATATTATTTTGAGTGTTTTAGTCCTCTTTAAGTTCCTAAGATGAGGGTACACTTGAATGATTTAGAGTAATGAGTGTTGTAGCAAATGATTGCTTTTTATGGAAGGAAGATGGGACTAGATGACTACCAATGGATGTTCAAGGATAACACTAAGGGTTTTGGTGGTGTCAAGTCATAGTAAATGATCCTAGAGATCAGATTTTAGCTTGAGGTGAAATTTGAAAAATCCTTAAAAATTACAAGAATTGAAAAACTAATTTTTGACCCACTTTGAGATAAAGATGACTAGAAACAATTTCCTAAAATTGTTCAATATGTCCACTTAGGTGTTTTGAAAGATAAGAAACAATTTGTGAGTGTTGAAGCGGAAATATGGTGAGTTTTGATGTGTTGATAAATCAAGAGGTATTTTGACTAATATCGTAAGTAAGCCATAAATGAGTCTAAGTCTTTCTCATCCTCGAAGTGGACTTAGTTGGGTCCTAATATCATATGTTTAGCTAATGTGATGTTATCTAGAATGTTATCTTGATGTAAGGGATGCTGTATTGCTGATCTGATGTCACGGATCCCACGATTCCCTCAAGGGAGGGATCCGTCTAGGCTAATCCTAGGGATCCGGCATCTGCAGATCAGAATCTTCACAGAATTGATGTGCAGATATTGCACACTAATAAATCGTTAAGCTAAGCAATAAGAATAAGCATGTCATCACAAAGCACCACTTATAAAAACATGATAAAGTAATAATATCCAAATTACCACAAACCAAAGTGCTAAAACGTAATCATTCATACATAAAATAAAAGAAAATAAACATATTCCTATTGTCTCTTTCGTCTATCCTTTCTTTTCCTTTTTGACGGCTTAGTGAGGTTGTAAGCAAGGTTTTGAATCATGCCCCTTAATTGTTTGAATTCCGCGGTTTCGTTTGGAATGGTTGGAAGTTGTTCGTAGTAATCAAAGGGTTCCAATTTGATGTTGGCTATGGGGTCGACATCTTCTTCTTCTTCATTTTCGTCTTCTCCTTTCGAGGAGTCCGAGAGAGCTTTAGGTTTCTTTCCATTGACCTTAAAGCGTTTAGAGGGTATTTTGGTAAGAGGTACCATTACATGATCGGCAAGGAAATGATCATTGTTGATAGGGGATGGTTGCAATGCACTAACATACTTACAAAGTCCTGTTAGGAGCATACCATGTGGAAGTACCATGTTGGAAGCTTTGAATACCCCAGCCATTCTCCTTACCATGTAATAGGCGAGATTAAATGGCTTTTGATAGATAAGACAATAGATCATTTGCACAAGACATGCGTTTGGATGATCTTTGTTTCTAACTAGGCTTATGATGTTTTCCCTAAGGATTTCTTCCCATTTTCTATACATGGGATGGATTTCGAAAAGTTCCATTTGAAAAGGATTACGGTGAATGAATTTCTTGTTTCTGTCGAAATGGGATTGGTCGGCTCTTATTTTGAAAATGGTGTCTCGGATGGTTTCGGGTTCATCAAGAGGAGTATGGTACATTGGTTTAGAATCAAGTGCAAGGTTTTGAGTGTTAATTGCCCAATCTTGAGAGTACATACAAATTCCTTCACAAGGAATGCGAAGAATTTGAGCAAAGGTGTTGAGAGGAAGAGTAAAGTTTCGTGTATTGATGATGAAAGCGATTGAAATGCTATCATCAACGTTTCGAATGATCCTAATGCTTAAATAAAACTCAAAGATGAAGACCAGACAAATTTGTTCATCAATGTCAAAAAGACAATCAAAATTGATTGCCGAGAAGACTTGACGAATGTCGGTATCCTCAAGGAAACAATCCTTGATTACACGACCTTCGTGGATAAGTTGTTTTTCGAGCTTTTTGAAGAACTTGCGGTCGGTTTTTGAGAATTCCTCATTTCGATAATAATGAGTAAGGTAATGGACGGTATCATGATGATCTTGTTGAGTGGATTTAGGCATGGTTGGTCCTAAAAACACAAATTTTTTTAATTAGGAAAAATTAGTTGAGGTGGGTTTATGGTTTTGATTTGTATTAACAATGTTGTGAACACAATGTGAACTTAGTTATGTTAAAAAGCCCTTTTCCATGATTAATTTTGAAAAACCCTAATTAAACTAATTGATTAGAGATTTGTGACACCATAAACCCTAGAATAAGGATGATGAAAATTATAACAAGTTAATGTAATTACTTACAATGGTGTTCTAGGAAGGAATACTTGAGAGTATGGAATCCAACGAGGATGAAATCAGTGGTTTAGTAGTTTTTGTGTTATGTGAGTAGAGGGAAAAGATCAGTGATGATTTTTTGAAAGCGTATAGCTGAGTTCTGTTCCACGGTTCTCCCGGATCCCTTGTATTTGGGATCCGGCTAGTACAACTAGAGGCATCCAGCTACTGTGGACAGAAAAAGGGTTGTTTGGCATTATTTTTGTAGTAGACTTATAAACTATCTTACTAAAAAAAGTTTGGATGTATTAGATGAAGATTGTTTTTGGATGACGGGTTTTGATGAATCACATATCGAGGGTTCATATGTGACGACGGCGTTAGTTTGACGAATCAAAAGGAATACTATTCCCGATGATGAATAAGACGGAAAAGTGACGAAAGAGACTTCTAACGATGCTAGTAATTATTAAACAAAGAAAGCTATGAAATAAATTAAACTCATGTAACCTATCTAATGAAAATTAAAACATACCTCTATACTTCTTGGTTTGGCATAATACCAAAAATACTTCATGAGCTTTTAAAGTAATCCTTTGTACTTGGTGTACGTAAGTTGTGATTACTTTTTAGATCCTTCCTTAAATGTTGACTTCATTATTCTTTGAATAGAGATGAAGATTTTGGAGAGATTCTAGCATGAAGATTTCTTGAAAACAAAAATTGTTAGAATGATCTATCAATGTCCAACAAAATGATTTAAAAGAAAATATGACCTTTAAAAAAATCATTCTTTGTAGTTTTCAAACATACACGGATCGTATCAAGTCTTTAAAGTACAACATACTTTAAGAAACTTGGTAACGAAGCTCTGATACTAATTGTGGAAAACTAGAAGGGGGGTTGAATAGTTTTACCAATTTAAAACTCCCTTTTAAATATTTAGATCGACTTATGTCAATCTATTTGGTTGTTTATGTTGGACGTTAATAGATAGATATATAAACGTGTAATGAAAGATAAAGAGTAAGAAGCACATCACCACAACACAAGTATTTATAGTGGTTCGGCTACAAGGACACCTTCCTTGCCCTAATCCACTCCCTGAGTCACCTACTCGAGAGTTCGTAAACACTACACCAACTCCTTATGGCGGAGAAGCCTTCACAACGTCGCTTAACCTTTTTCCGGTACAAAGCTAAATACCGAGTTCCTTCACACAAAGGCGAACCACACCTAACACAACGTCGCCTACCATTTATTCGGTGCTAGGCTAACCACCGAGTTCTTTCACACCAAGGAGAACTAATCCTATCACAACGTCGCCTACCCTTTATTAGGTACTAGGCTAAGCACCTAGTTCCATTACTATGGAGGAACTACTACCCTTCACAACACAACACCTAATATCAAGGAGATCCTCTCCTTGTTACAACACCATTAAGGATATCACCATCCTTAGAAATAAACAAATACTTATATGTATAACGATGCACCTCATTGATTATACGACCTAGGCATTCTTCCCAAATGCCACTTGATTTGATTCTTAGACATCCTTCACTAATGCCTTTGACACAATGCTTGGCACCCTTCACTAATGCCTTCGTCTTGACACCTTTAGCATTCTTCACTAATGCTTTTGACACGGATGATAAGCACCTTTCACTAATGCTTTCGTCTTGACACTTTCGGCATCCTTCACTAATGCCTTCAACCCAACATCTATGAAGAAAGAAAGAACTATCAACAAGAGAACCTTAGTTGTCTTGATGATGACGAAGCATGGAAACTCATGGACTTGAGCTTGCTCGTCTTCAAGAAGTGGTGATCTCGCCTTTAAGAGGAACCTAGAGAATCACACAAAAACAAAAGACAAACTACATAGATCACTTGGATATGAGGTTAGAGGGTTATAATACTTGGGGAAGTATGTGTGTAAAGTGGTGAGTAGAAAGGAAGAAATGGCTCTCTATTTATAGAGGAAATTTTCTACTGTTCCCCGGATCCCGCGGATCCCTCCCATAAGGGATCCGGCTAGCACAAAGCTAGGGATCCGTGGGGCGCTCCTCTTTGCCCATGGGTATTTTTGGTTATGGGTCATGGGTCAGGGGTTATGGGTTGATCCATGGTTTTCTTTCTAGATACAATGTATCTCAAGGATAAAATGAACTTGGTTAAGTGGTATATATAAAACCATGGGTTATGGGTCAATACCATTTGCTAGTTTTTACCCATTTAGTATATACTTGTTTTTATCCATTTTAGTATATACTTGTTTTTACCCATTTTAGTATACTTAGTTTAAGTATATGCTAACCCAATATGTAAACACTAGTTGTTGTACACATGTATCTAAATCATAAAATTACTTATACTTGTTTTAGTGTTTTATGTGAAAACGTAAGTGTGTTAGGAAACTATTGACTCAAACTATTTACGTATTCTATTTGTTTCGTTAAAATGATTTTACGTTTGTTATCGACAAAACATTAGAAGATCTTAAAATATAAATAAACGTTTTTACGGCTTATTTGTATTAACATAGTCCATTAATTTCATTATGTATTCCATTGAATGTGTGTATGCTTGCTTGTTTAACATGTTCAGCGAAATTTCTTGTTTGTTTGGTTAGATCTATGAAACCTAGTTATTAATTATTGATTGGTTGCCTCTTATCTTAATTGTAAATGGCTTAGGAATGCACTAGGCTATCGTTGTGTTTAAATGCTTAAGTAATCTTTGCGAACATTAGTTTATGAATCACTTAGAGGATTTCGTTGTCTAAACATCCAAAGATAACCTTTATGTTAGTTTATGAAACATCTAGCGGATTTCGTAGGCAATAACCTTAAGGTATTCTCAAAGAGTTAGGGCATAAGCATTCCCTACGACCTTAGAAAACACAAAGCGTTAAAAATAAGGACGTGACAATTCAACCAACAATAAAAGATAACTAGGGAGTAATAGTATCTAGGTAAAAACATTTTTAATCATCATACGAGCACACATCAAAAAGACATAGACTACCCGTAGTATTAGATAAATAGAATAGTAGAAGTAATCGGTAGAAGTATCACCCCCAAATCCATTACCCTAAGATTTTACCCTTAGCTTTCTAAAAAAATATACAAAAGATAAAAAATAATCATCCTCAACCCCAACCTTAGCGTAGTACACTTCTTGCTAGCATTCCTATTCCCCTAGAGAACGATTTCAATACCCTAGGCTTACCCAATACTACACTACAACGATTAGGTTCACTACCTAGGGTGTTGAAAAACTTGCTCGACGAAAAGGAAGTTCCTTTAACCCCGAACGCGCCTCGTACGCGCATCACCTGGCCACTCCTAAAAAAATATTTCATTCAAAGGTATTGTCCTCCTTCTAGGACTGCAAAGCAATTAGAAGATATCCATAACTTCAAGCAGGAGGGTGATGAAACGTTGTACCAAGCATGGGAAAGATACAATGAATTATTATACAAGTGCCCTACTCACGACCTTAATAGCCAGCAAAAGGTGAACATCTTCTACAAGGGTCTAAACATCTCCTCAAGACAAATGATCGATTCTCAAAGGCCAAGTCCTGGAATGACTCCAACAATGGCTTTAGAAACTATTCAAAAGATGGTTGACCACTCTTACAAGTGGCACAATGGGAGCAATCGAGGTAAAAGTGGAAATGTGGAAGGCCTTGCAGCGATAAATAACATATTAGAAAGTCTTGGAAGAGACATGAAAAAGCTCAAGGAAAATGTGCATTCCATACAAGTTGGACGAAATGAACACGATGGCACTAAGGAATGCCCATCTAAGGAGGAAGTCAAAAGGATTGAAGAAGTGAAATATGAAAGTGGAAACCCTTTCAACAGATACAATGGTAACGGGGCCAGATACCGAGAAAAATCCCCGGGATTATATACTAGAATCAACAATAACTCTCCTAGACCAATCCTCAAAGAAATAATGAATAAACATATCGAAGAATCTACAAAGAAAAGTGATAGATCAAAGAATGGATGTTCAAGGTAAAAGAAGACACCGACATGAACTCACGGAACCAAGATGCCGCAATTAAAAACCTCGAAACCCAAATTGGGCAGTTAGCTAAAAATCTTGAGACCAGTAATGACAAAGCCATTGCATGCAAAGCCATATTTGCAAAAGATAACCCGAAGGAAGAATAGTGCACCTCTTCTATCACTAATGATCTTTGCGGGATTAAGTACTTAAAAGAAGATGAAAAATCTGAGGACGACGAGGACCTGCCAAGCCAACTTCCTGAGAAGGAACTTTATCAAAAAAGTTTTCTTCTACCATGCACTATCGGTAATCTGAAAATTCCCGCTTTACCTGAGTTGGGGGCTGGGGTAAACTTTATTTCTACTTTATTGTTTGATACCCTAAAACTTACCAACTTAAAAGAAACAACAATGGTGATTGAAATGGCTGATTCCTCTAAGGCTGTATCTAGGGGAGTTGTTCTCCTAAAAATTGGTAAATTCTTTTTTCCTACTGATTTTGTGGTTATTGACATGGGCAAACGGGAGACTTACAACTTAATTGTTGAAAGCCCTTTTCTGGCCACTTTTCGAGCGCATATAAAAGTACTTGAAAAACAAATTTCTTTGGGAACTGAAGGGGAACGAATTACTTTCAACACATAGGAACAACTGAATCCCCGATTGGAATTTTCAAAAAAGGTTGATGTTGTCAATGTTCCGTCTCTCTACCCGCCTTTATGTTGTAACCTAAGAACTAACAATTGTAGGCAAGATTTTGATTGTTGTGAACAGGAATAGGAAAAGATTATCCCAATTGGGGGCATTAAGGATGCTCCAGACCTTAACAAGCATTATTGCATCCCTATAAGGACGGAGCATGACGGATCAATAAAAGCATGGCCCTCGTGTAACCCTTTTCGTGAATTTTGTGATGGAAATATAAAGGTGGAAGAATGGACGTGCCCTCACGAGATTCAGAGACACGACATGAAATTTGGAAATTTATCCTTTGAAGATTGGTACAAGATAATATTTCGAGACTCGAACATCAATATAAGGTTAATGAAATAGCTAAAACGCGATTACAATGAATATCACCTCATTGATAAAATGACCAATCATGAAGATCAAACATAAGTGCAACGATTAAACCAATAATTGAAGACGAAGACTACGAAAAATCTTGTTTATCATTCAATGAGTCTCTCTCACAAAAATTTGGTACATACAACATCGGCAACACAACCAGAAAAAGAGTTTTTGTCGAATGGATGAATGATTGCCGCCAAGTAATGGAGGAAGTTGGCCAAAGGCCACCATAAAGCCCAGAGGCTTTGAGTCTAACTTGAAGACTCGTAAATAAAGAAAAGTGCACTTTCGGGAGACAACCCGAATTATCCCTTTCATTTGTTTTATTTCAATTCATGTTGGGTTTTGTGTTTTTGACCATTTTGCAGGAAAACGGAGAAAAGTTGTTGCTGCATGCTGAATAGGGACCTGATTTGTCCATAGTTACGGCGTAACTCATTCTTAGAGTTACGCCGTAGCATACTTTTTGTAGTAGTTCGTCTCAGAGCATTACTAATTACGACGTAATCCCATGCAATGGTTACGCCGTAGCTACAATCCTGTAGCATCTGTCAGGTTTTACATTAATTACGGCGTAACTCCTTATAGGAGTTACGACGTAACTATCCTCTGTAACACTTCTTTCTTTTTAAACACTATAACATTGTATTAGTTTTTAAATGAACTTTTTGGGTATGTTCCCTGTAAGCCCTCACGAGACTACACTCGTCCACTTGGGAGACCAAGTGGTTTAAAAGGCTTGTTGCATACCTAACTGCAACCGTGATTCCTACGAAAGTGAGTTAGATTTCTTTTTCATTTTTATTTTTCTATTTTTTAGAATTATGCTTGTCGGTAGTGTGATTTCAGGGATTGAAGTTTGCTCGTGGATGCTTATGCGAAGGCACGATTCTCTTCGTGGGCCTTCTTTCTTTTTGGAGCAAATTTCAGGGAAGTTCTCGCTCTAATTATACTTTTCTCTTCACCTTTATTTAACGCTTAGTACAAAAGGAACTTTGTACATTTCAAGTGGGGGGACGGGAGTATAATTGTCTCTTGAACATTATTTTTCCCTCTTTTTTCTAGTTTATTTTGAAAAATTATGCCATTTTTAAAATTTTGACATGTTTTTCTTAACCTAACTAGATTAGACCTTAGCCGAGCACATTATAAAACTTGATATTATATGGTGAGATTAGCCTTATCCTTTTCCTAATTTTTACCTCAAATCCACCAAATTATGAGTGTGCCGGTAGCTTGTAAACTTTAGAACTTGGCCTTCGCATCATTTCGAGACCATACACGAGGTATGTTGAGTTAGCTCAATGTATTTGGACTTTTCAGTTTAAGAAGGCAGTATTATAGGATTATCACCCAAATAGCCTATCATTGTGTGTCTATCGATTAGTCACCTCGACTTCTCGACCCCCATGTTAAACCCTTTTGTTGTACTTACCTTTAGTGCAAGATACCCCTAGATACACCCATCTGAGCCATTCCTTTCATTTTTTTCACCCAAAATAATTTTTCGTTACACCCATACACCTTAGCCTACCCTGTAGTCTTTATTTGTAATTGGGAAGTCATTGTTTGCCTAAGTTCAAGGTTCAAGTGGAAAGGTTCGGGAATCACGCTTTTGTCGACGACATATTCTTAAAAGATCATTGAAGACCCCCCAAATTCTCATATTGTTTATCTCAAGTGGGGGGATGTTATGTTTAGTTGTTATGTGAAAAAAAAATGATGAAGTGATTCTGAAAAAAAATAATAGTTATTGTTATTTATTTGATTGTAAGGTGCGAAGTAATAAGCACTATGTTATGAGCTTATTATAGATTTAGTATCGAGGAGGCCACCTCGGTCACATTTGAAGAATGGAGTTGGTAATGTGCCCATCATGACGTCCTCTAATGGCACATCTACCTGGTATTATCTTGATCCGGTTTCTTGACTTCGAAACTTGAACTTTAGATGAATGGTAAGTGGTGATGACTTGGTTATAGATTTAGACTATTTCCTTGATTTTATTTTACACCAATTTTATCCCATGTCTTATCCTACCCTTTAGTCATGAAGCGTGTCTAGGTGATGCAACGAGCAATCTTTGGTGTCTTAGCGATGGATTTGGTCATGTATCATTGATTTTTTCCACTTCGTCGTGACATGTTAGTAATGACGAATCACCCTTAAGGTTTGTCGTGTCTACCCATATTGCCTTTGAGAATTGTTTAGCCCTTAACTCTAGTGGTGGAGATTTGTGTAACCGCCAAGCTTATGATAGAATACATGCTATGACTGTGCGTTGAGTGATCACCCCAAAATTGACACTTAGAATAGTTGAGAGATTTGAGTGTTATGTTCCCATGTCGTTAGGTGTTCGGCTTTGTTTTATTCTAGCATAAAGGATTTGTAAACTTATATTTTCTAGGTAATGGGAGATATCTTTTTAGGAATCTATCTAATAAGGTCTACTTGAGGGCAAGTAGAGTTCAAGTGGGGGGATATTTGATAACATCAAATAGTCCTGAATATTAAGTGTCAATTTCCCCCGATAATGCTCGTATTTTATATCATTTATATAGATTTACGCTTATTTTCCTCTATATTTCACTTTCAGGTAAATTACGAGCATTGGAGCTAATGAGACGCGGATTTGGGGAGTTTATTGAAGATATATGATAGTATGCCCATTTTGAAGATGTTACGATGTAACTATCCTCTCACATTACTGCAATGTAACAAGCGTGGCTCAGAAAAGCAACTAAACTGAAGATTACGGCGTAACTCCCTCATAGGATTACATCGTAACTAATTAGGTCAAATGATCTTCCGCGCCGCTGCAAGCTACACCGTAACTCATTCCACAATTACGGGGTAACCATGATTTATTAAAGATACAGCGTAACTCATTCCTAATGTTACGCCGTAACCAGCTTTTCCAGAGCAAAATACGAAGAATTTGATGTTACGGTGTAAGTCTCAACTTAAGTTACGCCATAACTGGATCTGGCCTATAAATACCGCCCAAATTCCAGCATTTCTATTCATTCACTCCACTCACCAAGGGAGAAATCACTCCCCTACGATAAGCATTAGCAATTTATCATTTCTTTAGATTCAATTAATGTATTTCGATATGTTAAACATTGAATCGATTGTTTTAGTTAATATGAACGGCTAAGCACCTCTGGTGCTAGCCTAGTAATGATTCCTTGATTGTTTTGTTTATGTTTACATTGCTTCCGTATAATTGTTTCTAGTGTATGCCTGCATAGTTTATTGGTAGCTACTCTTGTTTTGGTAGTTTTGAATGGTGGCAGTGGCTAGTTTCTTAAGAGATATGACCAACTAACCCTAAGTAGGTACACTAAGTGGGAAGGGTAAGAATTGACCAACTGACGACTCTTCTTCGCTTGTGTGATTTGACCAACTGATCACCTACCGTTTGGATGAACTTAAGAAGTTAGGGATGAGTGTTTAAGATGCTAGTGCCCGGGCACTCATTGTTATGAATCTTTCATGTAGCGGAGCATAATGACTTGGATTAGGGGACTAAAAACAAATAGACTTACAAGGTTAGTAGCTTGTTCTCCAGTGGAAGCCTTTGCTGATAGGTTAGGACGAAATGACCAAATGCTGTGCTAGCGACTTTTACCCCCACTTGAAGCAATTAGAAGTAATTAAACATGAACTTAACTTGATAGGATGACTAACTAGGTTAGCACACTTCTCCTCTATTGATCACAACCCTCCCTTTATTTTCTTTTCTCCTATTTCCCTTTTTTAGTTATTAATTAATCAATTCAACCTTAAAATCTGTGACACCTAGAGTTAGTTAAAATCCACACACGTAGCTCTTGGGACGACCTCGGTTTTACCAAATAATACACTGCACACGATTGGGTACAATGCCCGTTAGTGCATTAGGGTTGATAGCCTCGCTCTTTTATAAAGATAACGTCACTTAAGTGAAATGGACTAGATATGTAATATACTTTGCCCGCAGGGACTAGTATCATTTATGTGGCAAAATTGTAATGTATAGAGCCTATAAATACCCCTCATGACTCTCCATGAGGGGTGTAGTTGATCATTAGGTGTGTGTTTGTTTCTTTGTTTAATAAAACTCATCTTGTTTTCTTCACCCTCTCTCTACTTTCTCTCACTAGGAAAGATGAATCTTTTCATCTTCTTCCACCAACCAAGACCTCCCAAAACCACATAAATCATATGCTTTTACGGTCCTACAATTGGCATCGGAGCTAGGTTGTTACTTTTATCGATTTATGTTGGTTTCGATACATGTTTTTAAACTGTTTTTGGTACTTTTTCTTGGTCAAAATTTTTTTTCCGAATATTGAGGCAAAACAGTTTTAATTCATGTTTTGTATCCTGGTCAACAAAGTTATGTGGTATATTAGCTGATATCTGTCTTGTTTCAAATTTTGTCCAAGTCAGTGTCTTTATTCATCTTATATGACATTTTTTGTTACCATATCCGTGAAGTTATGTGGTCATATGGTCAGATTCGTGCAGTTAAACAGGGTCAAACAGAAGCAGTTTTTATGCTTTTTCTGGGTTTATATGAAGCTGGACAGAAAACTTGGTCGGAAACTTCGCCGGAGCAAAAAGTCAAAGGGTCAAAACCATAAACTTACGCCTATGGATGTTTTTACGCGTATGGAATACGCTAAGAAGGTTACGAGTAAACATGCTTTACACCTAAGTAAGGTTACGCATAAGAAAGTTACTCGTAAGAAGTTAACGCGTAACTTTGACTATGTTTACGCCTATGCAAAAGTTTACGCATAAAGAACTCAAACTACGCATAACTTTGTTACGCCTAAATTTGTTTAGGCGTAAAGAGTGTAACAAAGGGTTTACGCAAAAGAAAAAAAAAGAAAAGAAGGGGAGTTACGCGTAACTGCTCATCTCTACGCATATGAAAAACACCCTTATAAGTAACTGAAAAAATGACCAAAGACTCGACCACATAATACCAAATACCAATATCAAACTTATGTGACATCAGGTTATCTCACCATCATCAGTCCACGGGTTGGAATAGCAAAGAAAAGAAAAAAAAAGGATGAAGCAACTGATTCGACTGCATCCAAATAAAAAACCTAATCTCATCTTGACTCAACAATAAACCCTCACTATCACTCCCCAACTCTCCATCTCAATCAAGGCTCAAAATGAAAATACATGATAGATCTCGGATTGGTTTCATTTTTTTTTTGCAATCTTTAAATATTGTTTTAATTGAAACTATCATCCTCACAGATCCTATTGAAGCTGAGCTTCATGGTTAATATCCGAACACTTTAAGAAGGACAAATCGATTCAGATTCATCCTTCTCTCGTTTGTTTAAAAGAAAAAATCAGAATCGAAAACAACAATAAAACCTACCTGAGACCCTTTTACAAGGACCTTGAAGCTACAAGCATCTATTATTCTTCATTCGTGCTAACAAAAAAATATAATGGTGTTCAGATTCGGTTGATAGGAGAAGCGTATTTTTTTTAGATTCTTGAGAGAAAAGTTTGGTGGTAGGCGGATAACACAAGGATATTGTGATTAGGGTAAAGTTGTATTTTAGGTTATAGTGATAAAAAATCAGTCTTATACCCGGTTATACATATCGTATGTCATTGGGTTTTTTATGATTTTAATGAGGGCCAATCGAATATGGAGTGAAAATTGTTGGATTTGGGCCTCATCTAATGGTTTATACGTGGACTGATATGGACGGGGCCCGGAGAGGTATCACCCTATGAATCTATCGTGGGCTTCAAATATGGTGTGGCTCTTGGACTTGGATATTTCATATGAGCTTTTGGGCTGCATGTGATATATTTGACCTTAATGATATCCGAATTTTTGTGGATGTCAAAATTAGCCAACATTTTGGATTAAATTTCGTATAGAGAGTGGTATTTTGGTATGATCAATTTTTCAAGGAGGATACAAAATTCATGGCTTGAGAAAAAATTTGAAAAATGGTTACGGGGTTTTTGTACGGTATTATTGATTTGAAGTTGAAGTGACGTTTCAAGGATGTACTTATTTATCTTTGAGATAAGTCAATGGTCTCAAGATAACTTGTTGGGGCACATTTTTCATAAGTGATTATGAAATTGATAATCTGGTTATAACTGATGTAAGGAGTTACGTTGTAGTGACCACATTGTATAACTATCACTTTAAGGAGTTACGTTGTAGTGCTTAGTGTCACACGGCGTTGTGGATTGTTCAAAAATATAGAACAAGCAGTAAGTCACAAAGTTGGGATGTTTACTTCATTTTCAAGTTAGTCGTATCGGGTTATCTCCATATGTGGTCATTACTATTAGCCGGTGAATTAAAAGGAGGTTCGATTAAAGGTTGGTTTGAGAGACGTATTGAGCGTATTTTTGCGACATATTCTCACGGAAATTTTGATCAAGCTAAGGCTTTAATATTGCATAAGGAAAAAGGGTAATATGGCATGTATGCAACCTTATGATGATTTAGAAAGCTCGCAACCATCAGGAGGGAGAAGTTGGTGCTTCATCTTCTGTAATTGGAATGACGAAGGGATTTGTGCTTAAGACCGAAGAAGGAGAAGTAGTGTGTGTACATCGGGGCTTTTTACCTACTTGGATGCAATACTAAGTGAGTTATGTTGTTACGATGTTCCCAGAACGACAACCATTGTGATAAAAACAAGAGTTTACTTTCTCTGTTGCGTGTTAGAAGAGTGTTGTCGATTCAGGAGGAAGCAAAAGAAAGAAAAATTCTCACTAGTTAGGAGGGAGTAATAACCTAACTAGACCGTTACAGTTGAAGTTCAGAGCTACGAGGATTTGTGCCATCAGCGCCAAAGATCAAATGCCGAGATCGTCGGAAGAGAGAACTTCAAGTTTGCCTCAGTATCTAGACTACAAAGACTCTGCGCTTCAACAAAGTCAACATTGTTCATTACTATTGTAATTTACTTTGTTTTGTATTTATAGGTCTCATTGTAACCATTCACTTGTGACGATATCTTGGAGGGAGATTGTTAGCCTCGCTCTTTTATAAAGATAACGTCACTTAAGTGAAATGGACTAGATATGTAGTATACTTTGCCCGCAGGGACTAGTATCGTTTATGTGGCAAAGTTGTAATGTATAGAGCCTATAAATACCCCTCATGACTCTCCATGAGGGGTGTAGTTGATCAATAGGTGTGTGTTTGTTTCTTTGTTTAATAAAACTCATCTTGTTTTCTTCACCCTCTCTCTACTTTCTCTCACTAGGAAAGATGAATCTTTTCATCTTCTTACACCAACCAAGACCTCCAAAAACCACATAAATCATATGTTTTACGGTCCAACAAGGGTAGACCATAGGTATAACGAGACATTATAAATATTAAAACCTGGTTAGTAAAACCTACGTCAATGTATCTCACTGCCTCCAGGCCGGAAATTAAGTTTGCAGTCTACCTATGTGCAAGATATCAGTCTGATCCATGAGAGTCTCATCTCACTACAGCCAAGAGTACCTGAAAGCTACACCAAACCTTGGTCTCTAATATCCTAAATGTTTAGGCTTTGACCACAATGGATACTCAGACTCAGACTATGCAGGCTGTAACATGGATAGAAAAAGCACCTCAAGCTTTTGCCAATTCCTTGGAGGAAAATTAGTGTGTTGAAGCACTAAGAAACAACAGTCACTGGCCATGTCATCAGCAGAAGCTGAATATGTAGTGATTTGGGAAAACCAATTATAAGAGTATTTGTAGTATATGGTAACTCAAATGTATTAGATTTGAGTACCGGGATCGTTCCTAGCGAGAGATGAATGGAATTTTCAACTCACGTCGCGTTATTCAGGATTTGAATGGGAAAAAGGGAATTTTTGATGATTTCTAATCTACGGGGCAAGGAAAAGTAAGGGGAAGCAATTAAATCTACTAAAGCTATGGTGCAAACAAATAATTCAATTAAGTACGCAAATTAAACTAAAAACGCAAATTACGATTTTTATAAAACGTACACTAAAATGCAAATGGATCTAATTTAACCTATAAAAATGAACTAACATTTTTCTACAGCTAAAAATGTTATTTAAAAATTATCTAAAATTTAAAACTAATTTGTTTGGTTTTTCTTGATTTTATTTGAATTAAAAACTATTTTTTGGATTTTTTAAATTGAATTAAAGAGCTTAAAATTATGAAAACTTATTAGAAAATTACAAAACTATTTTTCAAAAATCTAATTCAACTAAAAATAAGTTTTAAAACTGAAATTTTATTTTTGTGACTTTTTCTCAAAATATTAAAACTAATTAAATGGCTACAAAATATTATTTAAACTAAGAAAAATCTGGAAAAATATTTTTTGTGACTTTTTGATTCTTCTAATCCTAAGAAAATTAAAATTATATTTTTTGGTGAATTTTTTTGAATTATTTCAATTAAAAGCTATTAAAAAGTACTAAAAACTGATTTTAAATGCAGAAAAATAGTAAATGAAATAGGAAAATTATGAAAAATTACAGGAAATATCTAAATGTAATTATGAATCTATGAAAATTATTAAATGCAACTTGTGAACACAGAAAAAGCTATTTGCTATGAAACTGATATGAATAAGCCAAAAAGAAATAAGCAAGAAGCTAAATTAAGCTACCAGAAGTTGCGAGAAACTAAAGCAAGCCTATACTAACTTAAAGGAGCCTAATGAAACTAATTTCAATTCAATAATCACTGGCTAAAATATTAAAGCACTAATTTAACTCCCAACAGCAATTATGCCAAACAGGCCTAAACCCCTAACTTGCAGCTTATCAATAAGCTGCAAGATAAGCTCAAATTAAAATCCAGCAATTGGAACCTAAAGTTCACATATAAAAGATATTATAAACCAAATTTTAACTTATTATGATAAAAAATGAGCTTGTTAGAAGCTCAAGTCTAAGCTGTTTTAAACTCAGTGAATACTGACTTGATGCACATGACAATTAAGGTAAAACAGACCAACTTAAAGAGCTTATTTGATTGATTTAGAAAATTTATAAAAATAATCTAAAAATCACTTGATAAACACCACCCAACAGACTCCTTAAATCCACAGTTTCAATTATTTTGGACTCAAAATGAAGATTCTAAAAATCAAAAAGTAACATCATATTGAGATTCAAGTGGATTTTTGACTTTTTACATGAACTTTTAATTTTGACTTTTATGAACTTAAATTTTACTGAACAGATTATAGATGATGTTTCTAGATGTAAACTAACCTAAATAAGCTAACCTATATGATCCTCTACCTAAATGTGAGCAAATGCATTACCTAAACTAACTGTTATGCATATGAAATAGATTAAACACTGATTTTGACTTTTCACTGAATGTGAGTGCAGTTTTATGTTCTAAATCACATAGATATGCCTAAGTATGACTGTTTATGCAATTACTAACCACTATAATAACCTCTATTACAGATTTAAACTTTGATCCAAACACACCTTATCCAACTGTTATGCAAATTTTAGCTAGCAAACCACTTATCCAATTTCAAGCAACATTTAACTTAGATTCCATTAATCATATTAGAACTATTTGAAGAGAAAATGACAACAATATCACACAAAATCCAATTGTACCAAATTATGCAGTTAAACAGATTTAGTATGCAGATTTGAAAATTGAACCAAATAGCAATCAAACTTAACACATTAAGCTAAAATCACATCCAAATAAGCTATTCTAACATTAATAAGCTACTATTATCAGATTTAAAACTATGTAACAGTAAATTGCAAATTAAAAGCTAAAAATAAGAAAAGCCCTACTCACTTGAGACCCTAGCTGAATGAGGGCACCCAATAGGGTAGCTACAAGCTCTCTAACTTATTTATAAGCTAGAGTAAAGTCCATCTTGCCCCTTCCATTGCAGGAAACTTCCTTAAGCTTTCCACAGTTTGCAAAGGATTTTGATATTTGACTGTATTTGTATGAATTGAGTAGAAAACTGATTTTGAACCTAGATAAGTCTTAAAATAAGCTATAACAAGCTTATATAAGCTTATTCAAATAGAATCCAAAACTTAATGAAGCTTTAGAAAGAATTTGAACATATTTTTTATTTTTCAAGTACCTTTTTAGATTTTTTTGTTATTTTTGATTTGGAAAAGAAACAAACTAAAATTAAGTTGCAATATAGTAAACTAATTTAAATGAGAGCTTAATATCAGATTATGAAAAGTAGAAACAGAAATCTAAAACTTAAGGAGAATTGCATATAAAAGGTGAAATTTCATTTAGTAAAAACTGAATACAAATTTAAATTCTGAAATGAACTTTTACTTAACAACTTGAAATCAAATTAAAAACATAAATAAACTCTACAATCTACTGCTCAAATCTACATCCTTTGTGAATGAAATCAGAGGGTTATTTATAGCCAAGCCATGGTCTTCAGAAGCTTCAGGAAGGAGGAAACTTGTGCTTCTTTAGACGAATCTCAACCTTTGATCATAATCCCATCAATCAATCATCAATCTCTTCCATTGGATTACCTTGATAACATGACTTCCACCAATCAGAGCACACCTTGGCATACGGATTGCCAAGGTTGGCATTCCTTTTGTCAGGCTTTGTCAGTTGATTGTACCAAAATACCCTTAATCTCTGTAATTGTTGTATGGTGAATAGCTAGGGTTTATAGCTGGGTAAATTGAGGAAAATATTAGGCGCATTTTTTTTTGTTTGGGTGATTTATTTATTCACGTTTGACTTATGTTGACTGGTTTAAGTGAAAGGGTTCATGTGGGATTTGGCATGGGTCGTTTAGGTGTAAAGGGTCAAGTGAGTTAAGGTTGTGACTGGGCAGAAAAAGATGAAAGGTGTAAATTGTGTTTTTGACCTTAGGATTATTTTAAAGGTTTTATTTAAGTGAAAGGTTTATTAAAAAGGGTATAAATTGAACATTTGTGAAAGTTAAAGGGCAATTCTCGAAATTTAGGCATAAGGGTATACAAGGGTTTCTTTTGCCAATATGGGAAAGATGAGGGACCATTCTTGTCAAATTTGAAACTTCAAAGGTAGATTCTGACACTTGCTCAAACTTGATGGACTAAATCTGTAATTTCTTCAAAGTAGATATAATCTTTCAAAAATCATCCTTTAAGCATCAAAATCTTCAAATTCACTAAATTCTGATTTCCCTGCTTCAACTTTTACACTCTTTTCCTTCTCGTGCTCGGTTTTTTTCTGATTTGTCTTTCTTTTGTATGTTCTGTCATATCCGTACCTGCACATGCATAAACTCAAGAAACCAACAAATATTAGGCATAAACGGCTCTTTTCTGGTTATTTTGGGTCTATTTTGGTAAAGAAATGGTATGTGTTTTTGCGCACACCATGTAGCTACTACAGGCTGTTGTGCAAATGTACTATGGATGAAAAGTCAATTCAGTGACTATGACATCCATTACAAGAAGGTACCCATCTTTTGTGACAACACAAGTGCGATTGCCATCTCCAAAAACCCAGTACTTCATCAACAAACCAAACACATTGACATTAGGTATCATTTCATCAGGGACCATATCATTAAAGGTGATACTGAAATACATTTCATCCCCACTGAGTATCAGCTAGCCGATATCTTCACAAAACCCCTGGATGAACCCACTTTCACAAGAATGAAAGCAGAACTTGGGATGTTGAACATTGACTATCAATCCACTGATTGATCATGTTCTACATAGTGTACCATATTCACTGAATAATGGTTCTTGAATAAAACAAACACCTAAATCAATCTCACGGAATTCAGGGTCCCTGACATTTGGTGTAGAACATATTAAATGAGTAATTAAAAGCTCTAAGTATCAGTTACTTAATGTCCTAGGTTGGAAAACAAGCAAATTAAATATAGGAATATATGTTCTTTGACTCTTCTGTCATCCATGTCATGGGCCCCCACATCCCTCACCTTATCCCACTTGGCATTAATTACCAATACTCACATCAAATATCCTAAGAATATTTTATTGGTGACATCACCTCTACAAAAGCACTTTTACTGTGTTGTGCAACTATTTTCCCTTGAAACATGCAAATTACTGCGGCTAATGGAGTTGTAGCATTTAAGGTGGAATATCAAACGTTTGTCAAAAATACTTTTACAAGATTCCACATATGCAAAATTAACCCTTTTCACCACTCTATAAATACCCTCTTCTTAAACCTAAATACACACACACACAAATTTTTTCAAAAAAACTCTGCTAAAATATTCTCTCTAAACTCAAAAAAGCTATGTGTGTTTTTATTTGTGGCATAAAACTTCTTTCATCTTTGCTAAACATTAAAAGGTTTTACTGCAACTCTTATTATTACTTCAAAAAACATCTGGTACAACCTCTTTGATTTATCTTGTCATAAAAAAAAACATTTCATCTTTAAAAATGGCCAGAACTCAAAGCGTATGTTTGCACCACAGTGGGTAAGAAGTCTTGAAAATGTAGAATTTAAAACAAACAATGTTATAGGTAATTTTTAATACCCATATGATATCCCAACCTATAAGGGAATCACGAAGTTTTTATTCAACTGCCCACTGAGAATGGCCTTTCTAAAATTACCTTATATATTCTACCATAACTACCTCAGGGAGTTTTGGGCAACTGCTGTGGCCTTTGACTCGACACCCTCCACTGATGAGAATAGACCAAGACCCCTAAAGGAGTTTCTCATCAAATTTTCAATCTTAAATGGGGAGAAACAACTCACTTTGGACTATAAAACGTTTTTCTCATCAACAGGGCTGGACTATAACCATGGAAAATGTGTTCAACACCTTGACCCAGCTGTGGTGAAAGCTGAGTTAGCAAAAATTTCTTTTGATCCAAAGTCACTAGACAAAACCCCTGTCACCAAGAAATCTTTTCCCGTGGCTTGGAAGATCATGTTCACTTTTGTGATTCAGGTTCTTAACGGGAACCACTCATTTACTAAACAGATCAATTCTATTCAGTTGATGATGGCGTACTACTTGATGACAGGGACCACTATTGACATAGGAGATATATTTTACAGTTATCTCGTAACCAAGCTCCAGGGCAAGTCTAGGGTGAAATACGTTTCATAACCATATATTTTTCTCTTATGCTTTGGCGCTTTACCTGCCGTCCTGAGTGCTTCAAATTTTACAAGGATCCCATCCTTAGTTCCTGAAATATAATTGATAGCCCATACGGTTGCTGTAAACAACAAGTGGGACTCGGTGTCTCCAAACCCTGTTTCTAAAAAAAAGAGGGAATACTTAGACTTGGACTAAAACCAAACCCAAGTCCTAGGGCCTTGAAGCTTTTGGAACACAGGCCAAAAAGCCAAAAATACCCCTGTTTGACATGACACCCTTGGGTAACCAAGCAATAACACCCCTAGTGACAACAAAGGACACTGATACATCACAGTCAATGCCCTTGGTCCCAACTACTACTCCCCAAGATCCAAAGGGAAACAAACAACCCGCTGGTATGAACGCCTTCCACCAAGCATGATGAGGACATTCGCAAATCAAAGATTTTGTCTAAGGGGAAAAAAACTGATCCCAAAGACTCAGAGGGAAATAAACAACCCAGTGATAGAGATCTCCCTTCCATTGTCCCTAGTGATGGAACTGAGAAACTCCCACCAGTGCTTGAAGGAACAATGAGAGACAAAGACTCTGAGGGAACTATACCCCCTACTAATGGAACTCACAACCAAACACACTGATCCTCGTGATGACACTAGGAAACACCCATCAGTGTCCGAAGGGTCTTTGGGGGACAAAGACTCAGGGGGACAAAAACCACCCGCTGATACGGAACCCATAAGTCCCACTGGCTTTCTTTCCGTGTCAGATGTTCAGGCTTTTCTTTATTCCGATGAGGAGCTTGATATTGAAAGTGAAGAGGAAGTTCTTGCTGCTGGCGATGTTATGGACATAGATGTTCAGCCCACTGAACAAGAACATCAGTCTGATCCAAAAGAGGCTGAAGAGTCACCCTTCTAGCCTAATGATGACTCTTCTAATTCTACAGCATCTTCCTGCCCTGAAGAACTACGGAGATATGATAATGTTCTTCTTCTCGCTGAAATACAACTAGTTAAGTTCCTAAAGAAGGCGATTCAGGGACTGTATGATGGTGTTATTGATGAACTATAGGATCAGCACATGGAAGCTGCTGCTAGCTATGCTAACCTCGAGGCTTCTGTGGTTGAAAATTGTGAAGATAATGGCGAACATAGGGAAAATATGTACCATGTTATTGACACCCTGGATGATCATTTGAACAATTTTCCTAAATATTTCAAGGATGCTCACACCAAGCTTGACATAATCACAGAAGCTGTCAAAGATGACCCGGTACTGAACAAAAAAGTTCTTGAGGCTACTGACACTTATGTTCAGAACTCATCAAGCCTCACTGAACTCATCACACTGCTAAATAACGCCAATGTTCAGGGTCTAAGTTCATCTGTGGAGAAGATCAAGTCCTCTCTCAGTTTGTTGGAAAAGAATGTGGCAGATCTGGCTAAGTCCTGAAATTCTATGGCCTGGAATCGTGGGCCTAGAATGACGGCTCTAGAGACCTCTCAGGAAAAACTTGAAGATAATTTCACTAGTCTTCAGCAGGACACTTTGGATATCAAGTCCATGGTATCTGAAATCTTTCAATCATTCAAGGGTCAACCTGCTCCCTCTCAGCCCTCTCAGCCCTCTAGAAGAAAGAGGAAGACCCTGGAGCGTGAACTAATCTTGGCTTAAACTGCAGCAGAGCCCTCCTAAAGGAGTTTGATTTATGAACCACTTAGCCATTAAACAGCCTGAGAGAGTCTATTCTTCACTGATGAATTTGGCGAACATGCCTTCCAAAGGTGAAGCGACATAGACAAAGCAGGAAGAAGCAATGGTTGGCTTCTTAGTGATGACCACCCAGATTCAAAGTCCAGAGAATAAAAGGTTCAGTCACGACCTAAGGATCAAGATTAGTTCACACCCTGATCAGGAGAATTTGATGTCCAAGAAACCAAAGCTTGAAGCCCTTGGATACGAGTTGGATTAGAACAACATCTGCTTCACCACCACTATCTTCTATTTTCACACTATAACTTAGGACCATGTAATATACTTTAAATGAACAATGATGTTTTATGTTATTCAGTGTCCCTTAGCTGTTTTATAGAATCTTCAGTGTGAGAAGAAGACCTTTGCTTACTCACACTGAACTTAGAAACACTTAAGCTATGTTTATATCCAAATAGGGGGAGACTGTTGGGTCAATAAATTCCTAAACTCCCTGAAACAAGGATTTGAAGATAAAATAACCTAAGTGTTAAATGACCTTAAACATACACAAGTCATTGAATGAACAGTTGTTCAGTGAGTCATCTTTAAGAAGCTCAGGACAAGCCTAAGAATAAAGGTTTTCCATTCAGTGAGACGGGACTCAGTGAATGATACATGAGCTAAAGAAGAAAATAATGGATTCAGTGAATAATGACAATAGCTCAGTGAATTCCCATACTCCTCACCAACTATGAAGACTGAAGACGCAAAGCTTGAAGACTTGTAGACTGAAGTAAAGGCGGGATAAAGCGAGATAAGTTTGAAGGATAAGAGAGTGTCCTTATCTACAAAGGTCAACTTACCCTGAATGGATAAAAGACCAAGAGTGTGTCAATACTGACACATGTAATGCAAACATGTTCCTTACTAGAAATAGCTTTGTGTAACAGAAACAAAATACGTAAGGTATTTTGTCATCCGAAGCTTATGTCAGTCTTGTCCTTTAGGAAAACGGTTGTATTTCATACTTGTATAAGTAGCAGTCATAAGGTGGAGTAAAAGGGTTAAGCTTGTACACTAAACTCTTAGATATTCACAAGCCCTTTTACTCCTCCAAATAGAACTAAGTCCATGAGGTTAGCTCAATTGGTTAGCATAGTTGTACTTAAGCTTAGCTTAAGTTTAGTGAGTAGTACACCATACATTGTCATTCAAACCCAAGTGTTGTTCCACAAGCACTTGGGTAATATATTCATTGATTAACTTTTAATAAGAATATAAACATTGAAAAACTCTTGTCTATTTTACTTTATATTTTAACTTGTTAAATTGTTTCTCAAACAACATTACAAAGCCATGGAGCTTGGATAGATTAACTTTTTTGTTAATTCTAACCAAGTTAAAGGGAACAACAGATTCTTAGCTATCGCTAGTGTTATAATTGATTGTAAGATGTCCTAACGATAGGAAAAGGATACACTAGGTCAATCTATGATGTCAAGAAGCATGTGATAAGGTTTTAAAACATACACTTTTAAGGGGTCATGTAAGCCCTTAATCACCCACTTTTATATTCGTTACAGCTTAATTTCGTTCCTTTTCACTTTTTAGGTCTCTTGGAAGCAAAATGCTGGAATGATGCATTTTTGGACGAAAAGGAGTGAATATATGAAGAAAATGGCTAAGTCAAGATCAAAGAGAGGGCGACACCTGACGACGTCCCAAACAGAGGGCGACACTGTCCCTATTTTGTGAAGACACATGAGAGAATTTTCTATTTTACACCTGACGGCGTTAGGCTTTAAAGAGTAAGGGCGTCACGAAGACTTTTCTTCTCAGATGGCCTAGATCCAGATTCAGATGACGTCACAACTAAAGACTGATGGCATCACAACCACAACGTGACGCCTTCCCAATGATGACTTGGCCAAGATGAAACCCTAATGGCGGCAATCTGACGGTGTCCCAACTATAAGGTGACATTGTCGCATATGTAAAATTATATATAGAAATCGAATTTTCAGACTTTGGAGAGGTAGACTTGTGGAGTAAAAACCTAAAACGATTTTGGTCCGGTTTGGACAATATCTTAGGGGTCTCATACCCTATTTTACATCAAGATAAGTAATTTACTTCATTGATTTCATTATGTCTTAAATTGTATGTGTGTATGCTTGCATGTTTAACATGTCTGGCTAAATTTCTTGTGTGTTTCCTTAGATATAGGAAACCTAGTTGTTAATTATTGATTGGTTGTCTCTTATCTTAATTGTAATTGGCTTAGGATTGCACTAGGTCATCGTTGTGTTTTTAATGCTTGAGTAATCTTTGCAATCCTTGTTTATAACCACCTAGCGTAATTGTAGGATAAATATCCAAAGATAACCTTAGTGTTAGTTTATGAATCCTAGAGATCTCGTGGGCAATAACCTTAAGGTATTCTCAAAGAGTTAGGGATAAAAGCATACCCTACGACCTTAGGAGATACAACGCGTTAAGAATAAGGACGTGACAATTCAACCACCAATAAAAGATAACTATGGAGTAATAGTATCTTGGTAAACACATTTTTAATCATCATACGAGCACACATCAATAGACACAGACTACCCCTTAGTTTAGATAATTAGATAAGTAGAGTAATCGGTAGAAGTATAAACCCCCAAATCCAAACCCCGAGATTTTACCCTTAGCTTTAAAAAAAAATATAAAAAGATAAAAAATAATCTTCCTCAACCTCAAACCTTAGTGTATACATCTCTCACTAGCATTCCTATTCCCCTAGAGAACGATATCAATGCCCGAGGTTTACCCAATACTACACTACAATGATTAGGTTCACTGCCTAGGGTGTTGAAAAACTTGCTCAACAAAAAGGAAGTTCCTTTGACCCCGAACGCGTTATACGCGCATCAAGTTTTTGGCGCCGCTGTCGGGGAATAGAATAGCTAGTTAGATTTTTATCTCGTTTAGGTTCCCTTGCTTGATTCCTATTAAGTAAGATTTTTTCTCATTTTTAGCTTTCTTGTAGTCAATCCCCCTTCTTTGTGTTCGTAAAACCCTTTTCATTTGTTGCGATGGCAAGTGAAGTTGCATTTGAATCATTAAAAAATGAGGAACAATTCAATTTCACAGATTGGATTGCTTTTTATTGTTCTAATGAATTTGTGAGTGATCTTAGAGATATCCAAAAGGAGACGGGTGTAAGGTTAGATGGATTTGATAAATTTTGTGCTTGTGTGGCTTCTATTCAACAATCATTGTTACGATCAACTCCTTTTAGTGAGACCCTCTGGAAAAAATTTGAGAAAAGCCTCCTAAGCATAAACCATCAGTTGTTGTCTACATCACAACTTGAGGAAAAAGATAAGGAGGATTTATACAACCTTAGACACCATGAACAAAAAGACCTAGATCTTAAGAAAATGGAACCGAAATCCAAACAAGTTTGTGAGATGGTTATAGTTGAACTACCTAGTTGCATGCGTGGGATAGATTTCACCAAAACATATGACACGCGTAAGGAATCCTTTATGAAAATAGAACATAGTAGTGAAGTTTTTGAGAAAAATTCTTATGAATCGGACCAAGAATTTGAAATGGCTAAAGAAGGATTTGAGATGCTTAGGAGTGTATTCAGGTTAGATCATACTAAAACACGTGATGAACATATAGGAGATCTAGATATAATGGAGAATGAGGTGGAAACTCCAAGCCCACAAGCCCTACCATCACTTGAGGAACACACACCACCTATAACTTACCCGGAAGAAGTAGAAGAGACTATAGGAACCCCGATTGATAGAGAACCTTTGGACCAAACACCACTTGAGAATGTAGGTTTAGATGCTTGTTGTCATGACCTCTCTCTTAGTCCTAGGGAAGTTCCTAATTTTGATGAACCGGAGCCTCAACCAAAAACCTTACCCAATTTTCTGTCTTTAGAGGTGAATCTAGGAATTGAATTAGGCCCCAATCCACCCATCAAAATAAATAGTCCGGGTAGTTGCTTGATAAGGAAGTAGACTCTAGGCCATGTAGAGTGGAACCTAATATAGGAGTAACCCATGACCTTACACACTTACATCACCCATTCATGGTTGATAAAAAGAAACATTAAGGGTTTAAACTGGGTTTATTAGGTCAAGATGGATCCTTAACTAAGAATCCTTTGAAGTTGATAGAAGATGATCCATTTTTAGGAGAGAGATTTGATTCACCCTGTTAGGATTTAGTAAATCCGGTAGTTAAAGATTCGGTCACCTCAAGTATATGTATTCGTTAGAAAGCTCGTAGTCGTAGTCATTTAGTGTTAGTGAGTAGTTTGTTAAGTAACACCGTGGAGGATGGACGGGTCTTTACCCACTGTATGCCTAATCCACAGCCCGTAGGAGGCGTGTCTTGTAAGAAACTATAAATACCCTCTACCTCCCAAGGTAGAGGCTTGGAGCTTCATAATATAATTTTTCTTTATCTCACTAAGTTCCCAAAACTCTTCCACTTTCTCTCTCTAAAACTCTAAACCATTCACCCCATTTTATATGTTATGATGTGTTTATGAAATCTAATATGTAACAAATGGTATCAAGAGCCATGGTTTGATCACTCATCTCTCATGTTAATGAATTTATAGTGGTTTTCATTTGGTTTTTGGGTTTGTATGAGTTTAGAGTAGTTAGCATCATTTGGATCATTTCTAGTGTTAAAGTTTGGATTTTGATAGTACTTTTGTGTTTAGAATCATTATAAGTGTTTAGGTATTGATTTGGAAGGCTTGAATCATCGTGGTTGGGTTGTTTTTGGATTGAAAAGTTGTGTTTTTGAATCTTTCTAGGAAGCGATTTGTGCCACGGTAAAAGTTTCATCTAAGCAATCTGTCCTGTTCTTGAAGCGATTTGTCCCTTATGTTGTTGCTTGTTGAAGCGACTTGTCTTAGTTTGGTAGCGATTTGTCATTCTTTTGGTGAAGCGATTTGTCTATTGAGACAAAACGACAAAAAGGACAAAGTAGTGGGTGTACTTGTGTACTATGCGATTTGTCAGTTTATGCGATTTGTCTTCTATGCGATTTGTCTGCTAAGCGATTTGTCGTTTAAGCGATTTGTCTAAGAAGCGCTTTGTCTGAGCAGGGATTTGTCAAAGCGATTTGTCTATGCAGAGCAATTTGTCTAAGCAGCGATTTGTCAAAGCAATTTGTCTGTGTAGCGATTTGTCAAAGCGATTTGTCCAAACTGCGATTTGTCTTGGTGAGCGATTTGTCTATTGAGACTTTTTGCTTCTTCGTATTATGTTTTACGGTTTTCTCTTGATTTAGTAAAATCCCGTGAAAGAATCTATTTCCCGATTCAATCAAAGAATTGTGAAATCCCGTAGAATCTGTAATCATGTCTACAATTACCTCTTCCGTTCTTTGATGACGTACAAGCTGCAGGGTCTGCCACTCGTCCTCCCATGCTGGACAGAACCGGCTATGACTCTTGGGCTTAAAGAATCAGACTGTATTGCTTAGGAAAAGAAAATGGGGTTAACATACTTAAGTCAATTGATGAAGGACCTTATCAAGTTGAAACTACCAGAGACATTCTTGAAACTGCTGCTGATGGTTCAGTGATATTAGGATTGGACAGACCAAAGACGTATGATGAACTTATCGATAAGGAGAAGAAGAGATACGATGCGACATCGGGCTTCAAACATCATACTTCAGGGTTTACCTAAGGACATTTACAAGTTGATCAATCACAACACTGAAGCTAAGGCAGTATGGGACATTGTTAAGATGCTTCTCTCTGGTTCTGAATTGACTAAAGAAGACAAGGAATCTCAGCTGTATGATGCCTTTGAGAACTTTAAGATGAATCTAGGGGAAAGTGTTACTGAATATCATGTAAGATTCCACAAGCTTGTGAATGATATGAGGAATATCAAAATGAGAATGCCAAATATTCAGCTCAATTCAAAGTTTGTGAACAACATGAATCCCGAATGGCACAAATTTGTCACTGTAGTCAAGCTAAACAAAGGTTTGAGAAACACCAATTATGAGCAATTGTATGCTTATTTGCTCCAAAATGAGAAGCATGCTGTGTTTGAACGGATGATCCTTGAAAAGTTCAACAACAATGCTGGAAATGCAAGCTCTTCAAATGATTCAATTTCATTCTACACTAATGTGGGAATAACTAGCAAAGCATCTCAAGTCATACCTACTGGAAATGGTAATCACAAACTCACTCCGGATCCAGGGTATAAGCCGTCAGAATTAAACACATTCATGGAACAGCTTGTCAATCAACTGGCTTTAATGGTCAAACAGAACTTGAACTTCACCCCACACACCAACAATCACCTCAAAACTGCATCCAATCTTCACAATCATGCTACGGTTAAAGACGGAATGGTAGTGGTGCAAAATGTGCAAGGAAGACATAATGCATACCTTCCACATAATGAGCAAGGGAATGTTGGTGCTGGATATGGGAATGCTGGCGGTGGTGGTGGATGTGTGGGTAATCAGAATCGTGGAAGGCACATGGCTCAGGGTCAAGTAAAGCCAATCAAGTGTTACAACTGTGGTGGAGAAGGTCACATTGCAAGGAATTGCACTCTTCCAAAAGGTCCACAAAATGCAGAGTATTTCAGGGACAAGATGCTGCTGCTGAAAGCTCAAGATAGTGGAGTTGTGTTGAATGAGGAAGAATTGCTATTCCTTGCTGAGGGAAATGCCAGAACTTATGATGCTGATGTGGATGAACAGCCAGTGCAGGGTATGGTTCAGAACAATCCCAATGCATTTCAAGTTGCAGACTGTGATGCATTTGATTCAGATGTTGATGATGAACCAATTGCCCAGACCATCTTCATGGCTAGTATCTCACCAATGGTCACTCCAAGGGCTTCTTGAACAAAACAGGCCAATCCTTCCAGGGAATCTAACATCTCAGAGGTATTAAAACTATATGATGAGGTTGATGTGCAAAAGATGCATGACAAAGTACAATCAACTGAAATTATTGAATCAGATATTGAAAATATGGGTAATAGCAATGTTGTCCCATATGATCAATATGTGAAGCAAGATGGAAGTGAATATGTACTAAGTAATGCATCTTCTGTAGTCAATGATGACTATGTTTTTGATGAATACACTGCATGTGCCCCTGATGATTCCATAACCTCGGAACTTAATGCCTATAAGAAACAAGTTGCCATTTATGAACAACGTGCTAAGTTTGAATTGACCACCCGTGAGCGGGAGATGGATAACCAAATACGTACAGTCATTAGAAAAAGTAACTTTAGGGAAGAAATGTTAAAACAAGAGTTAAACTCCTTACATGAAAAGCTTAATAAAACTGTTAAGTAAAAGCAAGAACTTCAAGAAAATGTAAAAGTGCTTAAATAGGAATTTAATGCTAAGAAATCAAAACTTTTCAATGACTTTTCCAACCTAAAAACGTCGAAAAACAAACTTGAAAACAAATTGTACATACAAGGGAACACCATTCAGACTGCTCACATGATCACTAAGCATAGAGTATTCCCCTTGTAGAGGAACCCAATCCCGAGCATGGAAAAGTTGCTAGAGCTGTACAAAAGGTAGTATATGATGGTAATGAGATTCTTAAACCTAGGCAAACACCATCATGTATAGGAAGCACTAATGAGGATAGAAACTTTGAAGAAGCCTCTAGGGTGAAAATGGCAAAGAAGTTAAATGATCCTAAGTGTACAAAGTATAATATAACGTTTAAACCCCATGATTACACTAAGGAAAACTAGATTTCCTTGAACATGTTTAAACCTCAAACTCAACTAACCCCTGAACAAGTTTTCTGGAAGAAAGATATAGATAAACAAAAGGCAGATAATCTTGTTACAAAAATCCCCTTGTTGGAAATTGCCTCCAGCCACTGTGTATCCTCCAAATACACCAATGCATTTAGTGCCTAGAAATCTTCCCACTAATAGCAAGACCTTAATCAGCCTTTATGTAGTTTACCAACTATTTGTTGATTTTGAGAAAACGTGTAAGAAGAGAATCACACCCACTGGGATAACCGAAGGGGAAAGGGGTTTTGAACAAACTAAAGAATGCTATTTAACTGAGGTCATGCCTTTCTTTAAACAACTTAAAGAATAATTTGCGAGTCTTCAAAAAGGAATGGACACAGATATTAAAGAAATGAAAAAGATGTTTAATGATATGGAATTTGAGGTCAGTATGTATGAACGTGAGCTTAAGAGTAATGAAATTGAGATATAGAATCTGAACATCATTAATGATAATTTGAACTCTCAATGTGTTGCTCAAGATGTGTTCTACACTGTTACAAATTATTCTATTACTGCGTCTCAATTTCAGGAATTAACTGTTGCATTAAATGTTTCCTGTGATCGTGTCATTGAGCTTGAAACCACAAACTCAAAATTGCATGATAAAGTTGAACATGATGATCATGATAACTTGGTCAAACATTTTTCTAAATTAGAAGTTGAACATATTGCTTTGCAATTAAAATATCAACATCTCAAAGAAAATGTTAAAACCTCAAATATCAAGACATCCTCGGATGCTCCTGAGTTTGATACAGTTTTTGAAATAAGAAAACGTGATGAACAGATTCAAGCTCATTGTAACACGATCAAAAGATTGAAAACCCAAATTTCACAATTAAAGGGTGATAAGAATAATGTGAATGGCTCCCAAGTGCCTCCTCCTTCAGATTCTCAGAATTCTCAGAACTTTCATCTTCAAAACATCATTAATGTTTTACAACAAGAAATTGAGAGGTTTCTTGAAGAAAATGAAAAAGTTAAACAACATTTCAAAGAGTTATATGATTCAATGAAAGTCACTCATGACAAGAACAATAAAAAAATAACATCTTTACAAAATGAAATTGAGAATCTGAAAAGTCAGGTAAAAGGGAAAATGCCACTTGTCTGTGATGAGAATTTTGTATCAAAGGCATCTACAGATTCTAAGTATGCTGTGACTATAAAGTATATTCCCCCTCATCTTAGAAATAACGAACGTGTGTGTCAAGAATATTTTTCGTATCTTAAGGATAGTCTAGAATGCCTCCGTGAGATTGTCGAAGAGGATAACATAAATAAACCACTTGATAGAGAAGTTAGGTATGCATGCTTATATGCCAAACGATCTCAGGAGCGTTTAGAATGTTTAAGAGCAACATGCCCTAAATCCTTTTGTACTAAAGATAAAGTCATTATGCCATGCTCTATGCCTAGTAGCAAGCATGCGACTTTTGATATGCCTTGTTCTATGTCTAAAGTTAAAAATGTGAACTTTGATGTTCCTGCTAGTACTTCAGATCCCAGCACTTCTAGATCAGGAACGCAAAAAGTAGCAAAACCAACTAATGTTCCCATCATTCCCTCTACAGGAGTAATCAGTGACACTAAGGCAAGCGGGTCAAAGCCTCCACGCAATACAAAGCAAGATAGGACCTCGCAAGCTAAGAGTGATCAATGGAAGAAAGTAGAAGAACACCCTAGGAACAATAAGTTTGTGATGAATAAGACGAATCGTGTTGATTCTAGTCTTAGCTATAAGCGTACTGTAATTAATTCGAATTCTGCTACTACTTGCAAAACATGTAATGAATGTTTGATTTCTAGTATTAATCATGAATGTGTTGTGAATGATTTGAGTAATGCTGTCAAATCTCCGGTAAAAAATGTTAACACTAGAAAACAGGATAAAAAAGGTCAGAAAACCAAGGTGGAAGAAGGCTAGAAAACATTGGAAACCAACAGGAAGAAAATTTAGTAATGTAGGCTATCAATGGATACCTACTGGCCGTAAATTCAATCTTTATGAGTTATGCCCTAAATTATCTAGATCAATGCCCATTAAGAAATGGATGCCTACTGGTAGAACTATACCTTTAAGAAGTGGCCATAGTTTGAATAGATCTTCTGTTAGTACTAGCCCGGCATCTATCTCTAATGATATCATTATTTTTGCATCTGATGTGGGTGTTTCAATCTCATTCACTAACCAAGTGGAACCCATTCTCGCATAGGTATCCCAATTGTCCAGTCAACCATTCTTGTCTGTGTTCAACTGCAGGTCGTTCAAATCATTCTGTGGTACCTGGACTCAGGCTGTTCCAAGCATATGACTGGAGATCGCTCACGGCTCATGAACTTCGTGAGTAAGTTCATCGGGACTGTTAGATTCGGGAACGACCATTTTGGGGCAATCATGGGTTACTGAGATTATGTTGTTGGAGATAGTGTAATTTCCAGGGTATATTATGTTGAAGGTCTTGGTCATAATTTGTTTTTTGTCGGTCAATTCTGTGATTCTGATCTAGAAGTGGCCTATAGAAAACATACTTGTTTCCTTAGAGAACTTGATGGTGTGGAACTTTTAAGAGGAAAACATGGAAAAAACTTGTACACTATCTCTATCAAAGATATGATGAAGTCTTATCCAATCTGCTTGTTATCAAAGGCCTCTAAAGCAAAGTCATGGTTATAGCATCGTCATCTCAATCACTTGAACTTCGGAGCCATCAATGATTTGTCTAGAAAGGACCGCGTAAGAGGTTTACCCAGATTGAAGTATGAAAAGGATCATCTTTGTTCAGCATGCCAATTGGGAAAAAGCAAGAAATATGCCCATAAACCCAAACCTGCAAACTAAGTAATGGAAGTTCTTCATACTCTTCACATGGATTTGTGTGGACCCATGAGAGTGCAAACTATAAACGGGATGAAATATGTGTTAGTCGTGGTTGATGACTATTATCGGTTTACCAGGGTTAAGTTTTTGAAGTCAAATGATGAAACTCCAGATGTCATCATCAAACTAATTAAACAGCTACAGGTTCGACTTAATAAAACTGTCAAAATTATCTGAACAGACAATGGAACTGAGTTTGTTAACAAAGAAGTGTTCCACGTACTCCTCAACAGAACGGTTTAGTTGAAAGACGAAATTGGACTCTTGTCGAAGCTGCAAGGACTATGCTAATTTTCTCAAAGGTTCCAATGTTTCTCTGGGCTGAAGCCATTGCCACTGCTTGCTACACCCAAAACCGTTCTCTTATTCACACCTCTCATGGAAAGACTCCTTACAAACTTGTCCACAACCGAAAACCAGATCTATCTTTCCTTCGTGTTTTCGGTGCCTTATGCTATCCAACAAATGATGGTCAAGACTTAGGAAAGTTAAGAGCTAAGGCGGACATTGGAGTTTTTGTTGGTTATGCACCAAATCGGAAGGGTGATAACATCAAATAGTCCTGAATATTAAGTGTCAATTTCCCTCGATAATTCTTGTAATTTATATCATTTATATGGATTTACGCTTGTTTTCCATTGTTTTCCACTTTCAGGTAAATTACGAGCATTGGAGCTAAAGAGACGCGGAATTGGAGAAATATCAAAAGATTTATCATAGTATGCTGACTTTGAAGAAGTTACGGTGTAACTCATCTCTCACATTACACCGTAACTAAAGTATGACTCAGAAAACCAATTCATCAGAAGGTTACGGCGTAACTCTCCCCAAAGACTACGACGTAACTTATTAGGTCAAATGAGTTTCCACACAGCTGATAACTACGCCGTAACAACTTCATCAACTATGGCGTAACCAAGCAATATTGAAGATACGGCGTAACCACTCATAAGGTTACGCCGTAACCAGCAAAACTAGTGCAAAATACGAAGGAATTGAAGATTACGGCGTAACTCTTATATTAGTTACGCCGTAACCCAGATCTGGCCTATAAATACCCCACGATTTCCATCCTTTCAAATCATCCCATTCTACACACCAAAACCAAAGAATGTGGGAAGAAGCCAAAGGCAGGTCTAGAGGAGCATACGGAGCTGTCTCCAAGGGAGAAATCACTCCCCTACGATAAGCATTAGCATTTTATCTTTTCTTTACTTTCGATTCATGTATTTCGTAACTTTGAATATTAAATTGATTTGTATGGTTAATATGAGCGGCTAAGCATCTCTTGGTGCTGGCCTAGTTATGATTCCTTAATTGTTTTGTTTGCATTTACATTACTTCCGTATAATTATTTCTAAGTGTATGCATGTATAGTTTATTGGTAGCTACCCTTGTTTCGGTTGGTTTGAATGGCGGTAGAGGCTAGTTTCTTAGGAGATATGACCAACTGACCCTAAGTGAGTATACTGAGACGGGAAGGGTAAGATATGACCAACTGATGACCCTTTCTACTTGTGCGATTTGACCAACTGATCACCTACCGTTTGGATGAACTTAAGAATTAAGAGGTGAGTGTTTAAGTTGCTAATGCCTGGGCACTCACTATTATAAATCTAGCATGTAGCGGTACTTAATGACTCGGCTTAGGGGACCAGGAACAACAGGACTTATGAGGGGACACCTGACTTCTCCTGTGGTGGCATCTTTGCTGATAAGTTAGGGGAATTGACCAAATGTTGTCCTCTCGACTTTGACCCCACCTGAAGTAATTGGAAGTAAGTAGACGTAGGCATTACTAGCTAAGAGGAATAACTAGGTTAGAACCACTCTCCTCAATTGATTAAACCTTTGCCTTTATTTGCTTTTATTTGATTTAGTAGTTAATTAATTTAATCCTTATCGAAATCAAATTAAAAACTGTGACACCTAGACTTAGTAATAATCCAACACACATAGCTCTTGGTACGACCTCGGTTTTACCGAATACTACACTACACGCGACCGGGTACACTGCCCGTTAGTGCATTAGGGTAGACCATAGGTATAACGAGACTATATAAATACTAAAACATGGTCAGTAAAACCTGCATCAAGTTTTTGGCGCCGCTGCCGGGGAGTTATATTAGGATTTTTTATTAAGTCTTTGATTTTATTCTAATACTATGTCTCTCACTATGAATGATTATCTCACCACCTCTAAAAGTAAATAGGGAATCACCATTCCAGCTTTTGAAGAAAATGTAAAATTCAAATTTTGGGGACTATGTCTTGAAGAACTAAAAAGATGCTCCCTTATGGAACCAAAGATGAAGAATCACACGAGCACATCGCAAAAGTATGTGAGATCGCCGATTTATTTCACGCGCCTGGGTCTCCAAAGATCATGTTATGATGAGGGCATTTCCTTTTACCCTAAAAGGAAGAGCGAGAGATTGGTTAAAGAAAATTCCATCTGGATCTATCACAACGTGGAGTGCATTTAAGAAGGCCTTTCTTAAGGAATACCGAACCCCTGCAAAAATCCTCCAGCAAGTTGATGAAATTAGGAGGTTTAGCCAATTCAATAATGAACCACTGTTTACAGCTTAGGAAAGATTCAACAAAACCATCCTCAAGTGCCCCGAGCATAAACTCAACAAGCATGAGCAACTGCAAATATTTTACAACTGGTTGAAAATAAAAACTCGACAATTATTAGACTCAAAAGAACCTATCCCGTTAATGACTACTGATAAAGGATGGACAAGAGTTGAAGAAGTAGCTCTCCACTCGTCGTCTTGGAATGAAGACCCAATCGAGCTACAATCGGTAATAAAGAATCTGGAGGAATTTGAAGTAGATATGTAATCCCTTACTGAAGAAGTCAAAATGGTTAAACACAAGTTTGATAAACCCATTGATGGGAGAGTAATGGATCTGGAAAAGGATGTGAAGAAGCTTGTTAAGGAATCCAGCAGAAAACAAGAAGAGAACGAAAAATTAGTATGGAATATCAAGCGAGATTATGACCATGTGCTGAGAACACAAGCAGCTGCTATAAGAAGACTTGAAAATCAAGTCGGAAAGCTCGCAAAATCTATCAGAATGAGAGATGAAGGAGAGCTACCTAGCACAACTGAACCAAATCCTCGAGATCTAGCACATGCTATTACAACCAGAAGTGGATTAAACTATAAGGAACCAGCCTACCCTTCAAACTCGAATGATCTGAGTGAAGAAACACCTCAAAACAACAACAAAGAAACCGAGGGGGCTCCACCAACTATCGAGAAAGTCCGTCCCTACGTTCCTCCAATACCATTTTCGGGAAGAATTAAGAAGGAACATAAATGAATTTTATTTCAGAAATTCATGAAAAAGTTACAATAAATCAACATTAATATTCCTCTCGTTGAAGCTCTTGAGCAAATGCCCAAATATGCTAAATTCATGAAGGATCTCCTAACCCATAGAAGACTTTCTGATAGGACGTAGATAACTTTAAATCAAAGGTGCTATGCCGCCCTTCTAAAAGATATGCCTCTTAAAGAAGAAGATCAAGGGAGTTTCACCTTACCTTGCACAATCGGGGGAATTATGTTCGACAAGGTCCTTGCCGATCTTGGGGCAAGCATAAGTCTTATGCCATTCTCTCTCTATTCGCGTCTGGATTTGGGGGACCTGAAATCAACTAGAATGTGCATTGAGCTAGCTAATAAAACAACTCAATATCCTAAAGGAATCACTGAAAATGTTCTTGTTAAGATCGATAAATTTGCCTTCCCTGTTGACTTCGTAGTCCTTGAAATGGAAGAGGATGATATCCTAATTTTGCTTAGGAGACCCTTTCTTGCCACCGCACACGCTATGATTGATGTTTTTAACAAGAAGATTTCGTTGGAGATTGGAAATAACAAGATTACCTTCGATCTTGAAAAATCAATGAGATATGCTTCTTTTACTGACGACAACCTTGATGATTTCGACCTTATTGAAGCTAACGCTCAGAAACATGCCAGTGAATGCTTTCGCCCGACCCTTTAAAATCATTGAAATTCAAGACAATGATGGGATATCTAGCGATGGAGAAAGCGAAACGGAAGAACTGGCTATGAAAAATCAAACGCTATGTTCAGCGAACACCCCGGAAGAAGCTGATACTACCCCCAAACTCAAGGAGCTCCCTTCGCATTTAGAATATGCATTCATTAATGGGGATCGTAATTTTCCTGCTGTGATTTCTTCTTTGTTATCTGACGAAGAAAAGGAGTCGCTATTGCAGGTTTTAAGCAAGCACAAGGGGGCAATTGCATGGAAAGTCTCTGACATAAAAGGGATCAACCCTTCATAATGCTCTCACAAGATACATATGGAAGATGATTTTAAACCAGTAGTACAGCCACAGAGGAGATTAAACCCAAAAGTCCAAGACGTGGTAAAAGACGAAATCATTAAACTTCTGGATGCAGGTCTAATTTACGCTATTTCCGATAGTCCTTGGGTTAGTCCTATTCATGTTGTGCCAAAGAAAGGAGGAATGACAGTAGTAACTAATGAAGATAACAAGCTGATACCTACTAGGACGATCACTGGTTGGAGGGTGTGCATCGATTATAGGAAATTAAATGACGCAACACGAAAGGATCACTTCCCCCTTCCATTTAACGATTAGATGCTAGAAAGACTCTCTGGACATGAGTATTATTGTTTCCTTGATGGATTTTTGGGATACTTTCAAATTTCGATCACCCCTGAGGATCAAGAAAAGACTACTTTCACCTACCCATACAGAAGATTCGCCTATCGAAGGATGCCTTTCGGACTTTGCAACGCTCCCGCCACATTCCAACGGTGCATGACTGCAATATTCTCGGATATGTGTCAAGATTTTATGGAAGTCTTCATGGACGACTTCTTGATTTTTGGTAACTCTTTTTCATCTTGTCTTAATAATTTATCTAAAATGCTTGCCAGATGTGAAGAAACCAACCTTGTCCTTAACTGGGAAAAATGTCATTTTATGATATGGGAAGGGATTGTTTTGGGGCATAAGATTTCCTAAACAGGGATCGAAGTTGATAAAGCTAAAGTTGACGGTATTTCTCGACTTCCTTATCCTAACCAATCTAAAATGAATTAGGAGTTTTCTTGGGCACGCTGGATTTTATAGAAGATTTATAAAATACTTTTCCAAAACTGCCAAACCTATGACCCAACTCCTCATGAAAGATGCAAAATTTGATTTTAATGACGATTGCAAAAAAGCTTTTGATATTTTAAAAGAAAAATTGACTACTGCCCCTGTTATTATTGCTCCTGACTGGGGGAACGATTTTTAACTTATGTGCGATGCTAGCGATTATGCTGTGGGTGCTGTTTTAGGACAAAGGGTGGATAAAAAATTTAAACCCATTTATTACGCTAGTAAAACCTGAAATGAGGCACAAGAGCATTACACAAACACCAAAAAGGAACTCCTGGCTGTGGTTTATGCTTTTGATAAATTCAGATCTTATTTAGTAATGTTAAAAACTGTTGTCTACACTGACCATTCTGCTTTGAAGTACTTATTCAATAAACAGGATGCCAAACCAAGATTGATAATATGGGTGCTGCTGCTGCAAGAATTTAAAATTGAAATCAAGGATAAGAAAGGGGCGAAAACTTAGCATGGTCACCTCTCACGATTAGAAAACCCGAGCTTGAAGAACTTGACAAAGAAAATATCGGGACTCCTTCCCCGACGAGCATCTCATGGCAAGTAAGAATTAAGGATTCCGCCCAACCATGGTACACGATTTCGCTAATTACCTCGCGGCCAGAGTATTACCGAGCAACAAAACTTATGATCAAAAGAAAAAGTTCTTCTCATATCTTAAATATTACTTCTGGAATGATACTTTCCTTTTTAAATCATGCCCAGATGGTATTATTCAGAGATGTGTATTTGGAAATGAGCAAAAACATATTCTGGAACATTGTCACAACGGACCTGCAGGAGGACACTATGGGGCCGATATTACTGCTCGGAAGGTTTATGAGGCCGGATTCTTTTGGCCTAGCATTTTCAAAGATGCCGCAAAACATGTAAGAGATTGTGAGGCTTGTCAGAGGGCAGGAAACATCTCTACTCGAGTCAGATGCCACTCAACAACATTATGGTATGTGAGGTTTTTGATGTTTGGGGTTGATTTTATGGGACCCTTTGCCCCATCAAAGAATAAAAGTTATATCATTGTTGTTGTTGATTACTTTTCAAAGTGGGTCGAAGCTGAAGCTCTGCAAACATGTGATGCTAGAAGTGTCATTCGTTTTTTTAAAAGATTATTCTCCAGGTTTGGGATCCCCAAGACCATCATAAGTGATCGAGGGACGCACTTTTGTAATGCTATTATGGAGAAAGTTCTCAACAGATATGGGGTACTCCACCGAATGTCCACATCTTATCACCCACAAACTAATGGGCAAACTAAAAACACCAATAGGGCACTCAAACGAATTTTACAAAAATTCATCAGCAGTAATAGAAAAGATTGGTCCGATAAACTCGACGAAGCTTTATGGGCATTCAAAACAGCTTTCAAAACTCCTATTGGAAGCACCCCTTTTAAGATTTTTTACGGAAAAGCATGTCATCTTCCCGTAGAATTGGAACATAAAGCATATTGGGCTCTCAAGAATGCTAATTTAGAGGCTGATGTGATCAAGGAACACCGATTTTCCTAAATAATTTGTTTAGCTGAATTACGAGACGAAGCATACGATCATGCCAAAGCATACAAAGACAGTACCAAAATATGGCACGATATGCGAATTAAGGATAAAAAATTTGAAGTAGGACAAGAGGTTCTCATTTTTAACTCAAGACTCAAATTATTCCCTGGAAAAATGAGATCTCGTTGGGTTGGCCCTTACGCAGTAAGTAAGGTGTTTCCTTATGGGACTATTGAGGTTCATAACAAGGAAGGAGTATATTTCAAGGTAAATGGACACCGTTCAAAAATTTATTATGTTCAAGACGTTAGCAAGCTTTCGGGAGATGAGTTCTTCGCCCCTGCCTAAAGCCCCGCGGCCCTGAGTCTAACTTAAAGACTCGTAAATGAAGAAAAGTGCTTTTTTGGGAGACAACCCGAATTATCCCTTTATTTTGTTTTATTTCCATTTCTGTAGGGTTTTGTGTTTAACCATTTTTGCAGGAAACGAGAAAGTGATTGCTTCTGCAGTTGCTGATCTGACCATAGTTACGACGTAACTCATCTCTGTGATTACGCCGTAACCAACCTCTTGCAGCATAAGTTCAAGACGCATTACCAATTACGGTGTAATACCATCTCTGTAGTTACGCCGTAGCCACTCGCTTTGCAACATATGTCAGGTTTTTCCAGTTACGGCGTAACTCCCTCAAAGAGCTATGACGTAACCTTCCTCTGCTTTAATTCTTTCATTCTAAAACAAAATAACCTTGTATTAGTATTTTTATTGAACTTTGTGGGTGTGTTCCCTGTAAACCCTCACGAGACTTCACTCGTCCACTTGGGACACCAAGTGGTTTAAAAGGCTTGTTGCATATGCTAAATGCAACCGTGATTCCTACGAAAGTGAGTTAGGTTTGTTTTTATTTTTCGTTTTTTCTTTTTAGTATTATGCTTGTCGGTAGTGTGATTTCAGGGATGTAAGTTTGTTCATGATGCTTATACGAAGGCACGTAACTATTTTCGTGGGCCTTCTTTCTTTGAGGAGAAAATTTCAGGGAAGTTCTCGCTCTAATTCTACTTTTCTGTTCACCTTTATTTAACGCTTAGTACAAAAGGGACTTTGTACAATTCAAGTGGGGGGACGGGAGTAGAATTATCTCTTGAACACTATTTTGCCCTCGTTTTTCTAGTTTATTTTGAAAAATTATGCCATTTTTTAAATTTTGACATGTTTTTCTTAACCTAACTAGATTAGACATTAGCCGAGTACATACAAACCTTGATATTATATGGTGAGATTAGCCTTATCCGTTTCCTATATTTTACCCCAAATCCACCAAATTATGAGTGTGCCGGTAGCTTGTAAACTTTAGAACTTGGCCTTTGCATCATTTCGAGACCATAGACGAGGTATGTTGAGTTAGCTCGATGTATTTGGACTTTTCAGTTTAAGAAGGCAATATTATAGGATTATCACCCAAATAGCCTACCATTGTGTGTCTATCGATTAGTCACCTCGACTTCTCGACCCCCATGTAAAACCCTTTTGTTGCACTCACTTTTAGTGTAAAATACCCCTAGATACACCAATCTTAGCCATTCCTTTCATTTTGTTAACCCAATATATTGTTTCGATACACCTATACACCTTAGCCTACCCTGTAGTCTTTATTTGTGATTGGGAAGTCATCATTGAAGACCCCCCGAATTCGGAGATCACACTTTCGTCGACGACATATTCCTGAAGATCATTGAAGACCCCCCGAATTCCCATTGTTCATCTCAAGTGGGGGGATATTATGCTTAGTTATTATTGTTATGTTGAAAAAAAAAGTGATTCGAAAAGAAAAATAAAATAGTTGTTATTTTAAAGTGCGATGTTATAAGCACTATGTTATGAGCTTTATAGATTTAGTATCGAGGAGGCCACCTCGGTCACATTTGAAGATTGGAGTTGGTAATTATGCCAACAGTTGGAGAAAAGGTAGTGTGCCCATCATGACGTTCTCTAATGACACATCTACCTAGTATTTCATGATCCGGTTTCTTGACTTCAAAGCTTGAACTTTGGGCGGACGGTAAGTGGTGATGACTTGGTTATAGATTTAGAATGCCTGCCTGATTTTTATTTTACACCATTTATATATCCCATGTCTTATCCTACCCTTTAGTCATGAAGCGTGTCTAGGTGGTGCAGCGAGCAATCTTTGGTGTCTTGGCCATGGATTTGGTCATGTATCATTGATTTTGTCCACTTCGCTGTGACATGTTAGTAATGACGAGTCACCCCTTAACCTTTGTCGTATCTACCCATATTGCCTTCGAGAATTGTTTAGCCCTTAACTCTAGTGGTGGAGATTTGTGTAACCGCCAAGCTTATGATAGAATACATGTTATGACTGTGCGATTGAGTGATCACCTCGAAATTGACCCTTAGAATAGTTGAGAGATTTGAGTGTTTCGTTCCCATTTCGTGAGGTGTTCGGCTTTGTTTTATTGTAGCATAAAGGATTTGTCAACTTATATGTTCCAGGTTTTGGGAGATATCTTCTTAGGAATCTTTCTAATAAGGTCTACTTGAGGGCAAGTAGAGTTCAAGTGGGGGGATATTTGATAATATCAAATAGTCCTGAATATTAAGTGTCAATTTCCCCCGATAATTCTTGTAATTTATATCATTTATATGGATTTACGCTTGTTTTCCATTGTTTTCTACTTTCAGGTAAATTACGAGCATTGGAGCTAAAGAGACGCGGAATTGGAGAAATATCAAAAGATTTATCATAGTATGCTGACTTTGAAGAAGTTACGGCGTAACTCATCTCTCACATTACGCCGTAACTAGAGTGTGACTCAGAAAACCAACTCATCAGAAGGTTACGGCGTAACTCTCCCCAAAGACTACGACGTAACTTATTAGGTCAAATGAGTTTCCACGCCGCTGATAACTACGCCATAACTACTTCATCAACTACGGTGTAACCAAGTAATATTGAAGATACGGCGTAACCACTCATCAGGTTACGCCATAACCAAAAGATCTAGTGCAAAATACGTAGGAATTCAAGATTACGGCGTAACTCTTATATTAGTTACGCCATAACCCAGATCTGGCCTATTAATACCCCACGATTTTCAGCATTTCAAATCATCCAATTCCATACACCACAACCAAAGAATGTGGGAAGAAGCCAAAGGCAGGTCTAGAGGAGCATACGGAGCTGTCTCCAAGGGAGAAATCACTCCCCTACGATAAGCATTAGCATTTTATCATTTCTTTACTTTCGATTCATGCATGTCGTAACTTTGAATATTGAATTGATTTGTATGGTTAAAATGAGCGGCTAAGCACCTCTTGGTGCTGGCCTAGTTATGATTCCTTAATTGTTTTGTTTGCGATTACATTACTTCCGTATAATTATTTCTAAGTGTATGCATGCATAATTTATTGGTAGCTACCCTTGTTTCGGTAGTTTTGAATGGCGGTAGAGGCTAAGTGAGTAGACTGAGACGGGAAGGGTAAGATATGACCAACTGACGACCCTTTCTACTTATGCGATTTGACCAACTGACCCTATGTAAGTAGACTGAGACGGGAAGGGTAAGATATGACCAACTGACGACCCTTTCTACTTATGCGATTTGACCAACTGATCACCTACCGTTTGGATGAACTTAAGAATTAGGGGGTGAGTGTTTAAGTTGCTAACGCCTGGGCACTCACTATTATAAATCTAGCATGTAGCGGTACTTAATGACTCGGCTTAGGGGACCAGGAACAACAGGACTTATGAGGGGACACCTGACTTCTCCTGTGGTGGCATCTTTGCTGATAAGTTAGGGCGAATTGACCAAATGTTGTCTCTCGACTTTGACCCCACCTGAAGTAATTGGAAGTAAGTAGACGTATGCATTACTAGCTAGGAGGAACAACTAGGTTAGCACCACTCTCCTCTATTGATTAAACCTTTGCCTTTATTTGCTTTTATCTGCTTTAGTAGTTAATTAATTAATTCCTTATCGAAATCATATTCAAACCTGTGACACCTAGATTTAGTAATAATCCAACAACACATAGCTCTTGGGACGACCTCGGTTTTATCGAATACTACACTACACGGGACCGGGTACACTGCCCGTTAATGCATTAGGGTAGACCATAGGTATAACGAGAATATATAAATATTAAAACCTGGTGAGTAAAACCTGCATCAAAGGGTTACCGAATCTACAATAAAAGAACCCGAGATATCACGGAATCAATTCACGTCACGTTCGATGAGCTGTCTGAGCAAATGGCTCCAGGACAATCAAGTTCTGGACTCGCATCTCAACATTTATCTTGTAGTCCTATCAGTTCCTCTCTTGTACAAAATCCCTCGCCTGCAGTTCCATATGTACCTCCTTCTGAAGAAGAATTGAAGAAACTGTTTGATCCAATGTTTGATGAATATTATGAACCTATTGTTAATGATCATTCTACACCATCAACAGTGGCGGCTTCTAATCCAATCAACACAGATATTCTATCTGTTTTAATGACTCTGTCTCAAGAAGCGCCAGCTGCAGATCACTCATCCTCAAATCCTTAATCTTCACCTGTACATCATGGAAATGAAGCTGAAAATTAGGATGAAGATAACCCTTTTGCTACTCCCGAAGACGATCCATTTGAGAACATATTTGCTCCAGAACCATCTTCATCAGGAGATCCAAACTTTGCTACTTCAGTTCCTCAACAACAACCACACGAGAACCTTAGAAAATGGACACATGACCATCCATTGGACAACATCATTGGGAACCCTTCTCGTCCAGTATCCACCCGTAAACAACTTGCAACTGATGCCTTGTGGTGCTTCTTCAACTCTGTACTATCTAAGGTAGAACCAAAAGACGTTAGAACAGCCATGACCGAAGACAGCTGGTTCAATGCCATGCAAGAAGAAATTCATGAGTTCGATCGACTAGATGTATGGGAATTAGTACATGATACTCTTACACAGCGCGTTCAGGGTCAAAGGAACTTCCTTTTCGTCGAGCAAGTTTTTCAACACCCTAGGCAGTGAACCTAATCATTGTAGTGTAGTATTAGGGTAAGCCACGGGAATTGATATCGTTTTCTAGGGGAATAGGAATGCTAGTGAGAAGTTACTACGCTAAGGTTGGGGTTGAGGAAGATTTTTTTTTTTATCTTTTTATGTTTTTTTGGAAATCGAAAGGTACGAATCTCGGGGTTTGGATTTGAGGGTTGGTATTTCTACCGATTACTTCTACTATCTAATTATCTAATTAACTAAGGTGAGGGTAGTCTATGTCTATTGTTGTGTGCTCGTATGATGATTAAAAATGTATTTGCTTAGGCTTTATTACTCTCTAGTTATCTCCTATTGATGGTTGAATTGTCACGTCCTTATTCTTAATCGCGTTGTGTCTCTAAGGTCGTAGGGTATGCGTTTATCCCTAACTCTTTGAAGCTACCAAAGGTTAATGACTATAAAATCTCTAGGATTTATAAACTTTAACTCTAAGGTATTCTTTGGATGTATAACCTATAATTACTCTAGGTGATTATAAACTAAGGTTCAACAAAGATTAATCAAGCATTAACAACACAACGAATGACCTATCGCAATACTAGGTCAATCACAATTAAGATAAGAGACAACCAATCAATATTCAATAATTAAGTTTCATATTACCTAAGCAAACACACAAGTAAATTAGCCGGACATGGGGAACATGCAAGCATACACACAATCAATTGAAGACATAATTAAATTAATGAAGTAAAATACTTATCTTGATGTAAGATAGGGTATGGAACCCTAAAATACTGTACAAGACAGCCTTGGTTCGGTTTAGGTTTTTAATCCACAAAACTACACACTGAAAACTAAAAAATTCGGTTTCTATATATAAGGTTACAACTGCGACGGCGTCACCCTTTAGTTTATGACGTCGTCGGGTCGCCGTCATTAGGGTTTTGTCTTGGCCACGTTAGCATTGCGACGGCGTCACCTTATGACTATGACACAGTCTCCTTCAGTCTCGACGCCGTCGTGCGGATCAAATCTAGGCCGCCACGAGCTGCGGCGCCCTACTCTTTTAACACCTGATGCCGTCACTTGTAAATAAGCAATTTGGCTACTGAGTCGTCACAAAATTTGTTCCAACGGCGTCACAAGTATAACCTGATATCGTCCCCTTTCAAGTCAGCATTTTGAGTGTCTCGATTCTTGACTTTGGCCATTTTCTTCGTATATTCACGCCTTTTTGTCCGAATAAGTGTCATTCCAGCAATTTGCCTTCAAGAGACCTAAAAGTGAAAATGAACGATATTAAGTAATAACGGATACAAAAGTGATCAAATAAGGGCTTAAATGACCCCTCAAAAAGGTACATTTTAAAACCTTATCAAATATGCCTACACTTGGTATTTGCTTGTCCTCAAGCAAATGTGCTTTTAGCCAATTAATTTATAAGTTAGAGGTCATGAAGCATTAGTTTAGAACGATTCACAACACATATAAGCCTCGCAAAAGTCATAACAAGCACGGAAATTACATACTAGCACCTCACATGGGGTGTTTGGATACTCACATCTCTCGGGTGTATATGAAATATAACAAGTTGGAAATGGAAGATAAGTACTCATTAACCGGTCCTAGTACATAGATTACCATAGGCTTGAGACTAGATCAAACCTCCATCGCTTTGGCGTAAGAACCTAGGAAAGACTATCCAAGAGGTCTTTTAAAGGGTTGTAACGTTAGGCTTACGGTAGGGAAACAAAAGGTTTTGTGGGATAGGCTATTTAGTGGTGGCAAGTCAAAAATATTTATGTTACAAGCATGCGAAGAATGTCGTTGCTAAGCCAAGACTCGACACTCTAAACTCTAGATAACTGAAACAAACAAACATAAATTTAAAGATAGATGTAGGATGGTAGCCCGTATGCTTTTTTTTTTTTTTTGTCATACACTTTTACTCTACCATCCTTTACGATACATCAAAATAATAGGGATTTATAGGCACATCCCTACACTTGAGTTTTTATTACTCTAACACTAATTTGACCCGAATTGAAAAGATCAAAACACTTGGAGTACATTATTACGAAAATAAAGGGAATTTGAATTTAACGTTCCCTTCCCGTCATTTCATAAAGTTTAACTTTTCTCATGAGTCCCAATCGTCCTAAAACTGTGCACAAATGATATGACTCGACTTAGCAACTTATGCAAGCAACTAGATAATTGAACTAAGGGTTTAGTGTGATAACAATAATGAACTAAAAGTGAGTGCATACAAGATAGGCTAAGGCGATTTGGGTGTATATTTGCGGTGGATTGTAAACAATGCTCTTCATTGATATTCCAGAAAACCGAAACATCACGAGAACCGCGAAAAGGATAGGCTCTGAGGGGTTAACTAGGTGTATTGTGTACTAAATATGAGTACAACGCAAAGGTGTGGGGGAATTATTGTGGAAGAAGTAATTATATTACGGGTATCAAACAAGGTTTATCCTAATGCCTCTTATCATTTAGTTATTCCTAACTACACAAGTGTAGTCTTACTAGTGATCTCGAGATGAATCACAAAACAAGTTCTAGAATCTATTATACTACCGGTTCACACTCTAAGCATCAAAGATGAATGCTTTAATTCCTACAAATCTAAGGGCGATCCTCACATTTTGGGTGGAATTTAAGTGGTAAAGGGTTTTTGTGCTAGCCATATAATTTCCTATCCATGAGACACTTTATTAAGACTAATGACCCACTCCTATATGTCATGAAAAATTTTAAATTTGGTGCCAAAATTACCCTAACCGATATTTCTCATGGTTTATTACACAAATGCAATTGGACAAAGCAAATAATCAAGGATAAGAATAATTTCAAAGTTCCCGTTTTATTTTCCCTCCCTACACTTAAACTGAACATTGTCCCCAATGTTCCACGAAAGTATCAAAGTTATGATAATGGAAGGTAATAAAAGATGAAAGAAACTAATACTCCCCTGATTAGCTCGGTAGGATCCGTGTGAAGTGGTGGTTACATTTTTCTTCATGAAGAACGTTTGCGTTAAAAGCTCCTTCTCATCTTATGTATTTTCTTCTTGATAAATTAAACCTGCACACTTGAAGAAAACCAACGAAACCTTCGCTTAAAATCGGCGGTAACAATATATATAAGACTCTACTAAACTAGGATATAGTGCTTGTGGAATGGATGTTTACAGATTTTCTGGAAAATTAAGACCTGGAAAATTAAAAAAAAAATTATAGGTAGCTCAAAACGAGAAAAGTGATAAACTGTTTCTGCTCCTCTCGACGCGTTCGTCAGTTATGCGATCTGACGTCGCCAGTTATCCGACAGTGGTATGCGATTTTCTGCGAAAAAATTCGGAAAATTTACATCTTTAAAATTTGGAAAAATTTCCTGCAAAACATCCATTATGACTCGATACAAGCATTTGACTCGAACAAACACACATGTATATCTTTTAATTAATTGTAATTCTCATGTTCACGTTTCTTTTGAAAACGTGTGTAATCCTCCCTACACTTATCCCTTATGTAAAATACCTTTATATGTAATTAAGACGAGGTTAAAGACAAAATAAAGCATTTTTACAAATTTAAACATGAGAATAAACAATAAATAAAAGATACAAGACACACAAACAAGCAAACAATTAAGCATGGGTTGCCTCCCACGAAGCCCTTTTCTTTATTTATGAGTCTTGTAGCTAGACTCGAAGTCGTGCCCCTACGTGACTTCATTACGTCACCTTCTTCCTCATGCGGTCTCTATTGGGGGATTCCATGTTGTAGAAGTGCCCTATGATGCACCTTTCTAAGAGGTCATCCTCTCCCCAATCGGTTTTAGATTCCGGTCCTAAGTTCAAGCAATCCTTATAGAAACCGAAAATCTTGGCCATAACATAATCTACTCCCTTGATCCGTGCAAAACCGTCAAGTTTTCTCACACAAGCCGGCCACTTGTGAATGGCCGACCGTAAGAAACTTCAAACAGTTTAAGCACAAATGCAATGAAGATCTGGAGAGTATAGTGTTTCCCCGGTCGTTATGTCCCAAATGAAGCTATGCAATGGATCACCAAACAAATAGTGATCGAGAAGTTTGAACGAAAAAAGGGATCGTGAATATTATAACTACGTAAATAGCCTATAATTACAAAGGCTTAAATGCAAATTAAAGGAAATTAAAAAGATAAAACTATTAAATAAACGCTATCACTATTTGCAAAATGATGTTTTTGATTTTTCTGTTTTTATAAAACTGAATTAAAAACTACGTAACGCATAAAATGAAAATGTGAAACTTGAACAATATAAATCCTAAAAATATGAAAATGACATTTTTACAAACCTAATGATAAAAGAAAATTTATAGAAAAAAAATTATTTTTATAACTATTTAATTAATTATTATTAATTAAAAACTATTTTTAACTATTAAATAATAACCTAAAATACAAGAAAATATGAAATAAAGCTAGAAAAATAAAATTATGACTTGGAAAAATCTAAAATAACAAAAGAGAATTTTGAAAACTAATTTTATATTTTTCTGATTATTTTTGTATTTTCTATGAATTAAAAACTATTTAAAACTACTTAAATTGCTAAAAAATACAAATTTAACTAAGAAAAATCTGGAAAAATATTTTTTTGTCTTTTTATATTTATCTAAACCTAGGAAAATTGAAAAATTATTTTTTTGAAACTTTTCTTAATTAATTGTATTAAATGCTAATTAAAAAGTGCTAAAAATTGATTTAAATGCAGAAAAATAGCAAACTAACTTAGAAAAATCTGAAAAATTCAAGATAAGCTTAAAATAATATTTAGAATCTAGGAAAAATGGAAAAACAGATGGTTGTTTGTAAGAAAATGCAACTGCAATGTAAGTGCTTATAAATGAGCACTTTGAATAAGCCAAATGCACACAACAAGTTACCAAACTGAAACAGAAGCAATACTATGCTCAAACTACCCAAATGCAACTAATCTCAACTGCTTTTAACCTCTAAATCACCATTTGCTAAGATTTGATGATGTGAGCAAATGTGCTTAAAACAGTTTGAAGCTCCTACTTTGGACTAGAAAATAAGCACTGAGATAAGCTGGAATCAAGAAAACAAAAGAAGGGACTTAGACTAGACCTGGCCAAGAATGTCTAAACCAAAGACCAGACCTTGGTGAGCCAAGATGAGCCCTGTGCAAGCCTTGCACACACCCTGTGCAGAGTTAGTTTAAACCCACTTCAGTTGCACAGGGCAACTAAGACCGAATTCACAAGCTTTTGAAGCTTCTAAAAAAAATAACAAAAATCCACAAAAATGATGATAAGCAAAGAGACCAGCTGAAGTTTTTAAAATTCCAGGTTTCACTGAATTTGACCCAAGAATGACTCAATTATAAATCACTCCAGTTGGTTTCAAAACAGGTTTTCAAGTTTTGACTTTTTGACAGTTGAGAAAAGTTGACTTTGGTGAGTTTTAAAACTAATTTGTGGACTTATTATGAAGTATTATGATGTAATAGAACTACTGAAAGCTAAGTTTATGAATTTTAAACACAAAACAAAACTTTGCTTTTCCAAAATCTTAACAGTTAAGTGAATGAGACAGATTTTATATCATGTTGACTTTGGGCTTATGTATGCACACAATTATGACAGAGATGAGTTCAATTTAGCTTAACTAACCCAAACCAACAAGTCTCAATCACAGAGCAACTCTCTAATACAGATTTAAGCACTGATCCAAACACCCTTTAATAACTGATATGTAAAGTAAAATTGAACTAAAGACTGAATTAAATAATACTATTGATCAAACTAAGTTTACCTAACCTAATTACTCCTTAATTAACAGATTAAATCCAATCTTGACTACAAGAACAGGTTATGCAATGACTATTGAAAATAACTTACAACTTGTCCCAGCCACTATGGCTTGCCATCATTGAAACTAGAACCACTAGTCTATAAAAACCAATCCAATAGACTATAAATCAACCCATTACATGCTCTGCAACACCAAATTCCATTTCCATTACCCAATGATGAATCAGTTGACTTTTATTGACCAATTTCCAATTTTGCTAGAAACTTAAAGACAAGCTTACAGAAAGCTATAATAAGCTTATATAAGCTTGTTTGAGTGGAACAATAAGCTATTGGAAGATTTTATTTTTAGAACATAAGTTTAGATTTTCAATAGTGAACCTTGAAATATGAAATCTTAACACCACTTTGAATTAATACTTAAAAAAGGTTGTAGTACACTGAAACAAAGTAATTTAATACAATGAAACTGAAATTAACAACTAAGGATCTAATTTAGACTTAAGAAATACAAAACGACATACATTTTTAAAATTTAACTAAGTGCTATCTTTATTGTTGCTTCCTCTTGGTCTTTTATACACCCATGTGACTTATCTCACCTCTCTCTTCAAATCCCAGCAATAAAACTTGGCCCTTGGATTGGTTGAAGCAATCTTGGCCGTTTAAGTGGTTTTGGCGCCAAAACTTGTTTATACCAGCTGGGGTTAAGTGTTTGGTAGAAGGTGCATTAAATGCATTCTTGGAGTGGGGTGAGGTGGAGGGTAGGGTTGATGATGAAGGAGTGTTGCAGGAAAGGTTGCAGGGGGAGGGTGATGATGGATATGGCAACCCGTGAGTTTGGAGGGAAAGGTGGAGTCAAAAGGTGTTTGACTGGGATTATTAAAAGGGAGGGTCCAAATTATTGACAGGGGTCCAATTGGTAAAAGGCAGGGGGTCATTTGGGCTTGTGACAAGGGTCCAAGTGATATAAAGGGTTTAATAATCAAGGGACCAATTGTGTAAATTCTGAAAATTGAGGGACCAGTTCTGCCAATTCTGCAAAGTTGCTCCAAGGACTAAAAGTGACAAGTTTCAATAGTACAAGGACCAAAGCTGACATTTTCAAATTTCCAGGGACCAATTTTGCCAATTTTTAAACTTAAAGGACCAATTTTGTAATTTCTCAAAACTTTTGATATTTTTCACCAAAGGACTAATTTTGACAACTTATGATTTTAAAAGGGCCTTTGGTGATTTTTCTTTTGAAATTATGTGCTCAGGGACTATTTTTGACAATTTTTGAAACTTGGGGGACTAAAACTGCCAATTTTGCAAACTTAGCTCATTTTTCATCTGATTTTGAACATTTTGCATCTGAAACATATAAAATGCAATTTTGGAATATTTTCAGTATTTTGATGCATTTCTGAGCATTTTTAAAAGTTTTGCAGTTCAGATTTGACCAAAATTGATGAGTATTTACACACTCATCAATCCCCCATACTAAACTGTTGCTAGTCCCTAGCAATCTTTTGAGAAAAACTTAATGGATTTGAATCTCTTTACCAAAAGCCATTACTTCTGGAGTAGCCAAATGTTTCAGTTCAAGTAAGAACCATGGTACAGATAACCATGTGATTTTGAGCAAACCACCACTTCCAACGGTTTGATTTGTCTTTACCAGAAGCCGTTTGCTCTAGAGTAGCCAACTCTTAGATAAATTATCAATATTATCTTTGGTGAGTCGATTACCAATTATGGTTTTCCATTGCCTTTACCACAAGCCATAAACTTGCGGGCTAGCCAACTCTTCACTTTTTAGGATATGGTGAGTTGAATACCATACAATTTTGGGCAAATTGCAAGCCGTCAACGGATTTGAGATATCTTTACCAAGAGCCGTTTGCTCCGGATTAGCCAATCCTTTTGTTTATTAGACAAGGTGGACTGATAACCAATTGAGTAAGTGCAAAACACTTACTCCAAAAAAAAATTTTGGCCAAAAACGGGGAAATTGGGCGGTATAATTACATGATAAAATTCGTGAGAATTCCCCCCACACTTAGAAATGAATATTGCCCTCAATATTCAAAGTACCGGCGGTTATGCCGAAACTGAGAACGTAAAAGGGAAATACTACGGCCATTATTTTGATTATTTTGATTTTTTTTTTTTTTTTTTTTTTGACAACATGTGGGCAACCCCCCCACACTAGGGTGGTAGAACGATAGAAAGAAGTTAGAAATATGGGTGAAAACCCATATGGCATGCTACTGTTTTTGATTCCCGAGTCGCTAGCTTGACTCGACCCCGTATTCATTTGTTCATGGGGAAAGTAACGTGGAAAACCAATCTCGATCGGACTTTCGTTCACAATGTTAATAAACATATGAACATCGGAAAGTTCCACACCGACGAGATACAACCGCGGTATTGTTAATAGAAGAAACTATAAGGGATGATACCGGGGTCAAAGATGGTGTCCTCATTCCCGAAAGAGAAAGGGAAAGAGCAACCACACCATCAGTGAAGAATGGAATAAAGACGTACATGAGAATGCAAGTCGATTCCTCATCAGAAAGAAGCAAATCACCATTTTTAACATTTTTAAGCTTAAACTTGAAGCTTATATGGTGATTGTCAATAAGATGTCCGGGAGGGAGGGTGGGAAACGGTTCTTCAATCAACAGGTTTTCCAAAAAGGATGTCTCCCTTCGGATCAAAGTAAGTATTATCAATTCCTGTTGGAATTGACTCATCACTAAGAAATGCATCGACTTCATTCCAAAAGTTGTCATCTTCCTCATCAGGAGTGAGACAATGGATGGAAGAGTCGGGAATAAGACTAGAAGATGATGGATCATTTTTTAGCAATTCATCAATGGGAAGAATGTCTCCCATTGGATCACAAATATCATTATCCAACTCAGATGAAACTGAAGAGAGTTTGGTTTCATCCACAGAGTTAACAAACTCGATGCGGCAAACTGATTCCGGAGGTGGGACAAGTGGTGTGCTCTTAGAGCTAGCAGTTTCCACCACTTCCGATGAAGTCTACGATTCTAGATCATCATCATCAAGAACACTCTTGAATTTCCTGGTACAACTCTCAAACCATTTGTTTGAACCATGGTTGATTTTCAAAGCTTTTAATTCAGCACGTTTTTGGTGACTCCTCTTAACCGTGAAATTTGAGAGTGTTGCATTGAATCTTTCATATTTTTGATCAATTGTGGCAACACTCTGTTTGGACAGAGGTTTGGAGTTCTGGTTGATATTCAACGTGAGTTCTTCATTGTCAACCCGTATGGTCAACTCTTCAGCAAACACATCAATCAGAGCATGACTCGTTCTCAAGAAAGCTCTCCCTAAGATGAGGGGAACTCTAGGATCGGCATCAAAGTCTACTACAACAAAGTCGGTAGGAAAGTGAAACTTTCCCACTTTCATCACGACATCCTCGGCTATCCCAAGTGGACGAGTTATGGTACGGTCCGCTAGCTCGAGTGTCATACAAGTGGATGTAAGTTTAGGAAGAGACATTTCCATACCGAGTGGCATGAGGTTAATACTTGCGCCAAGATCGGCCAAGGCGGAGCATTGAACCATCCCCAAGAAATCACACGGGATTAAAATCGCCGGTCTTCAAGCTTTTTAGGGAGCTTCTTGAGAAGGACCGCTGAGCATTGCTCATTGAGAGGAGTTTTAGCCATCTCCGATAGCTTATCTATGTTGGTCAGTAAGCCTTTAAGCGTGGATGCAAATTTAGGCATTAGAACGAGAGCATCAACGAAGCTTATATCAAAGTGTAGCTCATTGAAGATTTGGAAAATTTTTTCCATTTGCTCTTTGTTTTTGTCTTTGAGCTTCTCATCATTCATTCTTGATGGGTAAGGAAGCGGACTAGACTTTTGAGCCGGGATGGAAGTCATTTCGGCTCGAATTGTCTTCGAACCGGGTTCGGACTTAAAGCTTGGACTACCGAAGGTGGGGCGTGTACTTGTGGGGCTTGAGAATTGCACCGTGTCCGTTGTATCCTTGGTAACTTGACTCATTGCCACAGGAGGAGGGGGCATTGGAGTCGAAGGTCCATTGTGCGTCTTACCACTACAGTGGTGGCGGCTTTCAACTCGGCATTGGGATTAGGAATTGTATTGCTTGGGAGTCCTCCAGAAGATGACGAAGCTTTGTTCATATTCATGTTCATGAAACTGCTCATCATATTCTTCAACTCATTTGTCTGCCGAGATAATGTGGTATCAATTTCCTTTCTTAGCTCAACTCTCATGTTATTGATCTGAGTTTGCATTGAACGTATGCTTGACTCAGTAATTTTCATGAAGTCATTTGGCATGGGAGCTTGAGGAGATTGTTGATAACTTTGATGATTAGGAGCTTGATATGGTTGGTTGAAATTGTTCCGGTTTTGATTGAAATTTTGAGAGTTATTGAAATTTTGTCCTTGATTCGAAACAAAGCGATTTTGATTGCCATGGTTTTGCAGGAGGAAAACCGGTGGTGTCATACCGCTAGGTGCGGTAGTGAGGATCAGCTTGTGGTCGGTATTGATTGTGGTTTACCAAAGCTACGGGAGCTTGGTAAAAGGAAGCATCGGTTGCTTGACAATCATAATACGCGTGTGGACCACTACAAGTTTCACACACCTTGTTTACGGCTTTGACCGGTTACGGCTTATGAATTTCGTTTTTGATCTCCTTAACATCCTTAATCATACAACGGATGGCGTCCGTTAGAGCGGCTATCGGAGCTGCTAACTCAGAAGAGTTATTAGATGAAGAAGCAAGGGTGTTAGGAGTATTGATTTTGTTGCGATAAATAGGAACTTTTGATTTTTGCTCGCAAATCTCAATCACATCTTTAGGCTTACGATTCAAGATATTGCCACTTGCTGCATTCAAAGAATCTTGATCGTTACCGTTCAACCCATTATAAAAGATATTGACTTGTTGAAGCTCCGTGAATTCATGATGGGGCATTTCCTGAGGAGATCTTTGAATCTCTCCCATGCCTCTCCAAAGTTTTCATCGAAATTTTGACGAAATCCAGAAATTTCATTTTTAAGATTAGTCGTCTTTGATGGAGGAAAGAAATAATTTACAAACTTTTGAACAAGATCCTCCCAAGTTTCGATGGATCAAGGGGGTTCTTTTTCCAGCCAAATTGGATGTCCCTCAAGTGAGAATGTAAATAGCATCAACTTGATTACTTTTTGTGGCACATCTTTGAAATTGATCGTTGCGGTCAACTTGTTAAACCAACGGATGTGTGCATACGGGTCTTCTCGATCAAACCCGCGAATTGATTAGTAGACACAAGTTGGATCAAATGTGTCTTCAATTCAAAGTGATCAATTGATTACGGTAAAACGATGGCATCTCCATAACCCTCGGTGGGTGCCTGGAGCATTTCCGCCATAGTTCGTTAGTCTGCCATATTGTTGTTTGGAATAGTATGAATCTCGGGTTCGACTATTTGGGCAGCACGTCTACGAGAACGTCGTCTAGGAATTTCTGCTAGATCACGCAAAGGACTCAATGATCTAGAAGAACGAGTGCGCATGCACTAGAGTTAACTCTAAAAGATCTCAGAGTTAAGGAAAGGAATTATGAAATTGGTGAAAATGGGGTGAGAAGAATCTTTTTGGGTTTTATGTTTTTGACAAGTAGATATCACAACAAATCCAAGTAAAACAAAATCGAGGCAAAACAACAGTGAACTTAAACCAATAATCACAAGATGAATGGCTTCTTTGAAAAAGGTACACCAATCACAAGGACACAAAGGCAAGTTTTAATCTTTGGTTCGGGAACTTATTATGGTCGTACCCCCAGTTAGGTAGTACTCTGCCTTGGTTTGCGGTGGTAATCTTTTATGTTGTTATTATTAAAGAAAACGACAAATCTTTTTGTATTTTTATTTTTGATACATATATAGAAACAAAAGGAAAATATTTTTGTGTTTTATACGTTTTTGGATGTTTTTGGGTTTTTGGATTTTTTATAAGAAAATATGGATATATATAGATATAGATAGATGGATGGTATGAACAAAGAGTGAGTATTCAAATCACTAATCTGCTAGACGGAAGATAATCAGCACAGCTCCCCGGCAGCGGCGCCAAAAATTTGATCCGTGCAAAACCGTCAAGTTTTCTCACACAAGCCGGCCACTTGTGAATGGCCGACCGTAAGAAACTTCAAATAGTTTAAGCACAAATGCAATGAAGATCTGGAGAGTATAGTGTTTCCCCGGGTCGTTATGTCCCAGCGAGCTATGCAATGGATCACCCAACGAATAGTGATCGAGAAGTTTGAACAGAAAAAGGGATCTGTGAATATTATAACTACAGAAATAGCCTATAATTACAAAGGCTTAAATGCAAATTAAAGGAAATTAAAAAGATAAAAACTATTAAATAAACGCTATCACTATTTGCAAAATGATGTTTTTGATTTTTCTGTTTTTATAAAACTGAATTAAAAACTACGTAACGTACAAATGAAAATGTGAAACTTACACAATATAAATCCTAAAAATATGAAAATGACATTTTTACAAACCTAATGATAAAATAAAATTTATAGAAAAAGAAAATTATTTTTACAACTATTTAATTAATTATTATTAATTAAAAACTATTTTTAACTATTAAATAATAACCTAAAATACAAGAAAATATGAAATAAAACTAGAAAAATAAAATTATGACTTGGAAAAATCTAAAATAACAAAAGAGAATTTTCAAAACTAATTTTATATTTTTCTGATTATTTTTGTATTTTCTATGAATTAAAAACTATTTAAAACTACTTAAATTGCTAAAAAATACAAATTTAACTAAGAAAAATCTGGAAAAATATTTTTTTGTCTTTTTATATTTATCTAAACCTAGGAAACTTGAAAAATTATTTTTTTGAAACTTTTCTTAATTAATTGTATTAAATGCTAATTAAAAAGTGCTAAAAATTGATTTAAATGCAGAAAAATAGCAAACTAACTTAGAAAAATCTGAAAAATTCAAGATAAGCTTAAAATAATATTTAGAATCTAGGAAAAATGGAAAAACAGATAGTTGTTTGTAAGAAAATGCAACTGCAATGTAAGTGCTTATAAATGAGCACTTTGAATAAGCCAAATGCACACAACAAGTTACCAAACTGAAACAGAAGCAATACTATGCTCAAACTACCCAAATGCAACTAATCTCAACTGATTTTAACCTCTAAATCACCATTTTCTAAGATTTGATGATGTGAGCAAATGTGCTTAAAACAGTTTGAAGCTCCTACTTTGGACTAGAAAATAAGCACTGAGATAAGCTGGAATCAAGAAAACAAAAGAAGGGACTTAGACTAGACCTGGCCAAGAATGTCTAAACCAAAGACCAGACCTTGGTGAGCCAAGATGAGCCCTGTGCAAGCCTTGCACACACCCTGTGCAGAGTTAGTTTAAGCTGACTCGCTTGCACATGGCAACTAAGACCAGATTCACAAGCTTTTGAAGCTTCTAAAAAATAACAAAATCCACAAAAATGATGATAAGCAAAGAGACCAAATGAAGTTTTTAAAATGCGGTTTCAGAATTTGACCCAAGAATGACTCAATTAAAAATCACTCCAGTTGGTTTCAAAACAGGTTTTTCAAGTTTTGACTTTTTGACAGTTGAGAAAAGTTGACTTTGGTGAGTTTTAAAACTAATTTGTGGACTTATTATGAAGTATTATGATGTAATAGAACTACTGAAAGCTAAGTTTATGAATTTTAAACACAAAACAAAACTTTGCTTTTCCAAAATCTTAACAGTTAAGTGAATGAGACAGATTTTATATCATGTTGACTTTGGGCTTATGTATGCACACAATTATGACAGAGATGAGTTCAATTTAGCTTAACTAACCCAAACCAACAAGTCTCAATCACAGAGCAACTCTCTAATACAGATTTAAGCACTGATCCAAACACCCTTTAATAACTGATATGTAAAGTAAAACTGAACTAAAGACTGAATTAAATAATACTATTGATCAAACTATGTTTACCTAACCTAATTACTCCTTAATTAACAGATTAAATCCAATCTAGACTACAAGAACAGGTTATGCAATGACTATTGAAAATAACTTACAACTTGTCCCAGCCACTATGGCTTGCCATCATTGAAACCAGAACCACTAGTCTATAAAAACCAATCCAATAGACTATAAATCAACCCATTACATGCTCTGCAACACCAAATTCCATTTCCATTACCCAATGATGAATCAGTTGACTTTTATTGACCAATTTCCAATTTTGCTAGAAACTTAAAGACAAGCTTACAGAAAGCTATAATAAGCTTATATAAGCTTGTTTGAGTGGAACAATAAGCTATTGGAAGATTTTATTTAAGAACATAAGTTTAGATTTTTAACAGTGAACCTTGAAATATGAAATCTTAACACCACTTTGAATTAATACTTAAAAAAGGTTGTAGTACACTGAAACAAAGTAATTTAATACAATGAAACTGAAATTAACAACTAAGGATCTAATTTAGACTTAAGAAATACAAAACGACATACATTTTTAAAATTTAACTAAGTGCTATCTTTATTGTTGCTTCCTTTTGGTCTTTTATACACCCATGTGACTTATCTCACCTCTCTCTTCAAATCCCAGCAATAAAACTTGGCCCTTGGATTGGTTGAAGCAATCTTGGCCGTTTAAGTGGTTTTGGCGCCAAAACTTGTTTATACCAGCTGGGGTTAAGTGTTTGGTAGAAGGTGCATTAAATGCATTCTTGGAGTGGGGTGAGGTGGAGGGTAGGGTTGATGATGAAGGAGTGTTGCAGGGAAAGGTTGCGGGGGAGGGTGATGATGGATATGGCAACCCGTGAGTTTGGAGGGAAAGGTGGAGTCAAAAGGTGTTTGACTGGGATTATTAAAAGGGAGGGTCCAAATTATTGACAGGGGTCCAATTGGTAAAAGGCAGGGGGTCATTTGGGCTTGTGACAAGGGTCCAAGTGATATAAAGGGTTTAATAATCAAGGGACCAATTGTGTAAATTTTGAAAATTGAGGGACCAGTTCTGCCAATTCTGCAAAGTTGCTCCAAGGACTAAAAGTGACAAGTTCAATAGTACAAGGACCAAAGCTGACATTTTCAAATTTCCAGGGACCAATTTTGCCAATTTTTAAACTTGAAGGACCAATTTTGTAATTTCTCAAAACTTTTGATATTTTTCACCAAAGGACTAATTTTGACAACTTATGATTTTAAAAGGGCCTTTGGTGATTTTTCTTTTGAAATTATGTGCTCAGGGACTATTTCTGACAATTTTTGAAACTTGGGGGACTGAAACTGCCAATTTTGCAAACTTAGCTCATTTTTCATCCGATTTTGAACATTTTGCATCTGAAACATATAAAATGCAATTTTGGAATATTTTCAGTATTTTGATGCATTTCTGAGCATTTTTAAACGTTTTGCAGTTCAGATTTGACCAAAAATGATGAGTATTTACACACTCATCATAGACCGATAGTGTAAAACCCTAAAATCTCAAACATGTTAAATGACCAATTTGCCCTCAAGCTTAATGATTTTGAAAATTCTTAAACACGTCGATCTCATTGAATACGTTAAACACTTATAACACAAATACGTTACGCGAGACTACGACAATGAAATTTTTTCACTTACGTTTACTAGCTATCTTAATATCGCACAATATTAATGTCATTGGACTATATCGCATTATGTACTAGATAAACATTTAAATTAAAATGTAACAAAAGGAATTAAATGTGGTAAACATGGTAAGTGATCAAGTTGATTTGGCCTCCTAAAATCTCTCCCTAATTTCGTCCAAGCCAAGCACCTACACCCCATTTTGCACGCCTAATTTAATGTCCCATTACTTTCCTTAATTATCTCAATCACCAAATTTAAATCTCCATAATTATCATTCAAATAACAAACTAAAACCCTAAGGAAGAAGTGACGGCACACCATCTCTTCTCCATTGTTTTCTGTCGACACAAACTGGTTCCAAAGAGGAGGTTCGAGGCTGCTGTAATCGCAAGTGCCGGTTCGAAAGGAGTGCTTGTTTTGATCGTGGGTTGTTGTGTTGCTGCTATCGTGGGGTGCTAGGGCAAAAAGGGTTGGTTTTGTTTCGAGCCTTGTTTCTCTTCCTCTCTTTCACGACAAGGTACCATCACCTTCCTTGTTCTTTAATCCAGTCGACCACCTGATCATGTATCCAAATCTAAATTAGTAATTACCTAAACCTAATCGGTAAACATGTTAATATAATCTGTTTGTTAACTTAATTAAAAATGGTACTAGTCGACCTCTGGTTTTCAGTTTTGATTGGTCCATATATAGGAAACACTAAACCTATTTCTGAAACCCATTCGACACCTGATATCAGTAGTAAAACGGGTCATGCAAACAACTATAACCATGCTAAGTAACATCTTTTGTCTCATTAAATTTGAATATGAATACTATGCAAATTCTATGAATTTATGTGGGAGTTTTGTTGTGTTTTGGCTCGTAATTCATAAAAGGGCGTGGGCTGTTTTGTATGGCGTTGTGTGAGTATAAAGACGGGTTATATCTCATGTTGCTAACGTGTTCTGGTGTGAGTGTTAAGAAGGTTAGAGGCTGTTAAAGGTGTGTCGTTTCTGTCCAGATCTGGTCTATGACTTTGGCCACATTAAAAACTGTATGTATGTCTCGTTAAAAATTGTTGTCAAGTGGGCTTCATGGGCGATCTTTAGTAATGCGTATAAGGTCTTTTGAAAGCATGTTCAATATGAATAAAAGGGTAACATGGAAGTATATAAGTCATGATCTGGTGTGTTTGTACGCATGAAGTCTTGTGCATGCATGTTTTAGAGTGGTCATGGTGTATGTGTAGGCGTATTATACCATACATGCATGATAATGGCAAGTTTAATATAAGTGATTCATTAATAAAGTAAAATTGCACAATTAATCCTAAACATTGATAATTTACACATTTAAACCCTAGACTACACTAAAGTCAAATAATAAACCCTAAACTACGACATTGGTTATATTAACCCTTTAAATCTATTTAATTGTCATTTGTAACCCTAAAGTGTCAAAGTTACTAATTATAGAAACCTGCTATTTATGAAAACATGCTAATTATGGAACCCTGCCTAAAATAGAAAGTTGCCTAAAATAGAAAGTACTTAAAATGGAAAGATTACTAAAAGTGGAAACCTGCTAAAAATGGAAAGCCGTCTAAAATGAATAATCTGATTCTTAATAAGCGTTATCGAATTCATATAGGTTCCGGACGGCGGGATTGATACATCGTGTGACTTACGTTTCTATTTCACTTGCTTCGATTGAGGTACAGATATTCTGACCTTACCTCTTAAGGTTTCTCATGATTTGTATACATCTTTCGATACTAGCTTGAACTGTTATGCTTTACTCTAAGCCTCTTTATTAGGGCTTCCCTATGACTTTGCTATGCTCCCTCTGATATGAACTCTGATATGAACCTCTGATTATGAACTTATGTTATGGAAACCTGATATGAACCTTTGACTTCTGAACCTTTGATATGAACCCTTATGATATGATTATGCTTTGACCCGTCAGTTGATACCTGAGCCAAATATGTGTTCCTAGTCATGAAGGTAACATGATCGTGTCATTGATGCACCAATGGCATGACTCCAGTGTGCACGAGTGATGTTGCACACCGTCCCCATTATGATATGATTATGAGCTCACTATATGTATATGATTTGGCCACTATGATATGTTCCGGGGGGCGTATGGATGCATCCTAGATATGATATGTTCGGGGATTTGATCTGATACGTTTGTTTATGATATGGTGAATGATGTCGTGTGCAATACGCGTCTTCACAATTCTGGGAGCTAGCTACTCCATTTGTTGAGGTATCCCTCCTATTATGTATTGTATTCCGAGGTCACCCCTCCGAATACAATGGCTACTTATGATATGATATGATATGATATGTTTCCGGGCTCGGGTAGATTTCTGATAACCCTTACACTTTTGATAAACCTATATTGTACCTTCCGTATTCCCCAACGCACCATAATCTGTATTACTTGTTCATTACTCAATACCTTATATGATTCACTTTTACCAAGATATAGATACTCCATTACATTGATCTGTCACACTTTCATTCCGTTACTTAAGACTATGGTTCCATTCACGCTTCCGGTTATTATATGTCATTAGATTGATTATGATATTCATGTTTATACGACTACTGATTACTATGTATGATATGTATGTATGTGATATAAGATTTACCTGTTGTCATCTGATGATATGCTATCTTACTTGTTTGTGATCCTTTGATTTATCTGGTAACCGTACTTGTGTGAAATCGATTGTTGATATGTTTATCTTTTGTACCTCGTTCGATTTATCTCGTGGACTATGACTATCCGTGGTGTCCTTATCTGCTTGTTGTTGACCGCCATGTTTGCATTTCTGTTTATGCTACGGTTTGATTGGGTAAATGGTTCAACTTATGAAGTATAGCTTGTTAACTTGTTTAATTGCCCTGCTATGTATTTAAATCATTTAATTATAGTGTTCATACTGTATTCCTACTTGTTATGTGTGACTGCCATGTTTTGACTACCGTTATGATACTGATTATGTCTTTAACTAAGGGTTTTGACCTGTGTGAATTGCCATGCTCACTTATTAATTAATTGCTTCCGCTTTTCCGTAGATATCTGTTTGGCTTGTATGCCTTCTAAATTTCCTGAATTGATTGTATGACATATATGTTGTGTGGATCTGACGCTGTTATGCTTGCTTATGTTTCATTCTTGTATGTCGGTTTGTATGTGCTTGTTTATATGTCATCAATGCTTTGTTTTGTTTCTCTTTATTATCGTTCGTCGCTTTGGATACCTGTATAATTGTGTGCAGGGATCCTCATTGACTCGTTGTTCTTAGTTCGCTGCGACTTTGTTATATGTTTCCTTTGTTTCATTTCATTCTGCTTTTATTTAGCTTTCGTTTGTTATATCACGTCCTGGGCTTTTTTAAGCTCAGCCGCATTTCTTTTCCTGCGGTAGGTTTTAGATTTGAAGATGGGCTTTGATGGGCTGAGAGTTGGATTATCTGAGTGGACCAACCCTAGTTACCTTTCTAGTTGGACTTATTTTGGCGGGCTATTGTTTTTGAAATTTTGGTTTATTTTAGACATTGGATTTTTGTAATTTTCCTTGTAAATCTTTTTTTTAAATGACTTGGTACGTTATTCTTTAAGACTTCCGCTTGAAGAATTTTATTTGTATGTCCTGATATGACACCAGAATGTGACACTTCTACCCTTGTCGGGTTGGGGTGTTACAATTATGGTATCAGAGCCCAGGTTTCGTCTTGTTGACCTTAGGATTGACTTGTGAGGACTGGGTAGACATTAGGCTTCCGTCTTCTAATCTCTTCGATTCCTTTTGATAGTCGTTCAGATTTAACTTTGATATTCGTTTGTCTTCACTGATTTGGCCTTCCTCTTTTCGCATCGAATTTTGTTATTTTTGTCTTCGCACATCCGTTTGTCGATCGTTAGATGGAGACTACCGTGGAGCCGAAGAAGATGGTGCTGACCTGCGTTGCTGCAACATCCACGGCCGGAGAGGTTGTGAAGCAGAAGCCGCACCCGACTGTCATGCTGCAGGAGACATCAGGATGCTGCTGGAAGAAGTTGGACGGATCAACCAAAGACACAAGACGAAGACAAGATTCAACCAGTGGCTGAGAAGGTTCATCTACTTCATACGATTTGGGCGCGACTTGTATCACTCCGATTTGTTTGTCATGCGTTTTGAGGCGGTTTGATATTTTGTTAAGTGATTTTGATCGGTATTGCTTTCCTTGATTCGTTCAGAACTCGGTTTGAATCGTGAAGTTTCATCATCTAGCATTTTGGTCTTATCTCAGCTTTGTATTTGGATCGTCAGTAATGAGTCATGAGGAACCGTTTTGAGCAAGTTGGTGGCCTTCTTTCTTTTCTGGTATGGTAAGTTGGTTTGATGTATTATATGCTGCATGTTTGTGAATATGGTCTGCTTTGGTTTGTGCTTGCTACCTGTATGTTATCTGTTTTGATGTCATATTGGTTATGTGATTTGTCATGACTCGGGACAGAATATGATGACAATAAGGACTTGTTATGTGATGCAAGTATTATGACGGCTGATCACCGTGATAATACCGAGATCATATAATTTGAACTTATTGAAATCATACGACATCTTGGGAAATGCCTGGGGTTGGTACGTGAATGGACTATGACCTATATTCGTTATTTGGCACTCCTCATGTTCGTTTAGAATTCTGTACCTCTTTGAGAGATTCGCATCGACATTGGTTATATATAAGTTTTGTACGCTTTGGAACCGAATTCGCTATGACCTGTGTGAGACTATGAATTGTTGCATCTGCCCTGAACTTGTACGTTTTTGTGTACCTTGGCGACTTCAATTTTCGAGGACGAAAATTTTCTTTTAGAGGGGAAGAGTTGTAAAACCCTAAAATCTCAAACATGTTAAATGACCAATTTGCCCTCAAGCTTAATGATTTTGAAAATTCTTAAACACGTCGATCTCATTGAATACGTTAAACACTTATAACACAAATACGTTACGCGAGACTACGACAATGAAATTTTTCACTTATGTTTACTAGCTATCTTAATATCGTACAATATTAATGTCATTGGACTATATCGCATTATGTACTAGATAAACATTTAAATTAAAATGTAACAAAAGGAATTGAATGTGGTAAACATGGTAAGTGATCAAGTTGATTTGGCCTCCTAAAATCTCTCCCTAATTTCGTCCAAGCCAAGCACCTACACCCCATTTTGCACGCCTAATTTAATGTCCCATTACTTTCCTTAATTATCTCAATCACCAAATTTAAATCTCCATAATTATCATTCAAATAACAAACTAAAACCCAAAGGAAGAAGTGACGGCACACCATCTCTTCTCCATTGTTTTCTGTCGACACAAACTGGTTCCAAAGAGGAGGTTCGAGGCTGCTGTAATCGCAAGTGCCGGTTCGAAAGGAGTGCTTGTTTTGATCGTGGGTTGTTGTGTTGCTGCTATCGTGGGGTGCTAGGGCAAAAAGGGTTGGTTTTGTTTCGAGCCTTGTTTCTCTTCCTCTCTTTCACGACAAGGTACCATCACCTTCCTTGTTCTTTAATCCATTCGACCACCTGATCATGTATCCAAATCTAAATTAGTAATTACCTAAACCTAATCGGTAAACATGTTCATATAATTTGTTTGTTAACTTAATTAAAAATGGTACTAGTCGACCTCTGGTTTTCAGTTTTGATTGGTCCATATATAGGAAACACTAAACCTATTTCTGAAACCCATTCGACACCTGATATCAGTAGTAAAACGGGTCATGCAAACAACTATAACCATGCTAAGTAACATCTTTTGTCTCATTAAATTTGAATATGAATACTATGCGAATTCTATGAATTTATGTGGGAGTTTTGTTGTGTTTTGGCTCGTAATTCATAAAAGGGCGTGGGCTGTTTTGTGTGGCGTTGTGTGAGTATAAAGACGGGTTATATCTCATGTTGATAACGTGTTCTGGTGTGAGTGTTAAGAAGGTTAGAGGCTGTTAAAGGTGTGTCGTTTCTGTCCAGATCTGGTCTATGACTTTGGCCACATTAAAAACTGTATGTATGTCTCGTTAAAAATTGTTGTCAAGTGGGCTTCATGGGCGATCTTTAGTAATGCGTATAAGGTCTTTTGAAAGCATGTTCAATATGAATAAAAGGGTAACATGGAAGTATATAAGTCATGATCGGTGTGTTTGTGCATGAAGTCTTGTGCATGCATGTTTTAGAGTGGTCATGGTGTATGTGTAGTAGTATTACCATACATGCATGATAATGGCAAGTTTAATATAAGTGATTCATTAATAAAGTAAAATTGCACAATTAATCCTAAACATTGATAATTTACACATTTAAACCCTAGACTACACTAAAGTCAAATAATAAACCCTAAACTACGACATTGGTTATATTAACCCTTTAAATCTATTTAATTGTCATTTGTAACCCTAAAGTGTCAAAGTTACTAATTATAGAAACCTGCTATTTATGAAAACATGCTAATTATGGAACCCTGCCTAAAATAGAAAGTTACCTAAAATAGAAAGTACTTAAAATGGAAAGATTACTAAAAGTGGAAACCTGCTAAAAATGGAAAGCCGTCTAAAATGAATAATCTGATTCTTAATAAGTGTTATCGAATTCATATAGGTTCCGGACGGCGGGATTGATACATCGTGTGACTTACGTTTCTATTTCACTTGCTTCGATTGAGGTACAGATATTCTGACCTTACCTCTTAAGGTTTCTCATGATTTGTATACATCTTTCGATACTAGCTTGAACTGTTATGCTTTACTCTAAGCCTCTTTATTAGGGCTTCCCTATGACTTTGCTATGCTCCCTCTGATATGAACTCTGATATGAACCTCTGATTATTAACTTATGTTATGGAAACCTGATATGAACCTTTGACTTCTGAACCTTTGATATGAACCCTTATGATATGATTATGCTTTGACCCGTCGGTTGATACCGAGCAAATATGTGTTCCTAGTCATGAAGGTAACATGACCGTGTCATTGCTGCACCAATGGCATGACTCAGTGTGCACAGTGATGTTGCACACCGTCTCCATATAATGATTATGAGCTCAATATATGTATATGATTTGGCCACTATGATATGTTCCGGGGGGCGTATGGATGCATCCTAGATATGATATGTTCGAGGGATTTGATCTGATACGTTTGTTTTTGATCTACTTGTTGTTGACCTGCCATGTTTGCATTTCTGTTTATGCTACGGTTTGATTGGGTAAATGGTTCAACTTATGAAGTATAGCTTGTTAACTTGTTTAATTGCCCTGCTATGTATTTAATTCATTTAATTATAGTGTTCATCTGTATTCCTACTTGTTATGTGTGCCATGTTTTGACTACGTTATGATACGATTATGTCTTCAACTAAGGGTTTTGACCTGTTTGAATTGCCATGCTCACTTATTAATTAATTGCTTCCGCTTTTCCTGTAGACATCTGTTTGGCTTGTATGCCTTCTAATTTCCTGAATTGATTGTATGACATATATGTTGTGTGGATGCGACGCCTGTTATGCTTGCTTATGTTTCAGTTCTTGTATGTCTGGTTTGTATGTGCTTGTTTATATGTCATCAATGCTTTGTTTTGTTTCTCTTTATTATCTGTTCGTTTTGGATACCTGTATAATTGTGTTCTGCAGGATCCTCATTGACTCGTTGTTCTTAGTTCGATGCGACTTTGTTATATGTTTCCTTTGTTTCTTTTCATTCTGCTTTTATTTAGCTTTCGTTTTGTTATATCTGTTCACTGGGCTTTTTAAGCTCAGCCGCATTTCTTTTCCTGCGGCAGGTTTTAGATTTGAAGATGGGCTTTGATGGGCTGAGAGTTGGATTATCTGAGTGGACCAACCCTAGTTACCTTTCTAGTTGGACTTATTTTGGCGGGCTATTGTTTTTGAAATTTTGGTTTATTTTAGACATTGGATTTTTGTAATTTTCCTTGTAAATCTTTTGTTTAAATGACTTGGTACGTTATTCTTTAAGACTTCCGCTTGAAGAATTTTATTTGTATGTTCTGATATGACACCAGAATGTGACACTTCTACCCTTGTCGGGTTGGGGTGTTACAGATAGCTTAAGTTCTTTTTCATCATTGGATAGTGATGAAAAATTTTCAATCTTAAAGGGCATTTGGTAGGCTACATCATCGGTCTCATCCTTGAATCTAACTATTCCCAACGACGGATCATAAGTCATCCCGGTGTTTTCTATGAAAGGCTTTCCTAGAATAACGTGGGACAAGCTAGGATCTATGGCCGTACTAATGTCATCCACTATTATGAAATCCGTAGGAAACATGAAACTACCTACATACATGGGCAATCCCTTAACTCTACCAAGAAAATTGCAATTAACCCTAGGATTATCGGGATCTTGCCTAGTTGGGATAGGCTTCTTCATTACCCAATTATAGTAGGTGCTAGTCTTTATGTTTATTGGGGACTTGCGGTCAATGTAGGCCTTTGCCATGAAAAGTTGTCCTATGCAACATGGTATGTTAAGATTCCAAGGGTTCCCAAACTTGATCCTAGGGCTTCTCCTAACATACATGTGACGGAGGTCACGTACTTAGTGTGGGTGGCGAGAGAGTTCTTCTTCCGTAGGAAACTTATTGAAATAGTCATGGTCTACTTCATCTACTTCCTCGGTTGTTTCATTCCTAGGTGTCTCACTAACCTCAAGTATCGTTTCATGGTTCGCTTCATCATTTGTTCTATTAGGTTTCACTAAGGTGATGGTATTGACGAATTGAACGTGCTTAGCTAACTTACTTGGGTCCTTAATCTCTAGACCGGAAGCTTCGGGAGTTGAGATAGCATTAACCTTCCTATCACTATTGGTCATGGATTTCAAGAGTTTATCTATCTTTCTATCCATCTCGGCTTGTTGTTGGTTAAAACGGTCCGAAAGCTTAGCTATTTGAGCTTCTCGGGATGCGACTAGGTGTTGCAACATCAATTCTATGTTTTGTTGGCTAGGGCCGTGAGATGGGGGCCATGAGAAATCATTGGAAGTGAATTCTTTGGTTTGTCCCCAATAAAAGTCGGGCTTGCCCTTCCATGCTTCTCGGGCGTCATTAAGAGTCTTAGGTCCGGGTGTGGTAGGGAATCTTCCTCCCGTACCATTAGTACGTGAGGATGCGTAGTCAACGAAAGCTTGTTCGGGGAATCTTGTGCAAGTGCGCGTGTTATGAGGACCACTACATGACTCACACGAGGAAGAAACTTTGTTCACTTGGCGTGAAGACTTAGGATTGTCCTAGGAGCTCATTAGGAATTTAACTTGATCTTCAAACTCGGGCATCCTACGGTCGGAAGGTTGTGTGTCAAGGGGAGGCAAGGAGATTGCCTTTACAGTTTTGGGCAGCTCACGGGGGTCATTCCAACTTTCACTGTCATAGAGAGCAAGGTCCTCTATTATACCCCACGATTCTTCCGCGGTGAGATCACTAAGTTTTCCACCGGCCGCTTGGTCAATGGATCGCTTAGTGGGGAAGTTGACATGATCGTAGAAGAGTTGGACTTGAAGCCAAAGATCAATGTCGTGATGAGGGACTTTATGGACTAAGTCCTTGAATCGAGTCCATCCTTCGTAGAGAGATTCACCTTGACGTTGTTGGAACATCAAGATTTCATTCCTAAGCTTGGTAGTTCTCCCCGGTGGGAAAAATTAAGCAAGGAAACGAGAGGTGAGATCATCCCAACTTGAGATGGAGCCGACGGGAAGTCGCTCAAACCAATTACTAGCTTGGTCCTGTAGAGAGAATTGGAAGAGACGTAGCGTGGTATCAGTAGTAGCATCGAGGTCGATGGAATCGACAATTTTAAGAAATCCTTAAGATGATTTAGGATCTTGAACGAAGTCCATGGAATGCACATCCGTTTTGCAGCAACCGGATGGTGTCGGATCGCAGGGCCGTAGTTCGGGCTTGGTCGGGAAGCTCAATGGTGTTTCTATAGCCTGGTGGCTTGGTCTCGAGTATTCACCAAGAGTACAGCCTCTTAGCGGGTCATTTGGTGGTGGGTTGTTGAGTGGCGGTTGGTTATCACCTTCCATAAGGAAAAGTGATGGGATTACTAACAAAGGTCACGAAGAAGGGGGATAGACTACGAGGAAGCTAAAAATGAGAAAAAAATTTCACTTGATAGGAATCAAGCAAGGAAACCTAAACGAGGTGGACTCCTAACTACCTATTCTATTCCCGACAGCGGCGCCAAAAGTAATCATAGCTTACACAGCTGGCGTTAGGAATAAAAGGAACTTCCATTTCGTCGAGCAAGTTTTTCAACACCACAGGCTGATGAACCTGTCGTTGTATTATATTAGTATTAGGGTAGGCCCGCGGGGAATTGATGTCGTTCTCTAGGGGAATAGGAATGCTAGTGAGAAGTTACTAAGCTAAGGTTGGGGGTTGAGGAAGATTATTTTTTTTATCTTTTATGT
>OU343221.1:145347977-145408687 GCA_910596185.1 Chrysanthemum makinoi | reverse complement strand
TGTTTTCATGATCTTAACAATAATACAAGCTAAGGTTTTGAATTTCAAGCAAATCCTCTGGCTAAAACTTTTTGTTACAGCGTGATTATGTGTTCTACGCATAAGTGTATGAACACACAATCATTGTGTGTGTGTTTGTGGTTAAATGGATAGTGTCAAGACGTTCCTAATACATAAATGATAACATTTTAACCATCAAAACCCACCCGAAACAATTGATGAATTTTGAAAACGGGGTTTATGAGTGAATTGGGTGTTTTCAAATGTGAAGGGTTTTGGTTATAAAGATTGTTGTGTCATGTTCATATGTTGATGAATTGATGATTTCCAGGCCCTATAACTACCCAAAAACACTAATTTAATCGAGAATAGGAATTAGGGTTTAATGTTCTTGAGTTTGGGTATTTTTGATTCCCACGATTTAGATGTTATAACTTGGTTTATAGACTCTCACAACATCTTAGAACTACCAGAAATTGTTTGGTGCAAATCCCATGGCTAAAAAGTTTATGCGTAATTCATAACCCTTAGGGTTTTGACCTCTGGCGTATGACTTTCTACGCATAAATGTTTAACAAGCTTTCATGCCATGATGTGTGTTTAATATGAATATACATGTTAATATTGATGATATGATGAATTTATTTCGGGCTTGTTACTCATAAATTGAGAATCAAGGTCATTGTTACTCTCACGCATAAGGATTACCCTCGCAGCGTAAGCGATTATGTAAGAATAATCCTCACGCGTAACTACTACATAAGGTTCTACAATGGGACTGGCGTATCTGTGAAGGATATGCGTAAGCATGACCTCGCGCATAAGGTCTACTCTTACGAGTAAGCCTTGCGTAAGGTATATATCTTAGCGTAAGCCCTACGCATAAGGTCCCTTTTTCCTACGGCGTAACATTTCTTACAGCGTAAGTTAAGGATCTCGCGCATAAGCTTTAGATCGGCGTATGTCATTCTTTGTTCTGCATTAACTTTGCCTAAGCCTTGATTGAGACCTTCATTATGAATGCGTGTACAAACTTGTTAATAAACTAATCATATCGTCACGAATCCAATAATGTCACTAATAAACTTAATCGTTTGATATGTTGTGAACAATAAGTGATAACATAAACTTTAAAACTTAAAGTTAACTAACTCACGAAAACATTTCATGGCGTCATTGGACTATTGAACAAACAAGTGACTTAGGACTCGTAACAATCATTGACTTTGTACATTCAATAACTAGACAATAAGACCTTCCGTTGACTAACACTATGTCTTTCGATATGTTGGTTCTTTTGGCTAATGTTATTTGGATCCGACATGGTGAACAAATGAATGTGGATGCATCAGAAGTTCTTACAATTGCTGATATCTTTCCAAAGGTTTATCCGAGAAAGATTGGAAAGAACAACCTTAGGGTTGACTTTGACACCCTCATGCTCAGAAATCTTCTTGTCTCATTGCGGTGGATATTCTCGGGAATCATCCCTACCGAGAACATGCTCTCACACTCTGCCCGCGGTTCGAGGGTCTACATTCAACAATTCGGGATTCTATGCGAGAGGATCAGCGGTCAAAGTCAGGGTGAATGTGACACAATCACAAACAAGTCACTATCACTCCTGCGACTTACGGGCTTTCTCATCATTCGACATCGCTCAACCGACTTCTTTGCTACCCCTACTAAAGAGGTCAAATTCTTGATAGATATTGGTTATGATGAAGCTTGAGGAATCATTACTAAGCACTCTCACGTAAGTGAAGAATATTCCTCAACCATGGAGAACACTCTACATGATCATCACCAAATCGGTCTCGGTGGTGGCGGTGGCTATGAGCATCCCAAGCTCATGGAACGCAAATTTTCTGTCGTTGATCAACAAGAAGGACATTGAAATCGAAGCAGCGATATGGGAGGACATGATGTTATTTCACAAAAGCTTGGCTCCAAGATTCCCTATGTCGGATACACCAAGCATTGATCGAGAGAGAGCTCTTGGACTTCATCGATATCCCATGAGGCTCAATGACCCGGATAATCACGACATATTGGCCGAACCCATATTATCTGTCGAATCAAAGAATCGGTCAACAAAGCGAGAGTGCGGTATTGCACGATCACCTTCCACAACTACAGAAATCAAAAAGCTTGAAACATATAAAAGTATGGTTAGCGTAAAGAAGGCAAAGTTGGTCATCTTGATGAAAAATCTTACGGTACACCTACTCGGAGGACCGAAAGAGGCAGTCTTGGAAGTGTCACAAGTACAGATATTTATAGGAAGCTTCCCAAAAGGAATCCTCCTCGTAAAAGTTGTTCGTAAAGGAAGTTGAACCTATTCCCACACACGAACGCAAAGAAAGCTTGTGGGCGAAAGCTCGAAGATACGACACGAGATGAAGAGATTACCTACTCACGGCGCAAGGATGACAATCGCCGATACCAAAACCTCCAAGTCCTCAAGCTGAAAAGGAAAAGGGAAGACTCACGTACTTGTACCTTATGATGGCTGAGGAGAGTGATGAAGAGCCACCGGAAAATGTATACAAGAAGAAGATCAAATTCCTTAGACACCAACACAAAGCTGAAGAATTTGCTAAAGACCAAATGGGTGATCCAGGAGGATCAAGTGGTCTTTGCCACTCTGAACCATCTCTATGCGGTTAATCAACCCGATAAGGGTGCTGGTGCCACCACTCTTGTGCAACAACAAAAGCTTGTGGAGGATACTATTGATTATGAGTTTGAGGAACGAGGCGAAGTCGAAAAAGATAAAGATGTTGATTATGATACGTTTCTTCTAGATAGTCTGCCGCGATCAAAGGAAGAAACCTCTGAACCTCGAAGGATCCAGATCTCCTCATATCTCTTCATCAGTTAGATCTTCTCACTCTTCACCACCACCATCAAAAGATCAACAAATCATCATCCAATCGGTGAAGAAACCACCTCGATCTTGGATTTCTCAACTCATAAAAATTATGAAAGGTTGTCAAACAAATTGAGAAAGAAAAGCGTGCTCAACAAGTTGAATTTCTTTCTTTGATCACATACGACATCATGTATGACGAGAATGAAAAGATGCAAGGAGAAAGGAAGTTTGTTCGGGAATTCATGAAAAATCACCGTCAAGAGGAATTGAGCGAAATGATGAAGGATACGAAAAATTACCTTACGAATGCGTTCCTAAAGTCACAAAGGAGTTGTTCACCAAACAACTTTATCCAAATCTTATCACGGTCGCCAAGCAAACTATTAGATCAAGCGCCCTTAACCGTCACAATCAATCCAACCGATCCGGTAGTTTTCTCGGATAATGAATTGGTGGCCAAGCTTGGCACACAAATGTCTGCGCGATCGGGACATTTACTTCGATGAAGGAAAGTTGTTTCAAGCATTCTTTGGACTACCAACTTCAAGAAGCTTGTAGATTCAGTCGAAAAGTCTAAGCGTCCTAGAGACGATGAAGACAAGGATAAGGATAAATACTCTGCACCTAAACGTCGAGCGGTCTGGTGAATCTTCTATGATGCAACCTCCTCCACAACGGCCTCTTGTTCAACAAAATTCTCCTCCTCGTTCTTCTCTTGAAAACCTCGGGGCGATTCGAGTTACCACCCACGCTCGAAAACCGATGATCACTTTGAGTATACGGTGGTGGCGATGAAGAGGTCCTTCTACACAACCCACCTCTCCCAAACAAGTTCGAAACCAATCATCATCTAGGCCTTGAAAAAGAAGAAAGAAGGCGCCTCGGTGAGGCGTCGTATCATGGCTAGATGACGATAAAGCGAGAGAGAATTTGAATGGTTTGCTACAATCTTGTTAACAACACTCCACGAAGAAGGTCGAGAACTTGGTAGACGGTTCTACATTGGAGCATGCTAAAATTCTGCAAGAAAAGTTCCATGTGAAGAAAATGGCGAAATCGGTTGAAGCGAATCAAGAATGAAGCGTTTCAACTTCTAAAAGACACTCACGAAAGTGCCCTCGGGTCGAATATCACCTTGAAAACATTGCTCGAGCTATGTCTAACAACATGGATTGGCTCAAACCGGAAGCAAACATTGACTTCACACAAAGGGACAACCCTCCATACTACACTGATTGGACCAAACCTCTACCAGCACTTGGCCAACCAGGTGAACCAAGTTCCTTTCGGATATTTCTTCAACAAAGACTTGGATTTTCTTCTACGGGTGGCGATGATTCAAGAAAATACGCTACATCGTTGACACTTCCATTCCCGGCAGATTGTCTACTCAACTGCATAGCCATTGAGGCGTGCCAATCACTTGTTCTCCAACGATTGGCATACGACCGAGATGCATTGTATGGGATTCATCACGGCGAGCGCCAACCGAATCTACTACGAAGTGGGAGTTCGAAAGTCTCAACATGTTGTGTATAGTTCTAAGGATATCGTTGCCATCATACACGTTGACCTTTAGTCTAAGTGGGACTACACATTCCTAAAGAAGATCGTAGTCAAACGACAAGATGAACGGGGACTATGCTTTCTCAGAAGGCGACTTTGAGAATTTGTCTCTCAATGACATCGAAGACATGTACCTTGCCAAAGTCTGAGGTGCATGAGACAATTCTCAACTGAAGTCAAGTAATTTATCAAGTCACTTCTCATCTTCATGAGACGGATTGTCATCAAGGAACGTGTAGAAGATCTCCGGTACATTGAATCTTATCAGGCAGCGTGTCAACTTCACATCTCCAAAGCTTGATCTTCCCGATATCAACCAACTATCTCAATATACACTCATCAGCAAACCTTTCGGCGTTGTTTACGTAGTGAACTTCAAAGAAACTGCTTAATGGCGTGTAGCGAACTCCACAAATTCTGGGATCATACTTTGGTTGAGGATGGATGGCATACGGGTTGAAGGATATCGCGAGGAAATTGGGTCTCCTAAGCTGGAATTCTCGAGGAAAGGAGGGATGTGAGGCGGATCATCACAATGATTGATGAGCGGTTGTTTGAAGGGATCGGTTCGAGGCGATTGGAGAGTTATGTGGTGGATGCGCCGGGATTAACATAACGGCTTTCAATGCCACTGTGCACACTCACGGGAACATCACGCACTTCACGGTACCCCTTGAATTGCTTCATTCATATAATTTTGGATGTTTGATTGATTATGTTTATGGCTTGTGCACACATTACATTGTACAACCCGTACTTGTAAATAAAGGACCACGTAGTGCAGCTTGATTGCCACAATCCTTATAAAAGGGCGAAAGCTTCTTACTTTTGAGTAAAACCTATCAAACCTTTCACTTTTCAAGGTTTTGCTCAAAAGAACAAGTACTTTCCCTTATGATTTTCAAAACCTCAACCGTTTATATCACTCGTTGAGGGGAGTACTTGAATTAAAACTTTGTTCAAAATTGTTCTGATGGTCATTCTTCCCGCAACACTCGAAATGGTCATATTTATTCTCAACTTTTCAAAAATAACATCACATATGCCATTTTTGATGGGGAGAAAATACGTGATAAGAAATATGTTGTGTAAATGCAAATGAATCATCGTGCTATAGACTTAACCAAATTGTGAGATCTTAAGCATTAGTAACTGAAAAGACTTGTCGGGCGGGTAATAATTTCAAGCTAGTTCGCTAGTGATGTAAGCGTGTCTCATAAAGGACTTATGCGAGTAGAATGTACCATTCGAGAAACTCTTGGTAGACATGAACTCTGACGGGTTTGACAACCTTTAGAGGATTGTCTACACCTTCAAGGTAGTTATTAGAGCTAGTTGTCACCTAAAAGCCGACAATGCAACTCTTTAACTATGCCACGTAACCGTGTCTGAGGAGATTGTCTATCTTGAGTGAATCAATTCAAAATGTGCGCTCTTTCCTCACTGTGCATTTTAACCGTTAAAACTCTTAAGCACATGTGGAGGGGGGTATTTATGCAAAATCTTATCTCAACAGTGGTACTAAAATGTTTTTCATTCATAAACACTGTGAGAGATTTTTTCACATCAATGGTTTTATGGCAACATAGGTTAGTCATGGAGTTATAAGGTGACTAAGGTTAGGAATAACCGTCCTATGATCCCCAGAGCGGATGGATCTACCCAAGGACACCACAAATAGTTAGTATTTAGAAGTCCTTAGGTATGATTGTAAAAAGGAGAAAATGAGAATCGGAGAAAGAAGGAGTTGAAGAATTAAAAGAAATGCAGGGTGAAAAGAAATAGCCCTCAGTTATTCAACTTAGAGGCGGAACCAGGGTTCAATTCATATGCTCTTGGTTGTCACTTAGTGACGCCGGTATTGAAGATTAAAAGTCGTCATGGACCCAGTGGCGCATGCACTAAACCTTCTTAGCCACTCAAGTTTTTCTCAACAGAAGCTTGTTTCATTCTCACGGGAACCCTAAACTATCGGCTTTCTCTTAGAGATTGTCGGTATTGAAGAAGGAGACCCTCTCCCTAGTCTCCGCTCAGGAAAACCAAAAGCGCACTATTGAGTCTAGAGCCACGAGATTCATCAAAAGATCTCTTAGGTACACTTGACATTTCATCACTTGATATTCAACAATAAGAATTTCAGTGGGACAATATCGAGTCCTTCACGAGATCTTAGCAATCATTAGAAAATTTATGAGAGGTTCACATTTGTGATCCTCGGTGATTGAATGGAAACTCTGCCGGGGTCAACATCAAGCGACCACGACGGCGGGTTCGCCGGCAACTCCGTGGATTGCGCTTAGTGGTCTCAAGCGGTCTATAGTCATGAGGTGATGCCGGTGTACCTCGGCGACTCATCTAATCGTGGGTGTACCCGATTTACATCGTGTTATCTCACTTGTGGGACTCCGATTCGAGGAGCGGCCTTTGTAAATTAGAGTTGTGTTTTCACACTATCTTTTTAACACTCAAGTTCAAACTTGTAAGTGCCGGAATCCGCTTATTACTAACCGTTTTAATGTTTTCTTCTTATGGAAGCGCTGGAGCGGAATGATCGTCGCGATTCTTCTCATGCTCACGCCAACATCATCACTAATGGAAGTTCTATCCAAAAGCAACACAACGGTCAGAATGATTCTTCGTCAATACAAAGAATCTACAAAGTTAAAGACTTAAAGAACTCCATCAATCTTGAATTCCAAGCGTCAAAAGCGTGTGAGCATGTTGAAGAATGGCGTGGAGACCTGTAGCGGCGAAGCGAACTGAGGCGATTTGATGCGAACAACAACATACTATCACTTTCATCACAAAGAACAATGATCAAAGAACAAAGTTAAAGATGGCGTCAAAGCATAACCGTTCAAAGTAAACTATCTCTCTACACTGGGAAGATTGTTTAAATCAAGGCAATTCTTCTCACAAGAAAGAATGTCGGAAGGCGTCAAAGCTACTATTACATCAACGCCTTCACCGTTTTCATCACCAACACTTGAGTGTTTGTTACTCATATGTAATAACACTTGAGGGGAGATTGTTGGAATCACTCCTAAACCTTATTCAAGTGTTAGTTACTCATATGTAATAGTTAGCTTATTATGGCCTTTATGTTTGTTATTAGCCTTAAGCTTATGTAGAAGGCCCATGAGCTTTGGCCCAAGCCCATAGGAGAAAGGAAGGGAACTAGTGTTGCCCTAGCCTCCCTCCTATAAATACCTTATGTAAACCCTCACTTGAGGGTTGGTTGTTCAAGTTATTCATTTCACATATCACCTCACGCATACTTAGTCTCATATATCGTGTATGTGTGTTTGGTTCTTGTTCAATCGCCTCTCTATCTTTCTTATAAGCTTGTGTGGTAAACCTTGTGACCTAACATCCTAGTAATGTATTTTCTTATTTTCTTAGTTTTTAGGGTCATGTGTATCATATCATAACTCTAGTTTTATTAAATGGAATTACATGCTACTTGCTATTTTTCTGAGAATATGATTACCTTGTATTCATATCTCATTTTTGTGATAACATTACTTGTTATATCACCTTTGAAATTTATGACTAAAGCGGATCCTCGAGAATTTCCACAAACGGATCCTACTAGGAGGGCAAGCGGGATCAGATGAACCCAGCTTTCTTTCTACTAACTTGAATCATTTGCGGGAAATTTGTGAATTATACTTGATTTCTAACCTTTGTTTTGTAGTTATTCAATTTACATATGAAGACTTTGACATCATAAAGCTAGGGGGCTTTATGTCAAAAGTAACCATTGCAAATTACTTGAATACTAGGTTTACATTTAAATGACATCCCTTTTGCAAAAGTTGCAATCATCAGGGGAGCACATTAGATCTCAAGTAGGCGATATCTTTACAAACTTATTTGCAAACAAACTAGATTAGTATTACTTTCTTGACACCCTTACTTAGGGATGGACTCGTCAAGGGGAGTAAAGGCGAGATCCTTTCAGTTATTTGCTCTCATCTCTTTTTACTTTTTCTTTCACATGTTTTCTTCTTAAAAACAATGTGTTTGCCTTCACTCAAACACTTTTGTTTTGACAAAAAGGGGAGAAAAAGTAAAACTACAAATTCAAACTTTTACGAATTTTAGCTTTTCCTTAAAATAATTTTATTTTTTGTCATCAACAAAAAGGGAGAGATTGTTAATACAAATAAGCCGTAAAAACGTTTATTTATATTCTCACGATCCTCTATTGTTTTAATCGATAACAAAGTAAATCATTTAAAAAAACAAATAAAATAAGTAAATGGTTTGAACTAGTTTCGACACACTTCGGCTTTCACATAAAACACTAAAACAAGTACAAGTGATTTTATGATTTAGATACATATGTACAAACAACTAGTGTTTACATAATTGGGTTAAACATATACTTAAACTAAGTATGCTAAAATGGGTAAATACAAGTATATACTAAATGGGTAAATACTAGCAAATGGTTTGACCCATAACCCATGGTTTTATATATACCACTTAACCAAGTTCATTGTATCCTTAAGATACATTGTATCTAGAAAAGAAAACCATGGATCAACCCATAACCCATGACCCATGACCCATAACTAAAATACCCATGGGCAAGAGGGCGGACCACGGATCCTAGCTTTGACTGCTAGGATCCCTTGTGGTAGGGATCCGTGGGATCCGGGAACTTGAGAGGTTTTCCTCTATAAATAGTGAGCCATTTCTTCATTGTTTCTTACCCCTTTCCAATACTTTCTCCCACGACTTAAATCTCACTAACCTTAGATCAAAGAGATCTATGTTTGTAGTTTTGTTTTTGTGTGATCTTTTAGGTTCCTCTTAAAGGCAATATCACCACCTTTGAAGTCGAGCAAGCTCAAGTCCATGAGTTGACATGCTTCCTCATCATCAAGGCTATTGAAGTCTTCTTGTTGATGATTCCTTTCTTTTCTTCAAAGAAGTGTAGTGTTGAAGACATTAGTGAAAGATGTCTCAAGAGTCAAGACGAAGATATTAGTGAAGGGTATCTATCGTCTATAGGATAAAGCACTTGTGGTAGGTACTTAGAATTCAAGACAAAGAAGCACTGGTGAAAGGTGCTTAGAAGTCAAGACAAAGAAGCATTAGTGAAAGGTGCTTAGAAGTGAAGACACAAGACATTAGTGAAAGGTGTCTTGTAGATCTAGTCAAAGGCATTAGTGAAAGGTGCCTTAGATGTACATTCGATATGGTATGTTTCGATGTACAAGATAGACTATTATTAGATCCAAGGATATTGATATCCTTGATGATGTTGTAAAGGAGTAGATCTCCTTTGGGATTAGTCTTTGGTGTAGTGTGGTAGTAGTTCCTCCATCGCAATGGAACTAGGTGCTTAGCCTAGTACCTAATAAAGGGTAGGCGACGTTGTGAAGGTGTAGTTCACCTAAGGTGTGAAAGAACTAAGTACTTAGCCTAGTACCTTATAAGGGTGGCCCAGTTGTGTAGGTGTGGTTCTGGGTGAAAGAACCGGTGGTTAGCCTAATACTTAGGAAAAGAGTGGTGATGTTGTGAAGGCTTCTCGCCAAGGAGATTGGTGTAGTGATTCTACGAACTCGAGTAGGTGACTCGGGGAGTGGAGTAGGGCAAGGAAGGTGACCTTGTAGGCGAACCACTATAAATACTTGCGTTGTGGTTTTGTGCTTCTTACTCTTATCTTTTCATTACTTACCTCTACATGCTTGTTTATCAACATCCAACACACACATCCAAATAGATTAACATAAGTCTATCTAAATAGATTAAAAAGAAGTTTTAATTGGTAAAACTATTCAACCCCCCCTTCTAGTTTTCAACATGGGATAAAGGGAATTTTTGATGATTTCTAATCTACGGGGCAAGGAAAAGTAAGGGGAAGCAATTAAATCTACTAAAGCTATGGTGCAAACAAATAATTCAATTAAGTACGCAAATTAAACTAAAAACGCAAATTACGATTTTTATAAAACGTACACTAAAATGCAAATGGATCTAATTTAACCTATAAAAATGAACTAACATTTTTCTACAGTTAAAAATGTTATTTAAAAATTATCTAAAATTTAAAACTAATTTGTTTGGTTTTTCTTGGTTTTATTTGAATTAAAAACTTTTTTTTGGATTTTTTAAATTGAATTAAAGAGCTAAAAATTATGAAAACTTATGAGAAAATTACAAAACTATTTTTCAAAAATCTAATTCATATGAACATATTATAGATGATGTTTCTAGATGTAAACTAACCTAAATAAGCTAACCTATATGATCCTCTACCTAAATGTGAGCAAATGCATTACCTAAACTAACTGTTATGCATATGAAATAGATTAAACACTGATTTTGACTTTTCCTTTGAATGTGAGTGCAGTTTTATGTTCTAAATCACCTAGATATGCCTAAGTATGACTGTTTATGCAATTACTAACCACTATAATAACCTCTCTTACAGATTTAAACTTTGATCCAAACACACCTTATCCAACTATTATGCAAATTTAAGCTAGCAAACCACTTATCCAATTCAAGCAACATTTAACTCAGATTCCATTAATCATATTAGAACTATTTGAAGAGAAAATAACAGCAATATCACACAAAATCCAATTGTACCAAATTATGCATTTAAAGCAGTTTAGTATGCGATTTGAAAATTGAACAAATAACAATCAAACTTAACACATTAAGCTAAAATCACATCCAAATAAGCTATTCTAACTTTAATAAGCTACTATTATCAGATTTAAAACTATGTAACGATGAAATTGAAAATTAAGCTAAAATTAAGAAAAGCTCTACTAACTTGAGACCCTAGTGAACAAGAAGGGCACCCAATAGGGTAGCTACAAGCTCTCTAACTTATTTATAAGCTAGAGTAAAGTCCATCTTGCCCCTTCCATTGCAGGCAACTTCCTTAAGCTTTTCACAGTTTGCAAAGGATTTTGATATTTGATTGTATTTGTATGAATTGAGTAGAAAACTGATTTTGAACCTAGATAAGTCTTAAAATAAGTTATAACAAGCTTATATAAGCTTATTCAAATAGAATCCAAAACTTAATGAAGCTTTAGAAAGAATTTGAACATATTTTTTATTTTTCAAGTACCTTTTTAGATTTTTTTGTTATTTTTGATTTGGAAAAGAAACAAACTAAAATTAAGTTGCAATATAGTAAACTAATTTAAATGAGAGCTTAATATCATATTATGAAAAGTAGAAACAGAAATCTAAAACTTAAGGAAAATTGCATATAAAAGGTGAAATTTCATTAAGTAGAAACTGAATACAAATTTAAATTCTGAAATGAACTTTTACTTAACAACTTGAAATCTAATTAAAAACAGAAATAAACTCTACAATCTACTGCTCAAATCTACATCCTTTGTGAATGAAATCAGAGGGTTATTTATAGCCAAGCCATGGTCTTGAAGCGGAAGGAGAAACTTGTGTTTCTTTAGACGAATCTCAACCTTTGATCATAATCCCATCAATCAATCATCAATCTCGTCCATTGGATTACCTTGATGACATGACTTCCACTCGAGCACACCTTGGCATCGGATTGCCAAGGTGGCATTCCTTTGTCAGGCTTTGTCGGTTGATTGTACCAAAATACCCTAATCTCTGTAATTGTTAATGCGATGAATAGCTAGGGTTTATAAATTTTGGAAAATTGGGGAAAATATTAGAAGCATTTTTTTGGCGGGTGATTTATTTATTCACTTTTGACTTATGTTGTTGGTGTAAGTGAAAGGGTTCATGTGGGATTTGGCATGGGTCGTTTAGGTGTAAAGGGTCAAGTGAGTTAAAGTTGTGACTGGGCAGAAAAAGATGAAAGGTGTAAATTGTGTTTTGGACCTTGGGATTATTTTAAAGGTTTTATTTAAGTGAAAGGTTTATTAAAAAGGGTTTAAATTGAACATTTGTGAAAGTTAAAGGGCAATTCTTGAAATTTAGGCATAAGGGTATACAAGGATTTCTTTTGCCAATATGGGAAAGATGAGGGACCATTCTTGTCAAATTTAAAACTTCAAGGGTAGATTCTGACACTTGCTCAAACTTGAGGGACTAAATCTGTAATTTCTTTAAAGTAGATATAATCTTTCAAAAATCATCCTTTAAGCATCAAAATCTTCAAATTCACTAAATTCTGATTTCCCTGCTTTAGCTTTTACACTCATTTCCTTCTCGTGCTCGGTTTTTGTCTGATTTGTCTTTCTTTTGTATGTTTTGTCATATCCGTACCTGCACATGCATAAACTCAAGAAACCAACAAATATTAGGCATAAACGGCTCTTTTCTGGTTATTTTGGGTCTATTTTGGTAAAGAAATGATATGTGTTTTTGCACATACCATGTAGCTACTACAAGCTGTTGTGCAAATGTACTATGGATGAAAAGTCAATTCAGTGACTATGACATCCATTACAAGAAGGTACCTATCTTTTGTGACAACACAAGTGCGATTGCCATCTCCAAAAACCCAGTACTTCATCAACGAACCAAACACATTGACATTAGGTATCATTTCATCAGGGACCATATCATTAAAGGTGATATTGAAATACATTTCATCCCCACTGAGTATCAGCTAGTTGATATCTTCACCAAACCCCTGGATGAAACCACTTTCACAAGACTGAAAGCAGAACTTGGGATGTTGAACATTGACTATCAATCCACTGATTGATCATGTTCCACATAGTGTACATATTCACTGAATAATGGTTCTTGAACAAAACAAACACCTAAATCAATCTTACGGAATTCAGGGTCCCTGACATTGGGTGTAGAACACATTAAATGAGTAATTAAAAGCTCTAAGTATCAGTTACTTAATGTCCTAGGTTGGAAAACAAGCAAATTAAATATAGGAATATACGTTCTTTGACTCTTCTGTCATCCATGTCATGGGCCCCACATCCTCACCTTATCCCACTTGGCATTAAATACCAATACTCACATCAAATATCCTAAGAATATTTTATTGGTGACATCACCTCTGCAAAAGCACTTTTCTTGTGTTGTGCAACTATTTTCCCTTGAAACATGCAAATTCTTTGCGGCTAATGGGTTGTAGCATTTAAGGTGGAATATCAAACGTTTTTCAAAAATAGTTTTAAAAAATTCCACATATGCAAAATTAACCCTTTTCACCACTCTATAAATACCCTCTACTTAAACCTAAAATACACACACACGCAAAAGTTTTCAAAAAAACTCTGCTAAAATCTTCTCTCTAAACTCAAAAAAGCTATGTGTGTTTTTATTTGTGGCATAAAACTTCTTTCATCTTTGCTAAACATTAAAACGTTTAACTACAACTCTTATTATTACTTCAAAAAACATCTGGTACAACCTCTTTGATTTATCTTGTCATAAAAAAGCATTTCATCTTTAAAATGGCGGGCTCAAAGCGTATGTTTGCACCACAGGTGGGTAGAAGTCTTGAAAATGTAGAATTTAAAACAAACAATGTTATAGGTAATTTTTGATACCCATATGATATCCCAACCTATAAGGTAATCACGAAGTTTTTATTCAACTGCCCACTGAGAATGGCCTTTCTAAAATTACCTTATATATTCTACCAAAACTACCTCAGGGAGTTTTAGGCAACTGCTGTGGCCTTTGACCCGAGACCCTCCACTGATGAGAATAGACCAAGACCCCTACAGGAGTTTCTCATCAAATTTTTAGTCTTAAATAGGGAGAAACAACTTATTTTGGACTTTAAAACTTTTTGCTCATCAACAGGGCTGGACTATAACCATGGAAAATATGTTGAACACCTTGACAGTAGTGGTGAAAATTTGAGTTAGCAATAATTTCTTTTGATCCAAAGTCACTAGACAAAACCCCTGTCACCAAGAAATCTTTTCCCGTGGCTTGGAAGATCATGTTCACTTTGTGATTCGAGGTTCTCGTCAGGAACCACTCATTTACTAAACAGATCAATTCTATTCAGTTGATGATGACGTACTACTTGATGACAGGGACCACTATTGACATAGGAGAGATCATTTACAGTGATCTCGTAACCAAGCTCCAGGGCAAGTCTAGGGTGAAATACGTTTCATACCATAGATGTTCTCTTATGCTTTGGCGCTTTACCTGCCGTCCTGAGTGTTTCAAATTTTACAAGGATCCCATCCTTAGTCCCTGAAATAGAATTGATAGCCCATACGGTTGCTGTAAACAACAAGTGGGACTCGGTGTCTCCAAACCACCTTCTAAAAAAAAGAGGGAATACTCAGACTTGGACTAAAACCAAACCCAAGTCCTAGGGCCTTGAAGCGGAACCAGGCCAAAAAGCCAAAAATACCCACGATTGACATGACACCCTTAGGTAACCAAGCAATAACACCCCTAGTGACAACAAAGGACGATACATCGCATCCAATGCCCTTGGTGCCAACTACTACTCCCCAAGATCAAGGGAAACAAACAACCGGGTATGAGCACCAAGCATGATGACGATACATGAAATCAAAGCTTTTGTCTAACGGAAAAAAAGCTGATCCACAAAGACTTCGAGAGGGAAATAAACAACCCAGTGATAGAGATCTCACTTCCATCATCCTAGTGATGGGCTGACTCCCCACGATGCTTGAAGGAACAATGAGGGACAAGACTACGAGGGAACTATACCCCCGCTAATGGAACTCATAACCAAACCTGCTGATCCCATTGATGACACTAGGAAACACCCATCGTTAATGCGAAGGGTATTTGGGGACAAAGCTTCGAGGGGACAAAAACCACCCATTGATCACGGAACCCATAAGCCCCGGCTTTCTTTAGTGGCAGATGTTCGAACTTTTCTCCATCCGATGGGAGCTTGATATTGAAAGTGAAGAGAAGTTCTTGCTCTTTGGCGATGATATGGACATAGATGTTCAGCCCACTGAACAAGAACATCGGTCGATCCAAAAGAAATTTGAAGAGTAACCCTTCTAGCCTAATGATGACTCTTCTAATTCTATAGCATCTTCTTGCCCTGAAGAACTACGGAAATATGATAATGTTCTTCTTCTCACTAAAATACAACTAGTTAAGTTCCTAAAGAAGCGATTGGGGGCTGTATAATGGTGTTATTGATGAACTATGGGATCAACACATGGAAGGCTGGCTAGCTATGCTAACCTCTCAAGGCTTACGTGGTTGAAAATTGTGAATAATGGTGAACATAGGGGAAAATATGTACCATGTTGTTGACACCTGGATGATCATTTGAAGAATTTTCTAAATATTTCAGGATGCTCACACCAAGATTGACATAATCAGAAGCTGTCAAAGATGACCGATGCGAGAACAAAAATTTCTTGAGAATCATACGACACTTATGTTCATAACTCATCAAGCTCCAGCGAACTTATCCACTGCTAAATAGCGCCAATGTTAGGGTCTAAGTTCATCTGTGGAGAAGATCAAGTCCTCTCTCGGTTTGTTGGAAAAGAATGTAGCGGAATCACGGCTAAGTCGATATTCTATGGCTTGGAATCGTGGGCCTAGAATGGCGGACTCTGGAACCTCTCAGGAAAAACTTGAGGATAATTCACTAGTCTTGACATGACACTTTGGATATTAAGTCCATGGTATCACGAAATCTTTCAATCATTCAAGGGTCGATCAGCTCTCTCAACATAGTGCTTGAGCCAACTCTTGCTCTCCTTTGAGTTCAAGCAACGATTGAGGGAGAAAGTCTTGAAGAACCAACTCCCTCTCACATTGAGGGAGCTAAATCTAGTTGTTCCATCTCCGCGAGGTCCAACCTATTAACAACACCATCATCATCATCAGTCCCTCCTCAAGATAAAGGCAAAGAAATTCTTATAACACCTGAGACGGAGCAACAAACTCAATTGGTACATGCTTCCAAAACTGTTAGACCGGACCTTGATGAACCTATCAGAATCCCCTATGAAATCAATGGCAAAATATATCATCATTGCGAGGAAGACATGAGTGCTTATCTTGCAAAAGAAGAAATAACAAAGAAAGTAGCTAAAGAAGAAAGGATGTAAACTTGCCTTACGATCGAGGTTGTTCATGAAAAAGCTAAAAAGCTTGGTATTGATCCTAAGACAATGGCAGGTGGACAAGCTGATGAAAAGTTCAAAAACTCAGGATCTTTGAGCCTTGCCCTCCGGGGAAGAAAAGGATGAAAAGAGAAAGAGGATGGTGCTGAGACAAAAAGTATTGATCATTACAACTGGGTAATGACAAGAATAAAGAGGACTAAAACTATTCTCATAACATGATTCATCCCAATACCAACCTACGAGCGTTAGTGTCTATAGAGAGTGACAAAAGAACCTTAGGGTTCATGATCCGTTTAAGTTTTTGACTTTGAAATCACTGAACTAGATGGCGGGTCCCATCATCTGAAGAAGAAGATTATAATTGGTAAAGATCCGATGGACTCGAGGCAAGAATATGATAAGCTGAAGAAAATACTGAATATTTTGGCATTCAATTCCTTATTCCGACCTCAGGTAGATCAACACGCTCCCTCTCAGCCCTCTCGACCCTCTAGAAGAAAGGAAGAAGACCACGGGCGTGAACTAATCGTGGCTTAAGCTGCGTGAGCCCTCCCTAAAGGAGTTAGATTTGTGAACCATAGCCATTACTTGACACGAGAGGTCTATTCTTCCTTGATGAATTTGGCGAACATGCCTTCAAAGGTGAAGTGACATAGACAAAGCGGGAAGAAGCAATGGTTGGCTTCTTGGTGATGACCACCCGATTAAAGTCCAGAGAATAAAAGGTTCAGTCACGACCTAAGGATCAAGATTAGTTCACACCCTGATCAAGAGAATTTGAAGTCCAAGAAACCAAAGCTTTAAGCCCTTGGATACGAGTTGGATTAGAACAACATTTGCTTCACCACCACTATCTTCTATTTTCACACTATAACTTAGGACCATGTAATATACTTTAAATGAACAATGATATTTTATGTTATTCAGTGTCCCTTAGCTGCTTTATAGAATCTTCAGTGTGAGAAGAAGACCTTTGCTTACTCACACTAAACTTAGAAACACTTAAGCTATGTTTATATCCAAATATGGGGAGACTGTTGGGTCAGTAAATTCCTAAACTCCCTGAAACAAGGATTTGAAGATAAAATAACCTAAGTGTTTAATGACCTTAAACATACACAAGTCATTGAATGAGCAGTTGTTGATGAGTCATCTTTAGAATCTCAAGACAAGCCTAAGAATAAAGGTTTTCCATTCGATTGAGACAGGACTAGTGAATGATACATGAAACTAAAGAAGAAAATAATGGATTCAGTGAATAATGACAATAGCTCAGTGAATCCCCATACTCCTCACCAACTATGAAGGCGAAGGCATAAAGCTTGAAGACTTGTAGGCGAAATAGTAGGGATAAGCGGGATAAGTTTGAAGGATAAGAGAGTGTCCTTATCTGCAAAGGTCAACTTACCCTAAATGGATAAAATACCAAGAGTGTGTCAATACTGACACATGTAATGCAAATATGTTCCTTACTAAAAATAGCTTTGTGTAACAGAAACAAAATACATAAGGTATTTTGTCATCCGAAGCTTATGTCAGTCTTGTCCTTTAGGAAAACGGTTGTATTTCATACTTGTATAAGTACTTGAGTCATAAGGTGGAGTAAAAGGGTTAAGCTTGTACACTAAACTCTTAGATATTCACAAGCCCTTTTACTCCTCCAAATAGAACTAAGTCCATGAGGTTAGCTCAATTGGTTAGCATAGTTGTACTTAAGCTTAGCTTAAGTTTAGTGAGGAGTACACCATACATTCATTTCAAACCCAAGTGTTGTTCCACGCTTGGGTAATATATTCATTGATTAACCTTTAATAAGAATATAAACATTGAAAAACTCTTGTCTATTTTACTTTATATTTTAACTTGTTAAGTTGTTTTTCAAACAACATTACAAAGCCATGGAGCTTGGATAGATTAACTTTGTTGTTAATTCTAGCCAAGTTAAAGGGAACACCAGATTCTTAGCTATCGCTAGTGTTATAATTGATTGTAAGATGTCCTAACGGTAGGAAAAGGATACACTAGGTCAATCTATGATGTCAAGAAGCATGTGATAAGGTTTTAAAATGTACACTTTTAAGGGGTCATTTAAGCCCTTAATCGCCCACTTTTATATCCGTTACAACTTAATTTCGTTCCTTTTCACTTTTTAGGTCTCTTGGAAGCAAAATGCTAGAATGATGCATGAATGAGAATAATATATGAAGAAAATGGCTAAGTCAAGATCAAGACACTCAAGTTCTTTGGAATTGCACAGGCGTCCCAAAGAAGGCGACACGTCCTATTTTGTGATGACACATGAGAGAATGATATTTTACACCGGCGTCGGGCTTTAAGAGTAAGGGCGTCTGAAGACTTTTCTTCTCGGGCGGCCTAGATCGAATCAGTGGCGTCACAACTAAAGACTGATGGAATCACAACCACAACGTGAATGATGACTTGGCCAAGACGAAACCCTAATGGCGGCGATCTGACGGCGTCCCAACTATAAGGTGACGTCGTCGTATATGTAAAATTATATATAGAAATTGAATTTTCAGACTTTGGAGAGGTAGACTTGTGGAGTAAAAACCTAAAACGATTTTGGTCCGGTTTGGACAATATCTTAGGGTTCTCATACCCTATTTTACATCAAGATAAGTAATTTACTTCATTGATTTCATTGTGTCTTAAATTGTATGTGTGTATGCTTGCATGTTTAACATCATTCAAACTTCTTGTGTTTGCTTAGATATATGAAACCTAGTTATTAATTATTGATTGGTTGTCTCTTATCTTAATTGTAATTGGCTTAGGATTGCACTAGGTCATCGTTGTGTTTTTAATGCTTGAGTAATCTTTGTGATCCTTAGTTTATAACCACCTAGCGTAATTGTAGGATAAATATCCAAAGATAACCTTAGTGTGTTTATGAATCCTAGAGATCTCGTGGTGATAACCTTAAGGTATTCTCAAAGAGTAAGGATAAAAGATACCTCGACCTTAGAGACACAGCGTTAAGAATAAGGGCGTGACAATTCAACCACCAATAAAAGATAACTAGGGAGTAATAGTATCTTGGTAAACACATTTTTAATCATCATACGAGCACATCGATAGACTACCCCTTAGTTTAGATAATTAGATAAGTAGAGTAATTGGTAGAAGTATAAACCCCCAAATCCAAACCACGAGATTTTACCCTTAGTGTATACATCTCTCACTAGCATTCCTATTCCCCTAGAGAACGATATCAATGCCCGAGGTTTACCCAATACTACACTACAATGATTAGGTTCACTGCCTAGGGTGTTGAAAAACTTGCTCGACGATAAGGAAGTTCCTTTGACCCGAGCAGCGTTATCACGCGCATCAAGTTTTGGCGTGGGGAGATAGAGAATAGCTAGTTAGATTTTCATCTCGTTTAGGTTCCCTTGCTTGATTCCTATCAAGAAAGATTTTTTCTCATTTTTAGCTTCCTTGTAGTCAATCCCCCTTCTTTGTGTTCGTAAAACCCTTTTCATTTGTTGCTATGGCAAGTGAAGTTGCATTTGAATCATTAAAAAATGAGGAACAATTCAATTTCACAGATTGGATTACTTTTATTGTTCTAATGAATTTTTGAGTGATCTTAGAGATATCCAAAAGGAGACGGGTGTAAGGTTAGATGGATTTGATAAATTTTGTGCTTGTGTGGCTTCTATTCAACAATCATTGTTACAATCAACTCCTTTTAGCGAGACCTGGAAATTTTTGAGAAAAAGCCTCTTAAGCATAAACCATCAGTTGTTGTCTACATCACAACTTGAGGAAAAAGATAAGGAGGATTGATACAACCTTGGACACCATGAACAAAAAGACCTAGATCTTAAGAAAATGGAACCGAAATCCAAACAAGTTTGTGAGATGGTTATAGTTGAACTACCTAGTTGCATACGTGGGATAGATTTCACCAAAACATATGACACGCGTAAGGAATCGTTTATGAAAATAGAACATAGTAGTGAAGTTTTTGAGAACAATTCTTATGAATCGGACCAAGAATTTGAAATGGCTAAAGAAGGATTTGAGATGCTTAGGAGTGTATTCCGGTTAGATCATACTAAAACACGTGATGAACATATAGGAGATCTAGATATAATGGAGAATAAGGTGGAAACTCCAAGCCCACAAGCCCTACCATCACTTGAGAACACACACCACTATAACTTACCCGGAAAATTAGAAGAAGAGACTATAGGAACCCGATTGATAGAGAACCTTTGGACCAAACACCACTTGAGAATGTAGGTTTAGATGCTTGTTGTCATGACCTCTCTCTTAGTCCTAAGAAAGTTCCTAATTTTGATGAACAGGAGCCTCAACCAAAAACCTTACCCAATTTTCCATCTTTAGATGTGAATCTTAGAATTGAATTAGGCCCCAATCCACCCATCAAAATAAATAGTCCGGGTAGTTGCTTGATAAGGAAGTAGACTCTAGGCCATATAGAGTGGAAGCTAATATAGGAGTAACCCATGACCTTACACACTTACATCACCTATTCATGGTTGATAACAAGAAACATTGGGTTTAAACTGGGTTTATTAGGTCAAGATGGATCCTTAACTAAGAATCCTTTGAAATTGATAGAAGATGATCCATTTTTAGGAGAGAGATTGATTCACTTGTTAGGATTTAGTAAATGCGGTAGTTAAAATTGGTCACCTCAAGTAGATGTATTGGATTTAAGCTCGTAGTCGTAGTCATTTAGTGTTAGTGAGTAGTTTGTTAAGTAACACCGTGGAAGACGGACGGGTCTTTACCCACTGTATGCCTGATCCACAGCCCGTAGGAGGCGTGTCTTGTAAGAAACTATATACCTCCCAAGGTAGAGGGTTGGAGCTTCATAATATAATTTTTCTTTATCTCACTAAGTTCCCAAAACTCTTCCACTTTCTCTCTTTAAAACTCTAAACCATTCGCCCCATTTGATATGTTATAATGTGTTTATGAAATCTAATATGTAACAAATGGTATCAAGAGCCATGGTTTGATACTCATCTCTCATGTTCATGAATTTATAGTGGTTTTCATTTGGTTTTTGGGTTTGTATGAGTTTAGAGTAGTTAGCATCATTTGGATCATTTCTAGTGTTAAAGTTTGGATTTTGATAGTACTTTTATAGTTAGAATCATTATAAGTGTTTAGGTATTGATTTGGAAGGCTTGAATCATCGTGGTTGGGTTGTTTTTGGATTGAAAAGTTGTGTTTTTGAATCTTTCTAGGAAGCGATTTGTGCCACGGTAAAAGTTTCATCTAAGCGATTTGTCTGTTCTTGGGCGATTTGTCCCTTGTATTTGTTGCTTGTTGAGCGACTTGTCTTAGTTTGGTAGCGATTTGTCATTCTTTTGGTGAAGCGATTTGTCTATTGAGACAAAATGACAAAAAGGACAAAGTAGTGGGTATACTTGTGTACTATGCAATTTTAATAGGTTTATGCGATTTGCGCTAAGTGATTTGTCGTTCAAGCAATTTGTCTAAGAAGCGCTTTGTCCGGCAGTGATTTGTCAAAGCGATTTGTCTGTGTAGAGCGATTTGTCTAGCGGCAATTTGTCAAAGCAATTTATGCGTAGCGATTTGTCAAAGCGATTTGTCCAAACTGCGATTTGTCTTGGTGAGCGATTTGTCTATTGAGACTTTTTGCTTCTTCGTATTATGTTTTATGGTTTTCTCTTGATTTAGTAATGTTGGGATATGAAAGTGCTGAAAAATGACAAGAAATCTTGGATAAAAGCAAAGTCTTTGGAAGAAGTCAAAATCTTGTTAAGTAAAGTCAAAGTAATCTGCTTCGTATCATCAAAGTACTGCATGCTTAAAGGACTGATATGTAAAATCGTTAAGGATTATCTTGTAATTCTAAAATGTTCTTAGATTAATATAGTATTACTTGACGTAAAAGGTTTGTAATTCTAAACCGACTAGGGTTATCCTTAAGCCTATAAAAGGATTCCTAGAGTGGCATAAGAGCGTCGTGCATTATTAGAGCTTTTAGAGAATACGATATTAGAGTTTTAGAGTTGTTAAAGAATCTGTATAACAAGCAGTTCAGTATTAATAAAATCATTGAAGTTAAAAGTTAATTCTTCTTAGCTTTGTTAAGTAAATTCCGCATACTTAATAGAGATTGTTCAGTGTTTCATTGTTAATAACTTAGGATTTATCCGGGGTTATTAAACCCTTAACAAGCTATATAAGTTAGTTTGGTTAGAGTACATCGATCCAACAAGTGGTATCTGAGCTTGTGTGGAAACTCGACTAAGGAGAAACCTTTAAAATCTAGTTAACAACAAATCCTAAAGATGTGTTGAAGTTGCACCACCTCCATCCATCACCTCACTCAGAATACCAATCATCAAGAAGGGAGAGTATGATATATGGAGTATGAAGATAGGTACATTGCTATTAAAGACCATGCACGTGGAATGTAATTGTCAATGGTAATGAAGTTGTTCTTGATCTATTGAGATTCTTGGACAACCTAAACCTCCTAAGGCCGTTTTGCCAGTTGCTACAATAAGAAATCAAGAGAAGGCTCTCAACATCCTATTATCTGCTATACCTGAATGTCACCTTCTCAAGTTTCATGATGCTAAGGATGCTAAACAGTTATGGGTTGCTCTCAAGACAAGGTTTGGAGGTAATGATGCTTCCACGAAGATGCACAAAAATTTGTTGAAGCAATAGTTTGAACCTTTCACTGTTGGTGAAAGAGAAGGTCTTGATGCTGCCTATGACAGGTTCCAAAATCTCCTCAGCATGCTAGAATTATACAAGGCGAGGTATCACATTGAAGATGCAAATCTGAAGTTCTTAAGGAGTTTGCCATCGACATGGCATGTGATTGCTACTATGATCAGAGGACAACCTGGTTTGGATGTTATGGACTTTGATGATCTCTAAAATCACTTGAAGGTGTATGAGCATGAGATGAATGGACAAGCAAGTTCAAAATCTCGCGTATGTGCATTTGTATCATCTGAAAGAGGCGGTACTTCCACTAAAAGTAGTGCTTCTCCCACTTCACAGTACTTGCTTTGCTCAAAAGTATGTTGCCTATTCTACCCCCACTTTTGCTCAACAAGTTACACCAACAAACACCATCCATTCTGATGAAGTTGTTTGCTCATTCTTTAACTCACAAGCCACTTTACAGTTACTTATGAAGAGGATTTGTCACAAATTGAAGAAGATGCTCTTGAAGAAATTGATATCAGAGGGCAAGTTGCTATGATCACGGCTAGGATCAAGAAGTTCATGAAGAAGGCGAGGAAGATGTATCAATTCAAACCAAAAGCAGGGTATCACATTTGACAAGTCCAAGATTGAATGTTTTAATTGTCAAAGAACTAGACACTTTGCAAGGGAATACAAGTTTGCTAAATATCGAGGCAACAGGATGACTAAGAAACCTAAGCTTGAACTAAAGGAAATTCCTATTCTTGAAACAAAAGCTTTGGTTACTCAAGAGAATCTATCGAGAGGTTATTTGGAGTCTTGAGTTTGATGATGAACCGGTAACCTATTGTATGGCAGTGGAAGACTTCGTGGAAAGAATTTGATTGGAGCCAGACCTTTGATGAGGAACTTTGGACATCTTTGCTTTGGAATCCAAAGATGGTCTAGGAAGCTTTGATTGGAGCATGGAGAGTGAAGATGAACCTGTTTTGCTTGCAATGGTAGCCACTTCACCAAGTTCACCCCTATTACTGAGGTATGCTCTAAGTGTCATGACTTTTATCAAAAGTACTTAATGATTATGTATTTGACTGAAAGAGATAATTATCAAGGGCTAGGATGCGAGGTATTTGGTTATCAAATTACGTTAGAGTCAATGGAAGCCAAAATAATAACACATGAAAATAATGAAATGGCTTGGGCAGAAAAGTATGAACAACACGATTATCAGTTAAAATTAAAAGAATGGAAACTAGGATGTAAGATTTCTGAAATTCAGAAACTAACTAAGGAAAGAGATGAATTGCTAGAAAAGTTTGCTGCTTGGGGATAATCCAGACTTTCTCATGTTAGTTATGTTGAAAAATAGAGAAGAGCTTACATTAGAACTGGTCTAGGTTTTGGTATGGACTTTAATAACATAGAAAACCCACCTAGTGATCAAGATGAATGTGATTTTGAGGATATAACCACTAGTGATCATGAACTCATTAATTATGTAGACACATCTAGTAATGAGGACTCAATTAGTCATTCACCTCCTGAATATAAGAAAGACACAGGTTATGATGCAGTCCCTCATCCCAGGGTAGTTTTCAACCACTTAGGGCAGATGTTTCTCGTTTTAGATTAGACAATCTAGAGTTTAGGAAAAAGCTTATTGGTCAATCTAAAGTCTGAAACCTCAAAAGAAACACTTGGTGAGACACCTAAGGTAGATGATGTTAAGAGTCAAGCGGTACCTTCAACTCAAAGTCTTGCTTTACACCTTCAGCAGTACCTTTAAGAAAACCTTTCAAAATCTGCTAAGCCTTTTAGGATAATTTTGGTCAAAACAGTTTTCATCATTCACCAAAAAGACAGGATAGGTTTGGTCATACACATAGAAGAAGTAATTTTGGGATTACAGGTCAAAAATTATGTTTTGTTTGTTATAGTCCTGATCATTTGATTAAGAACTGTGACTTACACTAAGAATATCTAAGCAAGTTCCCAAAAACCAGAACTACCAACCAAAGGCCTAGGGAGAATAAAACAGTTTGAAGTCATTCACAAAGGGTTAACCATAGAAACTTCTCTCAAGACTATAGGTACCCTCACCAGAGAAGACCTTTTTCAAAACCCCCAGTACCTTCAGACACTTTTCAAGGAATAACTGTTAAGCCAAAAACCAGTACCTTCTCAAGTCTGCTCAATTTTCACCAAACACTTTTTGGAATAGGAACCCTAGGAGATCTAATTACTATCAATCTAGAAGGTGTTACAACTCAAAGAAAGTAGCTAGATCAAGGGAATCTACACGGAAGTTAAAAATATTGGGTTAAGAAGGAAAAGTCTTGATGGGTAACAAAGCAGTACTTTAGGTCGATGAATGTGAAACAGAGATTTTTGTTAAAGATGACTTTGTTGAAAAAGAAAAGGAGATTTTTGTTGAAAAAGAGAGTTTTGCTAAAAAACCACCACACGTTTTAAAACAAAAGATATTTCTTGATTCTGTCTACAAAAACTGTGAAGATTACATACTCAAAGAATTTGAGTATGTTACTCCACAAGGGGAACACAAGTCATTAATGGCTTGGGTTCCTAAAAGACACTGCTCTTTTATCTTTGTGCAGGGGCAACTGGCTTGAAGAGAGGAGTGTTAGGATTTAGTAAATCCAGTCATTAAAGAGTCGGTCACCTCAAGTATATGTAATCGTTAGAAAGCTCGTAGTCGTAGATTATTTAATGTTAAGTAGTATTTAGTTAAGTAACACCGTAGAGGAAGGCGGGTCTTTACCCTTTGTATGCCTGATCCACGACCCGTAGGTGGCGATTTGTGTAAGACTATAAATACTCTCTACCTCCCAAGGTAGAGAGTTGGAGCTCATAATAATACTTTACTTTCTCTCACTAAGTTCCCAAACCTCTAACTCTTTCTCTCTCTAAAACCTCATCTTATCGCTATTTGTGTTCATGGTTTGATGTGTTTGTGAAATCCAATATGTTACAATTGGTATCAAGAGCCATGGTTTGATCATCTCTCTTACATATCCTTGGATTTCTAGTGGTTTTAGATGGTTTTGAGTTTGAAAAAGTTTAGTGGTTTTTGCATCATTTGGATTATTTCTAGTGTTAAAGTTTGAATTTTGGGTGTACTTTTGTGTTTAGAATCATTGTAAGTGCTTGGGTTTTGATTTGGTAAGCTTGAATCATTGTGGTTGAGCTTGTTTTGGATTGAAAAGTGTGTTTTGAAGTTTTTCTTGCTAGCGACTTGGTTCTCGTAGTGTTTTTCATCGTAGTGACTTGCTTCAATTAAAGGTTGCGAGTTGTAGTGTTAATTGTTAGCGATTTCGTCCTAGCGACTTGTCTATTGAGACAAGCCGACAAACAGTACAACTTAGTGGATTCTCCACTACGGCTAGCGACTTGGTGAAGTTAGCGACTTACTTTCAATTTTGTTAGCGACTTGTACTTAGTATTCTTTACGACTTGGTGTTAGCGACTTGGACCTTAGCGAGTTGCTCTTTAGCGACTTAGCGTGTAGCGACTTGGTGCTTTAGCGACTTGTGTCCAGCGACTTGGGTCTTAGCGACTTGGGCTTAGCGACTTGGTTAAAGAATTCTTAGCAACTTGGTTGATTTTTGTTTGTAATACGGTTTTCTCTTGATTTAGTAAAATCCGTGAAAGAATCTATTTCCCGGTTTAATCATAGAGTTATAAAATCCGTGTAATCTGTTAACATGTCTACCAACGGACCTACAATCATCTCCACTCTTCTTTGAGGATGTTCAAGCAGTGGTTGAGATACTCGTCCACCCATGCTTGATAAAAGACTGACTTACGACTCTTGGGCTCAACGAATCAGGTTGTACTATCTTGGAAAGGAAAATGGGGTCAACATTCTCAAATCCATTGATGAAGGACCTTATCAGATTGAGACTACAAGAGACTTAATTGATACTGCTGCAGATGGAACAATGATCTATGGATTAGGCAGACCAAAGACGTATGATGAGCTCAATGATAAGGAGAAAAAGAGATTCGATCTGATATCAGGGGCTTCTAACATTATACTTCAGGGTCTTCCAAAAGATATCTACAAGCTTATCAATCACAACACTGAAGCCAAGACGGTTTGGGATAATGTCAAGATGCTTCTCTCGGGTTCGAATTAACCAAGGAAGACAGAGAATCACAACTGTATGATGAGTTTGAGCACTTCAAGATGAAACCTGATGAGAGTGTCTATGAGTACTACGTGAGATTCCATAAGCTTGTAAATTATATGAGGAACATCAAAATGACCATGCCAAATATTCAGTTGAACTCAAAGTTTGTGAACAACATGAATCCCGAATGGCACAAATTTGTCACCTCTGTGAAGCTAACCAAAGGATTGAAGAATACAAACTATGAGAAACTGTATGCCTTCCTTCTTCAAAATGAGAGACATGCTATGTTTGAAAAAAGGATTCTTGAACAGTTCAAAACCAACCAGGGAGAAACAAGTTCCTCAAATGATTCAACATCCTTTTACACAAATGTTGGAATTACCACCAAAGCTTCTCAAGTTATACCCTCGGGTAATGGTAATCACAAACTCATTCCCGATCCATGTTCAAAAACGTGCTGATGCAGTCATGGGACATTTCATCAATCAACTGGCTCTTATGGTTAAACAAAACTTGACTCTCAATCCACATACCAACAGTCTACACACTAACAATGAGATCGAGCGCATCCACCTTCACAATCATGCGGTTGTCAAAGATGGTAAGGTTATGGTGCAACCAGTTCAAGGAAGGCAATATGAACAGGGAAGAGGTGGAGTAGGTGGAGGTTATATTGGAAATCAGAATCAGGGAAGGAATGGAAATCAAGGTCAAGCAAATCAATTAAGTGCTACAAGCTGTGGTGGTGAGGACATATTGCTAGGGCGCACATCTCAAAGCGTCCAGAATCAGAATACTTGAGAGACAAGATGTTGCTTGTGCAAGCTCGAGGATAATGGAGCGACTTTGGATGAAGAGGAGTTGTTGTTTCTTCTTTGGGAAATGCCAGAACCTATGATGTGATGTTGATGAGCGACCAATTCAGGAGATAGGTCATAATCATCAAAATGCCTTTCAAGTAGCAGACTGTGATGCATTTGACTCCGATGTCGATGATGAACCTACTGCCCAAACAATCTTCATGGCTAGCATCTCACCTCTGGTCTCTCCAAAGGTCTCTTCACCACAAGGTGGCCCATCCAAAGATTCAATCATTTGAGGTATTAAAACTATATGATGATGTTGATGAGCAAAAGATGCATAATAAAGTACAGTCTCTTGAAACTTATGAATCAGATATTGATGATGAGGGTAATAGTAATATTGTCCCATATGATCAATATGTGAAGCAAAGTGAAAGTGAGATTGTACCAAGTAATGCATCTTCTGCAGTCAATGATGACTATGTTTTTGATGAATACACTGCATTTGCCCCTGATGATTCGATACCTCTGAACTGAATGCCTATAAAGAATAAGTTGCTATTTATGAACAACGTGCTAAGTTTGAGTTAACCACCCGTGGCAGGAAATGGATGACCAAATGCGTACAATTATTAGAAAAATAATTTTAGAGAAGAAGTATTAAAACAAGAGTTAAACTCCTTACAAGAAAAGCTTTCTAAAACAGCTAAGCAAAAACAAGAACTTCAAGAAAATGTTAAAATGCTTAAGCAAGAATTCAATGCTAAGGAATCAAAACTTTTGAATGATTTTTCCAATCTAAAACTTTGAAAAACAAGCTTGAAAATAAGTTGTACGTACAAGGGAATACCATTCAGGCTGCTCACTTGATCACTAAGCATAGAGTCTTAAGCGATAAGCATAGCATTCCCTTGTTGAGGAACCAAATCCAGAGGTCATTAAAAAGGCTAGAGCAGCTAATAAGGTACTTTATGATGGTAATGAAATCCTTAAGCCTAGGCAGAAACCTAGTTGCGTTGAGTGCACTGAGGAAGATAAGAAATCAGATGAAGTCACTAGGGAGAAAAGGAATAAGAAGCTAGAAGATCCTGAGTGTAAAATGAATAAGATAACGATAAAACCCCATGATTACACTAAAGAAAATTGGATATCCTTAAACAAGTTTAAGCCTCAGACTCTATTAACCCCTGAACAAGTGTTATGGAAAAAGGATATGGATATGCAAAAAGCTGAAAACCTTGTTGAAAAGAATCCCCCTTGTAGGAAATTGCCTCAAGCAAATGTGTATCCTCCTAACACACCAATGCACTTAGTTTCTAGAACTATTGCCACTAATAGCAAGACCTTAATCAGCCTGTATGTTGTTTATCAACTATTCATTGATTTTGAGAAAATTATAAGAAGAGAATCACACCTCTGGGGGATAACTGAGGGGAAAGGGGTTTTGAGCAAACTAAAGAATGTTATTTAACCGAGGTCATGCCTTTCTTTAAACAATTAAAAGGTCAATTTGAGAGTCTTCAAAAAGGGATAAATTCGGATATTAAAGAAATGGAAAAGGAATTTGATGCAATGATAGTTGAGGTCAATGATTATGAACAGGAACTAAAATATAATGAAGATGAAAGGAAGAACTTGCATATCTTAAATGAGAATTTGATTTCGAGTTGTGTTGTTCAAGATGTGTTTTATCTTTGTTACTAAGCACTGTATTAATGCTTCTCAATTTCATGAATTATCTATTGCATTGAAAGTTTCCCATGATCGTGTCATTGAGCTTGAAAAAAAAAACTCATAACTAAATGAGAAAATTGATCAAGATGATCATGATAATTTGGTAAAACATCTTTCGAAACTAGAAGTTGAACATTTTAATTTACAACTAAAATATCAACATCTTAAATAAAATGTCAAAACCTCAAATATCAAGACATCCTCAGATGTTTCAGAGTTTGATGCAGTTTTAGATAAATAAAAGCGTGATGAACGATTCAAGCTCATTGTAACACGATCGAGAAAGTTGAAAGCCCAAATCTCTCAATTAAAGGGTGAAAAGAACAATGTGACTGGCTCCCAAATGCCTCCTCCTTTAGATTCTCAGTATTCTCAAACTTTTCATCTTCAAAACTTAATTAATGCTTTACAAAAAGAAAATGAGAGTTTTCTAGAAGAAAATGAAAAAGTTAAGCGACACTTTAAGGAGTTATATGATTCAATGAAAGTCACTCGTGACAAAAACAACGAAAAAATAACGTCTTTACAAAAAGAAATTGAGAATCTGAGGAGTCGGGAAGATGGGAAACTGCCACTTGTTTTAAAGAGAATGTTGCATCAAAGTCATCCTCAGTGCAAATATCTTGTATTTGTTAAATACATTCCTCCTCATCTTAGGAATAATGAACTTGTGTTTCATAACTATTGTGCTCACCTTAAGGATAGTCTAGAATGTCTCCGTGAGATTGTGGATGAGGATTTCATAAATAAGCCTCTTGATAGAGAAATTAGGTTTGCTTGCATTTAGGCCAAACGATCTCAAGAGTTGCTAGAATGTTTAATAGCAACATATCCTAAATCCTTAGGTCTTGAAAGGTAAAGGCTGTGATGCCTTGTTCTATGCCTAGTGCCAAGCATAGAAACCATTCTATGCCTAGTTTTAAGAAAGTGAACACTAATGTGCCTTCAAGTAGTTCAGATTCCTGCACTTCTAATTTAGGAATGAAAAAAGTAGATCAACCAACTAATGTTCCCATAATTCTCTCTACAGGAGTAATCAGTGACATTAAAGCAAGCGGGTCAAAGCCTCCAGGCAATACCAAGCAAGATAGGACCTCACAAGCTAAGAATGTACATTGGAAGAGAGTAGAAGATCACCCTAGGAATATTAAGTTTGAGTTGAATAAAATGAATCGTGTTGATTCTAGTATTAGCTATAAGTGTACTGTAATTAATTCGAAATTTGCTACTATTTGCAAACCATGTAATGATGACTGCTTGATTTCTGTTATTAATCATGAATGTGGTGTGAATGTTTTGTCTAATCTTTGTCAAATGCCCTGTTAAAACTGTTAATGTTAAAATTCAAGCTAAGAAGGCTAAAAGGCAAAGGCGAAAAGAAAGTTAAGCAGTGGAAACCCACGGGAAGAAATTTAGTAATATAGGTTATCAATGGATACCTCGTAAGGTTAATGAGTTTTGCCCTAAATTTGCTAAGTCAATGCCCACTAGAAAATGGATGCCTTCTGGTAGAACTATTCCTTAAAATTGAACATACTTTGAATAGGTCAAATATGGACACTAGCCCTGCATCTATTTCTAATGATTCCATTGTTTCTACTTCTGATGTGGGTGTTCCAATCACTATTACTAACAAAATGGAACCCATTCTTGCATGGGGATCCCAAATATCGTTATCCATTCTTATGCGTGTTCAACTGGATCGTTCAAATCGTTCGTGGTACTTGGACTCAGCTGTTCCAAGCATATATTTGGAGACGGTCGCGGCTCATGAACCGTGAGTAAATTCATCGGGCTGTTAGATTCGGAAACAATCATTTGATGCTATTATGGGTTATGGAGATTACGTGGTTGGAAATAGTGTGATTTCCAGGGTATATTATGTTGAAGGTCATGGACATAATCTATTTTCGTGGACAATTTTGATTCGATTTAGAAGTGGCTTTCAGAAAACATACTTGCTTTGTTAGAGAACTTGATGGTGTAGAACTTCTAAGAGGAACTTCGTGGTTCAAACCTATACACCATCTCTATCGAAGATATGATGAAATCTTCTCCCATCTGCTTGTTGTCAAAGGCTTCCAAAACTAAGTCATGGCTATGGCACCGTCGTCTCAATCACTTGAACTTCGGTACCATAAACAATCTTTCCAGAAAGGACTTAGGAAGAGGATTACCCAGATTAAAGTATGAAAAAGATCATCTTTGTTCAGCGTGCCAATTGGGAAAAAGCACGAAATATGCCCATAAACCAAAACCCACAAACTCAGTAATGGAAGTTCTTCATACCCTTCATATGGATTTGTGCGGACCAATGAGAGTGCAAACAATAAATGGGAAGAAATACATTTTAGTCGTTGTTGATGACTACTCTCGATTTACGTGGGTAAAGTTTTTAAGGACAAAGGATGAAACTCCATATGTCATCATCAAACTTATCAAACAGCTACAAGTTCGACTACAATCTTGTTAGAATTGTTCGAGCAGACAATGGCAGAGTTTGTTAACAAAGACTTAATTGATTTTATGAAAGTGTTGGAATCAGTCATCAAAGAAGTGTTCCACGAACTCCTCAACATAACGGTGTAGTTGAAAGACGAAATCGAACTCTTGTGGAAGCCGTAAGAACAATGCTAATTTATTCAAAGGTTCCAATGTTTCTATGGGCTAAAGCCATTGCCACTTCTTGCTACATCCAAAATCGTTCCCTTATTCATACCTCTCATGGAAAAACTCCATATGAACTTGTTCATAAACTAAAACCTGATCTCTCCTACCTTCGTGTGTTTGGTGCTTTGTGCTATCCAACGAATGACGGTCCAGATTTAGGCAAATTAGAGCAAAGCGGATATTGGAGTTTTTGTTGGTTATGGACCAAACAAGAAGGGTTACAGAATCTACAACAAAAGAACCCGAAATATCATGGAAACAATTGCGTTACGTTCGATGAGTGACGGTCAAATGGCTCCGGACAATCCGGTTATGGACGCATCTCAACTTTCATCAAGTAGTCTGTCAGTTCTACTCTCGTTTCAAATTCCTCACCAGCAACTCATTATGTACCTCCTTCAGAAGATGATTTGAAGAAATTATTTGATCCTATGTTTGATGAACACTATGAGCCAAGGGCTAATGATCTGTCAATTCCATCAACAGAGGCTGCTCCTATCCTGTCAATGAAGTTAACCCTTCAGTTTCAATGTCATTAAGTCAAGAAGCCTTCTGGCGATCACTCGGTATCATCATCAATGCCTCAATCATCAAGTGTACATCATGGAAATGTTGCTTCTATACAGATGATGAAAATCCCTTTGCTCATCGAAGGATGAACCTTTTGAAAACATATTTGCTCTTGAATCATCATCGAGAACCATCTTTATCAAGAGAAATTGACTCGCTACTTCGTTCCTCAACAACAACCACATGAACACCTTAGAAAATGGACACATGATCATCCATTGGACAACATCATTGGAAACCCTTCTCGTTTAGTATCCACTCGTCGACAACTTGCAACCGATGCCTTATGGTGCTTCTTCAACGCCGTACTCTCTAAGATCGAACCAAAAGATGTTAAAACCGCCATGAATGAAGGCAGCTGGTTCATGCCATGCAAGAAGAAATTCATGAGTTTGATCGACTAGATGTATGGGAATTAGTACATGCTCCTGACTGTGCTATGATCATTGCTCTAAAGTGGATCTTCAAAGTGAAACTTGATGAGCATGGTGATGTTTTTAAGAACAAGGCTCGATTGGTTGCAAAAGGATACCGTCAAGAAGAGGGTATTGACTTTGAAGAATCATTTGCTCCAGTTGCTCATATTGAGGAAATCAGAATCTTCTTGGCTAATCTTTGTAAGTAAGAACATGGTAGTCTATCGGATGGATGTAAAGGCGGCTTTTCTTAATGGAGATCTTAAAGAAGTAGGTATACGTCGGCCAACCTGAAGGCTTTGTGAATCGAGCATCCTACTCCGTCTATCGTTTGAAGAAGGCTCTTTACGGACTTGAAACAAGCTCCAGGGCATGGTATGATACGCTATCAAAGTTTCTTCTATCTATTGGATTGACAAAGGAAGCGATTGATCGACATTGTTCACGAGAGAAAGTCAGGGCAAACATTTAATTCATGTTCAAATATATGTTGATGATATTATTTTTGCCTCGACTGACCCCAATGAATGTGATCGTTTTCAAATGAAATGGGTTCCAAATTTCAAATGTCAATGATGGGACAAATGTCATTTTTCTTGGGATTACAAATTTCACAAAGTCCCAGAGGCATTTTATAAATCAATCTAAATATGCAAATGAGATTTTAAAGAAATTTGGATTTGATTCTAGTGACCTGTTGACACTCCCATGATAAAGCGTACTAAACTAGATGAGGACCACTCAGGGATCATGGTAGACCAAACGAAATATCGTAGTATGATTGGATCCACGATGTACCTCACGGCCGATGGACCGAGACATTACGTTCGCTGTTTGCATGTGTGCTAGATATCGGGCTAAGCCTACCAAAAAGCACCTTGAAGCGGTTAAACGGGTCTTTCGGTATCTCAAGGAACCATCAATATGGGACTTTGGTACCCGAAGGACACCGGTATGTCACTAACGCCTATGCAGATCTTGATCATGCAGGATGTCAAGATACCGTCGAAAGTACGTCGGAGGTGCTCGGTTTTGGGTGATAAGCTTGTGAGTGGTCTTCAAAGAAGCAAATGAGTACTTCTATTTCCTCTTGAGAGGCTGAATACATAGCCATGTCATCTTGTTGTGCTCAAATCCTATGGATGAGATCCCAATTATCGAACTATGGCTTTGAATTCAACAAAATCCTCTGTCTTGTGATAATAAAAGTGCTATTGCTCTCTCATGCAACAACGTTCAACACTCAAGAGCAAAACACATCGACATTCGACATCATTTCATCGGGGAGCAAGTAGAAAACGGTGTGGTGGAACTTTATTTTGTGAGGACTGAATACCAGTTAGCGGACATCTTCACCAAAGCTCTTCCTAGAGAATGTTTTAGTTTATCCTCCACGACTTGGTCTAAAGAGTCTTCAACCGGAAACACTTAAACGTCTTCAAGAGGAAGAAGAGGAGTAAAAGTCTTTCTTCATCCATATCTTGTAAATATTTATTCGAAAAGCAAAATACAAAATTTTAAAACCTTCAAAAAGCAAATAGAAAAATATAAAACTTTCAAAAAATCCATAAAAATTTGAAAAATCTTGAAAATTTTCAAAAAATATTGTCATTTTGTCATGTTTTTCTCGATTCGAAAATATCTACGGTCTTTGTGATGCCATTCAAAGAATGACACGGGACTTTAGATATTGTTCGAATGTTCTTAAAAAAAATGAGAGAAAGTGAAACTATGGTTTATTGATATTTCAGGCAGTAACCCGTTTTCAAAGAAGAACGAGCCATGCTTTATCTTGTTTTTCAAATATCATGCTTTCGATTCTTTAAAACAATTACTTACCATCTAATGAAAACTAATTGCTTTGTTAAATAACTCGAACTCTATTTTTGAAAATCATCTGGACTTAACTTTTGTCAAAATATCTATCTCTCAATCAACAACTTATGTCATTGATTGAGGGGAGAATGATTTCAATTAAATCAAAAGGTTGTTCGACATACAATTGTTTTCAAAAATATAATCATGCATGTTTAATCAATGGAGTGTAAAGTCTCAAAATCCGATCCTTATCGGTTAAAATGTTCTCATAATCAAGTCACAATTCTCCTCGAAAGCTTTCAAAATCAATTTAAATCTCTGAGAGATCACAAATCTCAAATGATTTGAAAATTGTGTCGAGGGAGAAGTTGTGATTTAAATTGGTTAAAGCGATAATTTGATAAATGGTTTCATAAGTGTTTAGCAAGCTTTCCTCCCACATGTGCCAAACGATTTCAAATTTTCCATGCACATGTTGAGAGGGAGCATCTATTTTAAACCACAAAGAATTGAAACGTGATTGATTTGTATCTAAGTACATATTCCCTCTAGTATGTGCAAAACTCGTTCAAACCTCAAGGCACATATTGAGAGGGAGCAAACTTTTGAAAACCTCATCCTGCCCTAATATGCTTTATCTACTTGATTTAATCAGGGAAGTGATGTTGATATCTTTTAGAAAATGGTAATCAAAGAAGTTAATCCTTCTCTTGCCTCCGTGTGCTAAAACGATTTCAAATACATGATGCACATGTTGAGGGGGAGCTCTCTTTCTAAAAAATATCAAAAACAATTCAGGTACAAAATGCTTTGATAATATATCACAAGTATCTGGATTGATTTTCAAATGGTTTTCAATTGATTCCAATGGCAGATGAACAATACCAAATAGACCGACCAAATTTACTTTATGTATGGTGATATAAGGATGATAAGGTTAGATAGTGTAGAAGTCCTTAGGTTTGGTGAAAAAGGGAGAAAAGTGAGATATGGGAAGAGTGCGGACTGAGACTGAGCCAGTACTAGAATAAACCCAACAAGGTTCTAGTTATGAAGTCTCGGTAAGCACTGAAGGGGTTGAAGAATGAAAAAGAATTGAATGTGAAAAAGGTAGAAAAGAAATAGCCCTCCATTCATTCAACCTTCAGGGCAGAAACCGGGTTCAATTCATGTAACACCCCCAATTCATGAATGTAGCGGAATTCAAACTGGGTATTACTTGATGGCACAACCGTCATAATAATTGAAAACGATCTCTAAAGGAGTCGTTTTAAAAAGGCTTTATCATTCAAATATATCAGAGTTTACAAAATAGGTACCAGTTGGTTCCATTGATTACAAAACACATCAATATAAAGTTTTTGATGTTTTGTGAATGATAAATTATTTATCTATATAGCTTTCTTGATCTTGCCCTTTCGTGCGAGCTTAAGACATTTATGGACTGAAATACATGCTTGGCTGTCAACACAAAGGTTGAGTGAAATTCATAGAGTTTGTTAAATGGTTGAACACATTATGTTGGTAGTGTGAGTTAATTAGACTCACACCAATGGTTTTAAAAATAAAACAGTTATTATTAGACTAAGCATCATGCAATCAAGGCGTTAACATGTTCCAAAATTAATTGGAGAAATTGTTGTAATGCGTGCCCTAGTAGGTAAAATTGCCATTTTTACCTAATGTTACTCAAATATAGTGCGTTTGTTTGCCTCTAACGGGGCCAACACAAACGGGATTAGTCAATCACAATAGATCTATTCACAATATTCGCGCCCACTCTCACATAGTGATTAATGATTCATGATTTAGGGACTTATGTTTGGCAAATGCGGTAACTTAGTGCTAATAAAACAATCAGATAAGTATACAGTTTGAAAGCAAAGTGTTCGGTTTAAAATAAAGCATGTATCTCTCCCAAGGGTTTGTAAAACAATTTAAGTAATAGAAAGTGGGGCTATGAACTCACCAAGAGTTGATGATGTTAAGTACTAACGGATGTGATGGATAAGTCGGAAGACTTCTACGTGCAACCTATAAATGAAATGTTGCGACTTAGGTTTGGAATAATGTTTAAGAAAACATAAACCATCCTATATATATTCCTATGTTGATCATGATGTAGTCAATTATCATTTGATGTTTATAGAAAGATCTTTAATATGTGAAACGTATTTAGTTTATAGATATCATACTACCGTTCGGGCCATCATAATTCAGAGGTCATGCGTTAGCGTTAGGAGCTAGGACACTTTAAATCGTAAATCCAGCAACTCGTCGATACGTTTTACTCAAATGAAACCCTCACATGAAGCTCCCTACTATTGTAGCACTTAGTAAATACAACATATGTTTTGAGTGAAGATTGTTGTAACATAAAGTTTATCATGTTTTAATAACTATCTAGTTTTTACAAGTTCTCGTCGTTTCAAACAAGCCTCGAGACTTTAGCCATGGCCTTGCCATGACTTTGGTCTTGACTTCCATGGTCTTGAGACTTAGCTTTGGCCTTAGCCGTAGCCGTGGTCTTGGCTAATGGCCATTAGGCCTCTTGGTTTACTTTTAGTTGTGACAAAAGTATAGTTATGAGACTATATTTACGGCAGTTTCAGTTTTTGAAAGATTTTGGCCTATTTATGCGATTTCAAGGTCCGAGCTTCTTTACTAGCGAAGGAAAACGTCGTTCCGGACAACTTTCGTGTTTTAACTTTTTGATGATTCGGACCAGAAGTACTATTTTTAGAATGGCACAACTCAAGACAGCAAGCTATTGGCAGTTTCGGCGTTTTGGTTTTGCTAACTTCTTTTGTCTATAACTTTTGACTCGTTTGTCCGTTTCGGGTGATTCAAATTTCTATGTTTACCTTTTTATCTTGTCTACAATTTTATGTAAGTTTAGAAAGTCCATATGTTACTAATTTTAATGGTCTCACATGTTTAGAATATGACTTGTTTACTAGTTTGTTACTTTTATGACAATATGTGAATTAAAACAAGTGATTGAGTATATGTACATAATGAATCAACATAGTAACTATATATATAGCATGAAATAGTTAAGATTATGAATAATAAAGATGAGATGATGGTGGTGATAACTTTCTTACAACTTTTGGCTTTCAAATAGAAAGGAGTAACTTAGTAAGGATAGGACTTTGATTGATCACTTTAGACTTTGGATTGAGCTAGCTTTCCACACCTTGGCACCCTTGCAAACTTGAAGAGTTGGTGATGAAGTACTAAGTGACTTGAGTGGATTTAAACTCAAGAAGATCACTTAACCTTGCTAGAGATTTGATGAAGTAGCTTGATCTTTGGAACTTCCTTGCATAAACTTGGAGTTTATAGATCAAATGATGGAAGATGTGAGTGTTTTAAGTTATGAACGACCCAAATCAGTAAGTGAGGGAGTTTATGATGTATTTCACTTTCTATTTATAGGAGGGTAAGTTTGGTTAACCATATATTGGGTTAAATATTAACCATGGTTAGGTTAGGACACTTGTAATGATCAAAATGATCCATGGTTAGGATTAAGCCACCAATATGATGACTCTCCCCCCTTAGGTCGGCCACAACACTTCTAGATGGCTTAGATGATAAGTTTTGATAATATCTTGAGTTTAGAGTAAGTTTTGGTTCCGTTAAATGCCAACCGTAAGTCGTTAAGCCATAAAACGTAAAACCGGGTATCGTAAAAATTCGAAACTTGTAGGAATGATGAGACTCATCATTATACTCCATATAAAAATATAAAATGGGTGATAAGTCACATTGGGTGCAAAAGCTGCTTAAATTGGAAATACGGGTCAAAAGCGCGTAATTCGCATTTATCGGAAAAACGAAATTTCAGAAAGCGACCGTGAATTTATTTAGAGTAGACTAAAATTAGTCTAAAAGTGATATGAGATGTCAAAATGTGGTTTTCGTCATACGCGGGATAACTTAATAGTTATTTGCGAAGTTTAAAAGTTACGCGATTTATGCAAAAATGTAGAACGTACAAGGTTAATTCCTTTATGGTCAAAGGAGGAGGGAAATATGTTTGAATTTTCCAAAAAATGTAAAAGTGTCAAAAACATATTAGAAACACAGTGCAGGAATTGTTAAGTCTGGATGTAAGTAGTATTGTTTAAAACGTAAGTTTAGTTTTTCAGCGTAGGGCTTATTTGGTAACATAAAAATAAATCTTAAAAATTCTCAAATTAATCATGCGTGATCTAAGAATTTATTGATGTTGAAAATTATCGAGTTGATTTTCGTTATGCGCGTGACGTTTAAACGATGGACCGTCCAAAATGAACTTTATAACGATGTCTTCTTAATAACTTTTGCGAAGATGATCTAACGATTGTCGAATTCTCAGGATATTACTAAAATAATTTATCTTACGAGAATGTGAAATAAAAATTTTATGGATGAATAGTGAAAATGAATAGTAAATGTGAATAGTAAATTCTCGAAAATGAAAAGTAACCTGAAAGTGCGGGTGGTTACAGTCTCCCCCCGTTTGAGAAATCACGTCCTCATGATTTAATTGTTACTTGATGTTGATGCTCCTTCAAAAAGGTGAGGGTACTTTCGACGCATTTGGTCTTCTCGTTCCCATGTAAATTCTGGGCCACGTTGGGAGTTCCAGCGAACTTTGACAATTGGTATTCGACTCTGTTTTAGTTGTTTGACCTCTCGGTCCATGATCTCCACAAGTTGCTCAATGAAGTGTAGATCGTTCTTTGAGTTTGAGTTCATCGAGTGGAATAACAAGCGATTCATCGGATAGACATTTCTTTAGGTTAGATACATGAAAAGTGGGATGTACATTACTGAGTTCCGATGGGAGCTCAAGTTTATATGCCACTGGACCAACCCTAGCGAGGATTTTGAATGGACCTATGTATCGTGGGTTTAGTTTTCTAGGTTTACCGAATCGTATGACACCTTTCCAAGGTGAGACCTTTAGCATAACCTTGTCTCCAACTTGGAATTCCAAGGGTTTGCGTCGTACATCGGCATAACTCTTTTGTCTATCTCTTGCTTTTTGTAACGATTTTTTGACTTGTATGATTTTCTCAGTTGTTTCACGAATGAGTTCTGGACCCGTGAGTTGAACATCTCCCACTTCGGCCCAACAGACAGGCGATCGGCACTTTCGACCGTAAAGTGCTTCAAAGGGTGCTGCCTTGATACTCGCGTGATAACTGTTATTGTAGGAGAATTTGACCAATGGTAAATGGTTATCCCATCCTTTTCCAAAGTCGATTATACAAGCTCGAAGCATGTCTTCCAGCGTTTGAATGGTTCGTTCACTTTGACCATCGGTTTGAGGGTGATACGTTGTACTCATGTCTAGGTTTGTTCCGAAGGCGTCTTGGAGTGACTGCCAGAAATTTGAGGTAAATCTACCATCTCGGTCAGATATGATGGAGATCGGTGCACCATGTTTTGAGACTATTTCCTTGACGTAAAGTCGAGTCAGTTGATCCATCTTGTAAGTCTCTTTGATTGGTATAAAGTGTGCGGACTTTGTGAGACGATCCACTATGACCGAGATGGAGTCATAACCGTTGGATGTCTTTGGGAGTTTAGTGATAAAATCCATTGTGATTCGTTCCCATTTCCATATCGGAATCTCGGGTTGTTGTAAGAGACCGGATGGTTTTTGGTGTTCAGCCTTCACTTTGGAACAAGTAAGGCATTTACTGACGTAGGTGGCAATGTCGGCTTTCATGTTTGGCCACCAGTAGAGTAGTTTTAGATCATGATACATCTTATCAGATCCTGGATGTACGGAATATTTGGATTTGTGGGATTCAAGCATGATTAAATCTCGTAGGCCACCATAAAGTGGTAACCAACTTCGTCCTTGGAAGCATAAAGTTCCGTCGAAACGGGTTTCAAATTTTTTCTATATCATGCCATCTAATTTCTCCTTCTCAATGTCTTGTTGTTTTACCGCTTCGGCTTGAGCATTGAGTATTTGAGCAGGGAAATTTGAATTGATGGTTAGGACTAAAGCTCGAACTCGTAGAGGTTTAACCCTTTCCTTCCGGCTCAGGGCATCTGCTACTACGTTGGCTTTTCCCGGATGATAGCGAATTTCGCAATCATAGTCACTCAGCAATTCTAACCATCGTCGTTGCCTCATGTTTAGTTCCTTTTGATCGAGAATGTGTTGGAGACTTTTGTGGTCGGTAAACACAGTACATCTAGTACCGTATAGATAGTGTCCCCAGATCTTAAGTGCAAGACTCTGCTCCTAACTCCAAGTCATGAGTATTGTAGTTTTCTTCATGTTTCTTGAGTTGTCGTGAAGCATAAGCCATGACTTTTTCTCGTTGCATGAGTACGGCTCCTAATCCTTGGTGCGAAGCATCACAATAGACTACAAAATCTTCGATCCCATCGGGAAATGCTAGAATAGGGGCACTACAAAGTTTTTGTTTTAGGATTTGGAAAGCTTCTTCTTCATCTTCGTTCCAGATGTACTTCTTGTTTTTCTGAGTTAGCGTAGTCAAAGGTTTGGCTATTGAGGAAAACCCCTCAATAAACCTTCGATAATAACCGGCCAAACCTAGAAATTGGACAATTTCTGTAGGTGTTGTAGGTGTTGGCCAATCCTTGATAGCCTCAATTTTAGCGGGATCAACATGTAGACATGTGCTATCGATAACATGCCCAAGGAATTGTACTGACTGAATCCAGAATTCACATTTAGAGAATTTGCGTACAACTCTCTTTCTTGAGCAATTCTAAAATTTTCTCAGATGATCTTTATGTTCTTCTTCGCTTTTGGAGTATATGAGAATGTCATCGATGAATACTATCACAAACTTGTCCAAGTATGGCTTACACACCCGATTCATGAGATCCATGAATACTGCCGGTGCATTCGTCAAGCCAAACGGCATTACTTGGAATTCGTGATGACCATAGCGAGTTCTAAAGGCTGTTTTTGGAATGTCTTCTTCTCGAACTTTAACTTGATGGTAACCCGATCGAAGGTCTATTTTTGAATAATAGGTCGAACCTTGTAGTTGATCGAATAGATCGTCGATTCTTGGCAAAGGGTATCGGTTCTTTATGGTTAATTTGTTTAGCTCACGATAGTCGATACACATTCGTAGCGATCCATCTTTCTTTTTCACGAACGGATGGGAGCTCCCAAGGTGAGGAACTAGGTCGGATAAACCCCTTGTCCGAAAGTTCTTGTAGTTGATTTGCCAGTTCTAGCATCTCGGATGGTGCAGTCTATAGGGTCGCGGGCCACTGGCGCCGCTCTTGGCACTAAATCAATTTGAAACTCTACTTGGCGTGATGGTGGAAGTCCGGGTAAGTCTTCAGGGAAAACTTCAGGAAATTCACGAGCGACAGGAACGTCTTCAAGTCGTTTTTCTTTGGATTCCTTCTCGGTAACATGAGCTAGAAATGCGTAACATCCTTTTTCAATGTACTTCATGGTTTTCATACATGAGATGATGTTTAAGCGAGTTCCACTTTGATCACCACGGATGACCAAAGTTTCATTGTTACAAGGAATGTGAACAACTTTTTCGCCCCAGATGATGTTGGCTTGATGTTTTGACAACCAATCCATGCCAATAACAACATCGAAACTTCCAAGTTCGATTGGCATGAGATTGATGTTGAATGGATGATCTAAAAGGTTAAGGGTACAGTTTTGGAGTACAGTATTGGTGTTTACTAAGTTTCCATTGGCTAATTCAATACTATAGTGAGTATCCATAGTGGTTGGTGCAATATTAAGTAAAGGTGCAATTTTGGAAGATATAAAGCTCATATCAGCACCGGAATCGAATAAGACCTTAACAAGATGATTATTGAGTGAAAATGTACCAGTGACTACGTTCGGGTCTTGTTGAGGTTCACCGTTTCCCATAACATAGGCTCTACCACGAGCATCTCCGCCTTGTTGGCCACGGTTTTGAGGACAATTGGGTTTGACATGTCCTTTCTCCCCACACCCGAAACATGTAACTATCGGTTGAAGGTTAGCTCCAGTAGCCACAACTTTGCTTCTACAGTCTTTAGCAAGGTGTCCTGGTTTTTGACACTTGTGACACTTGGCTGGGCAAGGACCCATATGGTGATAGTTGCATTTATTGCACTTTGGGTAGGTTCTACCATAATTTCCTCCAGTGGTCTTTTGCAACATAAGCCGTTGAGGCTTCTTGTCTTTGTTTTGTTGCTTGATGGTGTTGGGTGTTACGATTTTGGTTGTTGAAAGTGTTTCTTTGGTTGTTATCCCATTATCTTTTGTTGTTGTTGTTTCGGTTGTTGTTGTTGTTGGTATGGTTGTTGTTATTACGGTAGTTGGTGTTGTTGGTGGTAGTGTTGAGATTCTTTCTTTGGGTAGCTCCTGTTCGAACCACTTGATCCATGAGACTTCGAGACATTCGCATAGCATCATCAAGTAACTTTGGATCAAACGAAGTCACATTTCCCTGGATGATAGGCGTAAGTCCCCAAATATATCTCTCTAACAGCTTTTCAGTTGTTGGAACCATTGATGGACATAGTATCGCCAATTCTTGAAATCGACGGTTGTAAGTAGCAATGTCAACACCTTTAAGAACATGGTTCCAGAATTCCACTTCCAATTTATGTATCTCACTACGAGGGCAATACTCCTTGATCATTAAACCCTTTAGAGCAACCCAAGAGATTTGATAAGCACTCATGATGCCTATTGGTTGAGCAACTAAATTCCACCATGATAATGCCGATCCAGTATGTACAAGTAGCATATTGAACTTTGTCACCTTCAGCATTTCTGATTGAGAACACAGACTCCATTCTTTCAAACCAGCGAGTTAAACCCACGGCTCCTTCTGAACCCTTGAAATTGTGGGTTTGCAACTCATAAATTCTTTGTATGAGCAACCTGTAGTTGCACTTGTTGCGGCAATCCTAGCAGCTTCAGCGGCAGCGGCTGCGGCGGCTTCGTAAAGCGGCTTGGCAGCGGTGGCGGCCGGTGCAGCGGCGGCTTCAGCGGCAGCCTGCTTCAGCGATGGCGGCGGCTTCGGCGGGCTGCGGTTGTTGCAGCAGCGGCTGCAGCGACAGCGGCAGCTTCGGCGGCTATGGCTGCTCGTTCCGCGTTAATTGCTGCATTCACTCGGGTAGTAATTGGTTGAGGTGCTTTAGCTTTCTTTGGCGGCATGATTCTATCAAAAAGAGATATCAAGAGTTATAAAAAGATAATGATTTTTGATGGAAGGTTAGAAATAGTAAAGTTTGGAATTTTAAACCATAACACATGATAGCATAAAACAAGAGTTTTTATTCACATAACATTGATTGATTTACAAAATCAAAACTTATTACAAGCTTCTTCAAAATTTACTAACTGAAACTTTCAATTTAGTAATTACAACGCTTTACTACTGCTAGCTATTACATGGATTACATAGATTTTTCTAACCTGAGTCTAATCGGTTTAGGAGTACAAAAGATAACTAGTATATCACACTAGTCTAAGATTGGTTGGACTAATCGATGTTTCCATATACGGCTAGAACATCGATGCTATCACTCAAATGGTTTTTTTCGACCTCTTTTTGATGTATTTTCTGTTGCATGGCATTCATAGAAGATTGCATATCATACAACTCTTTTCGAAGACAATATCGGTCGAAGTTAGCAACGTCTAGTCGGATCTCTGCTGAGTTTAAGTGATTTCGCAGTTCTTGAATCTGTGGCCCGTCTTGGCATTGGATTCTTTCCACTCTTGATAACCTATCTTTGATGTCTTCCCATCCAATTAGTGGATGGAAGATGGTATCTGCAACATAATCCAAGTCCCTCTTCACATAACTCATATCTAGTATGAATAAGTCCAGGCGTTGACGAGCATGGATGGCCTTAGTTTTGGCATAGCGACAAATGATTCTTGTTGATTCATCGCCATGCCATACTTTGGACTTTATGTTGAGTTAGGTCAGGTGTTGTTTTAAGCGGTAAAGTTAAGTATTGGGGAGTTTATGAAAGCAGGTATCATTGTGGATGACCGCCGACTTCATGAGTGGATGTTGGTCCTTGAGTAGGGTTAGTAGGATTAGGTTCGGAAGATGTTTCTGAGGCAGGAGGTGGTGATAATGGTGCTACACCATATACATAGTTTTCCTCTTGATCATCCTCGGATTCAACCCAATCTTGAACATTATATTCGGGAGAATCTGGTACAATCAGATCCTCTTCTTCTTCGTCGTCCATATCTTCGTATGGTTCATCTTCGTAATCAACGGCATCAAGGTAGTCGTCATTAATATCAGGAAAATCAAGTTCCGGAATGATTGGAATGTTTGGAATTTGTTCGGGTAATGCCGGAACATAATCGGAGATCAGGCACATACATAGTGACTACAAAAGGATATGATGTTAAAATAGTTATAATATTTAGGGGAAAGCTTTAGATAATTCAAGTATATATATCAATATACTAATATGTTCATGTTATTATAACATGTCTTGAAAGCCATAATCGTCGGAGGATGGAAGGCCGGACGGAAAGCAGGAAGGCTATAAAATGTTTTTGTTTGTAAAAGCAGTTATAGTTTAAGTCATAATTTAGACTCGTTTCTCTATAACTATGGCTCTGGTACCAATCTGTAACACCCCCAATTCATGAATGTAGCGGAATTCAAACTGGGTATTACTTGATGGCACAACAGTCATAATAATAGAAAACGATCTCTAAAGGAGTCGTTTTAAAAAGGCTTTATCATTCAAATATATCAGAGTTTACAAAATAGGTCCCAGTTGGTTCCATTGATTACAAAACACATCAATATAAAGTTTTTGATGTTTTGTGAATGATAAATTATTTATCTATATAGCCTTCTTGATCTTGCCCTTCCGTGCCAGCTTCCGACATTTATGGACCTGAAATACATGCTTAAAACTGTCAACACAAAGGTTGAGTGAAATTCATAGAGTTTGTTAAATGGTTGAACAAATTATGTTGGTAGTGTGAGTTAATTAGACTCACACCAATGGTTTTCAAAATAAAACAATTATTATTAGACTAAGCATCATGCAATCAAGGCGTTAACGTGTTCCAAATTTAATTGGAGAAATTGTTGGTACGTGCCCTAGTAGGTAAAATTGCCATTTTTACCTAATGTTACTCAAATATAGTGCGTTTGTTTGCCTCTAACGGGGCCAACACAAACGGGATTCGTCAATCCCAATAGATCTATTCACAATATTCGCGCCCACTCTCACATAGTGATTAATGATTCATGATTTAGGGACTTATGTTTGGCAAATGCGGTAACTTAGTGCTAATAAAACAATCAGATAAGCATACAGTTTGAAAGCAATGTGTTCGGTTTATAATAAAGAATGTTTCTCCCCCAAGGGTTTGTAAAACAATTTAAGTAATAGAAAGTGGGGCTATGAACTCACCAAGAGTTGATGATGTTAAGTACTAACGGATGTGATAGATAAGTCGGAAGACTTCTACGTGCAACCTATAAATGAAATGTTGCGACTTAGGTTTGGAATAATGTTTAAGAAAACCTAAACCATCCTATATATATTCCTATGTTGATCATGATGTAGTCAATTATCATTTGATATTTATAGAAAGATCTTTAATATGTGAAAACGTATTTATTTTATAGATATCGTACTACCATTCGGGCCATCATAATTGAGAGGTCATGCGATTAGCGTTAGAGCTAGGACACTTTAATTCGTAAATCCGCATCTTCGTCGATAAGTTTTACTCAAATGAAACCCCTCACATGAAGCTCCCTACTATTGTAGCACTTAGTAAATACAACATATGTTTTGAGTGAAGATTGTTGTAACATAAAGTTTATCATGTTTTAATAACTATCTAGTTTTTACAAGTTCTCGTCGTTTCAAACAAGCCTCGAGGCTTTAGCCATGGCCTTGCCGTGACTTTGGTCTTGACTTCCATGGTCTTGAGACTTAGCTTTGGCCTTAGCCGTAGCCGTGGTCTTGGCTAATGGCCATTAGGCCTCGGTGGTTTGCTTTTAGTTGTGACAAAAGTATAGTTATGAGACTATATTTACGGCAGTTTCGGTTTTTGAAAGATTTTGGCCTATTTATGCGTTTTCAAGGTCCGAGCTTCTTTACTATTGAAGGAAAACGTCGTTCCGGACAACTCTCGTGTTTTAACTTTTTGATGATTCGGACCAGAAGTACCATTTTTAGAACGGCTGAACTCAAGACAGCAAGCTATTATTGGCAGTTTAAGCGTTTTTGGTTTTGCTAACTTCTTTTGTCTATAACTTTTGACTCGTTTGTCCGTTTCGGGTGATTCAAATTTCTATGTTTACCTATTTATCTTGTCTACAATATTATGTAAGTTTATAAAGTCCATATGTTACTGATTTCTCACATGTGTAGAATATGACTTGTTTACTAGTTTGTTACTTTTATGACAATATGTGAATTAAAACAAGTGATTGAGTATATGTACATCATGAATCAACATAGTAACTATATATATAGCATGAAATAGTTAAGATTATGAATAATAAAGATGAGATGATGGTGGTGATAAGTTGCTTACAACTTTTGGCTTTCAAATAGAAAGGAGTAACTTAGTAAGGATAGGACTTTGATTGATCACTTTAGACTTTGGATTGAGCTAGCTTTCCACACCTTGGCACCCTTGCAAACTTGAAGATTTGGTGATGAAGTACTAAGTGACTTGAGTGGATTTAAACTCAAGAAGATCACTTAACCTTGCTAGAGATTTGATGAAGTAGCTTGATCTTTGGAACTTCCTTGCATAAACTTGGAGTTTATAGATCAAATGATGGAAGATGTGAGTGTTTTAAGCTATGAACGACCCAAATCAGTAAGTGAGGGAGTTTATGATGTATTTCACTTCCTATTTATAGGAGGGTAAGTTTGGTTAACCATATATTGGGTTAAATATTAACCATGGTTAGGTTAGGACACTTGTAATGATCAAAATGATCCATGGTTAGGATTAAGCCACCAATATGATGACTCTCTTCCCCTTAGGTCGGCCACAACACTTCTAGATGGGTTAGATGATAAGTTTGATAATATCTTGAGTTTAGAGTAAGTTTTGGTTCCGTTAAATGCCAACTGTAAGTCGTTAAGCCATAAAAGCGTATAAAACCGGGTGTCGTAAAAATCGAAACTTGTAGGAATGATGAGACTCATCATTATACTCCATCTAAAAATATAAAATGGGTGATAAGTCTCATTGGGAGCAAAAACGCTGCTTAAAGCTGGAAATACGCAGTTTATCGGAAAAGAATGAAATTTCAAGGAAACGACCGTGAATTTATTTAGAGTAGACTAAAATTAGTCTAAAAATGATATGAGATGTCAAAATGTGGTTTTAGGTCAATGCAGCGGGATAACTTAACGAGGGTTATTTCGCGAAGTTTAAAAGTTACGCGATTTATGCAAAAATGTAGAACGTACAAGGTTAAATCCTTTATGGTCAAAGGAGGAGGGAAATATGTTTGACTTTTCCAAAAATGTAAAAGTTTAAAAAACATATTAGAAAACAATGCAGAGGAATCGTTAAGTCGGATGTAAGTAGTATTGTTTAAAAGCGTAAGTTTAGTTTTGGGTTTTGAGGGCTTATTGGTTAACATAAAAATAAATCTTAAAAATTCTCAAATTAATCATGGTGATCTAAGAATTTATCGATGTTAGGAAAATTATCAAAGTTGATTTTCGTTATGCGCGTGACGTTTAAACGATGGACCGTCCAAAATGAAACTTTATAACGATGTTTTCTTAATAACTTTTGCGAATATGATCTAACGATTGTCGAATTCTCAGGATATTACTAAAATAATTTATCTTACGAGAATGTGAAATAAAAATTTTATGGATGAATAGTGAAAATGAATAGTAAAAGTGAATAGTAAATTCTCGAAAATGAAAAGTAACCTGAAAGTGCGGGTGGTTACAATTCATATGCTACTGGTGGTTACCATGGTAACATCGGTATTGAAGACAAGGCACGTCCATGGACTTAGTGGACTGCCTTGCTAAAACTTTCCAAGCTACTCAAGTTCCTCTTAAAAGGGCTTGTTTCATTCTCACGGGAACCTACATAATCTATCGACTTTCTCTTAGAGATTGTTGATATTGAAGGAGGAGACCCTACTCTGAGTCTCCGGCATAGGAACCAAATATGCACAATTGAGTCTAGAACCCGAGATCATCAAATAAATCTCTTTAGGACACTGTCATTGAAGACTCTCTGTTTCACAATGTGGAAAGAGAGATTATATCTTATGAGTCCTACGCATTATCCTTGTGGTATTGGAGAACATCATGTGTGATATGGAAACATATTCACAATGAAGATGGAAAGCCACGGAGCCAACATCAAACAAGCTCTTGGTGGGTGGCATGTGAGATCTATCCAATAGATCAACAATGGGGCGATTCAATCTTTAGAATCAATCTGGTTGGGTTATGGATTGACGGATACCATTGAAAAACCCGGTCGTTGTGCTTAAAACTCTTTACTTTAGCACATAGACGTGTGTACTAATATTTCAAAATAAAAGGTGTGTATGATTGATTATTGATTTTCATTAAAACCTTCGTTGTATTGCAAAAACAATTTCTATTATTGAGCGGTACTTTCGATTGTTTTCAAATCTCTTTTCATCAATCGATTGAATCTCAATTAGCTGGTTCACTCACTCCGTGTTGTCTTCTTTGAGGCGTTCGGTTTGAGAACAGCTAGAACGACTGCGAAAACCATCTGTCAAGGAAATTCTTAGAATTATACGATCGCGAGGCGGTACTTATACGATCAACGAGGAACCGTGGGTCGTGTACCTCAATTCAACAAAAGTGATCAAAGACACTTTAGAATGCGCTTTATTGCTAAGCTGTTGTATGCAGTTACGCCGAAGATGCGTTTCAATTTGTTCGAGAATGAAGCGGTCAATCCATAGCCGTATGCTCACACATCACATTCATTTCAAAAGAAATCATGATTAGTGCATCAATGACTATGATATTTTCACTCCATGCTTCTACGCTTACGCTGCCAATATCATGAATCAGCGAAAGCTTCCGCTACTCTGATGAGAATATATCATGATCCAAAATGTGAGCATGTCGGTTCAAATGTCACAACATCACATAATACCAACACCACAATGGTAGAGTCGATTTATGATATTTGATGATCTCAAAGGCGGCTCAAAACTCATTATCACGTGGATTAGTTAAATACCTCCACTTGGATTAACCAAACATGCAAAAATGAAGAATCAATGACTACAAGCTGTAGAGCAAAGAACTTTAATAAGAATCCAAGAAAAATATTATTGTAATATCTGTTTGTATTCAATGTATTTTTGAGGTGACATCCCTCAGTATATGTAATAATCGTCGAGAAAGCTGCGTAGTCGTAGATTATTTAATGTTAAGTAGTATTTAGTTAAAGTAACACCGTGGACGGACTCTCTTTACCCATTTGTATGCCTGATCCACTTTGAGCCCGTAGGTGGGCGATTTGTGTAAGACTATAAATACTCTCTACCTCCTAAGGTAGAGAGTTGGAGCTCATAATAATACTTTTACATTCTCTCACTAAGTTCCCAAACCTCTAACTCTTTCTCTCTCTAAAACCTCATCTATCGCCTATTTGTGTTCATGGTTTGATGTGTTTGTAAAATCCAATATGTTACAAGGAGCTTAAAGATCATTTAATTATGGATAGTGGTTGCTCTGGAAGCATGATAGGAGACAAAGATATTCGTGATTTTAGATCTTATTGTGGAGGAAGAATTGCATTTTGGGAATGATGCTCGTGGAGGAAGAATTACAGGCAAAGGAACTATTCAGGCTGGGAGCATAGACTTGGAGAATGTCAGATATGTGAAGGAACTAAAATTCAACCTCTTATAAGTCTCCGAGTTTGTGATAAGAAACACCATGTTATTCAGCGACATAGAATGTCTCATTCTTTCACTGAATTCAAGCTTGTTGATGATAACTTTGTCAATCTTGGAGTACCAGAACCAATGATCCGGATCTGCGGATATGAAGAGTCTTCACTCTTCTGAAAGAGCAACATGTTTAGTACCAAAGGAAACACTTGAAGAAGCACATCAGTGGCATAGAAGGTTGGGCCATATAAATTTCAAGAATATTAACAAATTGGTCAAAGGAAATTTAGTTAGAGGTTTAACTTCCAAGACTTACAAGAATGATCACTCATGCTTGGCGTGCAAGAAGGGTAAACAACACAAAGCTTCATGCAAAAAGCTTGAGGAAAGAACTATTAGAGAACCTTTGGAGTTATTGCACATGGATTTGTTTGGACCTATTTCTGTTGCAAGTCTCAACAAAAAGATCATCTGTACGATTGTGACAGATGATTGCAGTAGATTTAGTTGGGTATTTTTCTTGGGATTTAAAGATGATACTTTTGATGCAATTCATGATCTAATCATAGCCCTTGAAAACCAATTAAGACTCAAAGTAAGAGGTATTAGATGTGATAATGGGACTAAATTCAAGAACAAGCTTATGGATGAGTTTTGTGCTAAGAAAGGAATCAAGAGAGAGTTTAGTATTGCTAGAACTCTACCAGAATGGTGTTGCGAGAAAGAAAAACAGAACTTTGATTGAAGCGGCCGAGAACAATGCTTGCAGATTCATTACTGCCTATTCAATTTTGGGCTGAAGTTTGTAAATGCTTGCTATGTGCTTAATTGAGTTTGAGTTACCAAACCTCGAGATGAAGACACCTTATGAGTTGCTAATGGGAAACAAACCCAACATTCGATTTATGAAGCCTTTTGGATGCCCTCTGACTATTCTCAACACAATTGATAATTTGGGCAAATTTGATGGCAAGTCAGAAGAAGGATACTTATTGGGGTATTGCACCAATAGTAAAGGATTTAGAGTTTATAACAGGGTCACCAAAAGAGTTCAAGATTGTCTTCATGTTGAATTTTTAGAAGATCAATAAAATCGAAGGGTAAAGGTCTGATTGGATGTTTGATCTTGAGGTTTTGACTCCTTCTATGAATTATGTGCCTGTTAGGGAAGAAAATCAAGTTGTTCACAAAGAAGATGATTTACAGTACATTGTTCATGGAGTTCATCTTAGATCCGATGTCGTTCCTGATGAAGAACCCATACCTGTTGAAACAAAGAAAAGTACTGATGAACCAAAATCCTCATTGTCTGCTGAGGATCAAGCTATTCAAGATGAGCTTAATCAGATGCTTTTTCAAGATGTAATGGCACATTCTTATGATGATGATCAAAGAAGAGCTTATGAAGAAGCAAAGAAATAGAACAAAACTATCAATTCCTCTCACAGTACTTTGGATGACAGTACTTTAGATCAAGGTACTTTAGATAGATCAAAAATCTTCTGCGCACCTATTGATAGCACTTTGGATGATTTGGATGATCCTACCATTCTGGCTTAGAAGATCACGATGATGAGTTTGAAGATGAAGGTATTTTCTCATATTCTAATGAAGATGTTGATTTCTCAAATTTGGGTGATAATCTGGAAGTTCCACAGACTCCTACATTAAAAGTTCATAAAGATCATCCTACTGGTAAAATCATTGGACCTTCTACTCATGGAGTGCTCACAAGAACCAAAGCTAAAGGTTTTTCTACACCTCATAATGCTTTACTTAGCTTGTGTATAAACAAAACAGGCTAAATCATAAGGATCATCAAACATGTTTGTTCACTTGCTTTATCTCTCAAGAGGAACCCAAGAACATAGCTCAAGCATTAACTAAAGAGAGTTGGGTTGAAGCTATGCAATAAGAACTTCGTCAATTCAAACTTCAAGAAGTTTGGGTATTATGTGATCTACAGGATGGAAAGAAAGTAATTGGTACATGATGGGTTTTCAGAGTCAAGAGAGATGAAAGAGGGAATTTCATCAAGAACAAGGCAAGGTTAGTTGCACAAGGTTATAGACAAGAAGAAGGAGTAGATTATGATGAAGTATTCGCTCTGTAGCAAGGATTGAAGCCATTCGAATATTCCTTGCTTTTGCATCATATATGGGATTTCAGGGTTATCAAATGGATTTTAAAGTGCCTTTCTCTATGGCAAGATTTCAGAAGAGGTTTATGTTAAACAGCCTCCTGGTTTTGAAGATCCAGCACATCCAAACATAGTCTACAAAGTGGTTTAGGCTCTTTATGGTCTTATCAAGCAACTAGAGCTGGGTATGAAAGGCTCTCTACTTTCTTATTGCAACATGGTTACAGGAAGGGAGCTATTGACAAGACTTTGTTTATCAAGGGAGACAAGAAGGATATCATTTTAGTTCAAGTTTATGTAGATGATATCATATTTGGAGCTACAAAACAGTCCATGGTAAAGGAGTTTGAGAAGCTGATGCAACATGAATTTCAAATGAGTTCTATGGGTAAATTGACTTTCTTTTTGGGGCTACAAGTCAAACAATCAAAAGAAGGAATTTTCGTAAGTCGGGACAAGTATGTTTCTGACATTCTTAAGAAGTTCAACTTTGATGCTATGAAGCCAATCACTACACCTATTAAATTTATCAACTCATTGGGCAAGGATGAAGATGGTAAACTGTTGAAGTCAAGCTTTACAGATCTATGATTGGTTGTCTTATGTATTTACCGCATCTAGGCACGATATCATGTTTGCTGTTTTTTTATGTGCAAGATATCAAGTCTCACCTAAGGTCTCTCATATGAATGCAGTGAGAGATTTTTAGTTATTTGAAACAACAACCTAAGTTAGGGTTGTGGTATCCAAAGGATTCACCTTTTCACTTGGAAGCCTTTTCAGATAGTGATTATGCAGGTGACAACTATGATAGACGATCAACACTGGGGATGCCAATATCTTGGAAGAAGATTAGTCTCATGGCAATGTAAGAAGCAAACTATTGCAGCAACATCATCTACTGAAGCAGAATATGTGGCTGTTGCAAGCTGTTGTGGACAAGTTTTGCGATGGAGAATCAACTCTTGGATATGGGTTCAACTTCAAGAATACTCCTATCAACATTGATAATGAGAGTACAATTTGTATTGTGAAGAATCCTGTTTATCACTCCAAGACCAAGCATATTTAGATTAGGCATCACTTCATCAGAGATTGTTATGAGCATAGGCTCATTAATGTTGTCAAGGTTCACACAGATGATAATGTAGCTGATTTACTCACCAAAGGATTTGATGTTTCACGTTTCAATCACTTGGTGGTAAGCATTGGGATGATTAATTACTAAGCTACATTTAAGGGGAGGACTAATTAGTTAGTTAGATAGTTCTATGCTTTGCTTAAGGAGAGGCAATACCATACCTTTTTGGAGTGTTTGTCATTCTAGAGAAGAAGATGGAAAAGTACTGTTGTTTTATCATATGAAAGTACTGCACTGAAAGTACTGCTCTGGAAAGTACTGCACATGTGGAAAATAAATGCTTGTCTTATCAACGTACTGTTCCAACGGTAAAAAAGAGGGTAAATATACAATAACGGTAACTTTGCTATTATGGGCTGTGATTTTTCAAATCCTACCTATAAATAACTACTTTCCGATTTTTCCTCCTCATCTTTATTATCTATCAATCTTTTCCATATTTCTCTCTCTCTCATTATATTCACAATTTATTTCATTTTATTTTCATCAATGGCAAGCAGAACCGTTTCTAAACACAACATGGTGGCGAATTTGGATAAGACTGAAGCTAATGTCGCCTTTCATGACATTATTGATTTTCTCACGGGGTCTCCAATTAGTTATGCACTTTTTGTTGAACCAGATATCATTGAGCCCTGGATTCAACAGTTTTGGGCAACTGCTAGGACTCACATGGAGAATGATGATTCATATATACAAGCTAAGGTTGCAGGAAGGATTTTCAAAGTTAGTGAAGCTTCAATTCGAGAAGATTTGTTATTTGATGATGAAGAAGGAGCTATTAGATTTGATAAACAGCTTCTTTGGGATACTTTGAGAGATATTGGGTATGAAGGGTCTTTAACTGAAACAACTTTCAAGAAACCGTTATTTAGTCCATTGGGTACTTGGTTCATGTTCTACTTCATTGTATCGATTCTAAAAGTACCATGGGAGCAATTTGGATCCAATATAGCTTCTGCTTTGGTGGGATTGGCTACTAATCGTATCTTCAATTTTTCAAGGCTGATTTTAGATGGAATGCTATCTCACATCTCTGGATCCATTGGTTATGTATCCAAGATTTATTCAAGTCTTCTTGAATAAACAATTGCATGATGTACCAAAACCTACGAGCTTATTACATGTTGTGGTACAACTGCGAATTTTAACCTTCATGGCTAGGAAGAGTGATTTGTTTCTTTGGAAGGAACACTTCATTGACTACTTCAATGATGGAGATTGTTCAAGCAATGAGAGATGAGGTGCAGCAAGTGAAGACCAAGAAATACGCATATCGTGGATGCTTGCATCACAAAGTACTTGCTTCACAAGGTGTTATTCCAGAAGATCTTTGCAGTTTCACCTCCACTATCTCCACAAGTCTCACGCTCATGATGATTGAGAACGGAGGAACACCCACCATCCTCTCCCAATGATTATACTTCAGCAGTGGGTTTCAAACATCGGAGGAGATGAGGAGATGTGGTGCTGAGGATCTGATTCGAACAATTATGCTTATCAAGAGAATTGACCAGATTGAAGAAATCTTTTGAAGAACAGGATACACAGATTAAGCAGTTGAAGCTTAAGTTTAGAAGATTAAAGTTTGTCGGCCATTGGTTCAACATCAGATTATGGGTCAAGTCTCAAAAGGAAGGGGTAAGGGGTTGTTTTAGGGTAAAGGTTTTGGGTACTGGCTCTATCAACTTGGGGAGGAATTTAGAGCAAGATAATTTGAAAGAAATCTTTGAGACTCATCTGAGATAAAGAAGATGAACCTCAAACTACTGAAGCACAAGTAAATCTTCAAAGTACGAGCACGAAGGAACTGGTGTTCAAAGTTACGATGATCAAGGTACTGTGATCAAAGTACGCTATTCAGGAACTTATAGGCAGAACTAATTACACCAGGGTGTTAGACTTTGAAGAAGAAGCTGGTCCTTCAACTGTATATATGAAGAGGCGGTCCTTCACAGTCACACCAGAAAAGGAAGCGATACACCCAAACCAATACACCTGCGGGTGATGATGAAACTATAGAGATATTACATGATTTATCAAAACCAAAGGGTGTTAGCATTCTAGGGTTCTGAAGAACAACCACAAGCTTCTTAACCTACTATAGATCCAAAAGATAAAGGAAAAGGTAAGTTGGTTGAAACAAAGAAGAAAAAGAAGCTTACTTTGGCAGATATAAGAGCAATTAAGGTAGCAAGAATGAAGAAGCTGCTAGAAAGCTACAAGCTGAGTTGAATCTGAAGTTGATCAATCGAGTGAAAGAACCTGAAGTTGTTATACCTAGAAGACCAATAAGTAAGGCTAAAGAAAGAAATGCTATGATGGCATATCTAAAGGGTCAAGGGTATCTTTGGATTACAAGGCGACTTACATTGAGATGAAAGACTTGTATGAAAATGTTAGACAAGCTTATCAGAAGCAAGTTGAAAGTATTATTTCTTTCAAGGATGATAAACAGAAGGAGGATTTGAGTAAAAGAGGCTAAAAGAACAAGAACAGTGAAGTTGAACAGAAATAAATGAAGATTGAGTTAGAGCAGTCTGATTGATGAATGAGGAATTACATTAGAATTGTTGATTTTGAGAATTCTAAAATCAAAGATGCTGCTGTAAAGAAGACAAAGATAATCACTTTTGAAGTTGTAAAGTCAAAAGATGGAGATTATTTGATGTTCCACAGGGAGGATGAAAGTTTTAGAACATTCAATTTATTATGGGATATATTGCATCTCGTTGATAGAGCAGATCTGTTTCAACTATACCAACTAATGCAAGAATACTTTGAACATATTCCATCAAGTGAAGTTGGCTTAATATTACTAGAAGATCTGACAACTATCTTGGCTGAGGAAACAAGCAATGATGAACTCTGGAAAAATCAAGAAAACTGGGAGATTACAAGCTGGAGATTCTTTGAAGAATCAGGAGTTCATGTTGTAGAATTGGAAGATGGAACTATGATTCACATGCTAGCTGAAAGAAGATATCCACTCACAGCAGATTTCATGAGAAGAATGCTAGATCATGGTATGAAGGTAGAATGAGATAAATAGCTCTTGTGTTAATTGAGTTGTTTATCTGATGGACAACAATAGCTGATGATGAAGCATAAGTACTGGTATGATGTTTACTTATATATAAATTTATGAAAAGTAAGTACTTTATTAGTATTCTTTGCTGGACAAACAGTACTTTAATCAAAGTACCGCTTGCACAAAAAACGATAAATGTTTTTGAAAAACTTTTGTTAAGTAAAAGATATTTTTGAAACAAAAGTTAAAAGCAATAATGGTTTTGAGATGGTTATAACAATAGGTTATCGGTTCACCATGTTTACAAAAGAACTGGCTAATCCATGAGCAAACGGCTCTGGTAAAGATATATCAAATCCGTTATATAGTTGACAACTTGCTAATAAGTTGTATGGTAATCAACTCACCATATCCGCAATGTAAAGAGTTGGCTAGCCCACAAGAAAAATGGCTTGTGGTAAAGGTTGTGGAAAAACTATTGGTATGGTAATTAGTTCACCATAGTTGCAAGAACTAACTAGTCCAAAAGGGTACACCTTTTGGTAAAGACAAATCAAATCTGTTGATAGCTGATGATTTGCTAAAAATCATATAGTTATCAATGTACCATGGTCTTACACACCTAAACATTTGGCTACTCCAGAGTTAATGGCTTTGGTAAAGAGATATCAAAATCCATTAAATATTCAATGATTCACCTCTCGGCAGGTTTACACACCGGAAGTGATGAGAATAGACTGAAACTTAAAGCTGGCTGATGTACAAAATGTCATATGTTGCTAAGTTCTGAAAAGATGGAGTTTGCTTTGTTTGTTCTTTGAAAATTACTAATAAAGATTACTTTGATGATGATGATATAGCCGAGGATCTACAAAGATAAATTTGAAGATAAAACCACAATCTCTTTAAAAGACAAAGATGTTAAAGTTAAAGTTTACAAAAGAACTTGAAGTCAAGCAAGTAGAATTCAACTTAGGGGAGGATTGTTGGGATATGAAAGTGCTGAAAAATGACAAAGTACTGGATAAAATCAAAGTGCTTGAAGAAGTCAAAGTACTGTTAAGTAAAGTCAAAGTCTGCTCGTTATCATCAAAAGTCTGCATGCTTAAGGACTGATATGTAAAATCGTTAAGGATTATCTTGTAATTCTAGAATGTTCTTAGATTAATATAGTATTACTTGACGTACAAGGTTTGTAATTGTAAACCAACTAGGGTTATCCTTAAGCCTATAAAAGGACCCCTAGGTTGGCATAAGAATATACGTGCATTATTATAGCTTTTAGAGAATACGATATTAGAGTTTTAGAGTTGTTTAAGAATCTGTATAACAAGCGGTTTAAGTATTGATAAAATCATTGAAGTTAAAAGTTAATTCTTCTTAGCTTTTTTAAGTAAATTCCGCATACTTACTAGAGATTGTTCTGTGTTTCATTGTTAATAACTTAGGATTTATTCGAGGTTATTAAACCCTTAACAAGCTATATAAGTTAGTTTGGTTAGAGTGCATCGATCCAACAAGTAAAATCCATGAAAAGAATCTATTTCTGATTTAATCAAAGAATTGTGAAATCCGTAGAATCATGTCATGTCTACAATCACCTCTTCCGTTGCTGATGACGTACAAGCTGCGGTCAGACACTCGTCCTCCCATCTGAACGAACCGACTATGACTCTTGGGCTCAAAGAATGAGGCTGTATTGCTTAGGAAAAGAAAATGGGGTTAACATACTTAAGTCAATTGATGAAGGACCTTATCAAGTTGAGACTACTAGAGACATTCTTGAAACTGCTGGCGATGGTTCAGTGATATTAGGATTGGATAGACCAAAGATGTATGATGAACTACTGATAAGGAAGAAGAAGATCTTGAGACATCAGGGCTTCAAACATCATATTTCAGGTTTACCTAAGGACATTTACAAGTTGATCAATCACAACACTGAAGCTAAGGCAGTATGGGACAATGTCAAGATGCTTCTCTCGGTTACGAATTGACTAAAGGCAGGGGAATCTCAGTGTATATGATGACTTTGAGAACTTTAAGATGAATCGAGGGAAAGTGTTCTGAATATCATGTAAGATTCCACAAGCTTGTGAATGATATGAGGAATATTAAAATGACAATGCCAAATATTGACTCAATTCAAAGTTTGTGAACAACATGAATCCCGAATGTCACAAATTTGTCACTGCAGTCAAGCTAAACAAAGGTTTGAGAAACACCAATTATGAGAAATTTTATGCTTATTTGCTCCAAAATGAGTAGTATCTTTGTGTTTGAAAGGATGACCCTTGAAAAGTTCAACAACAATCTTTGGAAATGCAAGCTCTACAAATGATTCAAGCGCATTCTACACTAATGTGGGAATAACTACCAAAGCATCTCAAGTCATACCTAATGGAAATGGTAATCACAAACTCACTCGGATCCAGTATAAGCCCAGAATCGGACACATTCATGGAACGACTTGTCAATCAAGCGGCTTTAATGGTCAAACAGAACTTGAACTTCACTCCACACACCAATCACCTCGAGAGCGCATCCAATCTTCACAATCATTCTACGGTTAAAAGCGGAAGGTAGTGGTGCAAAATGTGCAAGGAAGACAGAATGCATACCTTCCACATAATGAGTAAGGGAATGTTGGTGCTGGATATGGGAATGTTGGTGCTGGATATGGGAATGCTGGCGGTGGTGGTGGATGTGTCGGTAATCAAAATCATGGAAGGAACATGGCTCAGGGTCAAGTAAAGCCAATCAAGTGTTACAACTGTGGTGGAGAAGGTCACATTGCAAGGAATTGCACTCTTCCAAATCGTCCACAAAATGCCGAGTACTTAGGGGACAAGATCTTTGTGGTGCAAGCTCAAGACAGTGGAGTTGTGTTGAATGAGGAAGAATTGCTATTCCTTGCTGGGAAATGCCGGAGCTTATGATCTTGATGTGGATGAGCGGCCGGTCGGGGGTATGGGTGAACAATCCCAATGCATTTCAAGTTGCGGGACTGTGATTCATTTGATTGAGATGTTGATGATGAACCAATTTGCCGGACCATCTTCATGGCTAGTATCTCACCAATGGTCACTCCAAGGGCTTCTTGACCAAAACAGGCCAATCCTTCTAGGAATCTATCAATCCCGGAGGATAGATAAA
>OU343221.1:145207140-145347877 GCA_910596185.1 Chrysanthemum makinoi | reverse complement strand
CACTCAAGGAGTTGAGAAAGGCTTTGAAGAGTTGAGAAAGGCGTTCCGCCTAAACAGCGCCAGGGAGAATCTACAAGCGCATATATGGAGCGCTTCAAGGACCTAATGCATACAGGTTAAAGCATGCCTCGGTGCTAAAAATCTCGTGGTTCATGAATGGGATTAACAACCCGTAACTCATCAAAAAGGTTGAACGACAAGATCCCCAAACCTTTGATGAACTCATGGAACGCACGCGTCCTTCTCGTCCAAGGAGATGCCGCCGCCATGGATAGCAAGAAAAGCTACCCTCAACTATCGGGTCAGAACAACCTCGGGAGACAATCCACCGACCGAGTAATAACCGTAACAGAACTATCGCAGCCGGGAGCGGGCGACAAACGACAAGTATACCCCGCACGACAAAACTCCAAAGGAGATACTCGCAAATGTAAGGCGCCACTTCCCAAGACCTCCACCAATGCTCACCCTGCAGGATCGGGCATGATAGGAAGTGGTATCGCGACTATCACGGACGTAAGGGCCACACTACTAATGAATGTGTCCACCGCCGCACTCCATCGACAAGCTAGTCAAGGAGGTAGACCGACCATTTGGTCAAAACATCAAAGAAGGGAAAGATAGGCGTAAGACCGAATAAGAAAGAGGGACCCAAAGATAAAGCCGACACCATTTACATGATACATCATGGCAGCCGAAAGTAACCGCATAAGGTCACCTATGTTTTCCCACTGAAGTGCAATCACTTTCCCTACCTTAACTACGGACAACGCAAAGTAGAGCCACCATCATTGAAATTAATGCGGGGTCACGACATCCACCACATGTATGGTTGATGGTGGAGCATCTGCAATATAATGTAATGAAAGACCTTCCAGCGACCTGCTTCTAGAGATACGCCAGGTCACGGAGTCTCTGGCCCGGTCACAACAAATAAGGACCGGCTTCACAAGAGAAAATATATGGCCTATGGGGCAATTACGACTACTAGTCAGAGTGGGTAATAACGACCACTCCACAACAGCCTGGATAAATTTTATGGTGATCAAATCCCCCTCACCATACAATGGTGTTAATACAAATAAGCCGTAAAAACGTTTATTTATATTTTACGATCTTCTAATGTTTTGTCGATAACAAAAGTAAAATCATTTTAACGAAACAAATAGAGTACGTAAATAGTTTGAGTTAATAGTTTTCTAACACAATTAAGTTGTCACATAAAACACTAAAACAAGTATAAGTGATTTTATGATTTAGATACATATGTACAACAACTAGCGTTTACATATTCGGTTAAACATATACTTAAACTAAGTATACTAATGTAAAACCTGAAAATCTAAAACATGAATAAAGACTAAAATACCCTTGAAAACGAAAATTTTAAAATACGTAAAATACGTTTATAATCATTTAACGAAAATTAAAACCTAACTAACGAATAATTAGAATTTAACTAAAATATGTACGTGATCGATTTTGGTACGACGAAAGATTTAAAATGTCTCGCATAGAAGTTTGGGCCTCGCCATTGGTTTGATTTTTGGATCCGATGGACTCAAGAGTCAAGCCCATATGGCTGGTTTTGTGTGTCTCGGTTGGACTAGGCCGAAACCCAACCCCTCCTAAAGCCCTAAACTAAATGTTACTAGCTATAAATACAATACATAAACTCAAAAGTGAAACCCTAGTTTTGGTTGCTCTCTTTTCTTTCTTTGCTCCCACTCGGCCAACCCTACAACCTTTGGTGTCGATTTTGCTTCAACCAAGTTAAGGTATAACGTATTTCTCGCTTTCCTTTGATGCACCTTAAGTTAATATGTTGTCGCATGTTTGTTTTAGTCGAATTTGTGTTTCCTTTTCCCTTGTGTCGAAATGCGTATGAAACCAACAAAGAACAAACCATACAATTTGAACCTTATAAGTATTAAAGAGTATGTTACGTAATAAGTATTATTGAATCGGATCATGGTTAGGTCGAGTATATGAGAACCGAACCACATGCATGTGAACCAACCATGTGTATGTCGCCAAGGTGTAAAACATGGTAACTTGAATATGTAAAGAACTTAGATGAGCTAGGATTTGCGTAATAACCTATTAGCCGAACCCTAGGTTTGAACCGAAACATATAAGAGTTTTGAACATGTATTAAATAAGTAAGAGGTCATATAAACATAAACCTTAGTTTGAAATGTGAACCGAATAGTGCATGCCGAACCCTAAATGGTTTGTGTATCATGCGTGCGTTTTATAAGTCAAGTGAGCTTGTAGATATGTAAACGTAGTACGTGGTCATATCTAGTCGCTATGCATGCGTGTATGTAAATGTGTATTTAATCCGGATAATAAGTAATTTGTGTGTCACATAAAATCATAAACGTACATGGGAATAAAAGTTGAAGTATAACATGTATATAAGTAACGTATGGTTAAGACATGAAGGTATTAGGTTAAGTAGCGAGTCATTAAAAAGACGTAACATGAAAAGTAAATGCATATTAATGTGATATTAAAAGAAGGAGAAAACCCTAGAACATAATGAGAGTCGGTTAGGGTTTGAAGCTAAGAGTGTTAATTGCTATTTCATGTGGAGTTATGACGTTTAATCTATTTTCACATTTAACCCTAAACTTTAATAAATGACATAATGAACCCTAATCTACGATATTAATTATAAAACACTTAAGTCTCATTTAATCATAAAACCCTAAAGTATGAAGATCAACTCAATACACTAAGTATAAACACCAAATGTTAAAAGATCATTTCAACGATTACGGAATCATAAATAACATGGACGACCGTTAATGTGTATAGGTTCTGAGAAGAAGGAGTAATCCTTTGCTTTCCGTGATTTACGCTTTTCGATCATTTGCTTTGGAATAAGGTACGATATTCTGACCTTTCAAGAAGGTTCCTTATAACGTTTTCTTTCGTTAGCTTTTCTATTAGGGTTTCCTAAGCCTTTGCTATGAACCCCATTCCGTTTTGTTTGAGTTGTTGCTTATCCGAACTCGATTTTGAATTATGAAACATTTGATTTTGAAACTATATGATATGAAAACTCTGACTTTGAAAATGTGAATAACCTTCTGATAAAATATGATCTGTGTCAGTTATGACATTCTGATTTGACCTAAGATAGTTTGACACACGAGCCAAATATTTCACTAGTCATGGGGTTTCCATGTCCGATCGATGATGCACCTCTCGATATGACTCTAGGGCAAGAGAGTGATGTTCCGCCACGCCTCGATGGTGGAGCATATTTTGTAAATGTAGGAAGGGGCGTATGGATGCATCCTAGATCCGTTATCTAGATCTGCTTATCTGTTATCATTATATGTTATCGATGATTGATGCTGCGTGCATGCACGCCCTTCATAACTCTGGTAGGTCTCCCCTACAAATGTTGCCTTACGAGAAATGTTGCCTTATGAGAATATGATTATGATCAGATATTTGTTTCTGGGCTCGTGGTAGTTAACTATAAACTTTATTTGAAAATTCTGATTTATACTTTGAAAATGATTATGATTTTGCTATCTTTCGTTTATTATATTTCATATTCGATATCGTTTAGTATTCGCTTTGCTTTCATATCTGTTCACTGGGCTTTTGAAGCTCAGCCGCATTTTCTTTTCTTCCGCGACAGGTATCTAAGCATTGGAAGCTGGGTTTTGCTTTGGGATGAGTGCATGAGTGGACTTACCTTAGAGATTTTTAGCTTTGATCTTATGATGCCATTTAAGACTTATTATTTCGCACTATTTGTTAGAGTTATTTTTCCTACTGACCTATGTATTGAAGTCGTTTTGAATTGTTTTACTTCCGCATTTATGTTAAGATTTCTTTTGGATATTTATGTTTGCTTTGATATGACACAATTACTTGTGATTCCTTTACCCTTGTCGGGTCGGGCGCTTACAATTTATGGCATCGAGCCTGTGTTTACGACTTGTAGTCAGGACCTGTGACATATGGACCCTAGGTTTTGGAAACCCTTAGAGCTTAGGCTTTGACCTGTGAGGATTGGGTAGACTTTAGGATTCCTTCTGCGAAATTTCATTTCGTATCTCACCTTTGTTCATTTTGCTAATCGTTTGAATATCGTTTAGATGGTTCGAACTCGCACTAACGTGTAGCCGATGGAGAAGATGATATTCCTGGCTTGGATGCTGCGCGGTTGCCAATGCGCCAACACTCTTTTCCCTGGACTTACTACACCTGAGGTGATGACACAGGTGATCAACAACATTCGGAATCGTAATGGTGCGTCGGGTAGTGGTGGAGGAAATCAACCCTTCGGCATTCACACTTGGCTCGAGCGTTTCGGTAAGCTCAAGCCTCTTTCTTTTAGCACTGCAAGCTACTCCCCTGAGGCCGAGGACTGTATCACTCATATTGAGAAGCTGTTTGAAGTACTGGGTTGTGGAGATGAATTTAAGACCCGTTTGGCTGCATTTAAGTTGGAGGGTGATGCTTTGAATTGGTGGAAGGCACTCAAACAGCGAGAGGAGATGCTTTTGCTGTTACTTGTACTTGGGCTGAGTTTCAGACTATCTTCTATAACCGTTACTTCCCCGATGCTTTGAATGCAGAAAGGTATGAGAGGGGTTATCAAGGAATCTACCAGTTTGATCATGAGAACTCCAATGAGTACATGGGTAGGTTTATGAGGCGGGTAAGTTTTGTGGGAACGAATGCCGGAGATGGTAGGCGCCGGCTAAGCACTTCGTGGGGATTGAAGAAGTGGGTGTTGGACCGACTGCTTAACAAAGTATGAGGATGTGTCGGCCAAGCAATGACGTAACTCGTAACATTGAAATCTTTCATGAGGGTTCGGGTTCCAACAAGCGTAATCGCGATGGTGATCGGATTCAAGGTAGGACTCAAAGTAATGATTATAAGGGAAATTCGCGTGGGAGTTATGATTCGAGGGTCAAGTGGATAGGAGTTATGATCACGGTCGGCCAGAAGGAATGTGGACTCTAGCGCTCCTAAGAGGAGGAGTCGATAGCAGAGCGCTGGTAAGAATGGAAATGATCGCCGAGTCGAGTAACAATAACCAGCTACAACAAGGATCTTGCCTCGAGGAGCATATCAGTGGTCGTGGCTTCAGGATCTTCTCGCAAAGGGCACAGCTGAAGTTTTGCCTTCCCCACCTATCTGTACTACTTGTGGAAAGGCTCATCCGGGACCGTGTTTCAAGGCCACTGGTGGATGTTTCTCTTGTGGTTCCACTACTCACAAGATCAAGGATTGCCCTAAGAAGAACCCGGTGATTCACCGAAACTACATCAAGCCACCTACTATCTGGACGCGGTTTATGCTACTACTGAATCAGGCGGAGCGCACTTCGTGTACCATTACGGGCACTCTTTTCATTGATGATTTTTCTCGTCTCGCTTTATTTGATACTGGTGCTACACACTCCATTATATCTGTCACATTTGCTAAGAAACTTAATATGAAGCCCAAACCACTAACAAATCACTTATCGATATCTACCCCTATGAAAAACCACATGATCATTGATCATAAATACGTTAAGTGCCCTCTTCGTTTTGATGATCGTATTCGCTCTGCAAATCTGTATCCTCTCGATATGGTCGACTTTGATGTCATTCTAGGCATGGATTGGTTGGCTTATCATAGAGCTTCAATTGATTTGCTATGCTAGAACATTGATCTTGGAGACGTAAAACATACTGAATTTGTTTATTATGGTTCTCAACCTCTCAAATCTGTTAAGTTTATTTCTGCTATGAAGGCACGGACCATGCTTGCTCATGGGTGCCAAGGTTTTCTGGCATCTGTTAAGGACACATCTTTGGAGAGTCCTAACATTGAAAACCTTTCGGTTGTTTGTGAATTCACCGACGCTTTTCCGATGAACTTCCGGTATTCCCCAGCCTAGAGAAGTTGAGTTTAGCATTGAGTTAATTCCCCGGTGCCGAACCGATTTCGAAGGCTCCGTATCGTATGGCACCTGTAGAGGCTGAAGGAGTTGAAGGAACAGCTGCAAGAGATGATAGAAAATGGATTTATTCGACCCAGTGTTTCTCCATGGGGTGCACCTCGTCCTTGTTTGTGAAGAAAAAGGATGGAAGTATGCGTCTATGTATCGACTACCGTGAACTCAACCGTATTACTATTCGTAACCGTTATCCTCTCGCGCATTGATGATTTGTTTGATCAACCGCAAGGACCTAAGTTCTTTTCTAAGATTGATCCGAGATCCGGTTATCATCAGCTACGTGTGAGGGAGCAAGATGTTCCTAAGACCGCGTTTCGTACCAGATATGGTCATTATGAATTTCTCGTTATGCCTTTAGGTTTGACAAATGCGCCTGCAGTATTTATGGACCTAATGAATCGTGTTTTCCATGAGTTTCTCGACAAGTTTGTTATTGTTTCATCGACGACATTTTGGTTTACTCTAAGTCTGAAGAAGAGCATGAACAACATCTCCGGATAGTTTTGGAGATTTTGAGGAAGAAGAAGTTGTACGCCAAATTTTCGAAGTGCGAGTTTTGGTTAAAACAAGTCACGTTCCTTGGTCATATCTTATCTGCTGATGGTATCACCATGGATCCGTCTAAGGTTGAGGCTATCACTAAGTGGCCAAGACCTACCACAGGACTGAGGTTAGGAGTTTTCTAGGACTTGCCGGTTACTACCGACGTTTTGTTGAAGGTTTCTCTCGTTTAGCTTTGCCCCTAACCCAACTGATGAGAAAAGGAGAAAAGTTTGAATGGACGGATGAACGAGAAGAGAGTTTTGAGGAGTTGAAACGGAGATTGGTGTCCGCTCCTATTTTGACTCTTCCATCTGGTTCTGGAGGATTCCAGGTTTACAGTGACGCATCTAAGAAAGGATTGGGCTGTGTTTTGATGCAACATGGAAAGGTAATAGCTTATGCTTCAAGGCAGCTGAAACCGTATGAGGAGAATTACCCAAATCATGAACTTGAGTTAGCTGCTGTGGTGTTTGCATTGAAGATCTGGAGACATTACTTGTATGGAGAGACGTGTGATATTTTCACCGACCATAAGAGTCTCAAGTATATTTTCACTCAGAAAGAACTTAACATGAGACAAAGAAGATGGTTAGAACTTCTTAAGGATTATGATACCAACATTCAGCATCCATCCCGTTAAGGCTAATGTAGTTGCCTTACGCACTTAGCCGAAATCGCATTCTTGCAAGTATAGAGATTGAACCTAGGATTCTTCGTGACTTAGAGCGTTTGGATGTTGAGTTGTGTGTACGAGGTTTTGATGGATATTGGGCTAGTATGAAGGTGGAGTCAAACCTTATACTGCAAATTAAGGAAGCTCAGAAAGATGACGGCGAACTGTGGGCCATAGCGCAAAATGTTGAAGAAGGTAAGGCACGGAGTTTAAGGTTGATAATGACGGAATTTTATGGTATAAAGATAGGCTATGTGTTCCCAATGATCCGTATTTTCGTGAGAAAGTTATGACTGCTCATAGTTCTCCTTTCACTATCCATCTGGATCTACCAAGATGTATAGGGATTTGAAGCAGTATTTCCGTGCAATGGCATGAAGCAAGCTGTGGCGACGTTTGTGTCGAAGTGTATGATTTGTCAGCAGGTTAAGATTGAACACCAAAGGGCTAGTGGACCGCATTGCAACCATTGGATATTCCGACATGGAAGTGGGATAAGATATCTATGGATTTTGTAACTGGACTACCTCTTACTCGGAAGAAGCATGATGCGATTTGGGTAGTTGTTGATCGACTAACCAAATCTGCTCATTTCTTACCAATCAAAAAGGATTATGGTATTGGTAGATTGGCGGAAATTTTTCAGCAAGAGATAGTTAGACTTCATGGTACTCCGGCATCTATTGTGTCCGATAGAGATCCGCGTGTTTTACTTCCCGTTCGAAAGGTTTGCAAAAGCTTGGGGTACTCAACTTAATTTTAGTACGGCATTTCATCCTCAAACAGATGGTCAGTCAGAGAGGACTATTCAGACCTTGGAGGACATGCTAAGGGCTTGTGCTTTGGAAATGGACGGGCGTACCGGATGAATATTTGTGTATAGTAGAGTTTGCATACAACAACAGTTGGCATGCTAGCATTAAGGCAGCACCGTTTGAACTTCTTTATGGGAGGAAATGTAGATCACCTACTTGTTGGGATGAAGTAGGTGAACGTTTAATTGAAGGTCCGGAAATGATTGAGATCAATAATGAGAAAGTAGCTATTGCTAGAGAAAAGTCAAGGAGGCTAGGTCTCGCCGTAAAAGTTATGCCGACAAACATCGTCGTGATTTAGAATTTCGGGTTGGAGATCGTGTATTTTTGAAAGTCTCACCGTTTAGAGGTGTGAAACGTTTGGGAATCAAGGGCAAGCTCAGTCCTCGATTCATCGGTCCGTTTGAAATTCTAGAACGTATAGGAGAAGTTTCGTATCGATTAGCACTTCCGCCTCAGTTATCGCATGTTCATGATGTTTTCCATGTATCTCTTCTAAGGGGATACAACTATCATCCGTTACACGTTGCTTCTTATCCGCTTGATCAAATTCAATCCGATATGTCTTTATCTGAAGAACCGGAAGCTATTTTAGAAAGGCAAGAAAGAGTCATGAGAAATAAAGTCATTCCGTTCGTTAAGATTCTTTGAAAAATCACCGGGCGTGAGGAGAGGCTACCCGGGAAACCGAGGAGTCGATGAGAGCTAGTTATCCTCATTTCTTTGAATAGTTCGGTATGTTCTCATTTCGCTGTTTCGTTTCATTTCAATTTTCGAGGACGAAAATTCTTCTTTTAGAGGGGAAGAGTTGTAAAACCCGAAAATCTAAAACATGAATAAAGACTAAAATACCCTTGAAAACGAAAATTTTAAAATACGTAAAATACGTTTATAATCATTTAACGAAAATTAAAACCTAACTAACGAATAATTAGAATTTAACTAAAATATGTAATGCGGATCGATTTTGGTACGATGAAAGATTTAAAATGTCTCGCATAGAAGTTTGGGCCTCGCCATTGGTTTGATTTTTGGATCCGATGGACTCAAGAGTCAAGCCCATATGGGCGTGGGTTTTTGTGTGCTCGGTTGGACTAGGCCGAACCCAACCCCTCCTAAAGCCCTAAACTAAATGTTACTAGCTATAAATACAATACATAAACTCAAAAGTGAAACCCTAGTTTTTGGTTGCCTCTCTTTCTTTTCTTTGCTCCCACTCGGCCGAACCCTACAACCTTTGGTGTCGAGATTTTTGCTTCAACCAAGTTAAGGTATAACGTGTTTCTCGTTTTCCTTTGATGCACCTTAAGTTAATATGTTGTCGCATGTTTTTTTTAGTCGACTTGTGTTTCCTTTTCCCTTGTGTCGAGCCGTATGAAACCAACAAAGAACAAACCATACAATTTGAACCTTATAAGTATTAAAGAGTATGTTACGTAATAAGTATTATTGAATCGGATCATGGTTAGGTCGAGTATATGAGAACCGAACCACATGCATGTGAACCGAACCATGTGTATGTTTCGACCAAGGTGTAAAACATGGTAACTTGAATATGTAAAGTACTTAGATGAGCTAGGATTTACGTAATAACCTATTAGCCGAACCCTAGGTTTGAACCGAAACATATAAGAGTTTTGAACATGTATTAAATAAGTAAGAGGTCATATAAACATAAACCTTACTTTGAAATGTGAACCGAATAGTGCATGCCGAACCCTAAATGGTTTGTGTATCATGCGGGTGTTTTATAAGTCAAGTGAGCTTGTAGATATGTAAGCGTAGTATGTGGTCATATCTAGTCGAAGCTATGGTGCGTGTGTGTGTAAATGTGTATTTAATCCGGATAATAAGTAATTTGTGTGTCACATAAAATCATAAACGTGCATGGGAATAAAAGTTGAAGTATAACATGTATATAAGTAACGTATGGTTAAGACATAAAGGTATTAGGTTAAGTAGCGAGTCATTAAAAGACGTAACATGAAAAGTAAATGCATATTAATGTGATATTAAAGAAGGAGAAAACCCTACAACATAATGAGAGTCGGTTAGGGTTTGAAGCTAAGAGTGTTAATTCGTTATTTCATGTGGGAGTTATGACGTTTAAACTATTTTCACATTTAACCCTAAACTTTAATAAATGACATAATGAACCCTAATCTACGATATTAATTATAAAACACTTAAGTCTCATTTAATCATATAACCCTAAAGTATGAAGATCACTGAATACACTAAGTATAAACACCAAATGTTAAAAGATCATTTCAACGATTACGGAATCATAAATAACATGGACGATCAAGTTAATGTGTATAGGTTCTGTGAAGAAGGAGTAATCCTTTGCTTTCCGTATTTTGCTTTTCGATCATTTGCTTTGGAATAAGGTACAGATATTATGACCTTTCAAAGAAGGTTCCTTATAACGCTTTTCGTTAGCTTTTTCTATTAGGGTTTCCTAAGCCTTTGCTATGAACCCCATTCCGCTTTTGTTTGAGCTGAGCTTATCTGAACTCGATTTGAATTATGAAACATTTCATTTTGAAACTATATGATATGAAAACTCTGACTTTGAAAATGTGAATAACCTTCTGATAAAATATGATCTGTGGCGTTATGACATTCTGATTTGTCCTAAGATAGTTTGACACACGAGCCAAATATTTCACTAGTCATGGGGGTTCCATGTCCGTATCAGTGATGCACCTCTGATATGACTCTAGGGCAGAAGAGTGATGTTCTGCCACGTTCCTGGATGGTGGAGCATATTTTGTATATGTAGGAAGGGGCGTATGGATGCATCCTAGATCTGTTATCTAGATCTTATCTGTTATCTGCTTATATGTTATCCTGATGATTGATGCTGCGTGCATGCACGCCCTTCATAACTCTGGTAGGTCTCCCCTACAAATGTTGCCTTACGAGAAATGTTGCCTTATGAGAATATGATTATGATCTGATATTTGTTTTTGGGCTCGTGATAGTTAACTATAAACTTTATTTGAAAATTCTGATTTATACTTTGAAAATGATTATGATTTTGCTATCTTTCGTTTTTTATATTTCATATTCGATATCGTTTAGTATTCGCTTTGCTTTCATATCTGTTCACTAGGCTTTTGAAGCTCACCAAGCATTTTCTTTTCTTCCGCGGCAGGTATCTAAGCATTGGAGCGGGTTTTGCTTTGGGATGAGTGCATGAGTGGACTTACCTTAGAGATTTTTAGCTTTGATCTTATGAGGCCATTTAAGACTTATTATTTCAGACTATTTGTTAGAGTTATTTTTCCGCTGGGACCTATGTATTGAAGTCGTTTTGACTTGTTTTACTTCCGCATTTATGTTAAGATTTCTTTTGGATATTTATGTTTTCTTTGATATGACACCATTACTTGTGATTCCTTTACCCTTGTCGGGTCGGGGCGTTACAACTAAAATGGGTAAAAACTAAGTGTATGCTAAAATGGGTAAATACAAGTATATACTAAATGGGTAAAATACTAGCAAATGGTTTTGACCCATAACCCATGGTTTTATATATACCACTTAACCAAGTTCATTGTATCTAGAAAGAAAACCATGGATCAACCCATAACCCATGACCCATGACCCATGACCCATAACCAAAAATACCCATGGGCAAAGAGGAGCGGACCACGGATCCCTAGCTTTGTGCTAGCCGGATCCCTTGTGGTAGGGATCCGTGGGATCCGCAACAATGAGGATTTTTCCTCTATAAATAGTGAGCCATTTCTACATTGTTTCTCACCCCTTTCCAATATACTTTCTCCCGAAGTTTAATCTCACTAACTTCAGATCCAAGAGATCTATGTTTGTAGTTTTGTTTTTGTGTGATCTTTTAGGTTCCTCTTAAAGGTAAGATCACCACCTTTGAAGTCAAGCAAGCTCAAGTCCATGAGTTGCCATACTTCCTCATCATCAAGGCTATTGAAGTCTTCTTGTTGATGATTCCTTTCTTTCTTCAAAGAAGTGTAGTGTTGAAGACATTAGTGAAAGATGTCTTAAAAGTCAAGACGAAGATATTAGTGAAGGGTATCTATCGTCTATAGTATAAAGCACTTGTGATAGGTGCTTGGAAGTCAAGACTAAGAAGCATTAGTGAAAGGTGCTTAGAAGTCAAGACAAAGAAGCATTAGTGAAAGGTGCTTAGAAGTGAAGACACAAGACATTAGTGAAAGGTGTCTTGTAGATCTAGTCAAAGGCATTAGTGAAAGGTGCCTTAGATGTACATTCGATATGGTGTGTTTCGATGTACAAGATAGACTAGTTTTAGATCCAAGGATATTGATATCCTTGATGATGTTGTAAAGGAGTAGATCTCCTTTGGGATTAGTCGTTGGTGTAGTGTGGTAGTAGTTCCTCCATTGCAATGGAACTAGGTGCTTAGCCTATTACCTAATAAAGGGTAGGCGACGTTGTGAAGGTGTAGTTCACCTAAGGTGTGAAAGAACTAGGTACTTAGCCTAGTACCTAATAAAGGGTAGGCGACGTTGTGAAGGTGTAGTTCACCTAAGGTGTGAAAGAACTCGGTGGTTAGCCTAGCACCGTATAAAGGGTAGGCGACGTTGTGTTAGGTGTGGTTCGCCTTGGTGTGAAAGAAATCGGTATTTAGCTTTGTACCGGAAAAAGATTAAGCGACGTTGTGAAGGCTTCTCCGCCATAAGGAGATTGGTGTAGTGATTACGAACTCTCGAGTAGGTGACTCGGGAGTGGAGTAGGGCAAGGAAGGTGACCTTGTAGCCGAACCACTATAAATACTTACGTTGTGGTTTTGTGCTTCTTACTCTAATCTTTTCATTACTTATCTTTACATGCTTGTTTATCAACATCCAACACACACATCCAAATAGATTGACATAAGTCGATCTAAATATTTAAAAGGAAGTTTTAATTGGTAAAACTATTCAACCCCCACCCCCTTCTAGTTTTCCACAATTGGCATCGAGCTTCATACCAAGTTTGTTGAAGTGTATTGTACTTTAAAAACTTGATACGATCCATGGTTAATAGAAAACTACAAAGAAGGTCTTTCATAAAAACAAACACCATGTCTTTTAAAACTATATGTTTGGATGTTGATTTGATAACAAAATTTGTTTCTTATTTATTTTTAATTGCACTAATCTTCTTTGTCATGTTGATTAGTCAAAGCTCATACCCACCAAGCTTTAGGAGTCGCTTGTTAACAAGAATACCTTCCTTAAGAAGGTATCTTAAAAGAGCGGGAATCGTCTAAGTGACATTTGTTGTGTCATTTGTAAAGACATTCCTAAGTACGCTAGAGGTATGATTTTCTTTTTACTTTGCTTGATAATTAAGTATACCTATTTAGGTATTTATGTGATTATATTTTGTGCTTATACATGTTTTACATGAAGCTTCATTAGGAAGCCTTTTTCTCACATACGTGTTTTATTTCTCGTCTAAAAAAAGTAGTATATTGTTAGGAATTAGAAATTCCCGGTATTAAAGAGTCGGTCACCTCAAGTATATGTAATCGTTAGAATGCTCGTAGTCATAGTTATATTTAGTTAAGTAGTATTTTGTTAAGTAACACCGTGGAGGACGGATGGGTCTTTACCCACTGTATGCCCGATCCACGTTGTGTGGCGTTTTATAAAGACTATAAATACTCTCTACCTCCCAAGGTAGAGAGTTGGAGCTCATAATAATAGTTTTTCTTTCTCTCACTAAGTTCCCTAAACCTCTAACTTTCTCTCTATAGAACTCACCATTATACGCCTACTTTGTGTTATGGTTTGATGTGTATGTGAAATCCAATATCCAACAATTGGTATCAAGAGCCATGGTTAGATCATATCTTGCACATCTTTGGATTTCTAGTGGTTTTAGGTGGTTTTTGAGTTTGAAAAAGTTTAGTGGTTTTGCATCATTTGGTTGATTTCTTGTGTTAAAGCTTGGATTTTGTTAGTACTTTTATGTTTAGAATCATCACAAGTGTTTAGGTTTTCATTTGGTAAGCTTGAATCATCTTGGTTGGGTTGTTTTTGGATTGAAAAGTGATGTTTATGTGGTTTTTCTTGCTAGCTACTTGATATACGGATCTCTTTCTTCGTAGCGACTTGCTTCACAATTTTGTAGCGAAGTTACGCTTTTGGAGCTAGCGACTTAGACCTAGCGATTAAGTACAAGTAGTGGACTCTCCACTACGTAGCGACTTGGTGGTAGCGACTTGGTCTCAGAGCGAGCTTGCTCTTTAGCGACTTGAAGTTTTAGCGACTTGAGTAGCTAATTGCTGCCAAAATTTTGCTAGCGACTTGAGGGTTAGCGAGTTACTACTTAGCGACTTGCATTTGTCTAGCTACTTGGGACTTTAGCGACTTGGGGTGTAGCGAATTAGGTGTTAGCGACTTGGTGCATTATCTTCTAGCGACTTGGGTGATTGTTTACGTTTTTCTCTTGATTTAGTAAAATCCCGTGAAAGAATCTATTTCCCGGTTTAATCATAGAGTTATAAAATCCCGATAATCTTAACATGTCTACCAACGCTCCTACTATCATCTCCATCGTTGTCGAGGATGTTCAAGCAACCGTTCGTGATACTCGCCCACCCATGCTTGATGAACCGACTACGATTCTTGGGCTCAACGAATCGATTGTAACGCCTTGGAAAGGAAAAAGGTGTCAACATTCTCAAATCCATTGATGAAGGACCGTATCGAGTTGAGACGACTAGAGATGTACTTGATACCAAGATGGAACTCGATTTACGGAATGGACAAGCCAAAGATGTATGATGAGCTTGACGATAAGGAGAAAAAGAGATTCGATGTCGATATCGTGGCTTCTAACATTGTACTTCAAGGTCTTCCTAAAGACATCTACAAGCTGATCAATCACAACACCGAAGCAAAGGCAATATGGGATAATGTCAAGATGCTTCTCTCGTGTTCAATTAACTATGGAAGACAAAGAATCCCAACTCTATGACGAATTTGAACACTTCAAGATGAAACCATATGAGAGTGTCTATGAGTACTATGTGAGATTTCATAAGTTGGTGAATGACATGAGGAACATCGGAATGACTATGCCTAACATTCAATTGAACTCAAAATTTGTGAACAACATGAATCCCGAATGGCACAAGTTTGTCACCTCTGTGAAGCTCACTAAAGGATTGAAGAATACAAACTATGAGCAACTCTATGCCTTCCTCCTTCTGAATGAGAGACATGCTATGTTTGAAAAATTGGTTCTTAATCAGTTCAAAACCAACCAGGAGAGACAAGCTCGTCTAATGACTCAACTGCCTTCTACTCAAACATCAGAATCACAACCAAAGCCTCACAAGTCATACCCATGGGAAATGGTAATCACAAACTAATTCCCGATCCTATGTTCAAACAAGCTGATGCTGATGCACACGTGGGTAATTTCATTAATCAACTAGCTCTTCCGATTAGTCAAAACATGAATTCTCTCCCACAAACCAATAACAACCTCGAACAAAGCATCTAACCCACACAATCAAGATACTGTTAAAGATGGGAGGATCGTGGTGCAACCAGTTCAGAAAGACAGATGATCGGGAAGAGGTGGAGCAGGTAGAGGTTATGTTGGTAATCAGAATCGAGGAAGGAATGGTAATCAAGGTCAAGCTAAGCCGATCAAATGTTATAATTGTGGTGGTGAGGGACACATTGCAAGGAACTGCACATCTCCAAAGCGCCCACGAATCGCCGATTACTTCAGAGATAAGATTCTGCTTGTGCAAGCTCAGGATAATGGTGCTACTTTGGATGAAGAGGAATTGTTGTTTCTTGCCGAGGGCAATGCCAAGACCTATGATGCGATGTGGATGAGCGCCTATTCAGAGATAGGTCACAATCATCGAATGCCTTTCAAGTCGCTGATTGTGATGCATACGACTCTGATGTGGATGATGGACCTACCGCACACACAATCTTTATGGCTAGCATTTCTCCAATGGTTTCTCCCAAGGTCTCCTCTTCACAACAAGCTGGCCCATCCAAAGACAAACTCATCTCAGAGGTACTAAAACTATACGATGATGCCGATGTGCAAAAGATGCATGACAAAGTACTATCAACTGAAACTTTTGTATCAAATATTGAAAATATGGGTAATATCAATGTTGTCCCATATGATCAATATGTGAAACAAAGTGAAAGTGAAGTTGTACCAAGTGATGCATCTCCGGCAGTCAACAATGACTATATTTTTGATGAATACACCGCATGTGCCTCCGATGATTCTGTAATATCTTAATTAAATGCCTATAAAGAACGTGTTGCTATTTATGAACAACGTGCTAAATTTGAGTTGACCACTCGTGAGCAGGAAATGGATGACCAAGTGCATACAATTATTAGAAAAAGTAATTTTCGAGAAGAAGTATTAAAACAAGAGTTAAATTCCTTGCAAGAAAAACTTTCTAAAACGGCTAAGCAAAAACAAGAACTTCAAGAAAATGTGAAAATGCTTAAGCAAGAATTTAATGCAAAGGAATCAAAACTCTTGAAAGATTTTTCTAATCAGAAAACTTTGAAAAACAAACTTGAAAACAAGTTGTACATACAAGGGAACACCATTCAGATTGCTCACATGATCACTAAGCATAGGGTCCTAAGCGATAAGCATAGCATTCCCTTGTTGAGGAACCAAATCCAGAGGTCATTAAAAGGGCTAGAAATGCTCATAAGGTTCTTTATGATGGCAATGAAATCCTTAAACCTAGACAGAAACCTAGTTGCTTGAGTGCACCGAGGAAGATAAGAAATCAGATGAAGTCACTAGGGAAAAGATGAACAAGAAATTAGATGATCCTAAATGTAGAGAGAAGAAAATAAAGATCACACCCCATGATTACAAGAAGGAAAACTGAATTTCCTTGAACATGTTTAAACCTCGACATTGTTGACTCTAACAAGTTTTCTCGAAAATGGATTTAGATAAGAGGAAAGTTGAAAATATTGTTGAAACAAACCCTCCTCTTTGGAAAATGCCTAGAGCGAATGTGTATCCTCCTAATACACCAATGCATCTTGTTCCTAGAACAATTGCCACTAAAAGCAAGACCTTAATTAGCCAATATGTTATACTTCAACTATTTGTTGATTTTGAGAAAACTTGCAAGAAAAGGATCACACCCACCGGTATTACGGAAGGAGAAAGGGTTTTGAGCAAATGAAAGAATGTTATTTAACTGAGGTCATGCCTTTCTTTAAACTTCTAAAAGATCACTTTGAGAGTCTTAAAAAGGGATAGAAACTGATATTAAGGGAATGGAAAAGGAATTTGATGCAATGATAGTTGAAGTTAGTGACTATGAGCGAGCACTAAAATATAATGAGATTGAGAGGAAGAACTTGCATACACTAAATGAGAACCTTGATTTGAATGTATTGCTCAGATGTGTTTTTCATCGCTACAAATTGTTCCATTAATGCTTCCAAATTTCATGAATTATCTGGTTGCACTCGAAAGTCTCCCATGATCGTGTCATTGAGCTTGAAAAACTAATTTCAACTAAACGAGAAAATTAAACTAGATGATCACGACAATTTGGTTAAACATTTTTCTAAACTGGAAGTTGAGCATTTTAATTTACAACTAAAATATCAACATCTTAAAGAAAATGTCAAAACTTCAAATATCAAGACATCCTCGGATGCTCCAGAGTTTGATGCGCTTTTCAAATTAACAAACGTGATGAACGATTCAAGCTCAGGCAACACGATCGTAAAGTTGAAAGCCCAAATCTCTCAATTAAAGGGTCAAAAGAACAATATGACAGCTCCCAAATGCCTCCTCCTTTAGATTCTCAGAATTCTCAAACTTTTCATCTTCAAAACTTAGTTGATGCCTTACAAAAGGAAAACAAGAGTTTTCTAGAAGAAAATGAAAAAGTTAAACGACATTTTAAAGAGTTATATGATTCAATAAAAGTCACCCGTGACCAAAACAACGAAAAAATAACGTCTTTACAAAAGGAAATTGAGAATCGAGAAGTCGGGAAATGGGAAACTGACACTTGTTTTCAATAAGAATGTTGTCTCAAAGTCACCCTTAGACTGCAAATACACTGATAGTTAAATATATTCCTCCTCATCTTAGGAATAATGAACATGCTTTTCATGAATTCTGTGCTCACCTTAAGGATAGTCTAGAATGTCTCCGTGAGATTGTCGAAGAGGATTTCATTAACAAACCTCTTGATAGTGAAATTAGGTTTGCTTGCCTCCGGGCCAAACGATCTCAAGAGTTGCTAGAATGTGTAATTGCAACATGTCCCAAATCCTTAACCTTAGGTGCAAAAGGCAAAGCTGTGATGCCTTGTTCTATGCCTAGTGCCAAGCAGGAAATCCGTTCTATGCCCGCCTTAAGAAAGGAAACACTAATGTGCCTTCAAGTAGTTCAGATTCCGGATATGTTAGTGCTAAGAAAGTGAACTTTAGTGTGCCTGCAAAAAGCTCAAATCACGCCTTAAGAAAGTATACTGTGCCTTCTAGTACTTCAGATCCTTGCACATCAAGTTCAGGAATGCAAAAATTAGATCAACCAACTAATGTTTCCATTCCCTACAGAGTAATCGGTGACTTTAAGGCGAGCAGGTCAAAGTCTCAAGACAATACAAGGAATGATAGGACCTTGCAAGCTAAGAATGTGCATTGGAAGAGAGTAGAAGACCAATCTAGGAACTTTAAGCTTGAGTTGAATAAAACGAATCGTGTTGATTCTAGTATTAGCCTTAGGCGCATCGTAATTAATTCATTCGATACTATTTGCAAACCTTGTAATGATGTCCGCTTGAATTCATCGCTAATCATGAATGTGGTGTGAATGCTTTGTCTAATGCTGTCAAATGCCCTATTAAAATTGTTAATGCTAATAATCGTGCAAATAAGGCAAAAAGGCAAAACCGAAAGATTGTTAGAAAACAAAGGGAAACCCACAGAAGAACTTTTATAAAAATAGGTTATTATTGGATACCTTTTGGCCATAAGAATAATCAGTTTTGCTCTCAAACTGCTAAGATTATGCCCACTAGAAAATGGATGCCTCCTGGTAGAACTATTCCCTTAAGAAGTGAACATACTTTGAATAGGTCAAATACGCACACCAAGATTGCATCTATTCCCAATGATTCCATTGCTTCTACTTCGATATGGATGTTTCTATTTATGATGTGGGTGTTCCAATTACTGTTACTAACCAAGTGGAACCCATTCTTGCATGGGGATCCCAATTATCCGCTTATCCATTCTTGTCTGTGTTCAACTGCAGATCATTCAAATCGTTACGTGGTACCGGACTCGCTTCCAAGCATATGACCGAGACGGTCGCGGCTCATGAACCGTGAGCAAATTCATCGGGACAGTTAGATTCAATAATGATCATTTCGGTGCAATTATGGGTTATGGTGATTATGTTGTTGGTGATAGTGTTATCTCTAGAGTATACTATGTGGAAGGTCTTGGTCATAATCGTTCTCTGTTGGTCAATTCTGTGACTCTGATCTAGAAGTAGCCTTCTGAAAACATACTTGTTTTGTTAGAGAACTTGATGGTAAGGAACTTTTAAGAGGAACTCGTGGTTCAAATCTTTACACCATCTCTATAGAAGATATGATGAAGTCTTCTCCAATTTGCTTGTTGTCAAAGGCTTCAAAACCAAAGTCATGGTTATGGCATCGACGTCTCAATCACTTGAACTTCGGCACCATCAATGATCTCTCCGGAAAGGACTTAGTTGTAGGTTTACCTCGACTAAAGTATGAAAAGGATCATCTTTGTTCAAGATGTCAATTGGGAAAAAGCAAGAAGTATGCCCATAAACCCAAACCTACTAACTCATCACAGAGTTCTTCATACAATTAATATGGATTTATGTGGACCAATGAGAGTGCAGAATATCTTTGGGAAGAAATATGTGTTAGTTATAGTTGATGATTACTCTAGATTCACCGGGGTCAAGTTCTTAAGGACAAAGGATGAAACTCCAGATATCATCATCAAACTCATCAAACAGTTGCGAAGTTCGACTTAACAAAACCGTCCGTAATTATCGGACAGACAATGGAACTGAGTTTGTTAACAAACAACTTAGTGAATTTATGAAAGCATTGGAATCAGCCATCAAAGAAGTGTTCCACGAACTCCTCAACGGAACGGTGTAGTTGAAAGGCGAAATCGAACTCTTGTAGAAGCCGCTAGAACAATGCTTATTTACTCAAAAGTTCCAATGTTTCTCTGGGTGAAGCTATTGCCTTGCATGCTACACACAAAATCGTTCCCGATTCACTTAATCGCTCATGGAAAGACACCATATGAACTTGTCCACAAAAGAAAACCTAATCTCTCTTCCCTTCGTGTGTTTGGAGCTTTGTGTTATCCAACTAATGAGGGTCAAGACTTAGGCAAACTTAGAGCTAAAGCGAACATTGGAGTATTTGTAGGGTATGCACCAAACAAAAAGGGATACCGAATCTACAACAAAAGAACCCAAAACATCATGGAAACAATTCACGCTACGCTTGATGAGTCGACGGTCAAACGGCTCCTGAACAATTCAGTTCCTGACCCGCACTTCAAATCAGTCCAATTGGTTCATCCCTTGTTCCAAACTCTTCTCAAGAAACTCCATATGTACCTCCATCCGAAGATGATTTAAAGAAATTGTTTGATCCTATGTTTGATGAACTTTATGATCCAAGTACTAATGAGGTGTTGATCCCTACAATAGAGGCTCATATTCCAATGAATGAAGTCAATCCCCGGTCTCAATATCTTTAAGTCAAGAAGTGCCTTCGCCGATCCTTCCGTCCTCATCAACAAATCATCATTCTTCAAATGTACATCATGGAAATGTTTACGCATCAATGATGAAGTTAATCCCTTTGCTACACCTGAAGATGTTCCATTTGAAAACATATTTGCTCCGAATCTTCATCGAACCATCTTCTTGGGAGACATCGACTCGCTACTTCATCCCTCAACAACTACCACATGAACACCTCTGAAAATGGACTCACGATCATCCATTAGACAACATCATTGGAAATCCTCTCGTCCCAAGATCCACACGGAAACAACTTTCAACCGATGCCTTATGGTGCTTTTTCAACTCCGTACTCTCTAAGATCGAACCAAAAGATGTTAAAACCGCCATGAATGAAGATAGGTGGTTCAATGCTATGCAAGATGAAATTCATGAGTTCGATCGACTAGATGTATGGGAATTAGTACACTCCAGTTGTGCTATGATTATTGTTCTAAAATAGATCTTCAAAGTGAAACTTGATGAGCATGGTGATGTGTTGAAGAACAAGGCTCGATTAGTTGCTAAAGGATACCGTCAAGAGGAGGGTATGGACTTTGAAGAATCTTTTGCTCCTGTGGCTCGAATCGAGGCAATTAGAATCTTTTTGGCTAATGCCGCAAGTAAGAACATGGTAGTCTATCAAATGGACGTAAAGACGGCATTCCGGAACGGAGATCTTAAAGAAGTCGTCTCACGCCACCAACCTGAAGGATTTGTAAATCAAGAGCATCCTACTCACGTTTATCGTTTGAAGAAGGCCCTTAATGGTTTAAAGCAAGCTCCAAGGGCATGGTATGATACGTTTTCAAAGTTTCTTCTATCAACCGGATTTAGCAAAGGAGCAGTTGATCCAACATTGTTCACCAGGAAGTCGGGCAAACATTTAACTCATGTTCAAATTTATGTTGATGATATTATTTTTGCCTCGACCGACCCAATGGAATGTGATCGTTTTCTAATGAAATGAGTTCAAAATTTCAAATGTCAATGATGGGACAAATGTCATTTTTCTTGGGATTACAAATTTCAAAAAGTCCCTGAGGCATTTTCATAAATCAATCTAAATATGCAACTGAGATCTTAAAGAAATTTGGATTTGATTCAAGTGACCTGTTGACACTCCCATGATTGATCGAACCAAACTAGATGAGGACCACTCGGGGATCATGATTGACCAAACAAAATATCGTAGTATGATTGGATCCCGATGTACCTCACGCCTAGTAGACCGTACATCTTGTTCGCTTTTTGCATGTGTGCTAGATACCAGGCTAAGCCTACTAAAAAGCACCTTGAAGCGGTTAAACGGGTCTTCGGTATCTCCAAGGAACCATCAATATGGGACTTTGGTACCCGAAGGACACCGGTATGTCACTAACACCTATGCAGACCGATCATGCAGATGTCAAGATACTCGCCGGCACGCCCGAGGTGCTCGCTTTTGGGTGATAAACTAGTGAGCTGGTCGTCAAAGAAGCAAATGAGTACTTCTATTTCCTCTACAGAGGTGAATACATAGCCATGTCATCTTGTTGTGCTCAAATCCTATGGATGAGATCTCAATTATCGACTATGGCTTTGAATTCAACAAAATCCTCTAGATCTGTGATAATAAAAGTGCTATTGCTTGCAACAACGTTCAACACTCAAGAGCAAAGCATATCGACATTCGACATCATTTCATCGGGGAACAAGTGGAAAAAGGTGTGGTGGAACTCTATTTTGTGAGATCTGAATATCGGTTAGCAGACATCTTCACCAAAGCTCTTCCAAGAGAACGTTTTGAGTTTATTCTTCCACGCCTTGGCTTGAAAAGTCTTCAACCAGAAACACTCAAACGCCTTCAGGAGGAAGACGAGGAGTAAAGGTCTATCTTCATCTATCTCTTGTATATATCTATTCGAAAATCAAAATACAAAAACCATAAAAATCTGAAAAATTCGAAAAATCTTCAAAAATATTGTCATTTTGTCATGCGTTTTTCTCGGTTCGATAATATCTACGGTTTTTGTGCTGTCATTCAAAGAATGACACGGGACTTTAGATGTTGTTCGAATTCCAAAAAAAAAAAAAAAATTATTTTTGGGAGAAAGAGAAACAATGGTTTATTGTCATTTCAGTGCAGATAACCCGCTTTTTCAAGGAAAGAACAGAGCCATACTTTATCATGTTTTCAAAATTCCATGCTCGGATTCTTTAAACATTTATCTGCTGAAAACTAACTGCTTTGAAAAATAACTCAGTCTCTATTTTTGATAATCATCCGGACTTATTTGTCAAAATATCAATCTCTCAATCAACAACCTATGTCATTGATTGAGGGGAGAATGATTTCAATTAAATTAAAAGGTTATTTGGCATTCAATTGTTTTCAAAAGATATTCATGCATGTTTTATCAATGGAGTTTAAAGTCTTAAAATCCGATCATTATCAGCTAAAACGCTTTCATAATCAAGTCACAATTCTCCTTAAAAGCTTTCAAAATCAATTTAAATCTATAAGAGATCACAAATCTCAAATGATTTGATAATTGTGATCGGGGAGAATATTGGATTTAAACTGATAATTCGGTAAATGGTTTTATAAGGATGTACAAGCTCCCTTCCCACATATGACAAACGATTTCAAATTTTCCATGCACATGTTGAGGGGAGCATCTATCTTAAACCTATGATTTGAAACGTGATAACTTATCTCAAGGTGCAGTTTCCCTCTAGTATGTGCAAAACTCTTTTCAAATCTCGAGGCACATATTGAGGGGAGCAAAATCATGAAAACCTCATCCTTCCCCAAAATGCTTTATCTACTTGATTCGATTAGGAAAGTGATGTTGATATTTTTTAGAAAATGGTAATCAAAGAAGTTAATTCTTTCTCTTGCCTCCGTGTGGAAAACTATTTCAAATACTTGATTCACATGTTGAGGGAGAGTTCTTCTTCTAAAAATATCAAAAACAATTCAGGTACAAAATGCTTTGATAAAATATCATAAGTATCGGGATTGATTTTCAAATGGTTTTCAATTGGTTCCTATGGCAGATGAACAATACCAAAAGACCGACCAACTTTACATTATGTATGGTGATATAAGGACGATAAGGTTAGGTATGTGTTCCCATGATCCGCCGAACCGAAGGGATCTACCCAGGGACTATCCACTAGTTAGTGTAGAGTTCTTAGGTATGATGATAAAGGAGAAAAATGAGATATGGGAAGAGTGCGGACTGATCGAGCTAGTAATCGAATAAACCCAACAAGTTTCTTGCTATGAAGTCTCGGTAAGCACTAAAGGGGTTGAAGAATTAAAAAGAATTGAATGAGAAAAGGGTGAAAACAAATAGCCCTCCATTTATTCAACCTTAGGGCGAATACCGGGTTCAATTCATATGCTACTGGTGGTTACATCGGTATTGAAGACAAGACGTCATGGACCCGACGACCGCACTTCAACTTCCCTAACCACTCAAGTTCCTCTTAAAAGGACTTGTTTCATTCTCACGGGGAACCGACATTATCTATCGACTCTCTCTTAGAGATTGTTGATATTGAAGGAAGGATCCAAATATGCACAAATTGAGTCTAGTGCCACGAGATCATCAATAAATCTCATTAGGACACTTTCAATGAAGACTCTCTGTTTCACACAATGTGGAAAGAGAGATTATATCTTGAGTCCTACGCATTATCCTTGTGGTATTGCCGTAACATCCGAGTGATATGCATACATATTCACAATGAAGATGGAAAGCCTTCTAGAGCCAACATCTAACAAGCTCTTGGTAGGTGGCATGTGAGATCTATTATACAGATCAACCATGTGACAACCGACGTAAACAATGGGGCGATTCAATCTTTTGAATCAATCCGTTCAGTTATGGATTGACGGAAACCTTTGAAAAACCGGTCTTTGTGCTTTAAAACTCTTTTCATTAAGCACGTCGACCGGGTACTAATTTTTCAAATCAAAAGGTGTTTTATGATTGATAATTGATTTTCATTAAAACCTTCGTTATATTGCAAAACAATTTCTATTGAGCAATACACGATTGTTTTTCAAATCTCTTTTCATCAATCAGGACTTAAATTCGCCGGGTTCACTCACTCCGTGTTGTCTTCTTTGAGACGTTCGGTTTGAGAACGCTAGAGCACCGAAACCTCGTCAAGGAAATTCTTCGTAATTATTCACGATCACAGGGCATTAGACTTGTAATGATCAACGGGGAACCGTGGGTCGTGTACCTCAATTCAACGAAAGTGATCAAAGACACTTTCGTGCGATTTATTGCTAACTCGTTTATGCGTGTACACCCGACGTTTGCGGTGATCGTAATGGAGCTCGTCAATCCATAGCCGCATGCTCACACAACACATTCATATCAAAAGAAATCATGATTGGTGCATCAATGACTCTGATATTCTAACTCCATGCTTCGCTACGCCGCCAATATCATGAATCAACGAATGCTTCCTTCCGCTTACTCGATGAGAAGATATCATAATCCATAATGTGAGCATGTCGGTCCGAAAGTCACAACATCACATAATACCAACACCACAATGGATGTATCGAGATTTTCTATTAGCCGATGATCTCAAAAGTCGGCTCAACATTATTATCACTTGATCAAGAAAAGACCTCCACTTGGATTAACCAAACATGCAATGAGTGGAATCAATGACTACGAAGCCGGAGCAAAGTACTACATCAAGAATGCAAGATCAATTGTTAATGTAATATCCGATTGTATTCAATGTCATTTTAGTATATGTTTGAGGTGACCTCCCTTAGGGGAGATTGTTAGGAATTAGAAATTCTAGGTATTAAAGAGTCGGTCACCTCAAGTATATGTAATCGTTAGAATGCTCGTAGTCATAGTTATATTTAGTTAAGTAGTATTTAGTTAAGTAACACCGTGGAGGACGGACGGTCTTTACCCACTGTATGCCTGATCCACAACCCGTTGTGTGGCGATTTATGTAAGACTATAAATACTCTCTACCTCCCAAGGTAGAGAGTTGGAGCTCATAATAATATCTTTTCTTTCTCTCACTAAGTTCCCTAAACCTCTAACTTTCTCTCTCTAGAACTCACCATTATACGCCCACTTTGTGTTATGGTTTGATGTGTATGTGAAATCCAATATCCAACATATATAAAACTTATGTTTTGTTTCTTTTAAATCCAATAATAAAACAAAACACGAATTTCAAAAATTCCTCCTTCCCTATAAAACCCCACCGTCGACCATTCTACCAAATCCTCACTTTTTCAAAATCTTCCAATTTCAAAAATCTTCCTTCATTCAAAAATTTCATCTTTTCTCCTCACTCCATCTCAACCAAACCAAGAAAGATCCGTCTCAACATGGTTTACATATGCTCATCGCCATAACACTTCACGCACTTAGTTCCCTATGTTGAAGTTCACATACAGAGACATTTACTTTGTGTTGTTAATCTATATTGGGATCATATACCCAATCCTTTGTATCATCCTTAGTATTGAAATGCAATATTATTAATAATCTAGTTTATCTAGGTTGTTGTTATCATAATGTGTTTGTCACTTATTTTTTGTCTATATGTTTTATATTCTTTGTGATACATTAGAAGTCATGTATGCATGCTAAAAGAAAATGTAGGTTAAAACATATATCTTGGTATAAAATTATGAGATTCAAAAATCTATGAGTTTTCATATAATCCCGTTCTTAATTATGATCTACGGATCCCTGAAGTTATACTAGCGGATCCCTTTGAAAAGGAACCGTGGGATCCGTCCCTTGGAAAAACAGTTTTTCCATGCAAATCAAAACCCTCTTTTCGTCTAAGAGTAATACTCCACTTGTATGTCAAAACCATAAGTGAGTTAAGTGTATTTCGTTAAAAACCATTGTTAATAAAAATCTAGTAAAAAACATTAGATTAACATACGTTGACCACAAACATTTCCTTTTATTAACTTGTCATTTCTATAGGTTCAACTATGACGCATGAATATGAGTTTGATTTTTCACTCACTAGCGTCTATACTCCTAACATCTCTCAACCCAACACGCTGCAATCATGTCCGTGGTTCAATAATCTCAAAACCGTCACTTCCACGAAGGACGTATTGTAGACACCTATCTACAATTCGAAGAAGGTATCAATACCTCCTTCCGAGCCATAGGACTAGAATGTCTTCTTGAAATCAACGAGAAAATATATGTCCAAGGTTCATAATGGAATTCTTCGTCAACTCGCTTCGTTAATACGAGGATCGCTCTTCTATCTCTTTGGTTTTATATCAAAACCAAAAGTTCACTCTAACCCTTGGGCATTTTGCTCACATCCTCCGGATTCCAAATCATGGACAATGTGCCTTCACCGAAGATTGGTCTCTTGATTCTCTCTTCAACTTCGTGAAGAAAATAGTCCATATTGTTCACACATACCCTCCCTGGAAGATTTAAATCGCATAATATGCAAACCTCGACCATATTACTCCGATCCAAACATTATCCTTACAAGGGATATCCGAGAAGAGTACAAGCCTCTTGCATTCATCCTACGTGAAAATGTTTGGAGTCTTAGGGAAATCGAGAAATCCTTCCCGCTTGTTGTGCTCACATGTTGTACTCTTTGCTAACACAACAACCATACAATCTCGCCTACTTCTTCGCAAGGCTAATTGCAAATCTTCAAGGCTCCAAGAATAAACTCATCCCTTATGGAATGTTCTTGACACGTCTCTATCATAATGTTATGCACTTCCATCCTCAATTTCAAAGTCCGTTGTACTTGCAAGAACAAAATGATGGAACAGCTAAACATATCCCTCATGAAGACTTTCTTCATTCTTGACTCCACCAACACTCATCAATCACTTAATGATCCTCCTAGCGAGAACACTCAAGGAAACTAATAATATTTCAAAATAGGATCAAATCTATTGTACTTGTGCTTTATCAATGTAATCCAATTTCCTTCATGAAATAAAACATTTGATATCTTAGTATTTAGAACTCTCTTTAGACTATCCTTGAGATATAATGCATTGTCAAGATCATTGCATACCTTTAGTAAAGGTCCCATCTATTTGAGCATGGGCGATCCCAAAAGTTACACTAGACGGATCCCTACTCTTAGGGAACCATGGGATCCGTCGAACAGAAAATGCAATTACAAGCATTGTATTTCAAAGAAATTCTTAGAACACCATACACTAAGCTAAACATAGTGTCTTAAGGCAAATAAGTCCTTATCAAGATAGGTTAATCTTTCCCATTCATACATAACTCATCGAGGTTACACTCTAAAAACGCTTGTAGATCTACCGTTTCGTTTTAATCCATTACTCTTCCGCTCTTAAACTCACACCTTATTCTCTACTTGATCCCTCACATCTAGTCTTAGAAATCTTTCAATTATGGCAAAATTGATCATAAATCATCCTCACCTCCAAATTGATCAAATTTGATCAAAATCTAGTTTTCTCATCTTAAAGCTTCTAGGATATTTTCCAAAACACTATCCTAAGACACAACCTGATCTCTAGGATCATCTAGCTTCAATTGACATTCTAAATCTTTAGTGTCATCATTATTCATCCATTGGTACTCTTGAAAGTTCCAAATCCTTCCACAAAAGACAATCATTAGCTACATCATTCATTACCTTCAAGTACTCAAGCATCCCTTCATTTAAAACACTTAGAAGAACTGAAACACTCAAGATGATATAGGTCTTAGATCTTAGAAACATCATTTCCAATCTTTCATAGCTGCTGAGAGACGGATCCTTAGGATTAGCCTAGACGGATCCCTCTGAGGAGGGAACCGTGGGATCCGTGATGACAAGATAGGTCAAATCTTGCTAAAGCAATCATTTCAACTCATCTTCCTAACTCAAAACAATCCATCTCATCTTAAATGAGTTCCTAGATCAGTACAACCTCTGAAGTTGACTCTTGTGCATGTCAATCATCACATTCCAATGAATCCTAGTGGCTTGAAGCTTAAATGCACTTGCCAAATCTCTTAGTTTATAAACCACCTTATTAGGACCTCCATAGTCATCACTTTCATCCCAACTTTCAGCTCTTGCAAACTCTTGAAATCATCTCATCATGAGGAAAACCCCAAGTAGTAACTTATCCACCAAAGAACCACCCATGAAAAGAGCTCGTGTTATACACGAAATTTCCTCAACCGAATCATCTCCTGGTCAAGCCGAACAAATGATAGAATCCCTCATCATCCAATCAAACCAATTTCTAAAAGGTTAGTACCCACAAAACTACCTTTGCCAAACACCACCATACCTCCTAGGCCAAACAATATCATCTCCACCAAACCATCACCATTGGTTCCTAGAGCTATTTCATTTACATCCCCACTATCATCACCACACCTCTACAATTTAGAGGACTTGCCTCCTAGGCCGTCCCATCCGCTTCCGCCGACAACATACTCCTCATTAGGAGGAATAATGGTTCAAAATCAAGGTGTTGAGTCAACACTTGTCTCATTTCTCTTCCTTCTCGGCGTTCTCATCATATAATCCCATTTGGATTATGACAAATCATCAAAATCAACCACCCGACCATATGGAAGTTGACACCTCTCTACCACCACCATCATTCTTGGTTGAGTCATTCTTAAATGCACCTCCACCAATCCCTCCATCGTTTGAAGCTCCACAAGCCGCTTCACTTGATCCTTCAAATCAAGCCATTTCATTTCATCCACCACCACTACCTAGCCATGGCAAAGATTGCTATCCTTCAAATCAAGACCAACGTTTCATGTTCTATCATCTCCTCGAACGTTTCGACGAGATTAAACCTAAACAAAACTTGAGCTAGAAGATTATAGTGGTGTCTTAGCTTCAAGCTGTTAGGGGATCTAGAAATTCCTAGTCATGTATTGTCTATTGTCTTGTTTTTCAAGTCATGTATATCATAACTCTTGTTTATTAAATGGAATTACATGCTACTTGCTATATTTCGGAGTATGTGAGTATACTATATAATCCATATCTCTTTTAGTATTAACATTTCTTGTTATACCAATCTTTGCTGACTTTATTCATGTACGGATCCCTCAGATTTGCCTAGACGGATCCCTACTAGGAGGGAACCGGGATCCGTGGAGACGAAAGCCTTCTTTCTACTAACTTGAATCACATTTTCGTGAAATTGTGAATTATACTTGATTTCTAACCTTTGTTTTGTAGTTATTCAATTTACATATAAAGACTTTGACATCATAAAGCTAGGGGGAGCTTTATGTCAAAGCAATACATTGCAAATTACTTGCAATACTAGGTTTACATTTCGTGACATCCCTTTGCAACAATTGCAATATTCAAGGGGGAGCACATTCTCGTCACTTAGACAAACCATTTGTAAACTTAGTTGCAAACACAATTAGTTTATTTTACGTTATGTCCTTGATGCCCTTACATAGGGATGGACTCGTCAAGGGGGAGTTAAGACGAGTACCATTCCCGTCACTTGCACTCTTTTACATTTTTTACATTTTTTTTTCTTATAAAAATTGTGTTAGTTTCTTTTAACACTTTTTGTTTCGACAAAAAGGGGGAGAAGAAAGTAAAAACTACAAATTCAAATTTTTACTAATTTTAGCTTTTTCCTTAAAATAATTTTATGTTTTGTCATTAACAAAAAGGGGGAAATTGTTAATACAAATAAGCCGTAAAAACGTTTATTTATATTTTACGATCTTCTAATGTTTTGTCGATAACAAAAGTAAAATCATTTTAACGAAACAAATAGAGTACGTAAATAGTTTGAGTTAATAGTTTTCTAACACAATTAAGTTGTCACATAAAACACTAAAACAAGTATAAGTGATTTTATGATTTAGATACATATGTACAACAACTAGTGTTTACATATTGGGTTAAACATATACTTAAACTAAGTATACTAAAATGGGTAAAACTAAGTGTATGCTAAAATGGGTAAATACAAGTATATACTAAATGGGTAAAATACTAGCAAATGGTTTTGACCCATAACCCATGGTTTTATATATACCACTTAACCAAGTTCATTGTATCTAGAAAGAAAACCATGGATCAACCCATGACCCATGACCCATAACCAAAAATACCCATGGGCAAAGAGGAGCGGACCACGGATCCCTAGCTTTGTGCTAGCCGGATCCCTTGTGGTAGGGATCCGTGGGATCCGGGCAACAGTAGGATTTTTCCTCTACAAATAGTGAGCCATTTCTTCATTGTTTCTCACCCCTTTCCAATATACTTTCTCCCCTGAGTTTAATCTCACTAACCTTAGATCCAAGAGATCTATGTTTGTAGTTTTGTTTTTGTGTGATCTTTTAGGTTCCTCTTAAAGGCAAGATCACTACCTTTGAAGTCAAGCAAGCTCAAGTCCATGAGTTGCCATACTTTCTCATCATCAAGGCTATTGAAGTCTTCTTGTTGATGATTCCTTTCTTTCTTCAAAGAAGTGTAGTGTTGAAGACATTAGTGAAAGATGTCTTAAAAGTCAAGAAGAAGATATTAGTGAAGGGTATCTATCGTCTATAGTATAAAGCACTTGTGGTAGGTGCTTGGAAGTCAAGACTAAGAAGCATTAGTGAAAGGTGCTTAGAAGTCAAGACAAAGAAGCATTAGTGAAAGGTGCTTAGAAGTGAAGACACAAGACATTAGTGAAAGGTGTCTTGTAGATCTAGTCAAAGGCATTAGTGAAAGGTGCCTTAGATGTACATTCGATATGGTGTGTTTCGATGTACAAGATAGACTAGTTTAGATCCAAGGATATTGATATCCTTGATGATGTTGTAAAGGAGTAGATCTCCTTTGGGATTAGTCGTTGGTGTAGTGTGGTAGTAGTTCCTCAATTGCAATGGAACTAGGTGCTTAGCCTAGTACCTAATAAAGGGTAGGCGACGTTGTGAAGGTGTAGTTCACCTAAGGTGTGAAAGAACTAGGTACTTAGCCTAGTACCTAATAAAGGGTAGGCGACGTTGTGAAGGTGTAGTTCACTTAAGGTGTGAAAGAACTCGGTGGTTAGCCTAGCACCGTATAAAGGGTAGGCGACGCTGTGTTAGGTGTGGTTCGCCTTGGTGTGAAAGAACTCGGTATTTAGCTTTGTACCGAAAAAGATTGCGACGTTGTGAAGGTTTCTTCGCCATAAGGAGATTGGTGTAGTGATTACGAACTCTCGAGTAGGTGACTCGGGGTGTGGAGTAGGGCAAGGAAGGTGACCTTGTAGCCGAACCACTATAAATACTTGCGTTGTGGTTTTGTGCTTCTTACTCTAATCTTTTCATTACTTATCTTTACATGCTTGTTTATCAACATCCAACACACACATCCAAATAGATTGACATAAGTCGATCTAAATATTTAAAAGGAAGTTTTAATTGGTAAAACTATTCAACCCCCCTTCTAGTTTTCCACAAATGGCATTATCGGGCGACCGGGGATATCAACCATACGCCAGCATCGTCTACATTACACCGGATGCTTAAATTCTGGAAGGAGGAATTGTTACCTCTATAATACCGCCGTACACCTAAAGAATGTAAACGTCACATGCTAAATGGCACCCATTATAGAACAAATACCACCAAAGTCCAAAATCCGGTCTAATTCATCCCGATTACCCGAACAGTGAAGTATCGATAGGAGGATCAGTCGACATCGGCAAGGCATCCAGATGCGCACTTTTGCAAAAGAACTTGACATCTTTGCATGGGAGCCAAAGCACATGACGGGGTACCATCAATCACATAACATAAGTTGAGAATCCGGCAAGCGATACTTACTAATCACGCCGTAAAGCTACGCCAAGCTCTAACGCTGCAAGCAATTCCGGGAGAAGTACACAAGCTTGTGGAAGCAGTGCATCATGAGAGAAGTCTATTACCACGACCGGCTTTCCAACCCAAGAATGGTAAAGAAGAGCGACGGTAGTTGGAGGATGTGCGGACTTCACGATCTCAACAAAGCATGTCCACAAGATCCGCTACCCACTACCGGAAATAAACTGGAAGGTAGAATCTTTGTGTGGATACCCGCTCAAATGTTTCCTAGATGCATACAAAGGATACCACCAAATCCATATGGCTAAGGAAGATGAGGAAAAACGAGCCTTCCATACAAGCCAAGGCGCTCATCGCTATACAAAAATGCCCTTTGGCTTGAAGAACGTAGGCGCCACCTATCAACGGTTAGTAGATAACGATTTGAAAAAAATAGGTGTGCCGCAACTTAGAGGTTTACGTTGACGCACCTAGTCATAAAAGCCATACCGAGGATGAGTTGGAAAGGCGATATTGAGGAAACATTTAAGAGACTTAAAGAGATCAACATGAAGCTAAATCCTAAAAGTGTACTTTTGGCGCCACAGAAGGCATGTTTCTGATACCGATAGAACTCGATGGCATTAAACCATGCCCGGAAAAAACCAAGTAAGCCAGTTATCCGACTTCCTTCATCGCAAGACATTGAAGGAAGTCCAATCTCTCAATGTAAAGTTGGCTGGCCTAAACAGATTCTTGTCTAAGTCAGCAGACAAGTCATTACCTCTCTTCAAAACACTCAAGAAGTGTATAAAGAAGGGAGATTTCCCTGGACTACGGGAGGCGTAAGAAGCCTTTACACGCCTCAAACAACACTTGGCGGAGCTTCCCACACTAGTCGCATTCACTGTGGGAAGAACTGATTATGTACTTATCACGACACACGGAAAGGCAGTCAGAGTGCTTCACCGACGGACAGGACTCCGCCTCGCACACCCGTACTTTGTAAGCAAAGCACTCAAGAAAACGGAGATTAATTACAGGCAATGGAGAAGTTGGTCCTCGCCTTGTTTGCCGCCAAGAGACTACGCAGTACTTCCAAAGACTCAATAGCGGTGATCACAGATCAACCAATCAAACAAATCATCTCCAAACCTGACGATCGGACGATCCGCAGAAATGGAGTGTGTTGCTCGTGAACATAACATCTCCTATAGACCCAAGCTGCAGTGAAAGGACCGATCGCGATTTCATCATCGAAAAGCCGAACCGATGAGGCACCCACATCTAGCATAAAGGAACTACAAGATCCATGGATCTTGTTCACTGATGGATCTTCATGCGTAGATGGGTCGAGCGGCCTCATCCTCACAAGCCCTGGAAGGAATGGAATTCACTTACGCGCTGCGCTTTGAGTTCACAAATGACAAACAATGAGCAGGTATGAAGCCTTAATCACGGACTACGCATAGCAGCTCTGGATGGGTGTACGCAAACTGGAAGCAAACGTGATTCTCGGTTAGTAGCCAACCATGTGTTAAGCTGAGTACGTGAGCTAAAGAGGATAACATGATTCAATACCTTGACAAGACTAAGGCGCTAATCCAAGGTTTTGGACAGTTTACAATCAAACAAGAGTTCCTAGGGAGACAACCGAAAGGCGGATGCACTAGTAAAAAATTGCATCCACCGCCTTTGCACACCTGTCAAAACAAGTGTTGGTGGAAACTTTGAAGAACAAGTCCATCTCTGAGATGGAAATATCAACGGTAATAGAAGAAGAAGGTCCTACGTGGATTACCCCAATAATGGAGTTCATAAGCAAGGGTGTATTGCCCCAAGAACAAACGGAAGCCGAAGAATACTCCGCGTCACCGAGGTTTGAACTTAGAGACGGTGTGCTCTATTGACGCTCTTTCCTGCAACCATGGCTTCGCTGCGTCGGTCCCCTACAAGCAAATTATGTGATCGGGAAATATACGCCGGCTGGCTCATGCGATGCATTCGGACCACGATCTGTGGTGGCGCGCTTTAAGGTCGTGGTACTATGGCCCACCATGCACCGTGACGCGACGGGAATTAATAAAAAGTGTGGCGACCGCCGGTTCATCGACCCATTCCGCCAACCATAACAGAGCTGACACCCATTACGCACCATGGCCATTCTACAAGTGGGTATCGACATAGCAGACCCTTTCCCGTTGCAGCAGAGGACCGAAGTTTCTAATAGTGGCAATAGACTATTTCACCAAGTGGATTGAAGCAAAAGCAAGTGGTGACAATTATGGCAATCGTGGTCAAGCACTTTGTTTGGGATAATATTGTATGCCACTCGGATTGCCTCGGGGAAATCATCTCGGACAACGAAATAATTCGCGACAATCCCTTCAAGGACTGGTGCGAGAAGTTGAATATCACGCGGCACTTCGCGTCGGTTAAACATCCACAATCCAATGGGTTAGTAGAGCGCGAAAATTGAAGCCTAGGTGAAGGAATTAAAGCACGCCTGACAAACACAAAGGACGCCGGGTGGAAGAATTATCCCATCGCCCTATGGGCGCACCGCACCTCCATCAAAACCAAAGACGGGGACACCCCCTTTCTTCTAGTCTATGGGACGAGGTCGTCATACCGGCCAAAATTGGGATGCCAACAATTCGCACTGCCGGGTTAATGTTGCAACCAATGATGACGAAGCATCGACTGGACCTGGAAGAAAGACGTGAGCGCGCAGCTATATGTGAAGCAAGGTCGAAGTCAAAGATGAAGGGATACTATGATGCAAAGGTACGAAGTGTCTCATTCAAACCAGGTGATTTTGTATACCGCGCCAATGATGCGAGCCACGCAGAAGACACAGGTAAACTTGGACCAAAGTGGGAAGGACCCTATGAGGTTATCTTTGAAGCACTAGGAACAGGCGCGTACAAGCTACGAGACATGGATGGTCATGAACTACACGACATGGAACATTTGCAATCTCAAGTGATGCTACCTCTAGTACTGGTTACTTTGCCCAGACACGGACGCGTCCCCGCACTTTAGTGAAGCGCCAATAATTATCCGTATCTACATTTTGTTTTACTTAGGCATATGTCTTATTTATTTTCTTTCGTAAAAAACTTGCAAGTATTAATAAAACGTCACGGTTTCTAGCTAACTCCACGACACATTTTCAATTTGTTATTTCCATATACTTTATGTCTTAACATTTTTATCTCTTGCCTACATGGCGTGCATGCACCTAATAAACCCACGATGGTAAAAGGATGAGTAAACCTACTAAATAACTCGTTGAGTAAGAGGGTTGCAAACCCATCAACAGTGGATCACGTATCCTTGTTAAACACCTTATTCTCAAGACGTTGGAATAAGTTACGTTCGCATCCCATGATGAATGCGCAACAATGCATACTATGCTGCTTAACAAATTAGGAATCAAGACACTTGGCTCCTTACTATGATATTCAAGACGCCGAGTATACCAACATACACCATATGTTTGAAATACTTAATATTTTATAATAGTTCATACATAATTATGAATAACAATGATTACTTATGCTATACAACAGCTTTGTTTCTTAGACAATACGCACATTTTTTATGGAAAGACAAGTGACTAAGTACAAATATTATAAGACGCTACACCATTCAACAAAAAATAATGTTCCATTAAGTACCATGCGTGCTTACAAGTGGATGTTTACAATACAAGATACTATCTACATACTATTATGACGTCTATGAGATGAACTTCCCACACAGCTTGCAGCCTCTCCAACCTCATCCAACTATGAACTTCCCACACAGCTTGCAGCCTCTCCAACCTCATCCAACTTCTTTAATAGATCGTAGTCTTGGCGAGATACCGTAGCAACACTAACCGGTATCCCGTCAGATCTGGGAAGATGAGCTGCACCAACGCCGCACAAAACTGCCTTACCTTTAATCCTTTCCTTCTTTGCAAGCCTGGTAAGATGCGCTTCCAACACTTTCTTCAAAGACACTTCTTTTTCCAGGGCAAAGGGATTCAAGATATCACGCGGATGAGCAAAAGGTACTTGAAGCGGGATTCATCGCTTCAAAAATAATCACCAACGCATTCTCGATGATGGCGCTAAGGTCAACCCTTCCATGGTAACACTTATAGGATAATCCTGATCGCGCTCCATTTTAGCAATCATGGGAAGCTCTAAGGCCTTCATCCTATTCCCATAGCAAAGCAACTGTGTTATCATAGGCTCGCATCATAACCGGTACCTTTTCGCCAGTACCTTCGCTAGTCAGCTTCTTGCAGCGCCTCCACAGCCTCTGATTTCCCTCTCGCCAAGGCACACTGGACCACCCCACCAAATGCGTCCACCACCTCCTTGGAATCAAGGGTGCTAAGAGCAGCAAGGCGCAAGCCATGGTACGATGAGCCACCTACGCTCAGCAATGGCAGACATGAGATGAGGATATAATTCCTCATCATATTCCAAACTGAGCTTGCGCAGCTTCATCTCCTGCGCTTCCAATGCATTACTCACAGTGGCACCAAAATTTTCCAACTGCGAGGACAACTCGTCCTTGCCCTTCTCAAGATACTTCAGAGCCCAATGACACGAAGCCTTATACCCCGCTGATGCAGCACGCTCCTGACTCAGTTGACCCATCAGCGCCATTTTTTCTTCTGCAAGCTTTTGGGCATATGAGCTCGTCCTTTGCCTCAACTTTGGCACTTGCCACCAGGCCTCAAGTAGAGCAATATGCTCGCCCTTCTGCGCACAAGACTTCTGAATCCCCAAAGATACCAAGCGCTTTTAGCCGCTGCCAGCTTACGACGCTTGGTGCGCAGCAGCCACAACCAAATCCTTAATGAGTTGCTCCATTGGTATGTTTTCAGCATCGATGGCTCAGCCTTGACTCTTTGGCTCGATGTCTCAAGCAAGCGCACTGGACTGTTTTAGAGGCGATTATCTCTGAATGATCAAACCTACACGCAAGACAAAGAATTAGTAGTTATTCCATAAAATCATAAGGAATGCGATAAATAATTTGGTCGTAACACTTACGAAGGAATAGCAATATCAGGTGATGGGGGGCGCGATGCAACATCACTGGAGGAAGACTCCACACTGAACACAACGGGTCGCTTCTTCCAGGAAGAGCCTGCACCATCGCCACTAAGCTCCCTTTTGCGCTTCAACCCATGGCCATCCTCCTCTTCTTCTTCTTCCTCTATGTGCTCTGCTGCTGCTACTTGCGATTGCTGCACTAGTGGGGAAGGCACTCTAGGGCTCGCCCTGCTTCTCCCAGATCCATCTCCAGGGTATGACCGGCTGTCGCGACAAGAATGGGATCTTCTCCTTCCCTTAGCGGACGTGTTCCCACATTCACTTGAAGCGGCTTCACAAATAACAAATCTGAATAGGTCCATTTCTACGCACAACAAAGAAACAAACAAAAATAGCTTACGACAAGTACGAAGAGGAGGATAGAAAAACACTCACAGTAATATAACACAACGGAGTACGAAAGGACGAGCACCCACCCTGACCATCAGCGCCTAAGAAGATCGGAACCTCTTCCGAACTGCCAAAATAGTTGTGGCTAATGCCTATGTGCACCAAAAACTCCTCGGGGTAGGAGTTAATGGGGATGTGATTGGTGTTATTGTCTCCGCATCCTCCACATTATATGATCCAGGGAGGGGGCGCTCATCCTTTTGCACTGTCCCCTGGGTGTAGAAATCAAAACGCGAGGGGAAGCACACGTCATCAACCCAGAAAAATGTTTCCCTCCAATTTCTCGAAATCTAATTTTTTCTCAGATAACACTGAAACCGCCAGGCGGCGAATGACGATACCCACCCGCTTGACCATGTTGTATGGTAAAACGCGCAGGTGGATAGTTGGGTTAATGGCCAATAAGCGGTAATTAACCTCAAAATTGGTGATTTTAGCTGCACCTATGCAGGTGCTTGGATATATGTATGCGTAATAGTTTAATGCGCCACTCAAGAATAATGATATGGGTATACCGATTAGCGAATTCAAGAAACACATATATACTCCCTATCTTCCTTCGGGAAGTCCGTAATTGACGATTTCGCACGGAACTTCCGATGCACCGCTAGAATATAATAATCGAAGCAAACTCTAGAAGTTCAGCCTCGGTTATCTCGGATGTGAAGTCGATAACACCTTAACCATGGTTGTATTTCCACAAGCACGCGCGCTGTTACCTTTAGAATATTACGTTTTCTTTGTCGAAAATTTTGAAGCTTTGTTAATGGCGAAAATGTTTTACCGTGGTAATCACGTAATAGGGAGATAGGGGGTTATATAAATTTTCACCCACGCGATGAGCGACGTGGATCCCACTATCTCCAATATGTGGCTCGATTACTTGACATGACGTAGGTACAGTACTTTCCCCGATTTAGGCGCCCATTTTAAAATCCTATGTCTAGATACAACGTATCTTTCATAGCGGAAACCTTTGGGGCTTCCTTGATACGCTTCAGCTTATATATTGGTTGCAGTTAATAGTCTAGCATCCGTAGCTAGTCACCGCACATACTAGACTGGGGACATGATGACGATAGTCTATATTCGGGTTACAAACCCGACCCATGATCTGCATTACTAGCAGGCCCAAGACGCATGGGCTAATCCAATAACAGTTTGGGCCCACGAAAGCCCAAACCCAAAGTTATTAAGGGCATTGGATATTGGATATCTCCTAACTTTGGAGATAATCATTCACACACCGATTTAGGCGGGATACGCCTATGCTTGGGGCTCAAGAACACGAAACCAACAGGGATTTCGTGTGTATATAAAGGGATCCCATTCCTCATTAAAGGTACGATCTCAAACCCTAACTCTCCATAACCCTAAAAACCGATTACTTACTCTCACGCCGGAGAATAATCGTGGGAGACAATCCCACGATAAGCCTAACGGTGTTTTCTGTTTATTAGTGCGCAGGTCTCAAGCAGCAAACAGCTAATTGGTACGAGAACCGGAGCCCTAATTAGGAACGTCCAACTTTTGTATCAACAACTACATAACCTTATTAACATTATGTACACTGTGAGTGAAATTAAGATTATGAAACCTAATACTTAATTAAAACTTAATTGTTTTATTAGTCTAACAACATACCTCCAACAAAGTTTCTGGTTGTATCATTCCAAGCCATAAGTGCATTTTTCAATTGTTACTAGTCAATGACAAGAATTGAGGAGGCATTTTGCAATTTGTAGTATGCTTTTCTCTTGCTGCAATCTTATGTGTCATCGCATACCTACATGCACCATCCTAAAATGAAAATAAGCAAACATGTAAATTGCACCATAATTGGTCCATATAGCAAGACTAATAAGCAATACCAAAAACTACGTTTAAACAAATTTTATAATCATATCAGAGGTAATTGATATTCATAATCCTAAACCACCCTTTATATGAAATAGCCAAAATCTCAAAACAGTCGATGATTTAAGAAGTAACACCCTTAAAACCCTTCTATAATCTCGTAACATGAAAACAATTTTTTAAAAGTAATTTGGAAACACCTCATAATAAATTGTTCTATTCTAATAGCCAACACCAAACACCCCCTGTCAATTAATATATGCTTTCTAAGGTGAAATAGTGGCCACTTAAGTTTACCATATAAAATAGTACAAGATAACCTGAAAACTGCAACAAAAATCGAACGTTGCTGAAGAATACCAAGGCACGATTTATATAGGCATCTTATTTGAGATAAAAGGTTTTTATTTATCTTGATACCTTCATATTTTTCTTGAAAAAAGTGTATGTAACATTGCAGGCCAATGTTCATGCATATTTAATCGAACCATCCTAATACCCAACTCTGCATTTAGCTGTTACGCATGTTTACCAAATTAAAGTTCAATAATAAGAATCCATAGTTGTTATGTTTACCTCCATCCCGCCAAAAAGAGTGTCTTTAGACAGAGTAATTGTATTAAACTGTCCACCATTTCCTCGAATAATTACTTCACTGAGTTTCGAGATTCCAAGCATAGGAAAATACAATTCCAAGCATGATTAGTATCATATAATTCACATAATATATGTTCAAATAAGTTGACATAGACATGAATGTGCCTTAATATTATCTCGTAGCCCTGCGAACATCCATGAATCTTATTTGACTAAGGTCTCACACGTCATAAATGTTGAGAACATTGTCACACTATAAAAAAACGCAGCATTAGTATCGTTAATCAGTCATACGATCATCACACACATGTTTCACAATGCAAAAGACTCGAGTAAAAAATGACCTTTTCGCTATTACAATCCTAAACTCTCAATGATTTGTCCTTACTTCTTCAAAGGGGGTGTTTGGGAATACTTTTTAAAATCGCTTATCTGCTTATTCCTCTTTTATAAACAACTAAAGAGTTTAGGAAGATGTCTATTAACACCAGAAGATAATAATTAGAAGAACAAATAGAGAATAAAAGTATTTACACTCGTTCTATCTTATTACTTATACAATTATATGCTTAGTGATAAGCTAATTAGACAAACAAATAGAGAATAAATCAAATAAGAAGCTAAATTTCATGAGAACCTTTAAAGAGTATAAATCTTTACAATGCATAACAGCACGTTTCTTACGCATATTTTCTCTTCTTACGCAATCCTAAGGTAAAAATCGTAATAAGTTACATCCAAAGATGCAATATAGCAAGCTGCATTTTTACCCACACCTTGAGCATTTAAGAACATTTCAAAAAACTACTGACATCAAGTTATTGTCTTATTGTGTAACACCCACAAATCTCGGTACAGCTGAAGACTTAATCAAGCTTTCGGGGCGCTACTGGATTGGTACACAATACAAGTATAGGAAAACAAGATAATCATAAATAGTTCACAACCGATCCTATAGTTAATTATCTGGTTACATTTATTCCAAAATATTCAAAAGTAAGGCCCAAAAGAGATAATAAAATAGGTCCAAATATTATTATCAGAGTTTAAAGTGATCCTCCAACCATGCCTCTTCTGCCAAGCCTCCAAGAACAACCAGACCAAACATGTAAAACCCTAAAATCTAAACACGTGAAAAGACTATTTTGCCCTGAAAATTTAAAACCTCTAAAATGCCTAAAATACGTTAATCTCATTAAATATGTTTCTAACTTAACCCGCTAATATGTAATTTGAGTAAATAAATAAAACGACACACACTCACATCTAAAATATAAAAAACGCGTGTATATATTTTTGCATTGGGCCGAAAATTTCACAAATTGCAAATCAAAGACTACACTTGAATAAAGGCCTAACTAAGCTTGGGTTTGGCCCATGTCTTTTCCCTTTGGAACCGAAAACAAACCCATGATATCCCTCCCCTTCTTTTCTTTTGTACGCTCCATAAACTATCTCACACATGAAACCCTAATTCTCTAATGTGGCGGCATCTAGTTCCTTTTCCTCTTCATTCACAACAAGGCAAGAAAAAAGAAACCGTGTGATCATGTGTGGTGAATAGAAGCCGGGCGTAGGGTCGTGTGTTTGTTTGCTGCTAGTCGTGATCTTCTAGGACCAGAAAGGGTGCTTATTGCATTGTTTTGATCCTTGTTGTTGTTTCCCTTTCACGCTACAAGGTATCACGCCTCTTCGTTCTCTTCACTTTCTTGTTGGGTCCGATGCTTTCCTCTCTTTTGAATTCATATACACGACATACACATATGTTTATACGTTTAATATAAATGTTATCATGCCTACTAAATTCGAAACCCTAATTGGAATGGAACCCTAAGTGTAATTAATGGTCTAAACATGTGTTATGATGGCCTAATATGAACCCTAAAACTGGACAGCATCATATGTCGAAATTGTGTGGGTTATAAATCGATATTTATAAGTGTAATAATCTGTGTTTTTGTTGGAAAAGTTTATTTTATGTCTTAGTTAAGTTTTCCAAGTGGTTTGGTCGAATTTGGAGTTGTCTAAGTCGTATTTTTAAATTTTACAAGATCAAGTGTCAAAGCTGAGAAAACGGGTCTGAAATTTAGTTGGATTGTTTGATTTTTCATTTTCAAACCATAGTTAGTAGGAGCTCCTTTACAGGAGTGACATATAGGTTATAAATGAATTTCTGGGAGTTTTGGGAATTTTTCCAAGGTGTCTAAACAGGTCCAATAAGCGTAAACTTTTAAGGTGTATTTTCTGATCACTTTCTGGACAGGTCTGGACTTGTGATTTTCCATAGGCCATTTGGCATGGAGATAGAACCCACCAATTTTGGAGAGTCTTTTAACTCATGTGGGAACCCCTGGGAAATTTCTTGATTTTATTTGAGCTAAGTAAGTATTTTATAAAAATCGCTAAATTCTGGTCCGAGATATGAAGTTAAGAAAAAGAAAGATAAAAAGATTATATCAATAAGTAAAACACTTATACATGCATAAGAAGCTTATAAAAGGAGTATATAAGTAATATATGATATCAATTCGTGTAGATTCGTTGACGAAGATACGACGTTGCTTTCCGGTGTTACTTTTCCGTTGTTTTCATTACGCTTGCTAAGGTGATATTCTGACTTTTCAGAAAGGTCCCTTATGACGCTTTTAGATTTTCTATTTCAATTATTAGGGTTTCCTATGCCATTGCTATGAACCCTTTCTGATTTTTTGATCTGTTGCTTGTTTGAAACACCTATTTTATTGAATCATGCAATATCCGACTTGAACGCTATGTTAGAAAGACTTTGATATGCATTATTTGTTGAACCTTGTTATATTTGACTATGAATTTCTGAATTGTGAACATTTGGTTATGAAAGTATGATATATGACTACGACATTAACTTTTGACTTCTGAACCTTTGAACATGAACCTTATGATATGAATTATCCATATGTTATCTGTGAACTTGTGTTTGATTATGATCAGGGTCAATTATGACAACTGTTTGACCTAAGTTAGTTTGACACCCGAGCCAATATTCTCACTAGTCATGGGGTTCCATGTCCGTGTCGTGATGCACCTCTACACGACTCTAGGCAAAGAGAGTGATGTTCTGCCACGCCCTTCCTCCGTTACCGCTTATTGATAGTATGGCCACTATCTGTCTGTTGGGGCGTATGGATGCATCCTAGATCCGACTGTTATCCGATATGTTTCTGGTGAATGATGTCGTGCAATACGCCGCCTTCACAAAATTCTAGGAGCTAGCTACTCCAATTAGTTTATGAGGTTACCTTCTGAATAAGAAATATATTTCTGATATGATATGTTCTGGGCTCGTGGTAGTTTACTAAATCTTTATCTGTTATTTCAGATAAGTATTCGATGTTGATTCGGTATGTGCAAGTGTTTATAATTATGTGCTAGGCTTATTATATGTTATTATATGTGGTTATGCTTTTGTATGTTTATGACTACCGCCTACTATGCTAGGATATGATTATTATGTTTTCAATATGATTCGCAGCTGTCATCATCCGATATTATGTTAGTTTATCGTTATGTGAATTAGTTGATCTCGTGAGATGAATGTGCTAGTGTGTGAAAGTGAGTATCCGAAAGTTTATTAAGTATGATTGTTCAAGAATCGGTGAACTTTGCCTATTCGTTAAGGTATCTATCTGCTTATGTTTGATCTGCCATGTTTAGACTCTGTTTATATTAAGTTTTGGTTTGGGAAATGGTTTAATTATGATATCTGTTTTGATAATTTGCTAATTGCTATGCTATGTCTTTTGCTTATTTAGTTATAGTTTTCCTACTATGTTTTCTATTTGCATGTGTGACTGCCATGATTTGACTGCTATTCCCGCTGCTACAATATTGGATTAAGTGTGTTAAATGTAGATTAATTGATTTGTATGAATGCCATGTTTACATTCTGCCTATGCTATGGTTTGATTGGGTAAATGGTTCAACTTGTGACGTCTGGCTTGTTAATTTGTTTAGTTGTCCTGCTATGTCCTTGATTCATTCAATTATATCGTTATATTGTATTACTACTTGTTACGTGTGACTGCCATGGGTGGACTGCTGTTAGTACTTCCAATTGTATGATGCTTGGTTATGTTTTCAACTAAGGGTTTCGGTCCCCGTGTGATTGCCATGCTCACTTTCTAATTAATTGCTTCCGCTTGCCATTAGATTTCTGTTTGATTTGTATGTCTTCTGATTTCCTGAATTGATTGTATGTCTTGATTTCTGAATTGATTGTATGTCATATATATGTTGTGTGGATAAGACGCCTGCGATATGCTTGCTTATGTTTCAAAGACTTGTATGTCCGGTTTGTATGTGCTTGTATATATGTCATCGATGCTTTGCTTTGCTTCGTCCTCCTTGTTATCTGCTCCTTTTGGATATCTCAGATAATTGTGTTCCGCAGATCCTCATTGACTCGTTGTTCTTATTTCGCGACTTTGTTATCCGCTTCCTCTGGTTTCATTTTGCATTTCCGACTTTATTTAGTTTTCGTTTTGTTATATCTGCTCATGGGCTTTTAAGCTCACTAGCATTTCGCTTCCTGCGGTTTTAGGTTTGAAGATGAGCTTCGATGGGCTGAGAGTTAGAGTATCTTAGTGGACCAACCCTAGTACCATAGTACTTATGGACTTACTTTGAAGAGTTTTGTTTTGAGATTTCATTTCTTTTTGGATATTGTATTTTCCTCGTCAGACAATTGTTTATATGATTTGAAACTTCATTTTTTTAGGTTTCCGTTTGTAAATATTTTATTTGTATGTTCTGATATGACACCAGAATGTGACACTTCTACCCTTGTCGGGTTGGGGTGTTACAAAACTTCAGATTAATTACCTGAGAAAACATGCTAAAAGGTCAGCTAACGCTGGTGAGTTCATAGGTTTAAATATAAATTCAATAGTGGACTTGAAAGAGTTTATTTGCTATGCGAGACTAAGACATATATACAATAAACATTCCAATTACATTCCATCAAAAATCGAGATCTCAGCAGGGCCCCAAGCGACTCTAGCCAGGAACCACAGTTATAGCAAATGATAAGGATTTGAAACGCACACTTTTAAGGGGTCATTTAAGCCTTTAATCGCCCACTTTTATATCCGTTACTGCTTAATTTTATTTCTTTTTCACTTTTTAGGTCTCTTGGAAGCAAAATGCTGGAATGATGCTTATTTGAACGAAAAGGAGTGAATATATGAAGAAAATGGCTAAGTCAAGATCGAAGACAATCAAGCTGCTGAACTGGCGATCCCAACTAAAGGCGACGCCCACTCTACGGATTTAATTAAAATACACCAAGACCTCAGTAGACTTTTGCTAAAATACACCTGACGGCGTCAGGCGTTGAAGAGGAATGGCGTCACTAAGACTTCTCATCTCAGACAGCCCAGATCCAGAATCAGACGACGTCCGTGCTGAAGCCCGACGGCGTCACAACTATAAGGTGACGCCGTCCAACGATAACTTGGACAAGACGAAAAACCTAATGACGGCGATCTGATGGCGTCCCACCTATAAGGCGACACCGTCGCAAGTGTAAAATTATATATAGTAATCGAATTTTCAGAATTTTAGGAGGTAGACTTTTGGAGTAAAAACCCTAAACGTTTGTAGTCCGACTTGGACAATATCTTAAGGTCCCAAACCCTATTTTACACATCAAGATAAGTGCTTTGCTTCATTAATTTCATTATGTCTTCCATTGAATGTGTGTATGCTTGCTTGTTTAACATGTCCGGCTAAATTTCTTGTGTGTTTGCTTAGATCTATGAAACCTAGTTGTTAATTATTGTTAGGTTGTCTCTTATCTTAATTGTAATTGGCTTAGGAGTGCAACTAGTCTATCGTTGTGTTTAATGCTTGATGAATCTTTGATAGTTTATGAATGACTTAGTGGATTTTGTTTACTACACTCAAGGGTGACTTCAAAGAGTTAGGGCATAGGCACACCCTACGACTTTAGGAAACACAACCCGTTAAGAATAAGGACGTGACAATTCACCTACAATAAAAGATAACTAGGGAGTAATAGTATCTAGGTAAATACATTTTTAATCATCATACAAGCACATATCAATAGACATAAGAATACCCGTAGAATTAGGTAATTAGAATAGTAGAGTAATCGGTAGAAGTACCACCCCCCAAATCCAAGCCCCGAGATTTTACCCTTAGCTTTCTAAAAAAAATATAAAAAGATAAAAAAGAATCTTCCTCAACCTCAACCTTAGCGTAGTACACTTCTCACTAGCATTCCTATTCCCTTAGAGAACGATATCAATCCCCGAGGCTTACCCAATACTACACTACAATGATTAGGTTCACTGCCTAGGGTGTTGAAAAACTTGCTCGATGAAAAGAAAGTTCCTTTGACCCCGAACGTGATTCGTAAGCGCATCAAGTTTTTGGCGCCGCTGCCGGGGAATAGAATAGCTAGTTAGATTTCTATCTCGTTTAGGTTCCCTTGCTTGATTCCTATCAAGTAAGATTTTTTCTCATTTTTAGCTTCCTTGTAGTCTATCCCCCTTCTTCGTGAATTTTTTCGTAGACCCATCACTTTTCATCATGGAAGGTGATAACTCGCCACCATACCAACCATATCCCCCTGCCAACTCCCTTAGACAGCTTAGGACCCGTAGTTCCACCAAAACCCTTCTTGAGCCCTTTGTCGAACACGATAGAGAGTCAGATAAGCGAAGAAGAGCTCTCCATGAGTCGGGACCACAAGGCACCACCATCGATTTTGATGAAGCCGTGACTGACGAAGAGTCCACATATTCCCCCAAGTCTCATGAAACTATCAAAAATGACAATCTGAGCCAACATAGCGAGGAAATCCCCGCTACTCCTGTCAATGAACCGATCAATGAACCAAAGGCAAAAGTCCTTAGCGATTACTCCTCTCCCACCTCATCTGGATTTACCGGACCCATCTTCTACCCTTCCGAACAAATCAATGAGGTGTTGCATGCCACCGAAATTTGGCTTATCCAGAATGCATGTCAATTTCACGGATCCCACAGCTAAAACCCAATTCATCACATCAAACAATTTTTTAAAAATTGTGGATACTATCTATGCTGACGGAGCATCCAAGGAGATATCTAGACTCCGGTTTTTCCCATTTTCTCTTCAAGGAAAGGCCAAAGAGTGGCTCGATAAGCTACCTCCGAGGTCCATCTTCACTAGAAACAACTCACTACCAAGTTCACCAAAAAGTTCTTTCCTCCTGGGAGAACTGCAGCCATCATGAGCGAAATCCTTCACTTTCGTCAAACAGATGGAGAATCTATCGTTAACTCCTTGACTCGTTTCAAGGATCTCATTCAACAAGCCCCACACCATGGTATCAACCTTTGGTTGCTTGTCTAAATCTTTTACGACAATGTCTCCCGCGATGATCAAAAAGGGATTGTGAGAGAAGTGACGTTTTGGAAGAGGTCGATGATCATATTTCTACGGATATTGTTGAACCCGTTGATTCTCTTATAATGGGGGATGAGCATCTTAGTACTATTAGAAGCGGAATCGTCTAATGTTGAGATTCTTATCCCAATCCCAAGAGAGTCTGGGGTTGTTGATATTTGTGATGAGCCGTCTCTTGATATTTCAAATGATCATGTTGAGATGTTCTCCAATTCCGATGATGATTCTTATGGAGACATCGATTTAAATCGACGATTTACCTTCTGAGCCCGTCCATATTGAAGAAGAAAACGATTTTGAGCCAGAAGAGGAAGAGATTGAGCCTAATGATATTGAGATCGAGGATGAAGCATTACGTGAAATTCGAGTTCGCATCTTATCTCCGTTAAAGATAGTGATTTCTCTCCCGAGCTTGAGACTTTCCGATTTGATGAAGAGATTAGTGGCAGTCCCACTATTGATGATGTTTATCCTCCGATTCTTGAGCAATTCTATTTCAAGGTTGATTTGAGCAAGGTTTTGAACGAGAATTCCGATACTCCGACAAATGACCCAATCATTGAGGAAGCCGACTCATTTATTGCTCTTGATGACTTGATACCACCGGTATTGAGGATGTTTTTATGAATGATCCCGAGGGGGATATGATGTTTCTTGATGGACTGCTTGACTCCCCTTCTTTTGATGAGTCCACCATCACGTATCCCGTTGAGCCAGCATGTGAAGACAAAATCTTTAAACCCGGGATATACATTGATGAGCCTTTTGTTAAAATCATTTCTGGATATAAGGATCCTTTCTTGGATGCCTTCATTTGTGAGCCTAAACCTCTTATCTTTTACTATGAGCTCCCGTCCTTCTTGGAGTTTTCTCATTTCTATCCATCATCCTTTCGTCCACCATAAAACCACGGATGATGGATCTTTCATACATGATATACCTTATCCACCCATTTTCTTCTCCACCCAACCCACCGCAGTCTCATTCCTTGAGGAATGAAGACACCGTTTGGACCACTCGTATCTCTACCACTTTCCCCCAAGGACAAATGAATTGGGGGCGAGTCGGGCTAGCGACTTCGTTTAAGAAAAACGATGGCGCTTAGTGGGAGGCACCCCATGCTTATCCATCTATCTTCTTTCTATTTTCTAATAAGTGACGCGAAGGGGGCCGCCTCTTCGATTTCTCGTGTTTGGTTGTTTGTGATGTTGTGTTTAGGATGTTCCGATATGAAGACTCTCGTGCTCGAAGTTTGTCATTTTCTCCACTCGAGTTTCATGATCGATGCTTATGGAAATCCGATATCCTAATCTTATCGACTAACGTTTATCTTTGAGCATACCTAATAAACGGCTTTTAGATTTTCGTTGATACCCTTGCTTTAAACATTGAGGACAATGTTTCGTTCTAGTCTGGGGTAGGGTAATCTTCGATTTGATTTGACCGCACTTGCTTATTTCTGTTGTGTTTCTCTCGTAACCCCGTTTTTCCTTATAAATTGAAAAAATTGTGCAAAAATGAGCAAAATTTAAAATTTTTGTAAAGCTTTTGTTAAGTCTTTTTGATTGAAAGGTTTTGCTAGTCTCTTAGATTAGAAGCTATAAAATGCGAATTCTAGCTCACAAGGCCAAGGATTTGCAAGTTTCCCTGAGTGACTTTAAATATGCATAACTTCATTTCATTAGACGAAGCATTTGCTAAGTTAATATATGTTTTGACACCTTGATTGACTTTCCGCTGGTGAGAGTAGGAATAGAATTCTGACTTGACCGGACGTGTTGAGCCCTAGCTTGTTCCCTTAACCATAGATAATCTAAAAATTATCGGCTAAGCATCTGCGGATCTCATTATTTGGGATTTTAAATTTGCAGAGATCGAGATATGATAGAGTTACATATGAGTTTAGATGCTAAACGTGGAGTAGTTGGTTCTCTTTAGAGCCCATCGAAGGTACTTATGGCTTTTTGTTCCCACAAAATTGTTTCACCCCATATCTGTCTAAATAATTAGAGATGTTGAGTTTTTGGCGATAGTTAGTTCTTTATCTTCTTAAAAGAATCTTTGTTTTAAAAATTGGGTACACATCAAGGATCCGTAATAAATAAGTAATCAGTAATAAGTGATATGTGAAATGTAATAAGTAAAGTTGTGAGCTGCGGTGTCGAGATCGGACCCTTGGATCTTTAGCGGGGATTGACTGAGGTCTTAGCCTAGCCAGCCGGGATCCTCATTTCATGAAGCCTATAGTCTTGGAATTACCCCGTGAAGCTCCGTGGTTCACAGCTCATATAAGTAAAAGTAAAAGCTCAGGAAAAAAAAAAAAAAAAAAAAAAAATGAAGAAAAATGAAAATGAAAAATGAAGTTAGTGAATAAAAATTCCTTGATGTGGACCTCATTTTACGACAATGGTTCTCGAGAGAAGACGGATAACTAATTATCGACTTAGCTTTGTATCTTTATCGGAATAATTCTTATCGAAATGAGAACTTGAAGAAATTCATTTCTCACAAAAATAAAAAAATCTAGAGGAAATAGGAAAATGGGAACGAAAGGTAAGTACCCAAGTAACTTCCATGGGTAGTGTTAGCATCTAGAGTCGTTTGTAACAATGATTTCGGTTTTACGCTTAGTTTGGGACTTGTGAAAAATCAGGGACGATGTATTCTATCCGTATGGTCACTTCACGCTGTGTTGTGTTTTCTACTCCATGATCCTAACATGTCGTTTGAAAAAATGTTTGAGTTATTGATCGACATGAAAGTTCAGCAAACCGTCATTCATAACCGGAATGTGCTTAATCATAATATCTACATGTGAATTAAAAGGTAAACGGGGCGTTTTTAGAATTAAGGCTTTCTTAATCTCTTTTGAGGAATCTTTGCTACTTTTTCTCTTATTATTGGTTTGTCTGAACTGTTTGAAGTTTCTTACGGTTAGTCATTCACAAGTGGCTAGCTTGTGTGAGTAAACTTGATGGTTTGGACATACCAATTTAAGCGTCTTCATAGGTTTAGTAGAAAGAGATTGAAATCCTTGGTTTTAGAAGCGTGAGTTGATTGCATTGCGTGAGGACACGACAATAGTCTCGTCTGGGGTATTTTGATATGTGCTTAAACACATATCTTTTCATTATCAAAATAGACCCAAAACAACCAAGGAAAAGCCGTTTATTGCTAATATTTGTGGTTTTCTTGAGTTTGTGCTTGTGCAGGTACGGATATGCAAAAACACGCAAAAAGGATCCAAATCAGATGTAAATCCGATCACGAGAGATCAAGAGAGTTTTAGCTGAGCTGGAAGGTCAAGATTGTGTATTTTGGAAGATTTTATTATCAGAAGATGATTTTTGAAGTTTCAGTAAAGTTTGAAGAAAAGTCAAGAATAGTCCCTGCACTTTGAGCTTTTGACAGAATTGGCCCCTGAAGTTTCAAGTTATACAAGTTTGGTCCTTGGTACACATAAGTATTAACAATTCAAATCCAAAACCAATAACAATTTTCGGCCCAACAAAGTATTACCCGGTTCAAAAGCCCAAACCAAAACCACTACACCCGTTTAATAATCCTAACCCGAAAACCAACCAAACCCGCTCATTTACCCGGTCAAAAACGTTTGAAAAATAATAAATAAACCCAAATAACCCCCGCGCCAAATTCTTCCCCAAATTACCCAGGATAAACCCTAAATTACCCACCCGTGTAATTGGTCAATTTCACCGTGATTAAGGGCACATTCGTACTTTCTCTGACATTCCCTGACACATGGGAATGCCAGGTCATTGATCCGCGTGCAAACTCTCAATTGCTGCTCTCCCATTGGTCGAAACAAATCATCAAGTCTAATCCAATGGATGAGATCAAGTGGGAAGCGGTTATTATGATCCAAGGGTGCAAATGAGCTCAAAGAAGCACAAGTTGGGAATTTCGAGAAGCTTCCAAGCCTTAGCTCAAGTTATAAATAGGACCTCTTTCTCGTTCACAATTGGATCTCATTCTTATTTTTCATTTTTCTTCTCTCTAGTTGTAGTAGTAATCAGTAGTAGTTATTTGTAATTTCAATGTTTTAAATACTTTGTAATTCGTATTTTGTACTCATTTTCCTTTATTAATAAAATTTAGAATTTCATTTTCAAAGTGTTTGTTTAAGTGTTTATGATCTAAATCTTCTATTTACCTCTGATTATTGCTTATTCTAGTTTCATCAAACTTGTTTTAGCTTATTTCTTCATAATCTCAAAAATACAAAAAAAAATCACATAAAATCATTTGAAAAATAAAAATCATAGTAGATCTAATTTGTAGAGTGATTCTTTAGTGATCTACTGTTTTATAGGTTCATATAAGCTTAATCTAGCTTACTGTGAGCTTATACTTGTTTTAACACTCAATTCACAAAATCTCAAAATCATATCGGTTGCTACAGTGCTTTGTTTGTGATCTGTTATCTTGGTGATGGATTTGGATCTGGAATGGGATGATGTTGATATTGGTTTGGATGTGAGCTGGAATTGATTAGGATAGGGGTTTGTTAGGTTAGTGTTCTTTGTTTCATCAATTGGCAAGCCATAGTGGCTAGGCACCTTGTAAGTTTCATTTCTGTTTTAATCATTAAATCTGTTGATTGCATCTGTTAGTAAGTGATATTTGGTACTGTTTGATCTGTGGTTGAAGTTAGTATAGCATTATCTAGTGTTAATCTGTTTTTAGTTCTCATTACAGTAGTGTAACTAGTGTTTGGATTAACTGCATAAACTGTGATAGAGGTTAGCTTAACAGTTTGAAGTAGTTGATACTTGTTTAAGTAGTTATTTGATAGTCATTTGAGGCAATTGTTTTAGTAGTATTACTCAAATAGTCAAAATCTCTTTGTTATCAATCTAAGATCATCACTCTGTTAGAATCAGTTGGTGTCAAAGTTGCATATTAGCTTAAAAACTAGTAGACCTAGCCTTTGGTAATCTTAATTAGTGTTAAAACATAATAATCAGTTCATTGATTTGGATCAAAACTGAGTTTAGTCAAAGTTACATAACTAATCTTCAAAAGTCAAAATCTGTCAAAAGTGTTTTTCACAAAACTTGTGAATCAAATTTCTGATTCATTTCTGAGATTCAGTTTTTCAACCTTGGGATAAATGATTTTCAACTGGTCTTTTATTGATATTTGTTCTTTGTCAATTCTGGTTCAATCCTTTTAAGCTTCAAATAAGCTAATCATTTAGACACTATCTGCCCTGTTCACACTCAGCAAAACTGAGTGTGAATCAGGCAGAATTTCAGTAGCTTGTTTAGGTCTTAATTTAGAGAGTTAGAAGCTTATATTTGGTCAAATTGTAGCTGGCCAGGTGTTCTATAGGTCTGCATAAGTGGGTTTTGATTTTGCTTATTGGATAAACTTGTGCACAAGCTCAAACCAAGGGGGTGTTTCACTGAATTGGTGGAATAAGCAGTTGGCTTAGATCATTAGGTAGTGCTTAGAACTTGTTAGGAGTAGGTACTATCAGTTGCATTTAGCTTATTTGATCACTCTTTAGCTTAAGTCACTGTTTGGTAGCTTATATAGCTTGTTTGCTTATTTTTCTAGCTTATTTGATAAGCAGTTGCACTATAGCTCTTTAATCTCACACATAACCTGTTGATTTCTCATTTTTCATAGTTTCATATTATAATTTTAGAATTTTCCTGAAATTTTCATAATTTTTAGACACTGTTTGGTATTTTTCTTAAATAAAAATAGTTTTTAATCATTTTTAATTACCTTTAATTACAATTAATTGAGAAAAAGCTCCAAAAAAAATAATTGTTCAATTTTCTCAGTTTAAGAAAAATATAAAAAGCATAAAAAAAGATTTTTCCTTATTTTTCCACTTTTATTTGGTATTTTTCACAAATTAAATTAGATTAAAATAGTTTTAAATTCATAGAAAATAGAATATTAATCTGAAAAATACAAAAAATAGTTTTGAAAAGTCTTTTATGTTATTTTAGATTTTTGAAAAGTGATCTCACAATTTTCCCTTTCTTTTTCATAATTTTTAGATAATTAGTTTTAATTTTAAAAGTTAATAATTAGTTTTTAATTTTAATAAATTCAAGAAAAATCCTAAAAAATAGTTTTAATTCATAAATAGTTTTCTAATATCATTTTTAGCATAAAAGTAATTTTAGGTTCTTTTTAGGATTTAGATTAGTCGTTCTTGCTTTTTATTCGCGTTTCGTTTAATTTTCGTTTTTGCGTTTTAGTGTAGAATTGCGTAGTTTGCCTTAGTTTTTAGGATTTCCCGTAGATTATATGTTCCATTTACTTTCCTTATCCTGTAGTTTAGATAATATCCTCTTATGCCCCTTATATTATTCGAATCCCGATTATTGAGACGTGAGTTGGAAACTCCATTCAACCCTCGTTCGGAACGATCTCGGTGCTCAAACCTAACACGTTTGAGTTACCCGTATACTACACAACTTCTTATTATTGATTTGTAATCAATTTTTGACTTCTCGACTGGCCGAAAAATTTCCAATCTCAGTGCAGAAGAAGGCTAGGACCGCATTGAGGAGTATGTTCAAGACCAAGACAATACTTGGAACGAGCCATTGACTATGATGAGTATCTCTGCTACCTCGAATAATATCACATTATCTCTATCGATCGGATGAAGAGGGTACAAGAGAAGCTCGCATACCTCACAAAGTCGCAAGAGCCTAAGAGGTTGTTTAACCCATACCTTATATGCGACATCTGTGGAGGGTCACACGAGAGCGATGAGTGTGATGATACGCACCATGAGTAAGCTCTCCTTTCTATGATGACCCTTCCCTCCTTGTATTTTATTAGAATAATGATTACACTCTTTGAGGTAATCTAAAATGGAAACATGAGGGGGAAGAGGGTTCCGAATACACCATCCGTGATTCCTTTGAAGAAGAACTCCGGGAATAAGCTATGGAAAGGGGGATGCTTTTAAAGGGCCTTGAAGGATTCATTCAAGAGCAACAAGCTGAATTAGAAAACCAGTTCACCGAACTCCACAAAAGAATACGTGAACCTGGTCCAATCCAGCATGATCCAACTTGTGCTATTACTACTCGATCTGGAACCACCACCAAGGATCCACCGTACCCGGTTCAAGATCCCACTACCAATGAGCCTGAGTTGGACAAGGAGGGAGCACCTGAACCCCCTCCGACCTCTCACAACCCTCCTTCGCAAGCACCAACACATGTCCAACGTTCGACTCTCACACGGATTCCTTATCCCTCGCATTTAAAAAATCAAAAGGTTGAAGAAGACAATGAGAGGTTGTTGTCTTACTTAAAGAGAGCAATTGTTAACATCCCACTTCTCGATGTATTTTATCATACCCCTAAACATAGCACATATTTCAAAAGATTGCTCTCGAATCGGAAGAAGCTTGAAGGGTTGATATCATTAGGAGAAGAGTGTTCTGCTATCATCCAAAAAAGCCTACCCAAGAAGAAAGAAGATCCGGGTAGTTTCACCATTCCTTGCTCTATAGGGGCACTCTCTATGAAAAACGCCTTGGCAGATCTTGTGGCAAGCATTAACTTAATGCCTCATTCCTTAAACTCGGATATTCAGGGCTGAAACCAACCATAATTAGTATTCAGCTAGCTGATCGATTAATCAAATACCCCATTGGAGTTTGTGAAAATGTTCTAGTAAGGGTAGGGGAGTTCAAGTTTCCGGTTGATTTCGTGATTTTAGAGATGGAGGAAGCCAACTCAGTTCCGATAATCCTTGGAAGACCATTCTTGGCTACAACTCGCGCCATCATCGATGTTCTTGATGGCAAGCTCACTTTACGAGTGGGGTCCGAGAGCTTAACCTTTGACATCAAGGATTCTATAAGTCGTCCTTCCTCTTACGATCATCCCATATTTATTTTGTTGAAGAAGTTAATGAGTTTAATGATGATATAGATAGCTGTATTGAGGAGTATCTGATAAAGGGATTCATGAATGACGACAACAGCGTGATGTACGATGATGAAGAGGCTGAGATGGTTGGAGCCATCTCCTTTTATCCACGAAGGGCAGAGATTGAACCTCTTGACCTTTAAAAGCCGAAAAATAAACTAAAACCATCAATCAAGGAACCTCCTACCTTAGAATTCAAAGATCTCCCAAGATATTTAGAATATGCCTTCCTTCAGGGAGCGGATCAACTCCTTATCATAAGCTCATTCCTAACCATTGAACAAAAAGGGAAGCTCTTAGAAGTTCTAAAAGAGTACAGGGGAGTGATCGCATGGAGTGTTGCTGACATTAAAGGAATTGACTCTACTTTTTGCACTCATAAAAATCTTATGGAGGACGATTACAAACCCACCGTTCAACCTCAAAGAAGAGTTAACCGCAATATCAAAGAGGTGGTGAAGAAGAAGGTCGTCAAACTTCTCGATGCGGGCTTAATTTATCCCATTTCAGACAGCCCCTGGGTCAGCCCAGTCCAAGTAGTCCCAAAAAAAGGAGGAATGACCGTTGTGAAGAATGATAAAGGCGATTTAGTGCCTTAAAGAACGGTCACTGGCTGGCGTGTTTGTATCGACTATAGAAAATTAAATGATGCCACACGAAAAGATCATTTCCCTTTACCATTCATCGATCAAATGCTCGAAAGGTTTGCCGGGCATGAGTACTACTGTTTTCTTGACGGTTTTTCAGGATACTTCCAAATCCCCATTGCTCCAGAAGATCAAGAAAAAACTACTTTCACATGCCCCTACGGGACTTTTGCATACAAGCGAGTGCCCTACGGATTATGCAACGCCCCTGGTACCTTTTAAAGATGTATGATGGCCATATTCCATGAATTGATTGAAGATAGCATGGAAGTCTTCATGGATGATTTTTTAGTGTTTGGAAATTCCTTCAACCTTTGCTTATCCAACCTTAGGAAGATGCTAAAGCGGTGTGAAGAAACCAACTTAGTCCTAAATTGGGAAAAATACCATTTCATGGTAAGAGAAGGAATTATCTTGGGACATAAAGTCTTCGGAAATGGGATCGAGGTCGATAGGGCCAAAATCGAAGCGATATCTAAACTACCGTTAAGGCCATTCGAAGCTTTCTTGGTCATGCAGGCTTTTATAGGAGGTTTATCAAGGACTTCTAAAAAATTGCCCGACCAATGACACAAATTCCTGTCAAGGACGCTCCTTTTGACTTTTCGGAAGAATGTAAGGAAGCATTCAATCGCCTAAAGAGGGATCTTACCCAAGATCCTATAATGGTTACTCCTGATTGGTCCCAACCATTCAAAATCATGTGCGATGCTAGTGATTACGCTGTAGGCGCCGTGTTGGGCCAAAGAAAAGAGAAGTATTTTCAACCAATTTAGTATGCTAGCAAAACCATGAATGTGGCACAAGAGAATTACACAACCACCGAAAAAGAGCTTCTGGCTGTAGTTTTTGCCTTCGATAAATTCAGGCAATATCTCGTCCTTTCCAAAACTGTTGTCTTCACCGATCATTCCGCCTTACGATACTTGTTCTCCAAACAAGATGCAAAACCCCGACTTATTAGGTGGATTCTATTGCTTCAAGAATTCGACATTGAGATTAGGGATAAAAAGGGGGCTGAAAATCTTGCTGCTGGTCATCTATCGCGATTGGAAAACCCAGACTTAGAGGAATTGGACCATGACGAAATTCGTGACTCTTTTCCTGAGGAACGGCTGATGACCATTAAGGATATTGAGCCATGGTGTGCGGATTATGCTAATTATCTATCCAGTTGGGTCTTACCAAATTACATGACTAGGCAAGATAAAAAGAAATTCTTCACCGTCTTTGAAATACTATTTTTGGGACGAGCCCTTCTTATTCTATATATGCCCCGATCAGATCATTCGACGTTGTGTTGATGGAAGGGAGATTGATCGGATTATGAGAGAGTGTCACGCGGGACCATCTGGGGGCATCACGGTATAAATGTCATGGCATGAAAAGTTTTTGATGACGGATTCTACTGGCCTACTATTTTCTGCGACGTTAAGAGGTTAGTTCAAACGTGTGATGCATGCCAACGATCGGGAAACATCTCGAGAAGGGATGAAGCACCTCAAAATTATATCCAAGTCTGCGAAATAATCGATGTTTGCGGTATCGATTTCATGGGACCTTTTCCATCATCTGGAGGAAATGAATACATTCTAGTTGCCATTGATTATGTGTCCAAATGGGTGGAGGCACAAGCCCTTAGGACTAATGATGCAAGGGTAGTCATTCATTTTCTTAAGAAGCTCTTCGCATGATTTGGGATTCCCAAGGCATTGATTAGTGATAGAGGAACCCATTTTTGCAATGCTTAAATGGAAAAGATAATGAAGAAGTATGGTGTTCCGCACAGGTTTTCTACAGCATATCACCCCCAAACTAATGGGCAAGTAGAGAACACAAATAGAGAATTAAAGCGAATACTTGAAAAAATGGTCCACCAGAACAGAAAAGATTGGGCATTCAAACTAGATGAGGCACTATGGGCATTCAGAACAACTTATAAAACGCCCATCGGAACAACCCCTTTTCGCTTAGTGTACGGGAAATCATGCCATCTCCCTATTGAGCTTGAGCAAAAGGCATACTGGGCACTTCAAGAGCTGGATGAACTAAGACTTGAAGCCTATGAGACTTCGATCACATATAAAGAAAGGGCGAAAAGATGGCATGATCAACAAATAAAGAATCCTAAAGAGTTTGTGGAAGGAGATAAGGTGCTCTTATATAATTCAAGGTTGAGACTATTTCCGGGAAAACTCAAATCAAGATGGTATGGGCCCTTTTCAGTAAAGAGGAAAATGAGCAATGGAGCCGTGGTATTATTAGACAATGATGGAAGAGAATTTACCGTGAATGGACAATGTGTGAAACATTATCAGTTGTACAATAGCAAACTAATCAATGATGAAGATATTGTTTTGGAAGAAGGTGACGGCAATGAAGTCACGTAGGAGCACGACTTCGAGTCTAGCTACAAGACTCATAAATAAAGAAAAAGCGCTTCGTGGGAGGCAACCCATGCTTAATTGTTTGCTTGTTTGTGTGTCATATATCTTTTCATTATTGTATGTTCTCATGTTTGAATTTGTGAAAATGCTTTATTTTGTCTTTAACCTCGTATTAATTACATATAAAGGTATTTTACAAAAAAATAAGTGTAGGGAGGATTACATACGTTTTTCAAAAACGTGAACATGAGAACTACAACTAATGAAATTGATATATATGTATGTTTGTTTGAGTCAAATTCTTGTATCGAGTCATAATGGATGTTTTGCAGGAATGTTTCCAGATTTTAAAGGTGTAATTTTTCTAGTAAAACGCAGCAGACCAGTTTCTGTCAGGACAACCTGACGACGTCAGGATTAGAACCTGACGACATCAGGAGGAGCAGAAACAGCTTATAAAATTTTTCTCGTTTTCTGTGCCATTTATAATTTTTGAAAATTCTCAGGTCTTAATTTTCCAGAAAATCTGCAAACATCCATTCTACAAGCATTATATCCTAGCTTAGTTGAGTCATATATAGTTTTACCGCCGATTTTACGTGAAGGTTTCGTCTATTTTATTAATATATTTGGCAAGAAGTATAATATTGGATGAAGCTTATCACGCATACATTCTTCTTGGAAAAGAATTTAACCACTACTTCACACGGATCCTACCGAGCTAATCAGGGGAGCACTAGTTTCTTTCTCTTTTAATTACCTTCCTTTATCATAACTTTGATACTTTCGGGAAACATTGGGGACAATGTTCAGTTTAAGTGTAGGGAGGGAGAATAAAACGGAAACTTTGAAACTATGCTTATCCTTGAATATTTGTCTTGTCCTAGTTCATTTGTGTAATAAGCTATGAGAAATATTTGTTAGGGCAATTTTAGCACCAAATTAAAATTTTTTTTATGATATGTATGAGTGGGAATTTAGTCTTAATAAAGCGTCTTATAGATAGGAATTATATGACTAGCACAAAAACCGTTTACCACTCAAATTCTACCACAAAATTGTGAGGTTCGCCCCTAGATCTATAGTAATTAAAGCATTCACCTTTAACGCTTCGAGAGTGTACCGGTAGTATAATAGATTCTAGAACTTATTTTGTGATGCATTCCGAGATCGCTAGTGAGACTACACTTGTGTAGTTAGGAATGACTAAATGATAAGAGGCATTATGATAACCCTTGTTTGAAACTCGTATTATAATTACTTCTTCCACATCGGTTGAGTAATTACCCCACACCCTTGCGATGTACTCATCTTTAGTACACGATACCCCTAGTTAACCCCTCATAGCCTATCGTGATGTTTCGGTTTTTCGGAATATCAATGAAGAGCATTGTTTACAATCCACCACAAATGTACACCCAAATCGCCTTAGCCTACCTTGTATGCACTCACCTTTAGTGCATTATTGTTATCATACTAAACCCTTAGTTCAATTATCTAGTTACTTGCATGGTTGCTAAATCGAGTCATATCTTGTGTATACAGTTTTGGGATGATTAGGACTCATGGGCATAAGTAATATTTTATGGAGTAACGGGAAGGAACGTCAAATTCAAATTCCCTTTGTCTACATAAATAAATACTCCAAGTGTTTTGATCTTTTCAAATTGGGTCAATTAGTGTTAGACTAATAAAAACTCAAGTATAGGGATGATCCTATAAATCCCTTATATTTTGATGTTATCTTAGAGGATGGTAGAGTAAAAGTGTATGCAAAAAAAAAGAAAAAAAAAGAAAAAAAAAGAAAAAAACGAAGAAAAACATACGGGCTTCCATCCTACATCTATCTTTATATTTATGTATGTTTGTTTCTAGTTATCTAGAGTTTAGTGAGTTGAGTCTAGGCTTAGAAACGCCATTCTTTTTATGCTTGTAACATAAGATTTTTGACTTGCCACCTCTAAGTCGCCTATCCAACCAAACCCTCTGTTTCCCTACCGTAAGCCTAACATTACAACCCTTGAAAAGACCTCTTAGATAGTTGTTCCTAGGTGCTTACGCCAAAGCGGTGGAAGTTTGATCTATTCTCAAGCCTATGGTAATTTATGTACTATGACCAGGTAATGAGTGTTTATCTTCCATTTACATTTACTATATTTCATATACACCCGAGACATGAGAGAATCCAAACACCCCTTGTGAGGTGCTAGTATATAATTTCCATGCTTGTTATGACTATTGCGGTGCTTTTACTTGTTGTGAATTATTTTGAACCATTGCTTCATGCCCCCAACTTATAAATTGATTGGCCAAAAGCACATTTGCTTGAGGACAATCAAATACCAAGTGTAGGGATATTTGATAAGGATTTGAAACATACACTTTTAAGAGGTCATTTAAGCCCTTAATCGCCCCCTTTTATATCCGTTACTGCTTAATTTCGTTCCTTTTCACTTTTTAGGTCTCTTGGAAGCAAAATGCTGGAATGATGCTTATTTAAACGAAAAGGAGTGAATATATGAAGAAAATGGCTAAGTCAAGATCGAAGACACTCAAGTCTGGCCGAAACTGGCGGCGGCGTCCCAACTAAAGAACGCGCCGTCCCTCTCTACGGATTTAATTAAAATACACCTGACGACTCAGTAGACTTTTTGCTTAAATACACCTGACGGCGTCAGGCTTTGAAGAGGAAGGGCGTCACTAAGACTTTTCATCTCAGACGGCCCAGATCCAGAATCAGACGACGTCCATGCTGAAGCCAGACGACGTCACAACTATAAGGTGACGCCGTCCAACGATAACTTGGCCAAGACGAAAAACCTAATGACGGTGATCTAACGGCGTCCTACCTAAAAGGCGACGCCGTCGCAAGTGTAAAATTATATTTCAGAATTTTAGGAGGTAGACTTTGGAGTAAAAACCCTAAACGTTTGTAGTCCGACTTGGACAGTATCTTAAGGGGTGGAACTAGGTTATCGTTGTGTTTAATGCTTGATGGATCTTTGATAGTTTATGAATTTCGTTTACTACACTCAAGGGTTACTTCAAAGAGTTAGGGCATAGGCACACCCTACGACTTTAGGAAACACATCCCGTTAAGAATAAGGACGTGACAATTCAACCTACAATAAAAGATAACTAGGGAGTAATAGTATCTAGGTAAACACATTTTTAATCATCATACGAGCACACATCAATAGACATAAGACTACCCGTAGAATTAGGTAATTAAAATAGTAAAGTAATCGGTAGAAGTACCACCCCCAAATCCAAGCCCTGAGATTTTACCCTTAACTTTCTAAAAAAATAAATAAAAAGATAAAAAAGAATCTTCCTCAACCTCAACCTTAGTGTAGTACACTTCTCACTACCATTCCTATTACCCTAGAGAACGATATCAATCCCCGAGGCTTACCCAATACTACACTACAACGATTAAGTTCACTGCCTATGGTGTTGAAAAACTTGCTCTATGAAAAGGAAGTTCCTTTGACCCCGAACGCGCTTCGTACGCGCATTAGCAAAGATGACCTCAATGCTACCCTGAACTAGGTCGTAGTAGACATCTATTCTTAGCTATGTCACATAGTTATAGCAATGGATTGCTACCCTAGACTAAGTTAATATCTACCATATATCTATCCTACTAGTCAGCACATAAGCAAATAAAAAAGAGTAAAAGCAGGTCCAAGAAGAGAGTAGCATGCTTTCTCACCACAATTTAGTTAAAACATAGATAAAAATGGGGCTATGAAACTCACCTCAATCAAGCAAAGCACAAACAATCATAAGCAAAGCAGATAAGCAGCTAACACGGCTCGACAACTACTGACTTGGCACAACCTATTAATATAAACCCATTCTTAATATATTTTCCAATTCCAATACGTTCTATCCCGAATATATTCCAATTCTTATTTCCTAAAACATCCCGTTTCTCTATTCAGTTATAAGCGGTTGGTATCATCGTGTGAGGTATCGACTCGACAAGAATCCATGAATGCACTATATCTCTAACAATGCGACTCACGACGACACAATGCAACTTCTAAGCAAAAAGCCTTGTAGTCTAATAAGTTTCGAAATAAATCGTTAGATCTTATCGAATTCGTCAACTCAATAAACTCAACCATTTATTTATTTCACTTATTATTCCGAAAACTAGTCACATCCTAACGAGTTATAAGGATAAGTCGTTCATTAATATATTTATCCTACGCCCATAATGGGCTCTTATTGGATTCATCAACCCAATAAGTCCGCTATCTACATGGGTTAAACCTATTAATGGCAAGTCATCCGCAACCCATGTATAACCCACAATGGTTATTAAATATTCATAAATGACACATTTTGTAAAACGTGCCCTCGAAACATTTAATAACTCGTTTATTATAAAACTTTTCCATTTTTAAGTCGTTAGTTCCCCTTTAAATATCGAATAACAAGGCGAGTCTTGTTATTAAATATTTAATATAAGAACTAACTATTATCTATTTTTCTAGTTTATTTACATGTTTATATATATATATTTATATAGGTTTGGGTTATTATGAAAAGTTTCTTAGAATGAAAAGAATGAGAAGGCATGTGGAGGTGACATGTGTCACCTTTGCCACATCACCATACCCACCCACCCCGCCAAAAATTTTTTCCATAAAAAAATATTTTTGGGCAAATTTTCCGCCAAATTTTTTCGCATCACGGTTATAAAGTTACTGCATCACAATCATGATTTTAGTGCATTAAAGTTATAAATTACTGTATCACAGTTTTAAAGTTACTGCATCACAATCATGATTTTAGTGCATTACGGTTATAACCTTGATCTTAGTGCATCATAGTTGATGTACTTAACTATTAACTATGATGCAGTAACTTAAAATAAAGATGAACCAAAACTTGTTAGTGCATTAAAGTTATAAGTTACTGCATCACAATTATAATTTTAGTGCATTAAGGTGATAAATTACTGCATCACAGTTATAAAGTTATTGCATCACAATTATGATTTTAGTGCATTAAGGTTATAACCTTGATTTTTAGTGCATCATAGTTGATGCACTTAACTATTAACTATGATGCAGTAACATATAATAAAGATGCACCAAAATTTATTAGTGCATTAAGTTTATAAGTTACTGCATTACGGTTATAAAGTTACTGCATCCTAATAATGATTTTAGTGCATTAAGATTATAAGTTACTGCATCACAATTATGATTGTGATGCAGTATTTTCATAACTGTGATGCATTAATAAGTTTTGGCGGGAAAAATTTTTTTTTGCCAAAAAAATTTTTTTTTGGCGGGAAATTTGTTTTTTTTGGGGTGACACATGTCACATGGCATGGTGATGTGGCAAAGGTGACACATGTCACCTCCACATGCCTTCTCATTCTTTTCATAATAAGAAACTTTTCATTTTAACCCTACCATATATATATATATATATATATATATATATATATATATATATATATATATATATAATATATATTACATCATGTTTTCAATATACATTTTGAGTTATTATCCTTCTCGAGTTCACAAGTCCGAGTCATGACTCTCGGCTTTTATACGACATATTGTCCAATAAATATTAAAAGTCCGTGTTACGGCGTTGTCGGGGTCAACCAAGACTAGAAAGTCACAGTAACACCGACGTTGCACAAAGTTCACATATATAATATCAATTCCAAATAAATGACTCCACTCGTTATCGGCCCTAAACCTATGGCTCGATAACGTACCAACAATCTCCAATCAACTTATATCAATCCCGGCATCCAATCAAGTATCAACCCGCACACGAAATCATTGTCTCGACCCTAATGGTCTCGACTTGGCCACAGTTAAGACCAAGCGAACCAAACGAACCCTAAAGGTTCCTTGACTCCTCGTGTCTCGTTCAAACCCACACGACCGGACCATCTTTGGTCCTGGTATTTCCAAAACCAACAACAACATCATCAAACTATTACCAAGACAACTCGACCCGGAACATAGGGTTCTTGTGGGTCTCGTTCATTCCCCAACTGATGACGTATAGTTCGCAGTTGGGTCACGAACCCGACCAATAACCGCTACTAGCGAACCCAGTACGACTGGGCTAACCCGGTAATAGTTTGGGCTCACGAAGGCCCAAACCCATATTTATTTATGGTTTGGATATCGGATATCTCATATTTATGAGATATGTATTACCTGGCCGACTTAGGCGGGATACGCCGAAGGTTGGGGAACACGAAACCAACAAGGATTTCGTGTATATATAAAGGGCATCTCGGTCCTCATTAAAGGTATGATCTAATAACCCTAACTCTTAATTAAACCCTAGAACCGATTACTTACTCTCACGCCGGAGGATAATCATGGGAGACAATCCCACGGTAAGCCTAACGGTGTTTTCTGTTTTCTTAGTGTGCAGGTCTCAAGCATTAAGATCCAATTGATACGAATCGAGTCCAAACAAGGAATGCCCAACTTTTGTATCAACAAGTGACGCCATCCGTGGGACCAATCACTAAGAACTAGAATGACAAAGCAAGGAAACCTCAATCGCGATCGTACGGTGACCAACAAGGGAAAAGCGAAAAGCGGATTGGCCTCTAAGCAAGCCTGGAACAACCGGTATGGCTAGGAACCAAGGGTCGGGCCGGACACGGTCTACCCAGCAGATGGAACCAAGCACGGGGACAACCCATACCCCCACAACAACAACCAACGTGGAAGACCCACTGTGTAACCCTTTTACCACTCCCTACACGAAAAGGACCTCACAAAAGCGCCGAGCGCACCTCTCTCGAAACAAGAGCCGGGCGTGGAAGCAGACACTTCGCTAGAAGGAGTCGCGCCTGAATTAGCGTCAAGTGACTTTGTGTCTCAAAACTACGAAACCTTGACCACCCTCATGCAAGAGGAGGCAAAAAGAGGTCGAGCGAGCACGAAATCCCGACTAAACTTCGACCACGAGTATGAGGCATCCCCATCGCGCCATCAGAGGGAGGCGGCGGGAAAGATAACGCCGACCCCTAGTGTTTACCGGGATTGGGAGGAGAGTTGAGAACGATCACGGCAGAGCCAACTGAAGTACACGGAAGAACACGAAGAGGCGGACGGCGTACCAACGTCCACACTAGGCGGGTAACCGCATGGTCCACGCAGTTGGGCGGCGGCACTCCCCAAGTGAGAGCTCTTCAGCTCGGATTCCGAGGATAGTCGGCGGAAGCGCTGAAAGAGGGAAGCTTCGTCCTCTGGTGACTCCTCGAGAGGGTTGGCGCAAGCGCCGACAAAGAGCTCGCTCCCGATGATTCCTAGGACAACGAGGAAGAAAAGCGGGACACTAGAAGTCCAGGAAAGATATCGCGCCGGGAGGAGGAAGATATGTCTCTTCCTTGGCGCCAAAAGGTGGATCGTTCACTTTCGGCGCATCGGTGATTTCTAGGAAAATAAAATAAAGCGCATGCCCGCCAATGTAAAACCTATGACGGAGGCGATCCGGATGATCACCTAAATTTTTTGAATCACCGCTACCATCCAAAATTGGCCACAACCATTGTGGTGCCACATGTTCAATTCCACATTAGTGGAAATGCGTGGAGGCGGTTCATGAAAGCTTCCACGCGAAGCATTGATGGCTTTGAAGAGTTACGGAAGGCGTTTCGCCTAAACTTCACTGAAAGGAAGAAGTGCGCCAAAAACCCTGTCGAACTTGCCAGGGTTAAACAGCGCTAGGGTGAATCTACAAGCCCTTATGTGGATCACTACAAAGATGAGTGTATACATGTCAATGCATGTCCTGAAATACTAAAAATCTCAGGGTTCATGAACGGAATCAATAACCCAGAACTCATCAAAAAGCTGAACGACAAGGTTCCCCAAACCTTTGATGAACTTATGAAACGGACAAGGTCCTTTATCCAAGGAGAAGCAGCTGCGGCGGACAGCAGAAAGGGCTACTCAAACTATAGGTCACAAGAACGACCGGAGACAATCCAGACCCGAGTAGCAACCACAACAAGAACTACCGCGGCTAAGGGAGCGGGCGAGATAATGACAAATATACCCCGCTAACCAAGACTCCAAAGGAGATATTTGCAGCGGAAGGCGCTGAACTTCCGAGGCCCCTACCAATGCGCACCCGAAGATAGCGCGTGGGGAGCAGATCTGCGACTACCATGAGCAGAAGGGCTACACCACCAATGAGTGTGTCCAATTCGCGACAACTAATTGATAAGCTAGTAAAGAAGGCCGATTGGACCATTTGGTTAAAACATTAAGGAGGGAAGGATAAGCGAAGTGGGAACAAGAAAGAAGTACCCAAAGAAAAAGCGATACCATCTACATGATACAATCATGGCGGGAATGACTAAGGCGAAGATCACCAAAAGTTTTTCCGCTTGAGCGAAATCTCCTTCCCCACCTTGGTTGCGAACAACGCAGTGGTAGAACCGCTCACCATTGAAATTAACACAGGGGTCACGGCGTCCACCGCATGCGTTGATGGAGGAGCATCCGCGAGATATAATGTATGAACATGTTTCAAGCGGCTGCGACACGAGATCTGAAGTCAATTAAGTCCGGTCGGGGCGTCGTTGGATCGGTTTCACGGAGAAAAGATATTGCCCATGGGGCAAATCGCCTACTAGTCGGTGTTGGCGATAAGGAACACTCTACAACAGCCTTGATGAATTTTATGGTGATCAAATCCCCTTCGCTATACAATGGCATTATTGGAAGACCGGGGATTTCAGACCATGCAGCCGATGCCGTCTACGACACATGGGATGCTCAAATTCCCGTGGAGGGAGGCATTGTTACTCTCTACAATTCCACACCACACGGAGAATATAACACAATTACATGTGAGGCGGCATACACTCGAGCGAGCACAACTAAAGTGCCAAACATGAAGGTGCAATTCATCCCGATTACCCGAGCAAGAAGTATCGATCGGGGATGTTGTCGATAACGGCGGGGACCGTATGCGCACTCTTGCAAAAGAACCTGGATATCTTTGCATGGGAACCAAAACACATGACCGGTTTACCACGCTCAATTCCGGAACACAAGTTGCGAATCCGACAAGGATACCCCCCCCCCCCCAGTATGACAGAAGAAATGCGACCAGGCTCCAGAGCCTGCACAAGCAATTCTGGCAAAAGTACGTAAACTTTTGGATGCAGGTATCATGCGAGAAGTCTACTACCATGGCCGGCTTTCCAACCCGATGATGGTCAAGAAGAGCGATGGTAGTTGGAGGATGTGCGTGGACTTCAGGACCTCAACAAAGCATGTCCACAAGATCGCTACCCACGCCAGAGATAGATGGAAGATAGAATCTTTGTGTGGATACCCACTTAAATGCTTCTTGGACGCATACAAGGGATACCACCAAATCCAGATGGCCAAAGAAGATGAAGAAAAAACGGCCTTCCATACAATCCAAGGCGTCTATTGTTACACTAAGATGCCCTTTGGCTTGAAAAAGCAGCGCTACCTACCTGATTAGTGGACAATGCATTCGAAAAGCAGGTGGGCCGCAACCTAGAAGTCTATGTTGATGACCTTGTTATAAAAAGCCATAAGGAGGAGGAATTGGTGCGCGACATTGAGGAGACATTTAAGACATTACAAGAGATCAATATGAAGTTAAATCCTAAGAAATGTACCTTTGGCGCTACAGAAGGCATGTTCCTGGGATACTTGATAGAGCCGGATGGCATTAAACCGTGCCCGGAAAAAACGCAGGATGTTATCCAACTTCCTTCACCACGCACGTTGAAGGAGGTTCAATCTCTGAATGGAAAACTAGCAGGTTTAAATAGATTCTTGTCCAAATCAGCAGATAAGTCACTACCTCTCTTCAAAACGCTCAAGAAGTGTACAAAAAACTTGCAAGTATTAATAACTATCCGTGTATTTACATTATGTTTTACTTAGGCAAATGTCTTTTTTCTTTACAAAAACTTGCAAGTATTAATAAAAAGTCTCGGTTTCTAGCTAACTCCGCGACACATTTCAATTTGTTATTTATATATTATTCATATCTCAATACTGTTGTTTTATTATCTTTTGCCTACATGGCGTGCATGCACCTACTATACCCACGATGGTAAAAAGGATGAGTAAACCTACTAAACAACTCGTTGAGTAAGAGGGTTGCAAACCCATCAACATTGGATCATACATCCTTGTTAAACACCTTATTTTCAAGGCATTTGGAATAAGTTCAATGCGCATTCCACGACGGATGCGCAACAATGCATACTATGCGCGTTTAACATAACTAGGAATCAAGACTCTTGGCTCCTTACTATGATATTTATAGTACGCTGCATATCACTCCATACACGATTATGTTAAAAATACTTAGACATTATAAGTATGATAGTTCATACATGATTATGAACTCCACATATTAGTTGCGCTTATGTAACAGTTTGCTCCTTAAACAATAAGTACGCAAAGACAGATAACTAAGTACAAACATTATAAGTCACAACCACATCAACACGCATTCAACAAATGGAATATTTCATTATGGACCATGAGTTCTTACAAAACGATATTTCCAACGAAGATATAAATTACACATTATTACAGCGCCTAAGAGATGAGCCCTCCATACATCTTGCAGCGTCGCCAGCCTCCTCTAGCTTCTTCAACAAATCAGAGTCTTGGCGGGATACCGTGGCAACACTAACAGGTACCCTGTCAGATCTAGGAAAATGTGCCGTGCCAATACCACACAAAATAGCCTTTCCTTTAACACCTTTCTTCTTGGCAAGCCTCGTAGCATGAGCTTCTAAGGATTCCTTTAAAGGGATTTCCTTCTCCAGTGCGAAAGGGTTCAAGATGTCGTAGGGGTGAGCAAAAATAGGCACCTGCAGCTGAGACTCATCAGGCTTCAAATAATAATTAGGCTACGCCTCTGCATTTTCAGCACGATGGCGAGCCAAGGTTATCCCCTCCATAATAACCCCTATGGGATAATCTTGGTCGCGCTCAGCTAGCATCGGCGGAAGCTCCAGGCTTCATCTTCCCCATTGCGGCGACGGTCATCATATGCGTGCTAATTATAACCAGGCACCTTATCAGCAGGAACTTTCAATAGACCACTCTCATGGAGCTCCTCTATAGCTTCTGTCTTGCCACGCGCAAGCGCGTACTGCACCACCGCCCCAAACTTGTCTACCACCTCTCGAGACTCTAAGGTGCGGCGGCGGCAAAGGCGCGATCCATGGCCGATGAGCCACTGCGCTTCGGCAATAGAAGACATGAGCCTGGGGACACAACTCCTCGTCATACTCAATCGAGCCTACACAGCTTCATTTCCTGCTCCTCTAGTGCGCTTCCCACGGTTGCACCAAACTCCCCAACCGAGAGAACAACTCGGTTTTCCCATTGTCCAAATACTTAAGCGCCCAGGAGCAATTAGCCTTATAAACCTCTAGCGCGGCACGCTCCTGGCCCACTTGGATCATCAGCGACATTTTCTCCTAAGCTAGTTTTTGGGAATGACAGCTCGCTGCCTCTAACTCCGCCTGAGCACTAGCTAAAAGCGCCTTCAGCTGCGCAATTTCTTCATCCTTTTGTGGGCTCCAGCTACTTTCTCCAGAATATCTTGCCTTTAGCTGCGCAACCAACGAAGCTTGGTGCGTGATATGTGCTTATTCACATATCTTTTCATTATCAAAACTGACCCAAAACAACCAAGGAAAAGCCGTTTATTGCTAATATTTGTGGTTTTCTTGAGTTTGTGCTTGTCGCAGTACGGATATGCAAAAACACGCAAAAGGAACCAAATCGGATGTAAATCGAGCACGAGAGATCAAGAGAGTTTTAGGCTAGGAAGGTCAAGATTGTGTATTTTGGAAGATTTTATTCTCAGAAGATGATTTTTGAAGTTTCAGTCAAGTTTGAAGAAAAGTCATGATTAGTCCCTGCACTTTCAGATTTTGACAGAATTGATCCCTCAAAGTTTCAAATATTATAAAAGTCACCCTTGGATTATTTGAGCTTTACATGATTGGTCCTTAATGAGATTTTCAGAATTACACTTGTGGTCCCTTGGAAATTCGAAATGTACAAGTTTGGTCCCTTAGTTATCACTTGGATCACATTTAATCCTTAAATCCAATATCCTTAAAATACTTTCGGCCCAAACCCAAGTGTATACCCGAGCCCAAAAGCTAATACTATCACCCGGTTTAAATCTTAGACCCGAATCCTCATCCAACCCGAGTTAATAACCGGTCAAACCCGAGTAAATTACCCACGGTCAACCCCTTTAAACCAGTCAAACCACATTAAAATAACCAAAAACCCACTCCCGCCAAAACTATTACTCCCCTTTTACCCCAAACCCAGGTAAGAACCCTAATTAACCCAACCCGTGTAAAAGATCAAATTAGCGCAATTAAGGGTAATATCGTACATTCACTGACACACCTGACACAAAGGGCCTGACACATCATTGATCCGTGTGATATTGGACACTTGGCGTTCTCCTATTGGTCTTAACTTGTCACCAGATTCAATCCAAGGGATGAGATGAGAAGATGTTGTGTGGGATGTGATCCAAGGGTGTATATGAGCTCAAAGAAGCACAAATAGAAGAATTCGAGAAGCTTCTCAACTCCAAGCTTGGTTATAAATAGACCTCTCCATTTGTTCACAAATTGTATCTCTTAGTATCTCATTTTTCTGTAATTTTTACTTCTCTCTAAGTTTTAGTTGTAGTGGTTATTCACATTTTCAATGTTTTAAATCATTTTGTAATTCGTATTTGTACTAAATCTCCTTATTAATATAAATTTACATTTCATTTCCAATTGTTTGTTCAAGTTTCTTATATACTAAATCTGCTTATAAACTCATTTTAGTGCTTATTATAGTATTAATTAAACGCTTTTAAAACTTATATCATCTAAATCTCTAAAATACAAAAAAATCACATAAAATCCTTTGAAAAATCAAAAATCACTTTAGATCTGTATTAAGGATTAATCCTGTACTGATTCTTGTTTCAATAGTTCATTTAAGCTTCTAGTAGCTATTTGTGAGCTTGTACTTGTTTTCTCACTCAATTCACAAAACAAATTCAGTTAACATCGATGCTCTGATGCATTGTTTTGATCTGTTATTTTGGAGTTGGATCGGATCTGGATTGGTAATGGTGCGATGTTTTTGGGTTGAATTCTTTGGATTGATTAGGAATAGAGGTTAAATAGGTTAGTGGTTCTAGTTTCATCATTGAGCAAACCCACGGTGGCTAAGGATCCTTGTAAGTCCATAATCTGTTTTGATCATTTAATCTGTGTTTTAATCTGTTCATTAGGTCATTATTCTTTGTTTGATCGAGATTCATGTTTGTTTAGCTTGATTTGGTCATAAACTGTTAGTTACTTCATTATTAGCAGCTTTAGTGGTGTTTGGATAAGTTGAATTACCTGAGTTAGAGATTAGTAGAGCAGTTAAGAGTAATTGATACTTGCTTATGTTGGTTTTTGATAGTCATTTGTAGTCTTGGTTAGAGCAGTTTAGCTCAAAAAGTCAGAATCACTTGTTATCTGTTCTAGTTGTTGCATCTGTCTAAATCAGTAGGTATCATAAGTTGCAAATTGGTTTAAAACTAGTAGATCTAGCTTAGTGTTATCATTATTAGTGTAATAACATCAAATTCAGTTAATTCAATTGGATCAAAACTCAACATAGTCAAACATAGCTACTGATTTCAAAAGTCAAAATTCATGACTGAACCAGTTTTTTTTAGATCTTGCAGCAGTTGCATTAAGCTTATTTCAAAGAGTTATGGTCTGAGTTTTGGTTTAAGTGTAGTCAGCTAGGTGGTCTATAAGGCCTAATATCTGTTTTTGGCTCTAGCTTTTCTGATAAGCTGGTACATAAGCTCAAACTTAGGGCCAGGTTCACTGTTTTGGTGAATTTCAGTTAGCTTAATCCTAGGTAGCAGGCTTATTTAGGTGTTAGGATTAGCTTTTAATGGTTCTTTGTAGAGTAGGTATAGGATATATTAGCTTCAGTATCAGTTTGGTTTACTTTAGTGCTTATTTACTTATTTTAAAGTGCTTATTCCATTTTAGTTTACACATTAGCTCTCTTTTCTCTCACTTAAGCCTAAGTTTTTATATTTTTCTCAGCTCTAGATTAATATTTTAGAATTTCCATGAAGTTTTCATAATTTTTAGTTACTGTTTGGTATTTTTCTTGATTTAAAATAGTTTTTAATCACTTTTAAATACCTTTAATTGCATTTAATTCAGAAAAAGTTCCAAAAAATAATTTTTCAATTTTCTTAGTTTAAGAAAAATATAAAAAGCATAAAAAAGATTTTTCCACATTTTTCCTCTTTTATTTGGTATTTTTCACATTTTTTATTAGATTAAAATAGATTTAAATTTGTAGAAAATAGGTAATTAATCTGAAAAATACAAAAATTGTTTTAAAAAGTCTTTTGAGTTATTTGTGATTTTTAGAAAATAGATTCATATTTTTCTCTTTGATTTTTATAATTTTTAGAATTTTATTTAGTTTAAATAGTTAATAATTAGTTTTTAATTAGAATAAAATCAAGAAAATTCCTAAAAAAATAGTTTTAATTCATAAATAGTTTTCTAATATCATTTTTAGCATAAAAGTAATTTTAGGTTCTTTTTAGGATTTAGATTAGTCGTAGTTGCTTTTTATTCGCGTTTCGTTTAAATTCCGTTTTTGCGTTTTAGCGTAGATTTGAGTAGTTTGCCTTAGTTCTTAGGATTTCCCGTAGATTATATGTTCCTTTTACTTTCCTTATCCCATAGTTTAGAATATATCATATTTCATCCCCTTTTCTCATTCGAATCCGATATTTGAGGCGTGAGTTGGAAATTCCATTCAACCCTCGTTCGGAACGATCTCGGTGCTCAAACCTAACACGTTTGAGTTACCCACATACTACACAACTTCTTATTATTGGTTTTCTCTTCAAATCAGTGCGCAGCAGCCAACACCAAATCTTCAACAAGCTGATCCATTGGCGCTTCCCCAGATGCCAATGGCTCGATTCTTTAACTCTTTGGTCCGAAGATTGACCGAGTGGGGCTTGCACGGGGCGACTCCCCAGAGTGCTCAGGGCTGCACGCAGAAAAGAGAATTTGCGATTGCTTCATAACATAAACAAGGAAGGAGATAAGGGCTTTGCAAATACAACTTCGGGAAGAAGCGTGTCGTGAAGGGGCGAGGCATCATCTGAGGACGACTCCGCGTCCGAAACGACGGGACGCTTCTTCTGGATGAGCTCAGCGCCATCGCCACTCGACTCTCTTACACTTCAATCTTTGGTTGGCCTCCTCCTCCTCTTCTTCCATGTTTTCCGCCACATCTATGTGCGGCGGCTCCATAACGGGAAGGTACCACAGGGGCTAGGAGGCGCTTTGTAGAGGGTCACCTCAGTAGCGACGGAGGAACTACCTCCCGTATCTCCCAACTCCATTTCTAGGGTGCGCCCGTGTAGCTTCTAGAATGGGCTCTTCCCTCTTTCAGCAACCACAGTGCGGCTTAGCCAACTATAACTCGAATAGATCCATCTATGCTACGAAGACAAACAACAAACGGTTACGAAAAGTACAAATATTAAAGAAAAGGCTCACATTAATAAAGCAAAGGAATGCGAAAGGATGAGCACCCACCCTGGCCATCTGCGTCTAAGAAGATTGGCACCTCATCAGGTCTACCAAAGTAATTACGACTGATGCCCATATGCACCAAAAATTCCTCGGGGTAGGAACTAATGGGAATACGGTTGGTGTTTATCGTATCGGCATCCTCGGCGTTGTATGTTCGAGCTCATCCTTTGGCGGAACCCTGGTATAGAAGTCAAAGTCGGAAATAGCGCCTTATCAACCCGAGAAATTTTTTCCCTCCGGTTCCTAAGCGTCCGGTTTATCGGTGTAACATTGCGGTCTACCCGTGGCGCTTAGCGAGCGAAACCCACCCGTTTGACCACGTTGTGTGATAAAGCAGCGGAACAAGTAGATGGTGGGGTTAATCGCCAATAACCGGCAATTAACCTCGAAGTTTGTTATTTTTGCCGCACCTATACAGTGCAGCTGGGATATGTGCAGACGATAATAATTTAACACGTCGCACAAGAATAAGGATATGGGCTCACGTTGATTCGCGAACTTGAAAAAACATGTGTATACCCCTACTTTCATTTCGGGGAAATCGGCTATTGATGCACAGCATCGGAACTACGGATCGGCGCCATCAGATTATAATAATCCGAGGTGAACTCGCGAAGTTCGTCCTCGGTAATGTCGGAGGTAAAATTAGTCAAACCACGGACCATGGTATAGTTTTTAATGGCGCACGCGTGGTTACCTTTGAAATATGAAGGGTTTCTTGGTTGCAAGTTTGGAGTTTTTTTTTAAAACAATGGCGGAAATGATTTTTCTTGTGATAATCACAGTAATAAGGGGGCGGAAGGTTATATAGGTTTTTACATCCACGCGATGATTGATACGTGGATCCCACTATCTCTCAACGTGTGGATAGGATGCGTTGACATGACACATTTTCAGTTACTTTCCCATGAATAACGAGGTGTGCATTTGAAATATTTTGACTAGATTCAACGTGTATTCTTCAAGGCGGGAAACTTTTTTAGCTTCTCCGCTATGCTTCAGCGAATTTACGGTACATAGCTATTAGTCTAGCATCCGCAGGTAGTCCCTGCGCATTCTAGACTGGGGGGACATGATGATGTATAGTCCGCAGTTGGGTCACGAACCCGACCAATAACCGCTACTAGCGAACCCAGTAAGACAGGGCTAACCCGGTAACAGTTTGGGCTCACGAAGGCCCAAACCCATATTTATTTATGGTTTGGATAACGGATATCTCTTATTTATGAGATATGTATTACACGACTTAGGCGGATCTGCCGAAGGTTGGGAAACACGAAACCAACAAGGATTTCGTGTATATATAAAGGGCATCTCGGTCCTCATTAAAGTGCGATCTAATAACCCTAAATCTTAACTAAACCCTAAAACCGATTACTTACTCTCACGCCGGAGGATAATCGTGGGAGACAATCCCACGTTAAGCCTAACGGTGTTTTCTGTTTTCTTAGTGTGCAGGTCTCAAGCATTAAGATCCAATTGATACGGAATCGGAGTCCAAACAAGGAACGCCTAACTTTTGTATCAACACCAACGCAACACCATATGGACCGTTTGGTCCTTGGTGACTCTCGTTCACCTCCCCAACACAACACCCAACCAGACCCTCGTGGTCCCGGTTACTCCCAACATCATCAAACCTCAACTCCAACAATAAATTCATAATCGAAACCTCAAAACAACAAAAATAAAATGCATATACGAGACCCGACACGACACACTCGATACCAATACATATTATTACGTTTTTATTAGTTTTAAAGCTAGTTTTTACGTTTGTGTTCATGCAATCCTAACAAAAAATGGACGTACGAGACTCAAAGTCTCGTACGAGACAAACCAATACTTAAACGAGTGTACCACTTACTCCATTTACCTTTCTTTTTCCCGATCTATATTTTTAACAAGAAAACACGAACCAAGGAGATGTTTATACGCGTTTTGGATGGCAAAATGGTGGTGTGAGGGCACATGGCTTATGTTAAAAGAAAGAGGAGACGGAGACGAAGATAGTGGTGGTGGAGGTGTGATGCTACGCTCGGCGTTGTGGCAGTGGTAGCCGGAGAAAGGTGGCGGCGGCTAGGGTTTGGTAGAGAGAGAAAGATGAGATTAGGGTTTGATGAGGGAGAAAGGTGGGTGTGTGTGTGTGTGGGATGACATATATATTTTTGGGATAAGGGGGCGCCGACCACATTAAACCAAGAAGGACCAACGTCGCGTTTTTTGTAAACTTTCTCGAACGACTACTCACGGGCTCTTATATTTTATAATTAGTGTCCGGTTATTTTTATTAATAACGTTATTGTTTTTAATTACCTTTTTCCACGAGTTTTGATTATTAACACGCCTTATTCTTACGTAACGAGTTAAAAGTTACTTTTTCTCTCGTTTTAGGTTTGTACTGTGCCGACTCAAGTAGTGCCTAATTTTATGGGCCATAACTCATTCGATACCAAAATAAATCATAAAAGCAAATAAACGATACCAAGTCAAGTCACGATTATCCGAAATAGCTCTTATAGGCAATCTACTCGGTCTACCTAGCGTAATGCGGTTACCTAAAAGGGCACCCTAATTTGCCAGTTGTCACAGCCTCTCAGCCTCAGAAGAAAGTCATCCTGGGTTTCACTCCGAGTTTCCTGATGATGTAAAGAGTTGAGGATATTTCTTTCGAAACTCATCCTCACATTCCCATGTGGTACATGACGGGAATTCCAACGAACTTTGATGATCGGAATGCGGTTATGGTTCAGTCGTTTCACTTCACGATCCATGATCTCAATCGGCACCTCAATGAAATTCAGACACTCGTCGATTCAGATATCTTTCATAGGCACGACTAGGGTTTCTTTGGAAAGACATTTCTTCAGATTACTCATGTGAAAGACATCGTGTACATTGCTCAAATCCTGTGGTAGCTCAAGTCTGTAAGCTACTGGTCCGATTATTTCCAAGATTGGAAAGGGACCAATGTATCGGGGGTTGAGTTTTCCACGTTTTCCGAAGCGTATCACCCCTTTCCAAAGGGAAACCTTTAACATGACTCGGTCTCCCACTTGAAACTACAGGGTCTTACGTCTCTTATCGGCGTAGCTCTTTTGTCTATCACGTGCAGCTTGCAAACGATTACGAATTTGGACTACTTTCTCGGTAGTTTCGGCCGACGAGTTGAGGACACATGTAGGGTTGTCGCCAACTTCGCCAACAGATCGGATAACGGAATTTTCGGCCATACAACGCCTCAAATGGTGCGGCCTTAATCTTTGGTATGATAGCTATTGTTGTATGAGAATTCGGCCAAAGGTGGGTACTTCTCCCAGCCTTTGTCGAAATCGATAACACATGCACGAATTCTAGCGTCTGGATGGTCCTTTCGCTCTGAATGTCGGTTTGAGGATGATAGGCAGTGCTCATATCAAGCTTCGTTCCCAAAGCCATTTGCAGTGACCGCCAAAAGTTTGACGTGAAACGGCTATCTCAGTCGGAAATGATAGATATGGGCATAACTACTATTTATATATATATATATAATTGTTACAAGTGTCATAACTACTATTCATATCTAGCTACGCTTGATTGAAATTCAATACAAAATTTTTTTAAATATTAAATAGAAACGTATTTACCCCTCCTTTTTACGTTTCTACACTTATATATAAAGTAGGGTAATTAGTTGATTAGTTGCAGAGTTTAAAATACAATATATGTAAATTAGAGGCGCTTTATTTCACAAACTCACAATATGCTACTTACCAAGGGACAATTCCCAGCTGTTGGATCAATCAAACATTTTTTAAGGATTAAAAACACGGAGGGACCATTCTTGCCAAAAGCTGAAACTTTACCCCACCACAAAAACACATCACTGCGCACTCATTTTCATCATCAAAACAAAACGCTTTCTCTCTCTTAACTCTCTCACTAAAAATAAACCCTAACTATCAAAATCAACCAACAATTAACTGTCAAAATCAAAAAAAACACAAAAACACAGCAATCTTCAACTGAAAAAGCAAAAGCACAAAAAAAATGGATCAAAATAAACCTACCAACTCCGAAACTGATGGTACGAAGCTTTAAACTAATTATTTAGATGTTATTTATGTATCTCTACTGATTTTATACTTATTTATGAATGTTATTGCTATTTATGAACATTTTTCTGTATTTTTTTGCTGTATTAATGATGAGTGCTTATTCACTCATCATTTTAGGTCAAATCTGAACTGCAAAACATCTAAAAACACTCCGAAATGCATCAAAATACTGAAAATATCTCAAAATTGTGTTTTATATGTTTGGATGCAAAATGTTTAAAATCGATGAAAAGCGAACAAAGTTTGTATAATTGGCGTTCAGTCCCGTCTTTCAAAAATTGTGAGAAATAGTCCCTGAGCACGAAATTTAAAAGAAAAGTCACCAAAGGTCCTTTTGAAATCATAAGTTGTCATAATTAGTCCTTTGGTGAAAAATTTCAAAAGTTTGAGAAATTGCAGTTTCGATCCTTGGATTTTTAAAATTGTCAAGTTTAGTCCTTGGAATTTCACAATTTGCAAAAATGGTCCCTTGAATATTTGAGTTTCACATGTTTGGCCCTTGGATTACATTTTCAGAATTTCATGAATGGTCCCTGGATTTTCAGTTTTGGCAACATAGGTCCCTAGAATGTTTTAATGGACTCATAATAAATCCTTAGGCCCAAAACTTAAACTATCCAATCCAATCCCATATAACCCGGTCAAACCCACACCCATACCCGGTCAATCGATAACTCAACCCACACCCAACCTGTCTTCCCCATCTCTTTCCCGCCCAAGCAACCCTGCTCCCAGAACCCTAGAACACAGTACCCTAGATACCCTTTCTCTCCTCCCCAAGAACACTCCACCCCCACCTCACTCTTTTACCCACCTACATCAAAACCCAAACCCACCTTAGTCTCTTTTAACCGGATTCACCCAAATCCCAAACCCACTAATTTCCCCCCCCCCTCATTCCAACTGCCAAGGTGGCAATCCCAACTACAAAGACCTCAATGGATGGCTTGGATTCAATTTCTCTTGTACCTACTTGATGGATGGTGAAGATCGAATTGAGAAAGCACAATGACATAAGCTTAGCTGTTTTGCCTCACACAACAAGCACAAGACCTTGAAGAGTGGAAGACTTAGTTCTAGTATAAATAGGTCATGTTGTAGCCAAGTAAAAAGCACCCCTAGTTTTATCTTTAATAAAATTTAGTTTTATTGTTTTTCTTTTCTGCTGTATTGTATTTCTTCAAATCAATGAAAAGTTTTTAGTTTCATGTTTCTTTGTGTTATGTAAAATAGTGTTAATCCATTTGAAAGTTGTTAAGGGTTTAAGTTTAAATATAGGGGTAAAACAGTTTGAAAAAAATCAGTAAAGGATTATTTGTTTTAAGCTTCAAAATGGTCAAAAAAACTTACTTTTACCCGTTTGACACTCAAAGTCAACTCATGGGTAGCCTAGCAACTCAGTTTTACAAATGTTGATTTTGGTTTTTAGAAACCTTTGTGAGAATCTAGTAAAAAGAAAAACACATATCTGTCCTTTTTTTAGTAAACATAACAGTAGCAAGCTGTTGTTTATAAGCTATTTGGTAGCTTGTTTGAGCTCTCAAACCTGCACATTTGGAGTATCGTGAGTCCTAACCTTGTTGACTAACCTTGTGTTTAATTTTGTTGTAACAAATTTCACCTAGCAGAGTGCAAATCTTTAGTTAAAAAGCATCATAAGTTTTTTTTCTTACCTGTCCCATTTTCAGTAAACATGGTCACATCTCAGCTGAATTAAGCTTATTTTAAGTCAAGTTAAAGGCTTGTTTTTGGGTTCCACTTTGTCTCTCTTGAATCTCCACTAGCCTAACTTTTGTTTTGCAGTTTGTACTAGACTTGGAAGCTCATCTTTAAGCTTAAAATAAGCTCCAAAGAAGCCACCAGTCTGTTTGCAGCCCACTGTGATCAGCAACAGGTCACACCATTTTTTTCTCTTTCTCTTCCTTTAGGCTTATTAGGATTGGTAGGATAGCTTATTTAGGATCCTTGTTGCCTTTTAAGTGTAGCTAAGACTAGTTTAGATGCAATTTAGCTTATTTAATGCTTTTGTAGCTTATTCGCTTAATTTCTAATTGTTAAGTTTAAGGCTCCCCCTAGATTAGTTTATGTGCAAATTGCTTATTCCCTGTGTTAAAGTTCTTTCTAGATGTCCCTTCGGTCTACTTTGGACACTTATTTTACATGGTAGCTTAACTCAAAATCTCAACAGCTTTTCATAGTTCAATATTTGGCTTAATTAAACTGAAAAGAATGTTTGGTTGTTAACTGTCATAAGGGTGTGTTTGTTTCTGTCCAAACTGTGGACAATAAGCTGTTCCCACAGCTTATTGGCACCTTTTCATAAGTCAAGTTTTCACAAAAGTCTCCTATTTTGATCATACCTTCAAGTCTCAAAAAGAAAAAGTTGAAAAAAGATTGTTTGCAAAAAAAAAGTCACCTGTGGGATTCGAACCCAGGTCACTCTCCTCACAACACCACACTCTTACCAGGCGCCCTTGGGACTTTTATCAGTCATAGTTTGCATAATTAACCTCTTAAGGACACCTTAGCAGTTTAGGCTTTAAGCTCTTTTGAGCTTATTTTCGACTTATTTTCTCAAACAACCACCAAGTTTCTCAATTTTCTTAGGAGTAGCATAACTTAAAGTAGTTTTTGAGAAATTTTCAGATTTTTCTAAAGTAGTTTAGTATTTTTTATCATTTAATTAGTATTAAATAGTTTTAAATTCGTAATAATTATTTTAAAAGTCAAAAAAAATATTCCGCTTTTTCCTAAAATCATTTTTAGTCAAATAGAACGTAGGAAAATTGATTTCATACCCGTAGCCCCTAAATTGCAAAACTTTTACGTTTATGGCTCGGGTTGTTTTACCGTTTTTACGTTTTTGCGTTTTAGCACCTTAGGACTTAGTGTAGCTTCGTTTTATCATTTCTTAGGTTTAGTGTTAGTTTATTTTTAGTTATTTAGGGTTCCCTTGCCTTAATTACTTTCCCGTTTATTAATTTGTAGAATTAAGTAAACCAAACAAAATCATTAAAATCCAATTCAAGTTCAAATCACGAAACTCAACGAATCCTTCTATTTCACACCTCGTTGGGACACGACCCGGGGAAATCACTTTCCCGGTATCACTTTATCACACCCGTGAGGTTTTGCACGTTGACCTTTTCCTAAAAGGTTAATTTGTCGAATTTTACGGTTAATTTGGTATTGTTGATATTTGTGTTTTTCTCACACTCACTTCACAACGAATCAAATTTTGGCGCTTGGAGGTGTGTTCGCGACAATATCGTGATTTTTGCGATTAGTGACTTGAAGAACCTTCCTCGTGAAGTTATTGTTTTATAAAAATACAAAATACAAAAATATTTTTCTTTTCTTTGTATATATATGTAAAAGATTAAAAATACAAAAAGATTTTCCTTGTTGTTTTAAATAAATAGAAGACACAATCAATATAACATTCTTAAGCGAGGTGTTATCATTATAAGTTCCCGAACCAAAGATTTAAAACTTGCCTTTGTGTCATTTCGTGTTTTGGTTTACTTTTATCGGTTTAACAAAGCTGTGTGAGGGTATAAGGGCGGCGACATTAAATTGCGGTTTGTAAAGAGGCGGGTTTTAATAAGCTTGTGACCTACAAAGTCTCCCCGCTCCTTTGTGCGTTTTACTTATAGAAGTGATCATTTCACGTGGGATTATTGGTTTAAGTTCACTTTGTTTTGCCTCGGTTTTGTTTTAATTGAAAGTGTTGTTTTGGAAGTGCATGCGCTTTTCGCTTAAGCTTCGTAGACGTAACCGTAACCAAGCAAAGCGTGCGAGATACGTTACGTCGAACAAATCACAATGACACATAACCAAGGAGCGGACCTCGAGTCCGGTACCTTATCCACAAGATCCGACTCGATCTCCGAGCGATGGAGGAGCTTTGCCAACCCACGATGGATGGGCCGGCGGTCCAATTGCCCTGGTCAACATCGAGGCCACGGATTTTGGACTTAAGCATCACATGATTCAACAAGTCCAAAGTTTTTTCCAATTTCACGGATCACCGGGTGGCGATGCCAACAAGCATCTCGACAAATTTCTCACCGTCACCCAAAGTATGAAGCAAAATGGGGTCACCGATGACGCCTTTCGCTTATATCTCTTTCCATATTCCTTGACGCTTCATGCCACCGCATGGTTTGATCGTCTTCCCAAAAATTCAATCCATAGTTTCGACGAAATGATCTCCAAATTCTTGGCGAAATATTTTCCACCGTCGATGGTGACGAAACTACGGAATGAAATCGGTAATTTTGGCACATCCCGATGAGTCCTTATTTGAGGCATGGGAACGCTATAAGCTTTCGATTGATCGATGTACGAACCACAACATGTTGCTTGTCACCCAAATAGATACATTCTATAACGGGTTAACATTGAGACATCGTGACACAATCAATGCTGGCTGCGGTGGTACCTTTATGAAAAGGCGACGAAGAGTGTTATGATCTCATTGAAAACATGACGCCACCACAATTATTGGGATTCCTCAACCGAGAGGAGTGAGTCAATGAGATCTACCACTCTTCCATCTTCGGAATTCACGACTCTAACCAAAAAGATTGAAGAAATATCCTTTTGCAGTGCTTAAAATGAGTCAAAATAACAACAATCAACAAGTGAATGTAGTAAACAAGAGTTGTGAAACTTGTGGTGGTCCACACCCTTATTTTGAGTGTCCAACCTCCGGTGGCTTCACTCAAGAAGCGTTTATGCAGCTTCGGTTCCTACAATACGGAGGTAATTCCTACCAACCGCATGAGGACGAAACCTTCTCGACTATCGTTCTAACAATTTTCTTGGACCACCCGGGTTTAATCAAAATCAGAACAATAAAAATGTGCAAAATAGAAATAATCAGTTCAATCAAAATCGAGTCGAATCGAATTTTCAAAATCAAAATCAATGTTTTCAAAATCAAGGAAATTTCAATCAAAACCGATTCCAAACTCCTCAACAAAGCGTGCATGCCCGCCTCCTCAAGCTTCCACTGACATTGCTAATTACATCAAAAGCAATGAAGCTAAGATGGCATCCATGCAAAATCAAATTACCACTTTGAAGAATGATTTCACTTCCGAGCTTAGAGCTACTAGCAACAAAATTGATCAATCTCAAAGCAAGATTGAAAGCATGTTTGCTAGTCTCATGAGTCAAAAGAATCAAGCTTCAACTTCGGGTGCTCTTCCAAGTAATACCATTCCCAACCCAAAAGGTGAATTGAATGCTATTGCCACCTGGAGTGGTAAATCTTATGAGGGACCCTCGATGCCTAATCCTTCTCCGGTGAGGGATGTGGAGCGAAAACCGAGGTATCAAAAGACAAGGTGCATAACTCAAGCCCACGAAGTACCGCACAAGTCCAACCTCCGGAGGTCTTACCTCAAATTCCGGAACCCGTTGTTCCGATTACCACTCCTAAGCCTTCACTTCCTTATCCTTCAAGGCTTAATGACCAAAAACTCCGTGATAAAACTAGTCAACAAATGGAGAAGCTTGTCCAAATCTTTCAAGATTTGCACCGAGATTAGTTTGTGGGCCTTCTTCTTCTAATGCCAAAATTCGGTCCAACAATCAAAAATTTGTTGAATAACAAAGAAAAGATTTCTGAAATGGCTAAAACTTCGTTGAACGAAAATTGTTCGGCGGTTATCCTTAAAAAGCTTCCCGAAAAGTTAGGAGACCTCGGAAAATTTCTCATCCCATGTGATTTTCAAGGCATAGTTCAATGCTCCGCCTTGGCGATCTTGGCTAGCATTAACTTGATGCCACACTCCATGTGGAAAAAGCTTTCATTACCTCCGCTTACACCCACATGTATGATCCTCGAGCTTGCGGACCGTACAAGTTCTCGTCCGCTAGGAATAGCTGAGGATGTATTTGTGAAAGTAGGCAAGTTTCATTTCCCCGCCGACTTTGTTGTTGTCGAATTTGATGCCGATCCTCGAGTACCCCTCATCCTTGGGAGGTGCTTCTTGAAAGCAGATGGGGCATTGATCGACGTTGATGAAGGGGAAATCACTTTGAGAGTAAACAAGGAAGCCGTTACTTTCAATCTCAATCAAGTTACGAAATACTCCCCAATTATGAAGACAATTCCGTCAACAAAATTGATGTCCTTGACATTGTGTCGGAGGAGTATTCTCAAGAAATTCTTGGATTCTCGGTGGCAATGCCACTTCGGTTGATCCTATTGTTGCTCTCTCTTCCCCTCCCCTCACTCCGTTTGAGGTAAGTGACTTTATTTTGGAAGAGATTGAAGCATACTTGGCTAGTGATTCTGTTCCATGGGAAATTGATCACGCTCCCATCGACATTGAGGGAGATATACTTCTCATCGAGAAGTTGCTCAATGAAGATCCTTCATCACTCCCTCCTCAAGAACTTCATAAAGAGGAAATCAAAGCCATTGAAAAATCTAATGATCCTCCCGAGGTCGAACTTAAGGACTTACCACCTCATCTCGAGTATGCATTTTTGGAGGGTGACAATAAATCACCGCCATTATTACTAAAGACTTGAGTGAGGATGAAAAAGCCGCTCTCATAAAGGTTTTGAAGTCACACAAGCGAGCCATAAGCTTGGAACCTTTCGACATCAAGGGTATTGACCGAGATTTTGTACTCATAAAATTCTCATGGAAGATGACTTCAAGCAAAGGTTCAACACCAAAGAAGGGTGAATCCTAAAATTCATGAGGTTATCAAGGCGGAAGTCATAAAACTTCTCGCGGGATTGATTTACCCTATCTCGGATAGTCCTTGGGTTAGCCCGTTCATTGTGTGCCCAAAAAAGGTGGCATCACCGTTGTTGAAAATGATGATAACGAGTTGATTCCTACTCGATTGGTTACGGGGTGGCGTGTTTGCATTGACTATCGAAAGTTAAATGAAGCCACCCGTAAAGACCACTTTCCATTACCTTTCATGGATCAAATGCTTGAGAGATTAGCGGGAAACGAATACTATTGTTTTCTCGATGGTTTCTCGGGTTACTTCAAAATACCCATTGACCCACAAGATCAAGAAAAGACCACATTTACATGTCCTTATGGAACATTTGCTTACCGACGCATGCCTTTTGGCTTGTGTAATGCTCGATGTTCCAAAGGTGTATGAAGGCCATTTTCCATGACATGATCGAAAAGACTATGGAAGTCTTTATGGATGATTTTTCGGTCTTTGGGGATTCTTTATTTTCAGATTTTTCTAAAGTAGTTTAGTATTTTTTATCATTTAATTAGTATTAAATAGTTTTAAATTCGTAATAATTATTTTAAAAGTCAAAAAAAAATATTCCGCTTTTTCCTAAAATCATTTTTAGTCAAATAGAACGTAGGAAAATTGATTTCATACCCGTAGCCCCTAAATTGCAAAACTTTTACGTTTATGGCTCGGGTTGTTTTACCGTTTTTACGTTTTTGCGTTTTAGCACCTTAGGACTTAGTGTAGCTTCGTTTTATCATTTCTTAGGTTTAGTGTTAGTTTATTTTTAGTTATTTAGGGTTCCCTTGCCTTAATTACTTTCCCGTTTATTAATTTGTAGAATTCGTAAACCAAACAAAATCATTAAAATCCAATTCAAGTTCAAATCACGAAACTCAACGAATCCTTCCATTCACACCTCGTTGGGACACGACCCGGGGAAATCACTTTCCCGGTATCACTTTTATCACACCCGTGAGGTTTGGCACGTTGACCTTTTTCCTAAAAGGTTAATTTGTCGAATTTTACGGTTAATTTGGTATTGTTGATATTTGTGTTTTTCTCACACTCACTTCACAACGAATCAATTAATGACATGCAATTGATGATTATGTATTTATTTGAGATTTTGCTGTCATATTGTAAAAGAAGAAGAAATTTATTAAGATTTTGCTGATTTAAGATGTTTTTAGATGTTTTTGCTGATTTATTAAAGATTTTGGAAAAATATCACATGTGATAAAACAGTTGTGGTAGATGTGGTAGTGATTTGAATGTGGTGAAAAAAAAACAGTGGTAGTGGTAGTGGTAGTCTTAATGGTTTAGTTTTGATTTTTGGTAGTGGTAAGTGTGGTGGTAGTGGTGGTAGTGGTAGTGGTAGTGGTGGTAGTGGTAGTGGTAGTGGTAGTGGTGGTGGTGGTGCTTCAATATAGTGGTAGTGATAGTGGTGCTAGTAGCGAACGTCGATTTGACTTTTAGCTTTCTTCGTGATAATGGATATGTTTTTAGCTTGTTACGAGTATAATTTTGATATAACTTATGATGCGTTTTTGAGTGTGACACATAAATATTTAATGGTATATCACTAGTGATAAAAACAGATGTAGCGATAATTGATTACTTATCACACGATTAATGATCATGTAGCGCGATAACTGATACATTTTTAGTGTTCTTCGTGGTAGCGGTGGTGGTTTAGTTTTGACTTTTGGTATTGGTAGTGGTAGTGTTACTAGTAGTGGTAGTGGTACTGATGGTAGTGGTGATGATGAAGAGCAGTCGCGGATAACTTAAATATTTAATGGTATATCACCAGTGACAAATCTGAGATATAGTGATTTTTTTTTTGTTAGTATAACAACTGTGATGATAAGCCGTTATACTTGAAATAACTATATTTCAAACACATTTTGATTAGAATTTAAAGTGTCTTTTTGTTTTATATAACATAAGACATTAAAATTTTGATTTTGAAAAAAATGTAGAAGATGATATTTACATGCATTTGGAGACAATACAAGCTTTAAACGGTCAGTTTTTGTCTGCTAATAAATCTTTAAACATAAAAATTGCAGACATTCTGTTTGTTTCTACAAAAAATTTGTAAATGCAGTTTTGTCGACAAGCAAATTTTTTAGCGTATCTCCAGAGATTGAAAAGGAAAAAGGTAAATTGCAACATATAAGCATGTCTCCTTTAGAAAAATATCAACTATGATAAACCCTGTATGTATGCGACATACTTGTTTTGACATTTAGCTTCTGTGTTATATCACCTGTGATACAAATTGATATGACATACTTGCAGTAGAATGTTATAAAATTGTATGACGCATAAACATTCAGAGTTTATATTTATCAGGAATAAATATTCATGAAAACTTACTTGGGATTTGTTTTGTGCAGATTTGAATACAAGTCTAAAAGAAATGAAAAAGAAAAGAAGCAAGAAACAACCTCCAGTACAAAAAAGCACCATATCGAGAAAAAAACAACCAACACCACCACGGAAACAACATAAACACCAACACGGAAACAACACTACCACCACCATAAACAATGAAAGCGACAAACATCAACATCCTCACCACAGAAAACAACCACAAAATACACAAAGTCATCAATCAAAAATACCTATCTAGAAAAGACACCCACAAAACAGATAACAACCATTGCACGATCAAGGGTTGTTACACCATTAAATCAAGCATCACCTGAAATAACATCACCAGAAAGCATACCAATAACAACTCTAGCAACCATCAAAACCACACCAACACCACCAATAACCCTACCAACAACAATGAAAGAAACACCATATGTACCAACACCCGAAACAACAACACAAGCAACACCCGAAACGACACCCCAAGAAACTGTGATACCCAAAGAAGCAAACCCAAAGTTGAAACCCAAGCAACCAAAGAAACGAAAAGAACAAGCAACAGATTCACCGGTTGCAGTAACAAGATCAGCATCAAAAAAGCAACAAAGCGAAAAAGAAGAAACAAAAAAGGTTGAAAAGGAAAAAGAAAGAGAGGGGAAAACGAAAAAGCTGAGGATGCAAGAAAGAAAAAGAAGGAAGAAACAAAGAAGAAGAAAGAAGAAGAAGAAAGGAAGAAGGAAGAAAAGGCAACAAATCAAAAAAAGGAAGAAACGAAGAAGAAGAAAGAAGAAGAAAGGAAGAAGAAAGAAGAAGAAAGGAAGAAGGAAGAAGCAAAGAAGAAGAAAGAAGAGAAGAAGATGGGCAAGGAAAAAATGGAGGTGGAAGCTGAGGAAGATGAAGAATATGTAATTGCATTCAAGTCGTTAAGGGCTAAAATGACTATCCAACCATTTTATGATGCAACACACTCGCTGGGCCTAGAAAGAAGGAAATGGTCGCAGCAATGGGATTTGGAACACTGATTGATTTTTCGTTCTCAAGAATCCCTGGAAAGCTACCCTACTTCATATTGACACATTTGGATGTGGAAACGATGCAAATCAACTTGCCAAATGGGGGTGTAATAAAAATCACTCCGAAAACGATTAGGGAAGTTTTTGGGATTCCAATGGGTCCTAAACAACTTTGCTCAGGACCATAAAGGATGTGGGATGACGAATTTATAAAACAGTTTATGGCACAATTCCCGGAAAAGAAAAGGATAACAACAACAGCGTTATCAAAGGTGATTCAGAGTACAGAAGAAACAGACTTCACCTTCCAAATGAATTACCTAATTTTGTTTGCAAAATGTCTGGGAACTTGCTATAACAGTTCCATGTTGAAATACCACGTCCTTCAATTTCTGATGACACCAGAAGAAATACCGAGAATAGACTGGTGCTCATTCATTTGGAACTGTATGAAACTAAGCAAGGATGGGTGGGATGACTCAACACTGGAGAATTGGTACTACGGACCACACACAACATTCATGGTAAGTCAAGGTTTTCTTTAAAAATATGCTTTAAAACAAATATGATGTAGGGTATCACAAGTGATATTTTAAGTTAATGACATATAAGATGTATTCTATCACCAGTGATATTACAAGTTGTTTTTTATTAAATAGATGCCATGTACAATATCACTTGGGATACTAAAAATATTAATCTACCATTTTTTTTAATAAGTAAAGGTTTTAATGAATGTTTTGTTTGCTTGAAAACAGCTTATTTACTTGCATTTCACAAAGTTCGATGAAATGGATGTGCCACGAAAATGGCCAGCCATCAGAAATTGGACCACAAAACTGATTGAGAAAAGGCAAGAGATGGAGATGGGCATGGAAGGGTTTGGAAATGTCATGGTCATCGAAGAAGATGATGACAGTGAAGAAACAGATATCATGAAATAGAAAGAGGTAATACTTATAATTAATATGAAAATTTTGAATATATCACTAGTGATAAAATACTTAAAATTGCTTTATTTGATTAAAAACACAGCAAGTATATGAAGCTGTTGAAGAAAAGTTTGCTAGAGTTTTGAATGAAAAGAGAGAGTTAGAAAATTTTATAAGGGTAAGAATGGAGATATAACCAGGAGATGAAACAATAAAGTTATATGTAGAAAAATACAATACACAATTCCAGGGAAATCTTCAAATAGATGAATATGGTAGAGTGATTGATAATCAAGAAGGAACTAGCAGAAGAGATGGAGGAGATGATGGAAGTGATGATGAAGGCAGGAATACTGAAGGAGGAGGAGAGGATACAGATAATGGGAATGATGATGATAGCGAAGGAGGAAATGGAGAAGGAGGAAACAAGGATAAAGAAAAAACCACAAAAGAGACTCCTGCAGAAATAGATAAACAACTGGTTAGATAATTATAATTTAAAGTACTTATCTGTATACAATATCACAAGTGATAAATTTTTACATAACAAAATGGTAAAAATACAGTTTGAAGAAGAAGCACAAAAAAGAAGCGGTGAAAAAGAAGCTTAGAAAAAGCGTGAGAAAAAAAGAGAAGCTGAAAAGAAGAAGAAAGAAGAAGCCGAAAAGGTAATATCACAAGTGATAAATTCTAAATATAACAAAGTCATACAATACAATAGTTTTTTTGTCTTTTTATTTTTTATTATTTAATTTTAATTAATGTAGGTGCAAAAGAAGATCTTTTCAAAACAAGCATGCAAAAGAAGTGCAATCAAAAACAAAAAGAGGCTAAAAAACAGGCTGAAAAAGAAGAAGCTGCAAAAAAGATGCAAGCTGAAAAAGAAGCTAAAAAAGAAGCAGCTCAGAAGAAAGAAGAAGCCGAAAAGGTAATATGACAAGAGATAAATTCTAAATATAATAAAGTCATACAATACGATAGTTTTTATTTATTTATTTATTCTTTAATTTTTTATTAATGCAGTGCAAAAGAAGGCTGACAAAACAAGCAGCTGCAAAAGAAGAGGCTACAAAACAAGCTCTACTGAAAGAAGCAGAAAAAAAAAAAAAAAAAAAAAGAAGAAGAAGAAAAGAAAAGAAAAGGTTAGATAGTTGCTCTACTTAAAATAGGCAAGAAAAGGCGATGTATCTTGGCGCCTTTGAAGAGCCCCTTTTAGTCCCTTCTAGTTGAACTACTATTAGTACCCATTAATTCCTACGCATTTGCATGCTTTTTGTTCACGTGCATGCTTTTGCGAAAAACTTGTGATCTGTGGTTTGTAATAACTAGTATTTTAGAGATAGGGAACTCCAAACTTTAAGAATGAATGGTGAATGTATGCTTTCTTCTGATTTGCATAAATCCCCATTCATTCTTAAGCATTGCATAGTTTTTCTTCACATGCATGCGCTTATAATCTACCATTTTAGCGATATTGAATCGCAAACTTTAAGAATGAATGGGAAATGAATCACTGATTTTTTGTCTTATTTTGAGAATTATAGGCTTATATGACTCAAAAATAAAACAAAAATAAGCGGCTTTTGTAACATAAGCCGAAACAAAAATAAGCTCGTAAGACATATAAACTTAAACAAAACACCTTGCAGAACTTTTTCATATCTAAACCTTACTAGATGCTTAAAAACAGGCTGAAAAAGACGTTACAGCCAAAAAACAAGCAGCTGAGACACAAGAAGAAGAAAGGGCTAAAGTTGGAGAATTTCAAAGCCCAGAAATTCTACACAAAGCATTCAGGACTGACAAAGATGTTGCTGAACAAAGCAACAAAGAAAATGAAAAGAGAGAAGGAAAAAGGATTGTTAAACCATCAGTGTACTTGAAATCACCTTATATGAACAAGAAGGCAAACACGATGGAACCGTTAACAGAGTCTGAAACAATGCTAGCTAACAGCTTATTTTCGATGGAAGAAGATATCATGTAAGATTTAAATTTCTTTGTTAGTATTAAGGTTATGTTATTTATCACAAGTGATATGCTATATTTAAGAACCTAAAGTTTATCAACTGTGATATTAAAAAACAGAGAAGAGGTATTCAATGATGGCAAGGGCACACCAGTACCAAGAATAGTAATGCAATCAATTGCGCCGGGCTTGCTAATAGAAAGTCAGGTAATCGATGCATTAACCCGGTATTGAATCATGAGGAGAGGAAGAACAAAGTTGGCAAAATGAAGACAAGATACTACTTCCCAACAGATGCAGTGGTAAGATATAAAAACTTCCCAAAAAATGCAATAATATATCTATGCGTTTCAAAAATTATGTAATATGTATTTTAAATTATCTTGAATCTATTGTCATGAGACAGCTGCCTGAGATTCTGAAGAAAGAAAAAGATGAAAAAAAGCAGTATGACAACTTTGAAAGACTAATCAAAAAACTCATGAATGAGTAAGAAGCAAAGCGGAAATTGAAAGATGTGAAACTTGTATTCTTTCTGATAATTGCTCACGACCATTACTATGTAATAGTTTTCAATCTGGAGAAGGGCAACGCTGTAATACTGGACAACAACATTTCAGATGCGCCCTACAAAGATAAATACAAACCCAACTTTGATTTTGTGGTAAGCAATGTCTGAACCGAACTCTGTTTAAATACTTATATCACTAGAGATAAATTGTAGCAAGTAATATCACTAGAGATAAATTGTAGCAAGTAATATTTTGTTAATTTTCATAAATCATTGCGTGTAAGTTACTTGATGAGGGCTTCACACCCAATCCTCGATACGATGTTGAAAGAGAAGCCAGCTACTGTGTTAAAGATGAAATGGAGAACAAGGTATAACAAGATTGATTGCGGCTTATACATGATGATGCATATGGAGACATTTGAAGGTGAAGCAGGATCAAATTGGAAGCCAAACATCATTGATGAAAAAATCATAGATATCTTGAACAAATGAGAAGAATGAGGATGAGGTATGCGACTAAGATCTGTTACATGAAGTGAATCAAAAGAGTGAACTGATGTCGAATATGCAATCAAGTTTCTTTGAAAAACACAAGCATGATAAGAAAGAGATTCAAAAGGTGGTTGAAGAAGCTATCAGGAAGAAGATAGCTGAAGAAAACAAGCATTAAATGTATTTAATGCTATTCCAAAAAAAATTACATTTCTATTTAAGTATTTAGATTTCTAAACAACGTAGATGGTTTAAAGTAGGTTTAAGAATCGATATGCAAAAACAATAGTAGGGCCCACGAATGTGACGGACAATGTCCAAGTTTGGGAAATACCTAAGTAGATGGGTGGATCTATTAGGTACACGAAACACATTCCCGGTGCCGGAGATTGAACTATATTTTGTTTTGGATTTTGCATATTTTAGTTGGATTTTACATTTTGTTCTGCATTTTAGATGCAAGTAGGACTGCTGGGCCACGAAATGTGACGGACAGTGTCCAAGTTTGGGAAATACCTAAGTAGATGGGTGGATCTATTAGGTACCTGAATCACATTCCCTGGTGCCGGAGATTGTACTGCATTTTGCTCTGAAATTTGCATCTTTTTTGTTGGAAATGCAAACGTATGCTTTTAGATGTATTTTACATTTTGTTCTGGATGTTAGATGGAAGTAAATGCTTTTGGGTAATATGAATATAACCTTGCTTATGTTCTTCTGCTGACATATGCATGTATCTATCACTATATATATTTATGATGTTGGATAATTCATAGAAGATTTCGCTACTCAGGTACCTTTAGTTTATATAAATGAATTGGTGAACCCAAGATCGGTAAATTTGGGATTATGATGAATTTTTTTTCAAAGTGTAAATGCTTTATTTGCGATACTTTGGTAATTGATAAGATGACTGCCAAGACGCATTGTCCTTAAAGTGTATAAAATGACTCTATCAAATTAAGAGACTGATTATTTTTGCAATGACATACTCTGTGAAAACATGTTAAAACTGGTAAACAAAAATTAGCCTACCAACAAAATTTAGATCTTGAGTCACCACAAAACTAGCCTACCTTCTTTTCCTTTTCTCTTTTTTTTTTAATGTATCACTTGTGATATTAGAACATATCACCAGTGATATAACTAAAAGTTTATTATATCACCTGTTATGTCACATGTCATCTAACAAAAAAGAAAAAGCAAAAAATAAGTAAGAATTTATTACTTCCAAAATGTACTTTGAGATGTGAGCTTATATGTGCTTGCTGTAAAAAATTTCAGTTGATTAGTATAGACAAAAGTTTTTCAAAAAATGTAGTCAAGGACAATCTATACATACACAAAAACATGCAAAAAAAGCATGATTTAAATGAAATCATCTTGCACAAATATGAAATGAAACATGATTATGCAAATTAAAACAATATTTAATTGTTTATCACAGGTGAAATAAATTAAAAAAGGCAAAAAAAATTACATAAAGTAAAAATAGAAGGACAGAAAATGTAAAGTTTAATAAAATAAAAACCAGATCTGGAAAAACACACACACAAATAATAAAAAAACACATACCCACAATCTATCCTTCGAAAAATAAATGACAAACTGTTGAATCAAATTCATAAATACATAAATATGAAGGAATCGCAACCTCAAAAACCGGATAAGGGAAAACAATCTGTTGAAAATATGGATAATGGTACGACACTCATTTCGCTATTATTTAAAAATTAATTGAATTTTATTAACTGTTTGCGTATTTTATATGAGTTTTATATGCATATCTATATATATATATATATATGGGACTAAGTATGACACATCACTAATGCTTACTATGCACATTAATGATGACATGGAACATCATATGATGATGTGGAAATGCCACCATAGCACTATTTCTGGCTACATATTAAAAAAACTTTGTCACCAGACAGGGTCGAACCCTGGTCTGTGAGATCACAAACCAACGCATCAACCACTGAAGCAGACACCAGCTGTGATATTTTATTGCATTCCCAAACTGATATAGTTCAACACAAATAGTTACCATCTTCCATTTTCACTCGGCATTTCCTAATTCAACCAAAACCCGCTCACCAGTTATATCGGCATTCATTATATTCTTTGACCAAAATTCAAAAAACCTACAATTTAGAGATTCTCATCCATGTTTACAGGCATCTTTAATTCGTGTTTGAATCAGAGCTAACCATCCCCAATCAATGTTTTCAACCACACCTCTTATGATATTCAATTAAAGTTTTCAAAAACACAATTAGAAAAATCACCAATTTACAAACAATTGACCAGTGACACATATGATTTTCCCTAAGCAACTTTAATGGTAATTACGTGTTCTTATGATGTAGTTTATTATTGTGATTAATTGAATTGAGTATTGGTTGAGTGTATTGTTCTTCTTTTTTTTTTCTTAATCATTTAGATCATGTTTTATGGTGGTTATCTCTTATTTATTTCCTAGGTATCAAACATTCTCGTCCATTGCGAAAAAAGCATCTATCATTATAATTGATTTCAACAAGGTATATGTTGTTTGTTTACCTGATTTTATATTTCTTCTTTAATGTTAAATCCATCAATGAAAGTTCATCCACCTAAGCAGTTATTATGTTGTTACAAAGAAGTGAAATTAGGATGATGATATGATAAGTAAGTTAAAGATATTAGGTATGTCACTTATTATGATACAAGCTATATTTTCTGCTATATATCATTTTATCTGTTAACGAATGGATGATTTATATGTATATAGGATAAATGAACAATAATATGATCGTGTCATTGTAATATGCTAATCATTTGCTAGGAACGAGCTTAGGTTGGAGTATCTCAAGAATTCTAGGCTTTGCTTATGTTTTTCTTGATATTAGTCAACTATATTTGACCACCTACACATTAAATTGCTTTTATTAAGGTTTTTGCTGCTGGAATGAGCTTATGTGGTTTCATCATAGGGGTATCGTTCATGCTATAGTTTCAGTTATCTATTTTCATATTATAATACTTTCCAGTTTCATTTTTTTTGTCCGAAGTTCATGGGAACATCTTATTGCTATTGCAGGACCATCAAGAGTATAAGGTGTTTAGCCTTGCATTGGCGTTTGTCGGGGTTCTGGTAATGCAATTATACACTGATCAACTTCTTATCTTAAATTTATATAGAGTATTTATGAAGCCATATGCATAATTCAGCATTCCACTTTACACAAGTCACTGGAATCATCTCCATTGTAACTATGATATCATCTACTATAGTACTCCGTATTTTAATACGTGCTTTATATATAAAGCAATTTAGTAGGTTGTATGCTTTAAAAAAAACAATGTTGGAATTAAGCATGTTTGCTTTTGAATAGCCATTTCCATCTTTCCAGTATTACCTGTTAGAAATAAGATATAACCAGAATTGAGCCATTCATTAGTAAATCGGTCGAAACAGGCACCTATAGTTTAGTAACGTACGAGATGATATTGATGTTTGTGATCAAGTTTTTTCGTTTTGTTGTTGCAGCCATGTAAATGGGTGAAGCAGAGCACCTATAGTTTAGTAGCATACAAGATGATATTGCTGTTTCTGATCAAGTTTTCAGTTTTGTTGTTGCAGCCATTAATGCTCATAGTTCCTGATGTTGAAGATGTTTACACTCCTCACCAAACTTATGTTATTGTTCAACTTTCTGAGGTAAGTTAATTCATGCATTACCAGGAAATCGTCATGAAGCTCTCTTTTGGCAGTTCTTGCCAACATGTCACAATTCTCAATTTCCGGTCATTTTTCAAATTTACTATTCATCTCAGGAAATTACTATTCATCGGTTACTATTCATTATTTTACTATTCATCATTTTCAGACTTCATCTTACATGGAATTTATCTTTCATTTAATATGCTTTGGCAGGATTATCTAGATTATGCAAAAATGTATGCGACTCCAGAATGTTTTGAAGAATATGACGGCGATAGCGAAATCTTGGAACTAAAATGATGCTAGATGCTTTTGAAAGGTAATGTTACTAGACCATTTATAGTTGAGATACACTGGTAGCTTTGAGTGGTAAAAGGTCTATATAATGTCATTACAATATTTTTGGTTAATGACGGAAATATAGATAGTCTAAAGCATATTTAAGGTGATGTTTATCTGCCAATTACATGATGCAACAAGAACGAAAAGTGGTGTAATGAATATAGAAATGTAGGAAAACAACAGTGTTTGAAATAAAGCTCACCAATGGTTTGACAAAAGGCCTAAAAGAAAAAGCTATGAATGGAACCATTCAAAACAAATTTTATATTAATCCTCATACTTTCATATAACATTAAGAGATGTAAAAATGTGTAGAGGGTTTTGGTACTAAAAGTTGCTATGAAAGGTTAAGCAGGTTGTTCAGTTTCAGGTGATGTTTGGATTAAGCTATTTTGGCTCACTTTTTCGACTTATGAGCATATGGCTTATTTGAGATCGTTTTCTCATGTCAATAAGCTCACAAGCTGAATATAATGGCTTCTTAGCCTTTTCAAGCACTTATTTGACAGATACTTAGTGTGATAAAAATGAATTATTCGTAGGTGATCATGTAAATCTTTAGTATGGCTCATCATAAATGGATATTATTGCTTATTCCTTCAATGAAAATTGAATTTGTTAGACGCTTATGATTCTAATTAGGAACTTTGAATTATAACACTTGCAATTTAAATGTCTATATATTACATTTCATCTTTATGGTGAAGTTCATGATCTATCTATACCATTAAGAAGTCATCATGATATATTACATTTCATCTTTATCGTGAACTTTGAATTATAACACTTGCAATTTAAATGTAGCCGGTAGGAAGTCATGTGACCATCTGTGGTGATATCAATGGCCAAAGGGCAGTTTAGTTTCATATGGTTCATTTTTCAATTGCAGTGCCCGGACACTAACTAATTGTTTATTGGGGATTACGCCGATCGAGAATATTAGCTCTTTACATTTGCAAAAATACATGAAAAGGATAAAATAACAGTGGTATCTCAATAATAAAAATAAAGCAAATGTGACTCAAATGAATGAAAAAGAAGTTTAATGACAATAACGATTTGAATACGTTCTTTCCTTCTACGTTTCTTACTTGACCAGAAAAAAAATATTGGGGGTAGATACCCCCAAATTAATGCTCTTTTACCCATAAATATTAGAATGTCTATTTTCATTCACATCTCAGTAAAATTAGATGATTACCCACATTCTCGAGGATACAAATATTAGAATGTTTATTTTCATTCACATCTATTTAAAATTAGATAATTAGCCACATTCTTGAGGATCCAAATATTAGAATGTCTATTTTTATTCACAACTCAGTAAAATTAGATGATTAGCCACATTCTCAAAGTTAAATATAATACATGAACATTGTAATTTTGTTTCTAATTTTTTTGTTTAACATATTTCTTGTTATTTATTTGAAGGTGCTTTGTTGTGATAAGGAGGGTGAATACACAAACTCAAGAACAAATGTCGTGTACAAATAAGTTTTATTTCGTATATGAATATTGACAATCTATTTTTTTTTAAACTAACTACACAACAAACATTGTGTACAAAGAAGGTTTATTTCTCATATGAATAACCATCATGTAATTTATTTGTTATGATACTTATAATTGTTCTTTTTACATATATTATGGTTTTCCAATTTCTTTTGTTTAACACATTTCTTTGTTATTCATTATTTATTTTACGCCGAAATAATTTCGTCAAACAGTTTTATAAAGCGAACCCGCCCATTGGGCGGGTCATGAAGCTAGTTTTATATATGTTTGCTTATTTTAAGATGTTTTGAAACAATGATAAATTACAGATTATATTAAAAAAAATGAAAAGATTGTTGAAGATAAGTGTAATATACTAGTTTATCTACTGTGATTTAAGAAAATATGTTGAAGACAAAATTTTATGCTATTGAATTAGAAGTTACAATAGCGACAGCTCATGTTATTGATTGTTAGATGTTTACAGCTGTAGAAACTAAGATCGTCGTAGTTTTGGGATAGTTATAAATTGAGGGACATTGTAGTTTGATTGAAGTTTTGCTAATACAAGATAAAAATCTTTAAAAAAAGAAGCTCAGCTAACTGTTTTGGGCTTACAACTTCATTCAAAATGCATAGTGAAAGAACTTAGTTTATACATTTTGAAGTTGTAACTAGTTTGAGTGAACTTGTAAAGTGAGGGACATTGATGTTTAAGGGACATAAATGTGACTGTTTTGGGATCGTTGAAACTTTTTTTGGGCTCATTGTAAATCAAGGTGATTTGGTTGTTAACATGTAGAAAAAGAAACGAAAGGTGTATGCAATACTGAAGGTAGTTTGGTTGTTAAAGCGTCTACCCAAATTTGGTTAATTTGTAGATTCAATGACTGTGAAATTGCCAACCAATGTATAACTGGATTCGCTATTATTTATGATATATTATATGATAAACATACTGAGATGAACGAAACCAAAAGAAGAAAACAGTTAGCAAGATTAGGATGTAAGAAAAAACGTTTTAGAGGTTTGCATCCAAAAATAGAAGAAAAAGAAAAAGGGTTGGAGGAAAAAAAGAAGATGATGAAGGAAGAAGCAACAAAATTAAAGCCTCGGCAAAGAAAAAGAAGCATCGGAAAAAGCTACGAGCGGTATATCAAAAAGTGTTTTGAGATAGTTCTGTGAATGCTATATCACAAGTGATAAATGCTAAAATATCACAAGTGATAAATGCCCAACAATTTTATTTTATTATTTTATTTTTACTACAGGATGCAAAAGAAGCTGAAAAAGAAGATTCTACAAAAATGAAACAGGATGAAAAAGAAAATCCTAAAAAAACAGAAAAATCTGAAAAAGAAACTACTGCAAAAAATGATAATAAAGAAGAGAATCGTGAAAGAGAAAAAGGAAAAGGAAAAAGAAAAATTGGTGAAATGGAAGATGATGTAAACGAAGAGATTGAAAAAGATTTAAAAAAGAAATGAAAGGTGTACACAATACTCAAGGGAAGGGCATCAGTTAAGCCACTTTTTGAGGCAATGCGTGGGTTATGTGTAGAAAGAAAGAATATTATAACACAAATGGGTTTTGGAGACTTGATAGAATTCCCAATAAATGAAATACCAACAAAGCTTGCCTTCTTTGTGGTAGATAGCCTCGACACAGAATCAATGAACCTTAGACTTCCAACAGGGAATTTAAAATTTTCTCCACAAACTGTGCATGAAGTTCTCAGACTACCAAATGGATCAAGGACGCTAGAAAGAGATGAAGGCCAAAGACAATACAATGATAAATTTGTTGAAGAATGGAAAGATCAATTCAAACACGAAAACAGTTTGACAAAAAATGCCATATCAAAGGAGATAACAAAAACAACAAACACGGATTTCATGTTCAAAATGAACATTTTAATGCTTATTGCAAATACATTGGAAGGATGCGATAAAAGCTCTGTTGTCAGAAAACGGTGTTGGAAAACGTGTTTGAAGGAGATAATGCGAAAGATATAGACTGGTGCAGATATATTTTTGATTGTGCAAGCTCAACAAAACATGATTGGTCTGAAAGAAAGAATAATAGGACAAAGGTTGAGTATTACGGCCCAGTAACATTCTTGATGGTAAGTAATAAATTTTAAATTATTTTTTCTTCCTAACATAAAATGTTATGAAAATATATATTCATTGAACTGATAAAATGGTTGATGAAACAGTGTAACATATTGGTTTTCATAAACACATCACATAACAATATGTGTGTCAAATTATGCAAGAGTTTAGAGAGAGAAAGTAGAAGATGAGAGCCTTTCTAGAGAAAGAAAGTAAAGAAAAGAAAGAAGGTTAGATTGAGTGAAAGGTCCAACCCTCTACCTTAGGAGGTAGAGGGTATTTATAGTTACATACTAAACATCCTCCTACGGACTGTGGATCAGGCATACAGTGGGTAAAGACCCGTCCTTCCTCCACGGTGTTACACTAAACTAATCTACGCTAATAACTAACTAAATGACTACTAAATAACATAAAAAACGATATGTCTACGAGCTAACTTATGCTAGATAATATATGGGGTGACCGACACTTCAGTATGGAATTTCCAATTCCTAACAATCTCCCCCTAAGGGAGGTCACCCCATGATTTACATTTTGAATCCTAGCATTCTATTTTGTCTTTAGTCCTGAGCTCGTAGACTTCAATTCTTCAAGTTCCGCAATCTTTGTGCTTTAGTAGCGATTCTTCAAAGTCTGCATAGTTTTGTACTTTTAGTAGAGGCCTTTAACTGATCCACATCTTGATGATCTTCGAGCTTTATTTGAGATCATCAGCCAGAGTAAATCTCTGGATCACCCTTTGTTGTGTTGCCATCATGTGAAGTTGTGACTTTTGGACCGACATGCTCACACTTTCTGGATCATGACATCTTTTCATCAGAGTAGCGGAAGCTTTACTGGTTCATGATATTTGCAGCAGCGTAGTAGAAGCATAGTACAAAAATATCAGAGCCATGTTATGTAGATAAGCACTTGTCATGATTTCTTTAATTAAGTATGGATGCTGTGAGCATGCGGCTTTGGATTGACTTCTCAATTCTGATCAGCTGCAACCGTCCAAATGTACCTGCAAACAATAGTTAGCAATAAAACATCACTTTCGTTGAATTGAAGTACACGGCCCACGGTTCCCCGTTGATCAGTACAAGTACTGCCTGTGATCAGGTATAATTTCGAAGAATCTCCTTGACAGGGTTTCGCAGCTGTTCTAGCTGTTCTCAAACCGGAACATCTCAAAGAAGACAACACGGAGTGAGCGAACCAGCGAATTGAGATTCACTGATTGATGAGAAATTGAATTGAAAACAATCGCGTATTGCTTGAAGAAAGAGTTTTGCAATACGACGAAGGTTTTATGAGAAAGATCACTTTTCAATCCAAAATACTTTTTGTATTTGAAAACATGAATACACATTCGATGTGCTAGAGAAAAGAAGATTTGCACATCGAACGGTTTTTCCAAAAGTATTCGTCAATTCATATCCTGGACCAAGGTTGATTCAAGAATGAATCGCCCCATTGTTTCTATCCAGTTTTCACAAGCTTGAGCTTTTGAAAAGATCTCACATGTCACCCACCAAGAGCTTGTTTGATGTTGGCTCTAGAAGGATTTCCATCTTCATCGTGAATATTTAACATATCACTCGGATGTTCTGGCAAAATCACAAGGATGATGCGTAGGACTCTTAATATATTCTTACTTTCCACATTGTGTGAAACAGCAAGTCTTCATTAATTTTGTGTCCTAATGAGATATTGTGGATGATCTCTTGGCTCTAGAATCAATAGTGCACATTTGCTTCCTATGCCGAAGACTGGGGAGAGGGTCTCCTTCTTCAATATCAACAATCTCTAAGAGAAATTCGATAGATTATGTAGGTTCCCCGAGAGAATGAAACAATCCCTTTTAAGAGGAACTTGAGTAGCTTGGGAAGATTACGTGCAGTGCGTCACTGGGTCCATGACGTCTTGTCTTCAATACCAATGTTACCTTAGTAGACACCAGTAGCATATGTATTGAACCCGGTTTCTGCCCTAAGGTTGAATTCATGGAGGGCTATTTCTTTTCACCCTTTTCTCATTCATTTCTTTTTTATTCTTCAACCCCTTCAGTGCTTACCGAGACTTCATAACTAGAACCTTGTTGGGTTTATTCCAGTACTAGCTCTGTCTCAATCTGCACTCTTCCCGTATTCTCATTTTTCTCCTTTTTTCATCATACCTAAGGACTTCTACACTATCTAGTGGATTGTCCCTGGGTAGATCCCTCCGGCTCTGGCGGGATCGTGGGAAAGAATACCTAACCTAACCATCCTTATAACAACATGCATAAAGTAAATTGGTCGGTCTTTTGGTATTGTTCTTTCCTTCTCGAAACCAATTGAAAAATCATTTGGAAAATCAATCAAGGTAGTTGTGATATAAAATCAAAGCATTTTGTACCTTAATTGTTTTTTATCTTTTAGAAATGCTCCCCCTCAACATGCGCATATGATTTTGAAATTGTTTAGCACATAGAGGCAATAGTTCTTTGAAATGATTTCTTGATCACAATTTCCTTAGAAAAAGCCATTTGATTTTCTTGGTAAATTCTCCCCCTCAAAATGTGTGTTGGTTGTGAAATCATTTAACACATTGAGGAAGGAGGTTTTTGAAGTACTTCCACGATTGCCACTAGTAACCATTCGCTCCCCCTCAATATGTGCATCGATATACGAAAGAGTTTAGCACATATTAGAGAGAGCATGCACTTTGAGTTAAACGATCACCATTTATCAGATTTCATAATTAAATCACAAATTCTCCCCCGATTAAAAATATCAAACCCATTGAGATTTTGGATCCCAAGTGATTTAATAAGGTTTAGAAAACATGGGAGAACTTGTGGCCAGGTTTAAATACTCATCTTGTTTTTGGATAAATGCTCCTCCTCAATCATGTGCATCATATATTGAAATCGTTTGGCACATGGAAGTAGGAGTGCCTTTAAAGGACTAAAACAGATTTGAGATTTAAATCACGATCTCTCCCCCGATCAAAAATATCAAACCATTTGAGATTTGTGATCCCAATTGATTTAAATCTTTTAGAAAATTTTGGGGAAAGCCGTGGCTTGATTTAATTTTTGAAAAATGACTGATATGGACCAATTTCGACATTAAAGATTGTTAGTGTCAGGTATGATAGTTTTTAAGAGATCTTTAAGTTAAATAAAACAATTTCACAATCAAACAAGAACAGAAAAAATTTCATTTTGAAAGATCTTTGAGTTTTAAAGAGAATCATACCATGACATAACATTAAATCTTTAGATCACCACTTATTTTGTACAAACCGGACTTTTTATGAAGAAATATCGATTGAAAATATTTTATGTTAAATCACTCTCCCCCTCAATCGATGACTGTAGTCGATGATTGAGTGACTTAAGTTTTAATAAAATGAAGTCCGGTGATTTTTAAAATTAATTCCAATTTGTTTTCAAAACCGATATTTTTCCATTTTTCAAAACAATATTATTCAAAAATTGTTTAAAAATGGTATCATTCACTACTTTTCCTGCACAAGATACGTTAGGTGGTGTAGAAGTCATTGTTCTTTGTAAGGTCTGGAAGAAAACCATCTACTGAAGCAGTGAGACCTCTTACGTTGCATGTTTTTATGCCAACTCTCCATAGAGGTAAAATTAAGCTCCATTTCTTCATTTGTCAACCCAAGATATAGTTACCCTTTCCTTTCGGCATCCAATCATCATCAATTGTGGGATCCGGATCGGAAACATTCTTATATACCAATATACCTGCATACGTTAGTGAACACACATCTGAGATATATAGTGGTCGACATCACCCAAACAACAATCGACTAGTAAAAGTCAATCCAACATATCAATCAGATCATACAAAGGCATGGGAATTATATGTTTATCAAAATACAATCATCTAATTCTCACATTCATATCCTAAATTCCTAGTCCTTCGACATAGGCAAATATCATTTTTAGTTAAGCACGAGGATAATAGGAAAAGCCTGATAGATGATATAAATTTGAAAACATTCTCCCCCTCAATCAATGACTCATTTTCTGAAAAGTTTAAAAAGCGCTGAAGTCATTGATTGAGTTTGCAAATTTATGAACATTCTTATATTGATTGTTTTTCAAGCAACTTATTTTCCACTAATATTGTTAAGACAAATAATTTTCTGAAGAATTTTTAGAAGGAAAAATATTTGAGTAGGAACAGCAGTCTTATTGACGACATGCTTTCCTTGTTTTTGTTTTTAGGATAAGTGCACGAAAATTTTGAAAATTGGTTTAGCGCAGCAGTTTCCTTCCTTTGAAAAACGGGTTGCTATCTGAAATAATAGCAAGCCATTGTTAAGCACGGGTTACAGTCTGAAATAACTGCAAGTCATATTTTGAGACATGTTTTGAAAAAAATTATTTACACCTCCTGCTCGAACTTCATCTAAAGTCCCGTGCCATTGTTGAATGACATTTCTAAAGCCGTAGATGTTATCGATACCAGAAGACATGTCTTTAGAAAAACAATATTTTTTGGATTTTTTTTTCAAATTTTCTGATTTTTATGGATTTTTTGAAAATTTTATATTTTTCTATTTTCTTTTTGTTAAATATATACAAAAGAGATGATATAGTTTAAGAAGATGATGATACTAGTACCGAGATAAGGATATCGTTCAGCACTTAGTAGAAGATAGAAGTCATCATTTCTCAAACTTTCACCACCAAAGCTTTCGAGACTCTTGAATGGACGACAGAAATTGAGCCTACAAAAAGTGAGACTTTGGTAGCTTCCCCCCAAACCGACAAACTTCGAATAAAGACCATTTTCCCAAGAAGTAGAATGTGAAGAGAAACAGTCTTATTGAATGAAGCTCAACCCCCCGAAGAACACGAGAACACCGAAGTAAAAAGTTTAAACACCGATCATCTTTGCAGTTATCAAACCTGTAATACATGATTAAGCTCTATCACGTGAACCTGTTGTGTGTCCCCGATGTACACATTACTCTTCGAGTTTGAGCAGTTTTCTATTCGGGAGAACAATATGTCAACATCTTCATTTCACCAAATGCATTCCAGTTATCTTTCATATAACCAACCAGCCCATAATGTATAGATGTACCCAACAAGAGTAGAGACGATGACATACAAGTGACATGTTGAGTAACTGATAATCTCTGCGAGTGTCAACTCCGGAATAACTGATTAAGCCCGATCAAGTGAACATGTTGTGCGTCCCTGATGTACATATATCTCTCCCCTGATGGATGCGATATCATCGAAATCATCATTACATTGTGTACATGAAGCAATAACCGGAAGCACTTTATCATAAACCATATAGAAGATGTCGATAAGCAATATCATCTCACGCTCCAAAAATTCTTCTCATATTTCTTCCAACTGAACACTGAAGCAACACATACCAAAGGTCTCCAGAGACCACTTCCCCCAAATAATTGGAATAATACATCCTTCCCCCAAATTGTTGGAACAATATATCCTTCCCCCAAATAGTTGGAATAATACACCGGACGCCACGAGTTAAACACTGTGTTTCTCTGCGGTTACGAAATTTGTCTTCCCGGAATATCAACAATCATAAAGTTCATCACATGTACTCGTTGAGCGTTTAGATGTATGTCTCCTTCCCCTTGCTGGTTTTGAAACCTCGAGAATCACAAAACATAAAATATCTATAAACTCGAAATCTTGTGAGAAGAACTCAAATATCCCAAATGAATCATGTGAGAATCAACTGCTACGGAAACTCTCCCTGACTATCTTTACTAACCCATAAGTGGACAAATTGAAGTGACCAGTGATGAACCAAACCCGATATACCAAACTTGAGCCTGAAGTTGAATTCCCCACATTTGTATCTTAAGCTTGCACCTAATGATTGAAGAACTATGTCGAGAATGTATGCTTCAAGCAAATATCAAAGTACTCACCACTCAAACAACGTATGAGACATTAACACCTCTTGAGATTATCCACACCGTCATATGCGTGTGACACTGAGTAAAACAATGTAAATCCTAATAGTGATAGTTAACCAGGTCTTCAACCATCCACCCTGACTGCTGGTAACTAGATAAACCAAGTCGTTAACTCAAATTCTTAAGCCCGAGCAAGTTATCAAATAAGAACACGCCTTTGTTGAAAGTCAACTTCAATCTCAAATAAGTGATAAATGATTAACTCCGAAGTCATCAACTTGTGTCAAATGCCCAGCACGTGAAAACAACATACAATCGGATGTACATTGACCCACTGAATGAACCGGAACAAATGATTCATCTACATCAATGCATTCTTCCTAAAGGTATACATGTAGAGACTGGTCTGGAAGATTAACCAATAAATTTTTCGAGCAGATGAGGTAGTCATTTTCCTTAATGTTCATGTGGTTGATTAATAGCGTGCACAATGAGAGGAACAATAATCCGTGAAGATTTGGCAAAGGAATACCAAAGAGCGGATCACTATTCAATAGTGCAACTGCAATATTATGATAGTCATTATCAACGCCTCGAGGAATAACTGGAGATTTGGTTTCTCGAGTAGTCTGAGTTGTACTTCTTAGATGGAGAACCAGTTGAGTCAGCAGGAACCGGAGCAGGAGCTTCAGGAACTGGATGAACAACATTCGTTGGAGGTTGGAAGTACTCATCAAACATATCTTAAAACAATGAATCCCAGTAATCCTTAGTAAGTGAAGCATTAGGCATTGGAGAGTCGTATGACCATAATTCAAGCATCCATCAACATGTAGTATATTCACTCTTCTCCCCCTCAAAAATTGCATCCAAAGTTGCCATTTTTTTATTCGAACAAATGAATAAGAGTATACACCAATGAACATAGATCCACTTGAGGGTTGAAAGAGTGTGGGAAAAACATGAAGTTTGTTTATGAAGAATGTCGATGAGAATGGTCATAAACATGAAGATTTCTCTTCTTTTGAAGATAAAGCCCACTGAAGCGTACACCTTTCTTTTCTATGAGGAACGGGGCCTGAAGAGTTATCTGCGAGGCGCCATAATGATGAAGTCTGAGGCCTGATGTGAGCAGGCGTCATAGCAGATTGAATATCAAGGTTGAGTTACTTGAACCCGTGAATTATGAGATATCAATCCATTTGTTATCCATACTTTAAGCCAGTCCATGTATTGAAGGATCGAAGTATCTGCAACTGAGTAAGGACTACCTGCACTAACATTACAAGCTTGATTGCATATATATTGGTTAGTGACATTAGTATCCAAACCCTTTAGGGTTTCACGGTCCACCTTGATTTTGCAATCGTTAAACAGCTTTCCGGTAGGAATCGACTTAAGTCCAGCATCCTTAAACATTTTACCAAACGGTATCCACTTATGGCAAGGTTTAGGATCGTTAAGCTTCTTATGCACAGTGGAATACTTATTGATATTCCTAGACTCCAAAGATTTAGCAGTTGGTATCCATCTAGGTGAAGTTTTAGGTTTGTTTTGCTTCTTATGCACTGAAGATGACTTAGTGAAAGTCCTAGACTTAACAGGTTGAACCTTAGAACTGTTTATAGTCTTAGTGGATTGTATCTTAGCATGAGCAGTAACTTTATTCAGGGTTTTTGAAAGACAATTATCATGATTAGCTTTAAAGACACATTTAAGACAATTCGAGCAAATAGGTTGATTAGATTTAGATAAAGATCTAGAGTTCTTAGAGTGATCAGCTACGGGAATTGTTTTAATCAAAACACAACTACTCTTAGATGCAAGCCAATCCCTAGACTTTTGTGGAGTTTTCCTAGGTAATGATTTACTACTACTAGCAGTGCCTTGAAACCTCGTAGAATTCATCACCCTAGGTCTTGAACCTAAAATTCCGTCTTTTCGAATCTGTGCCTTTTTCCTTGCTTCTTCTAGATAATAGTTCTTCCACAAGTCATTCATATCATATGAATTCTGAATTTTAATGCTTGGTTTTGACACATTTTTCGAACCAATCCTGGAGGTGTTGGGAGTAGAAGTAGCTGCATGTTGAGGTTTAGAGGAACTAGAAGCATAATTCTTAGGCAACTCAGGTGAAGTGACTGGTTTTGACAAAACTTGTTTCTCATCAACTTGGGAGGCAAACCGTGTTTTTGAAAATTTTGGTCTTTCGGATATAAACGCAGTAGGCTGCCTAACAACGGACCGGATTCTAATGGGATGAGAAACTGGTTTCCCCAAGGTTGATGGTTTTGTAAACTTAGTGTTCACACTTTTCCCTACAATTTTCCTAAGCTCATTCTTTAGGGCAACAATCGCAAAACTCTTATCCTGAATTTGAGCTTTGAGTTCATCAATTTTTGCTATCAAAGATTTTGTTTGTTCCACGGACTTAGTTCTAGTTTCATTGATAGAGTCGCTTAAGTCCTTTTGGTGCTTTTTCAAAGTCTCATTATCCTTAAGTAATTTAGCCACATAAATTTCCAATTAATTATTTCTTGTTTTAATAGCATTGATGTCTTGTTTAGTCATGACTAAATTACTTTTCAAATTCAGGACAAAAATATGTTTCTTCAGATTGTAAATGGTTGAGTCTTTTTCTTGAAGCTGATCTTTCAAAGTGTTAATTTCAAAAAGTTCGGGGAAGTCAGGAAGTTCCGGATTTTTACATGGTTTGTTAAGTTGAAAACTTTCTTCTTTACTCTGTATCGCAATTTCAAGTGAAATGCAATGTTTTTTAAGATTTGAAAATTTGTTTGAAAGTTCATCAAAAGCCTTTTTATCAACCATATCTTTTGTTTTAAAACACTTAATCTCAGACTTCGGCCTCGATTCTGAGAACATTTATCAAAGTCATGTTCACATCATGATCGGTTTGTTTAAGTACTTTACGAGATGCACTATGTTGAGCGATTAAGGGTACCTCATTACATGACACTGTTCAATTTTGGTCGATATCTGCATCCACATCATGTGAAATAAGAGTCACTGGCTGGCGTGTGTTAAGCTTATCTATCTCACGAGCCTCGTATTGGTTTCAAGCGATCCATCATCACAGTGCTTTACGACTCAACACTACAATCTTTTGATTGTGCCCGACATTCATTCCCCTTTCCGATTACTGCATATACTTCTTGTATGTTAGGAGTAACTGAACAGCTGGTTACATCATTATTTGTTGTCTCTGACATTATGCATTCAGTAACATCCGATCTTTCAACTGATACATTACCCGACTCATCACAACTATCTCTCAACTGTACCCGACACTCATCCACTTTTTCATCTTTCTGAATAACTTCCTCAATATACTTCTCCACATTATCCATGAGTTGGATAAGTGTCTCTATGAACACGCAAATTTCCATTCCAGTGTGTCTCTTGAACGACATTTCAGTCATGTCTTGATCATAATCTGATGTGAATTCCCTTCTAATGAATGACTGAAAATGTTTGTAGATCACTTGAAGTGCAGCACTGGAACTATCCTTTTGAACCTTCTCTTTGTCAAGTTGTAGCTCCAATTGCTCTAGGTTTAACAGCAAAGTTCCTGTTAATGGGGATAAGTCCTGTCGGAAGAGGGCAATACATGTTCGTTCCATTGTTATGGATAGAAGTAGCATGAGGTGAGAGTGAAGTTGTTGATAAGGTTCAATGTTGCTTTCCTTTTGCATGGCATTCTGATGCGAACAGTGTAAATCTTTCTCATTGGACTCAGAGCATGAAGAACTCAACTCATCATTGATTGATTCCATCATCTGTCGTTGTTATAGCTAATATTCTCATGGTTGTCTACAACATCATACAGTTTGAGTACTTCTGTAATCACTGAATCAGGAGTGTAAGACATGATGTTGATGTGTACATGGGATTTTACAAGTCTGTGATTTAAACCGAGAAATAGAATCTTTCGCGGGATTTTACTAAAATCAAGACCAAACCGTAAGAAAGTGAGAAGTAGAATGTAGAAGAGGAACTAGAAGATGATAAGGGAGTGAGGATAAATTGGTGTTATGGTTGAGTTTGTGATATTCCCTAATTCTTTATAAATTGGTGTTTTGTCGGAAAATTAGGGTTTGAAAACAAGGGTTTTGTATGTTAGGTTTAGAGACAAATCGCAGGAATAGACAAATATCAGTCCTTGACAAATCGCTTCTGATGACAAATCGATTAAGGGACAAATCGCTTAAGGGACAAATCGCTTAAAGGGACAAATCGCTTAAAGGACAAATCGCCTAAAGGATACAAATCGCTTAAAGGACAAATCGCCTAAAGGATACAAATCGCTTAAAGGGACAAATCGCTTAAAGTACACAAGTACATCCACTACTTCGTCCTTTTTGTCGTTTTGTCTCAATAGACAAATAGCTTCACCAAAAATATGACAAATCGCTACCAAACTATGACAAGTCGCTTCAACACGCAACAGCAGAAGGGACAAATCGCTTCAGTTTTGGGACAAATCGCTTAGAAGAAAAGATGGTACGAGACACAAATCGCTTCAAAGAAACCTTCCAAAACACCACTTTTCAATCCAAAAACAATCCAACCACGATGACTCAAGCCTTCCAATTCAAAACCTAAACACTTATAATGATTCTAAACACAAAAGTACTATCAAAATCCAAACTTTAACACTAAAAATGATCCAAATGATGAAAACTACTCTAAACTCATTCAAACCCAAAAACCTTATAAAAACCACTAGAAATCCAAGAAAATGTAAGATGAATGATCAAACCATGGCTCTTGATACCATTTGTAACATATTGGTTTTCATAAACACATCACATAACAATATGTGTGTCGAATTATGCAAGAGTTTAGAGAGAGAAAGTAGAAGATGGGAACCTTTCTAGAGAGAGAAAGTAAAGAAAAGAAAGAATGTTAGATTGAGTGAAAGGTCCAACCCTCTACCTTGGGAGGTAGAGGGTATTTATAGTTACATACTAAACGTCCTCCTACGGACTGTGGATCAGGCATACAATGGGTAAAGACCCGTCCTTCCTCCACGGTGTTACACTAAACTAATCTACGCTAATAACTAACTAAATGACTACTAAATAACATAAAAAACGATATGTCTACGAGCTAACTTATGCTAGATAATATATGGGGTGACCGACACTTCACTATGGAATTTCCAATTCCTAACAAACAGCTTGCATATTTACATTACACAAAGTTTGATCAAATGAATGCTTGAGAAGGATACCAGCTCTAAAAAGCTGGAACACAAGTCTGTTGAAAAGTAGGGAGATTCTGGAAATTGATTTCAACAAGTACTTTGGAATGGTGGAAATTATATGAGATATGAATAAAGACGAAGAAGATATTCAAAAGCATGTCAGTCTAAAAAAAATTAACATCTTTGTTATGTCCTATCACAAGTGATAAAATAAATTATGCATGGTATCACTTGTGATAATACAGTAAAACATTAAAAAAACTATAATATCACTGGTGATGATGTATAACTAATACTCCCTTCGTCCCAAAATAATTGTCCTCATTTGACTTTTTAAAGTCTTAATTTATGAACTTTGATCTTTAATAGTTTTGCATGTGTTATATAATACTTAATGAAAATTATACTAATGAAAAAACATTTAAAAACTAATCTATTCATATATTTTGCATCAATTATTATATAACACAAACAAAAATATTTAAGATCAAAGTTTTAAAAAAAAGACTTCCAAAAGTCAAAAGAGGACAATTATTTTGGGACGGAGGTAGTATGATCTTAAATTTGAAATTCGATCACAGGAAGTGTATCAGATGCTAGAAGATAAGATAGAAAGCATTTTGAGTGAGAAAGAAATGCTAGAAGAAATAATTAAATAATATCTATGTAAATTCAAAGGGGATGAAAGGCTTCGGCAATTTAGAGAAAGAATAAAAAAGATTTTCAGTCAACCAGATGATTGTTTCAAAGGAAATAGTCCATTCTTATCATCAAGCTCTAAATCAACATCAACAGAGTCAAGCTCCATCAAATTTGGCACAAGTGATGATGAAGATGGAAATAATGAAGTACAAAATCCATTTGCGGACAATATCTGAACACGGAGATGAAAATGACGAATCAATGATAATTGATGATCTTTGTCAAAAACGATGAAGCAAACGACCAAAATGGAGAATCAGTCTATAATGAGAATGAAGTTGTGCAAGGTAGTGGAAACAAAGATGCAAGCACTACCAAAAATGATGAAACTGATGAAAACAACAAGAAGGATAGAAGAGAAAAGGATGAAGCTGTGGGAAACAACGATGGGAACAGTAACAAAGAGGGTGAAGCTGCAGAAAAAAATGAAGGAGAAAAAGATGAAACAAACAAGGTTACAAGTCAAAAAAAGTGATGAAGAAACTAAAGATCAAAGAGAACCTTTTGATACTGATGATGATATTTTTGGAGAATTACTAAACAAAACTGATGAAGAATTTAGGAATGAATTGAGAGAAATACAAAGGAAACAAGCCAACATGGATGCAAAACGAAATGAAGAAGTGAACAGATATGCGGAAAGTGAGAACCGTGAGAACCTTAAGAAACAGAAAAGTGTTGAAGAAAAAGAACAAACATGTCCATCTTCACAGAGCCCTAGTTTCGTCTTTATACCAGGGTCTCAACCAAGCTTTGATCTAGGAATTGATAGCCCAGGAGTACAGTCAAAATCAAGTGATGAAGGAAAACAATATCAGTTCCTAAAATCTCCATACATGAACAAAAAGGTCAGCACGACAAAAGATCTAACAGAGGTGGAAAAACTCTTGGCAAGAAGCATCTTCTGTATGCAAGGAAACGAAGCGTAAGTCTCTATTTAAAATTTCGATATCTAATTTATTGTAGTTATCACTTGTGATAACAAAATATATATTAGTTTCTTATATTTATCACCTGTGATACAAAAAACATTTACCTATATACATAGTTCCTTATACTTATCACTTGTGATATTGTGAGCAGAGAACAAGTTTTAGAGCGATAAAGGTTTAGGATTAGTGAGAATGAATGTTCAATCACTAGCGCCAACCTTGAAAATTGAAATTCATGTGATAGATACCTTTGCTGATATCCTAAACTAAGAGGAATTGTTCTCAGATAGAAAGATCAAACGGCATTACTTTTATACATCAATGATGGTAAGATAAATTTTTATATCAAATGAGCGTATTTACGTATTAACTTTTATTTATTAATAATAATAATAATTTTTTTAATTGTCAATCAGCTTCCAGGAGTATTACAAGATAAGCCAGAATTGTTCATTGACAAAGTAGATAAACAGTATGATATGTTTGAACACTTGATTGCTATTCAGATGGAAGAAGACATAAGCACGCTCAAATTTGATGATATTAACTTGGTATATTACATTACTTATATAAATTAATCAAGAAACTTAGTATATTATTTTAAATTTAATACTTTTTTCATGATAACAGGTATTCTTCCCAATAATAGCACATGGACATTACTATCTAATAGTTTTCAACATCGTTAAAGGAACATCTGTCATAATTGATACTGATTAGGATGCAACATCACGAAGGAAAGTACAAAGAAAATTATGAGTTAGTGGTAAGAAAAATTATTTGATTATTTATTTTTTAACAGTATAATATCACAAGGGATACTAGTCTATAATTGACATTTTATATTATAAATTTCATATGGCGGTTTTTGTAAGACACTAGTCAACATATGAACATCCAGCAGGATATGAAATGATGCATCAAACACAAGAACCAGCAATATTAAAGATGAATTGGAAAATAAAAGCAGAAAAGATAGATTGCGGTTTGTACATGATGATACACATGGAACTTTACGTAGGAAAAATTGGATCAAAATGGCAAACAAGCATTCTAAAGGAAACACACAAACATCGTCGAATTCAGATAGAAAATATGAGATCAAGATACGTAACAAAGATGTTGCTTCATGAAATGAGCAGAAAACGGAAGATGATGTCGGACTATGCATTAAAGTTTCTTGCGAGAGAACAGGGGCGAAAAAGAAGTAAAGAAGCTTGTCAAGGAGGCAATAAAGAAAGTATGCGAACTAAACAACAATTGACCAAGTGCTTAATGTTTTACGTTTGGTTTCATGTAAAAACAATTAGTAATTCTCTTGACTACTTATTAATCGATGTCGACCTTTCGTTTTGTAAAAACAATTATCTTTATCGTTGTCGAAGTTGTAAACAATGATGATTTCTATTCAGTTGAAAGATTTTGGAAAATCAGAATTCAACCTTGCTTTTGTTAACTTTATTAAAGTATCCAAATGTCAGTAAATAACATGCCGTAACAATATAATAGAACTAGATTAGCAAAAAAACTTATTTCAATTATTCAATAAAGTCGCAAAAAAGTAAACTCATAAAAAGGTATACGCATTTCATCAATTTTGTATGCTTTATCACAAGTGATAAAAATGAAAAAATGGAAGAAAAGTAATAACAAATAGAAAATCATCACAAATGATAAAATTGTAAAAAATTGGATAAGACATAACAGATAGACTGCACCTCAACCTCAACCTGCATGTCCTCTATTGGCTGGCCGATGACTCCACCTCAACACGGATAAGTACTCCTTGGCAGGGCTGCCGCCTACCGAGCATTATTGGTCAAATATTTACCCTTATCCGGACAAGTAGTCTGTTATGCTCCGTCGACCCACAAATACTGCACGACTTCTCTTGCTTCTTGCTTTTATCAAATGCTTTCTCCGTCCACCCTTGATCACGCTCCCTCATAAACCCCTTATTGATCGCTTTCGATGGATTTTTAACATAAATTTTAGTAGGCTTCTTTATACCCATAAACTCTTCAACAATTTCAGAAACATTACAGGAAGGAGCGGTTGGCAAATCAGCCTCAACTTCAGTTTTCAACTTCTTGACTTGTCTACAAAAGTCAAATTTCCTTTATTGTTACTCATCATATGAACACACTACTCAACTAAACCAATTGCCTCAATTGCAAGCCTCTCTATTTCTTCATTGTTCTGACCATAACGAGCCTTTTGCCTCCTCAAATCAGCAGGAATCAAATCCCTTGTCCAGCGCCTAAGTAAATCGATCGAGATAGAAACAACCTTACAATTCTTGAACACACAAAAGATGTGACGACACAAAATACCACATCGAACAAAAAGCGACAACGACAAGCAAGCGAACCATATACTTTGTTATACACCACCTTCATAAAAAAAAAGTCTAAACTTTTATGAACTTTAATTGAATATATCACAGGTGATACCTCATATAAAACATAAAAAGAACATAATATCACAGGTGATATTAAAAACAATATCACAACATCACAAGTGATACTAAAAACAATATCAACTTTTATGAACTTTACATGCATAATATCACTGTGATACCTCATATAGACTTATAAACAAAGAAAGTAATGGATAATATCACCTGTGATACTTTTAAAAAAAATGTACCTTGTACTCTCCAATGTCTTTTTGATACAAATTAAGCTCTTCCTCGGTATTGTCTGAAGTAATTTCATCATCAACCACTCTTGGTACAATATCAGCATCCGGTTTTCCTCGGATATACAGAAACATCGCAACCCTCACCACAACTTTTAGACTTGATAGAACATAACCATGAGCCAGAAATTATTTCTTTCGAACAAGAACAAAGCGACTACGAGTGTAAAACCTTCTTTGCATGAATTTCAATTGCTAATGGCGTCAACAAAGCGGAAATGAGTCAATTGGTGATGATCTAATCTTTCTTGTATGTATCTCTGTTTCTCCATTCTGCACTCATAACATACCATGAATTTAACAAGAGTAGAAGTAGGAGACGTGAAATGTGAAAAAATGAGTTCTCACTCTCTTACCTAGATGTGGTCCTCATCAGTCCACATAGAGGAGAATCAACAAAAAAAGCAGGAATCCATGACGCCCTAATCCTATACATCTTATTCAACCACTTATGATTTAAAAGACCAAATTCAACCATCAACTCATTCCATCTCATCTCAAACTCTTCAGGGCCAATATACACGTTCCAAACAATCTTGTGAAATTTATTCTTGAAATCAGTATCATCATAAATTCTCGATACATTCTAAAAACAGTAAAAAGAGAATCATTATAGACAGCAAATGAAAAAAGTATCACAAGTGATACAATCCAAAAAGTGCCACAAGGGATACAAAAAGTATCACAAGTGATACAATCCAAAAAGATGCAAATATCACAGGAGATAAAAGATGCAAAATATCACAGAGAGATACCTTAACAATATAATCAAAAGAGAAGTCTGATGTAAATTTCTTCCGATCTTCCATACGGTTAATAAGCATATGTGCATCGCTATCTCCTATGAAACAGTTTATACCACGAACTAGATTGTTAAACTCAGTCTCTGTACCATGAACAAGTCTTTGAGGACCCTTTCAACCCGGTTATACAAGCTGTGAGCTCTAGTGCCCCAATATTATAATTGAAGCTTTGATTATAAAGAGAGCAGGTGTATGTTAGCTTCCTCACACTCTTGGACAAATGCTTATACTCAACACGATCTAGCTCATGATTATGTTCAACATCGAACGTAGTAAGCCTATATTTTCTACTACCGGGCATCATATGAAAAGCGCATGTGCTTTGCAACCAGCAATTCTAAAGTTTGAAGTCCTCACTTGTTTGTCACCTTTCTTAGGAGCTAACGTATTCAAAAGAATTTTCTTTGGGCACCCTTCCCTATTGCAAACTAAATACTTCTCTTTTACAAATCCATCCCTTAATCTTTTAGGTAGACTTTCTAATACAAAATCCTGCCTCTGAAGCATATCTCATGTACATACTAATGCAATCCTCAACAGAATCATAAACACTAAACAAAGCGGTAGCACACTAGCGGCAACTCTAGGAACCCAAAAAACCGATCCACCAGGAGTATCAATAAAATCATGATGAATAAAATATGAAGGAGTTTTCAAACCACTAGAAGCTGTAAAGAAGGTGATAAAACACAAAGTCAAAAAGCATAACACAATAACTTCAAAAATTGTCTTAAAATATCACTGGTGATACTATACATTACTTGAAATATCACTGGTGATACTATAACAGATGATTCTACAAAAAGACTAAACTGAAACAACAACACATCCAATCAAAAACTAACAGCTTATTTAAAGCAATATAACATCTACATTAATATACTTAAGCACTATCATAACAAAAACACAAAACCTATAACTCAAAATTGACAACATAAATTGACAACAACTATAACTCATTTTCAGGTCAATATATGCAACAAGCGCAAACACGACTATTCTTCTTAAATATACAACAACTGCTTTACGAAATCACTTCCAAAACACTAGATTTACGACTACTTTGACTACCGCGAAAAAGCGCTTCCAAGACAAAATGCACTAACAGTACAACTATCAGCACCAACACTATCACTCTTCTTCATTCGAATCACTAACAAAACACAATCTCTCTAATCAATAATATGCAACAAGCTGCAGGCAATAACAGACCTACGCATAGAAATATCGAACATCGCAGATAAGAAATCAAGTACACTACATTTACGATTATTTTCATTAAAAGCTTAAAATTAGAAGCAAATTACTCTAAAACCTTAATTAAAAATCAAACTATCATCAACTTCAAATATCACTGCTGAAACTACACAAATTAAACTGAACAAAAACACATCCAATCAAACTAACAGCTTACATAAAAGCAAAATAAAACTAACAGCTTATATAAAAGCAAAATCAAACTAACAGCTTCATGAATAAGCAAAAAACTAACAACACCAGCTAAATATCACAGGTGATACAACACAGAGTAAACTAACAGCTGAATTAAAAGCTTAAACACCTTAATTAAACACTTAATTAACAAAACAACTTAATTAATAAACAGATTAACATAAAAAAAAAAAAAATAAATAAAAAATAGCTGAATTAAAACGAAAACTCACATGATGCATTATCATCAACATTAGAAGCACAAATTGAACTCGTAACATCTAAATCAATTGAATCTTCTCCAGCAGAAACAGGAACTTCATTAAGATCAAAAATCTCCATTCTGAAAAATTGAAGAAGATAATTATGAAATTGAACAAAATAATGACAAAATTGAAGAAGATAATGAAGAATTGAAGAATTACCGGTGGGATAAAGTGGAGGACGTGACGGTGATGACGGTGGTTGTACGGTGATGACGGTGGAGGATGTGGTGGTTGACTTGGTTGTTATGATTGAGAAGACGGTTAACCGTTTATGGAGGGAAATCCACACAGAGAAAAGTGTGAAAAACAGAGTGCTAAATGAGGAAAAAAAATGGTATATATATTGGGGTAAAAAAGTAGGTTAAAATGTTTAAATCTTATATTAATCACAATCATTAGATCAATCCAAATAGAAGGTGAAGATTTGTTTTTTTGGTAAGCAGCAAAATAAAAGCATGCAAATAAAAATTCCGTAAATTATTATTTTTATTTTTTTTATTAAAACAAGCATGCTATTAGAATACCATATTCAAACAAGTATACATGTCTCCTTGTTTTAAAAAACAAGGAGAATAGACTCCGTCAACTTAAATCTTTTGACTTTCCAAGTTTCCATTACATCTTACAATTCAGATCGTCCTTCACAAACTCGTTCAACGCGCACTTTCTATAGAGGAAAAGGAGAAGCTGTTATTTTTATAAAGAATTCGTTGCAAAAAATGGTGAGTCGTCTTCTTAATTTCACATGCAATTTTATCTCAAATATATATACCTTTCCCCTTGTATTTGTATGTTATGTTTGTTTGTTATCTGCGATATTTCTTAAAGGTTTTATCAACTTTATGGGTTGACCAGTTTTTTAAGTTTGCTTTGATCATGTTTTGTTTTTGTATGGTTGACCATAAAATTTTTGATGATGACGGGAGGTTTGAAGAATGTTGGTTTTCTAAACAATGATTGTTTTTGTAACTCTGGTTCTGACCATTTGACCGACTAAATCACGGGCTTTAAACTCATCACTACACAGACTCAAACTGGGTAAAGCACTCCATTTCTCAGAACATTGGCCTAGCCACTTCAGGATTGTTTGCGCCTAGTAGGAGCATACTAAACTAGAGATGTCTCACATTTTAGTGATATCGGTCACAAACCTTTTGCCACTAGGCCACCCTGAGTGCTTTTTTCTGTAGAATGTTGTTAAATAACTATTAGGGGGGAGGGAGTGGAACTTTTCAACCCTAATACCCTAAGGGTGCCACGTCACCTCTATCCAATAAAAACCTTCCAACTCAAAACTACCCCAATACTACCCTAACACTACCCTAACAAGTGGGAGTGGTACCCTAGTACCCGAATTCCATTTTTTTTTTTTTAAATACATAAAATCACATACAATATTTAAAATAAAAACATACAATTTCATTAAAAAAAAAACATTACATAATACTTAAAAAAAAAACATTACATAATACTTAAAAAAAAAACATTACATAATACTTAAAAAAAAAAGCCATTAATCATCGAGATGCGGCAAGTCTTCACGTGCTACGTGCTCCGTGAGATCATATCGAAGACGGTCATGGAGAAATTCGTCTAGTAACTCCGCTACCACACTGTCGTCAAACAACGTTTGGACCGGCGGATCCATTATATGAACCGGTGAGATTGCCCTCCCCTCGCGTTTTATAACCATATTATGCAAAATAACACGCATGAACTGATCGGCAATTTTCACTTTGGTCATAGCTCACAGTGGTGGTTCAAGAATTTTCCATTTTCCTTTGAGAGCACCAAAGCTCTCGACATCCTTTCTCGCTCCCTCTTGTAACTTCGTAAATCTCTTTTCCTTTGGGTCGCTTGGAAACGGGTATGCTTTAACAAGTGTGGACCACTTAGGATAGATTCCATCTGCCAAATAGTAGTCGCGTTTGTAAGCGTCCATTCAGCGTGGAATGAACTATTCATCGCCGTTCCATTTCGAGTAAGATACAAGTCGGCTGATTCAATACGTTGATATCGTTGTTTGACCCCGGTGGACCCAAAAAAGCATGCCAAATCCACATATCTTGTGACGCGGTGACTTCAAGCATAATAGTGGGAACACCATAGTCACCTCTAGTATATTGCCCTCTCAAATGTCTAGGACAATTTTTCCATCGGCGTGTGTACAATCAAGGCTACCAAGCATCCAGGGAGGTGATGCTTCGCGATGGGCACGGAAAATCGAGCAAGATCGTGTGATGTCGGCCTACGTAGGTACTCCCGACCGTACAACTCAATGATGGCCTTACAAAAATTATCAAGACTTTCACGTCCCGTTCTTTGAGACATGCATAAATATTCGTCATACTCATGGGGTGGATTGTTCGCGAGTTGCCTAACAGCCGATGTGATTTTTTGTTTCGTAGTGAAACTTTTTGAAATCGCGCGTCATAGCCTTCTTGAAAATATGGGTATCTCGCTTCAATGTCACCCACTATTTGCAAAAACAGGATTTTCTCCATTCGAATTTTTTTAAAGTACTTCGTCGTTGTACTTTGATGTTTCAACGAACCAATCATTCTCTAAAGTTTCAAGACCTATATCCCGATGACGATTTACGCTAGTTCGGCTAGAGCTTGCCGTGTCTTCATATCTTGAGCCGCTAGTTGAAGCATATTTTGCAACGAGCTACCCGTTGATATCTCGTCAGACGAAGAAGGAACAACGTAATCGGAAGAATCGGTAGACATTTTTTTTGGAGAGATTATTTAGTGTGTGTTTTTTTTTTTGATATGTTAAAAGGTAATTATGTTTTTTGAAATGTAAAAGGGTTTTAAATAGGAAGAAATTTTTTTTTTTTTATTTTACGGCTACTAGCCGTTGAACCAACAAAACGCTCCCAAACGTCAATATTTTCCAACGGTCTTCTTCGGCTTCGGAGCTCGCAAATCCAACCCGAGACACGAACCCGAGCTGGGCGGAACGGTGTAGCCGCTCGGGTTCAGCTACCCGCCCCCCTACCCGACTTCGACTCCGTGTACCCTTACTGATGTTTTGTGATGATTTAGGGAATAAGAAGGTTTAGGCTTTGTTGATTGGTAATATATATTATATTATTGGATAGTTTAAACAATCCACATATATCGATCGCACAGGCTTTTGTTTGAATTTTGAAATTTGCACTATCGTAACATAGATGCAAATAATGTGCCAGCAAAGTAGATATGTAATAATCCCTTAGAACAGCACTTGAACCTCCCAGTTATACCAGTTGCATATAATCTTGTGACATATCCCTAGAGTTAGATAGCTGATAGTAGTGGAAGCGCTAAGGCCGCTGTTCCTGTTATCAACCAGCAATCACTTTATCACATCCAACGACCCCGGTCACTTTTACTAAATTGCAATATTGGTTGTATAGTAGCTACAATATACGTAATTGACACAATTCTCATCAACACATAGATTGCATAAACTGAATTTGCATAAACTGAATTATGGATACAAGAAGTAACTTATGCAAAAAGTACCTTGTGCAAATATGTTGACAATGGTCTGGAAAGAATTTAAATAAAAAGTAAAGGTGGTGGAAGTTTGTAATTTTTTTTTTCATAACTGCGATTCGATCAGTTTCATTTCGTGTTTAACTGATGAACAAAAAAAGGTAGTTAAGGGACGTGGATGTGAAACTTGAAAACAGAAAGTGATTGCAAAAAAAGGTAGTTAAGGGACATGGATTTACTAACCTGATTAATTCAATCATTCGAAATGAATCCCTTTGTTGTGAAATGACAAGAAGTTTTTTTCTTTTTTGGGTGTGTTTATCAACGACAGTTGTCATCACCTCTTTCCGGAATAGACTTTGCAGGAAATGGATACTTTTTATTTGATCCTCTCTCTTATCAGCTAAAAAAATTTGTTCTCACCTTTTTTATACTTTTTGCAACTCATGATTTCTTTGTATTTGGATTTTAGGGGGTTCGCAGAGAATCATCAAGAAGAGACCAGCCCAGAGGACGTCATCATGGGTTAAATCCTCAGAAAAAGCAAGAGATCAATGAAGCATTTGACCTATTTGATACTGATGGATCTGGTATGTTGCTATCCTATAAACTGGGGGTGTTTGGATGTGCATTTTTAAAGTGGTTATGTGGTATCGAAAATCAGTTGTAAATAAAATGGCTGGCAGATAATGATGTTTGAATATGCTTATTTTGCTCGAAGCTGTGATAGTAAAAGCCAATATGATGTTTTAGTGATTAGCAAATTCTGATTATTTAAACACTTGTAGATAAATTGACAAAAAAGGAGGTTAACAAATGGCGATGTTTTGTGAAATGAGAGTTAAAGTCTCTTGAGTTACATTAAAGAAGTGAAAAGTAATCCTGTTTCACTAGAATAAAACGGACAAGTCAAAACTGATTATATTGAAATAATTAGACAATCAGAAGCAGAATCTGTTTATGCCAACAGTAAAAGTTCCCAAATGCAAATCCATGGATCCCATATGTTACTATAGTGATTTGACATTTTGACTTGTGTGGTATATTCACTTATAATTGTAGGTACCATTGATGCCAAGGAGTTAAATGTTGCAATGAGGTATGAGCTTCTTTTCACTTAGCAAAATCCTATGACATTGGATTATACAAACACTGATATCTTAAACTGATTTCATTTCAGGGCCTTGGGATTTGAAATGACAGAGGAGGTACCATCTAATTGCCAATGATTTACCTTTTATTTTTTATTTTTGGGGCTTCAGTTCTTTCTAAATTATCTTCACTTGTTACTATGATTCTACCATTTATCTTAGGGCCCTGTTTTTACTGTGCCTCATTGCTTTCCTACATGACAAAATTATCAGATACAATAAATTTATTGTGTTAATTGTTATCTATTTGACATCTTCGAACATATGTGTTTTAAGAAAAATCTTCCCCTTGTTTTTCATAGCTAAGCTTTATGAATCCTGTGATATTAAAGTTTTGTCATATTTGTATAACTCGTTTTGTTATATATTACACATGTGTAAATTTCCCATATTCTTTTGTTTCTCAGCAAATTAATCAAATGATAGCGGACGTAGACAAAGATGGGAGCGGCGCAATTGAATTTGATGAATTTGCTTACATGATGACTGCCAAAATTGGTGAGAGGGACAACAAGCAAGAGGTTACAAAAGCATTCGAAATCATTGACCAAGATAAAAATGTAATCGTCTAATACACTGATCACCTTATAGTCTTTTAAATGTTAGAAACTAATGTTTCTCTGGTAAATTACAGGGCAAGATATCTTTTGCAGACATTAAGAAAATTGCTAAGGAGTTGGGTGAACATTTTACTGATGCAGAGATCCACGAGATGGTCGAGGAAGCCGATTGTGATGATCGTAAGTTTGTTTGTATATATTCTCTTTATTGCATATAATTGAATCAATTTGTAGTTTCAGTTTTGAGTCATGTGCTTTTTATATCGCGTTTGACAGGTGATGGTGAAGTCAGTTCAGAGGAGTTCATGAAAATGATGAAGAGAACTTCTTATGGATATTAGGCGACTTTGAGCATTTTCAGGCATGGGAAGTCAGCTTTTACTTCGTTTATATGCTGTGTATAATCTGTATCACTTGTGGTAAACAATTCTTTTCTGTCGTTTCATAAAATCCATATCACTACGCTATTCTTTGTTTAAAATGAAAAACGTCTTGATGTGACAAGGGCATTTTGTGAGAATTCACCCATCCATTTATGTAAGTAATGAAAACATGTAGAACTTTAAAGTATGAGCGCACTAGGTATGGTCTAAAGGAAGATGATGAATGGACATATCTAAACTAACGATACATAAGAGGACCGAGGACTAATATCAAGCTAAGCCCTCTTGTAACATGAAACGAGGGGTAATAACTGAGTTCAAGCCAGAAATTGATCATGAGTTGCAAAAATTGATCTTAAGATTGATAACTAGGTAAACATTTAGAATAAAGCCCAGAAAGTTTGCTTAGTGGATTTGGTTTCTACAAGTTTCTTGTAAAAAGACTCTTGAATGTTATCATTTTTTTAAGACTATTGTCACTAGGTAATGTCTTAGCACGCCCGAAGAAGTGATTGTTTACTTGTATGGGCGGGCTATTTGTCGTGAACATACAATTAAAGGAGACTTAAAAAGGTTCATTAGTATATATGCATTTGCATATGAAAATAACACGAAAACTATGACCAGAAAACATTTGCATATAAAAATAACACGAAAACTGTGACCACAATACATAATGAAACGTCAAATAGCATAACTCTAATAAACGGAATACTATAAAAAGTATATATATATTTATGTAAATTCGGTTTTTGGTTTAGATAGTCAAAACCATATCCAAACCGAAAACCAAATTTTTATTTCAGTTCGGTTTGGCTTTAGTAAATTCGGTTCAGTTATAAGTTTGGTTCAGTTTTTTTCGGTTCGATTCGATTCAGCTTCGATAATATTCGGTTATTACCTAAACAATGCACACCCCTATAAGCCCCCTAAATAGGCTTAAACAAACACCCTTAATAGTTGATCAATAGTAAATAAGATTAAACAGACACCCTATTGATATTCGGCTTACGGTCAACTATCAACCAATATCCAAGTTCAATGGTGATTTTCCAGTCAAGATTTGCCAAATGGAGTGTGAAGCTAGATGGTTATTACAAAAATGTAAAAGACAAGACAAACAGCCAACTGGATCAAATAACCTGTATATGTTATGAGATGTGTGCATTTGTTATGTTTTCGACCATACGAAAGCGTTTAACCATCTGTGAGTAAATGCAAATATACCCAAACTTGGCTACAAGACAGCCACACTCACTTTCCCGTTATGCAAATATAGCAAGTAACAATCAGCAAAACCTGCCATTGCACCATATACATTAACCATATGTGAGTAAATTCACACATTATGGATGTGCAATCATTTTTTAATTACATGTTAATAATCAAAAAAATTTGGCCTTCACAAAGAGACACGTGTCTGCTTTGCAGGTTCTATAGAGGACAAGTTTGGTCGTAGAAAAAGATGGCCATGCATCGACTCGGTAAAAATCTCCCTTCTTTATCTTCACCAATGGCCCTTATTGCCGGAAACCCATCAGTTCCTTTAGTTTATCTGCTGCTTCACTGGATATAAAAATAACATTTATTTAGTCTCCTCCAATGGCGCAAATATACAAGGATCATAATTAAGTAAATAAATCTTAATATAATGTTATAACATTAACAAACATGTTCAGCAAGCAAACCAACAATAGAAGTACAAGAGAATCACGTTTCTGTTTAGGATCTTTATAACATTAATCGCTACCCTTATATAATGAAGGCAGTAACTACTTGTCAATCTAACCATATTTGTTTACGTAACCTAAAGCATGTATCTGCAATTCTGCATATATGCAAAATTTGGTACAGTAAGCAACATTAGAGTTGATTGTATTATCAATAGTAACTAATTTAATGTTTTAAAGTAAATTTCGATAATATAGCATGTCAAAAAAAGCATTTTGCATAAATAAAGCTGATCTGTATTATAGATATAGAAAGTGAGTACCTTTCAATAAAAGAGGGTAATAGCTCTTCGACCGCCTTAATAAAAACCAGACAGCCATCTCCATTGCTAGCAGCTCGCTTTTTTCTAGCTGCTGCTCATGGTAATTGAAGTTTAGTAACGGATTAGCATATAGAGGACAAGAATAATTAATGAAATGACAGTGAAAATTGTCTGGTTTTCCCTAGATGTGGCATTTTCAACCACTTACCTAAAATGGTTACGATTGACCTCAAATAGTCAATGATCATGGATCAATGGGTACATTTTATTATCGTTGCTTAAAAACAGAACACTGTGAAAGGGGCCAAAAGCAAGTCCATTTGTATTTAAAGTTCAAGAAATGCAATAAAAAAGGTATATACTATTTCAGTATTTTGATGGATTTTTTTATAACATTTATGATACATTAACCAAGTATTTACTTATTTATTTTTTGGAACGGCATTGACTAGTAAAATTTCCAATAATATGACTTCATGAAAGTACGTATTAAAGAGTCGGCCCAACCCGGCAAATTTGAACCTGTATTAAAGAGTCCCTTTTTCATCTCTAGCTTTCTCACGAGCACGTCTTAGCTTATTGTTTGCTAGTTTGATTTGTAAGTTTCAAATCAGAGTTTAGAAAAGGCTTAATATGATGAAGTTTACTGGTCAGCTGGATGGAATATGCAAGTAAGCTACTAACTGTACATACTCTAAGTTTGGCACTTGTACTTGCTCATTACCATCCACATAACCTCTCAACGAGACACGACTGATAAAAATAACTGGGAATAAAAATAAAAAATGGAAATAAAGAGAGTGCCTACAAGTACCTTTGTGTTTCTTTGGGTTCAAATCACAGGTTCCAACTCCGAGATAAGACCTATCACTAGAACTTAGTTCGCATCCTTCTATTTGGGCAAAATCATTCAGCATAAGACCAACGAGACGATATGCTACCTTACTTGCCTCATCACTAGCAGTCTGAACATCAAGATACTGATTTTTACACATGCTCTGGTCGTCACTCTCTAAGTTTGGATCGAGAGGAGGAACAACATCTTGTTTATTAGAATCGTTTAAAGAATCGGTTTCCATCTGTTGTTCTGTATTTCTCAAGCTTACCAAGTGGTATCCCGAATGTGTACGTTGTGAGTTGGCAACATCTGATCGATTCAAGGAACCAGATTCGGTCAAACTAGTTTCATCTGGATTAAAGTTATCCCCGGTACTTCCTTCTTGTTCGTCTGAATTACTAAAGGGGGAGATTTTATTTTCTTCTAACTTTGTATCCTCCCAAAAATCACCATCATCACTGTCTTCAAGATCCTCCATATATGCATCAGCGAATTCTAAATCTAAGTCATGTTCAGGTATTAAGTCCCACATAGCTTGCTTTGAAGAAGCACTCACGTTCAAAATACATTCTACATCTTCCTCTATTTTCATTTCTGTCAAATGCTTATAAGGAGGTTCACAGCTTTTCTTTATAACGGTAAGAACTTTAAGTAAACATTTTGGAACATCGTCTATGTGACTACACTCAAAAAGATATTCGGTCAACAAGTTCCTTATCGACATTCTTAAAGTCCGGTCGTTTAATTTAGCCTCAGGATTTAGCAAAACTTGTATATCCTTTAACACTGATAGTTCAACTCTCTGATCTAGCAGTTGGATACACATTGCAATTTCATTCTGCAGAACCTTCATTTCATGTGGAAACTGTATAAAGTGGATTACGTATTGACATCCTTGAATAAGCTTCAAAGTCAAACTTGCAACTTCCATTGCTTTTGCCAATGGTTCCTGTAATGAATCTCCTTCATTAAGATCTGAAAGAAATTCCAAACACTTTGTCCTCAAACGCTTGATCAATCTGTCTCGATTCCACCCGGTTTTTTTAGATATCAATTGAGGCGTGTAATCTTTGTTGCTTTTGAGTTTCCTATGCATAGCAGAAAGTGCTAAAGTAGGTAAGTCTTCAAGTACATTCAGTATCTTATGAACAGCAGTATGGTATGAATCAGAGTCTGGAATGAATCGCGACTGGCTACTCCAACGGTAATTATGTGGATTTTTTAGAATGGACGAATGATATTCAGATAAGTTTATCCGTTGTGTATTCTTTTTCTCGGGGAAGACTTTTGAGAGGCATCCTTTAATAATCTGTTTCATCTTCCAACGGGTTTTCTCAAACTTAATTGAACCACCTGTAAGTACCTCGGCAAATTGGAAAAGACCTTCATTGGTCATATTGTCAACTAGATACAAAAGACCTCTAACATTTCTAGGTGAATATATGAGATGCATCTCGTCCTGATCGACATGATATTTGGTTTTAGTATTACAAGCTTTAACTCCCTTTTCAACAAAAGATTTTATAGTCTCGCAGGACACCTGAACACAAAATTATTCAGAAACATTACTACCACGTGAATAAACGATGGTGAGCCTTCAAAAGAAACAAGAAATGTTTCTAACCAAAAAAAACTATATGGAAACTTTATAGTGACTAACGACAACGTTTCCGTGCCAAAAAAGCAACTCCAATTTCCTAGCAGGCTTATAAGGAGACGGGATTTACATCATACAGGCATATGAATATATAGTTGTCATATTGCTTTAACAGTCAAAATGAAACTAAGAATAAGATGTACATGGTTCATCTTAGCAACTCTGTCCTAACCAGGTCAATATACAGCTAGAGAGCATTATAGAAAATAGGTATCTATGTAATACTGATCAGCACTAAACCATTTCATAATTGTATTTTAGTTGTCTAACACTGAGGATCTTTAAATAAATACTTCTTGGTTCACATAATCTGTAATTTATCTCCCTAACTTTGAAGGATTTACTTTATACGAGCAAACAAAATGTGAACAAACAAGGCTGCACGGGTACAAGTGTATTTCTGTGTGAGCCAAAGAGAGCATGGGAGGTACTTTTCGGTGTATAAAGTTAACAAGTCTAGCGTTGGCCAGTTGGGGTTGCCGGATTTCAACCTTATCCGTGTCACATTATTAGCCTGGCTAATATAAAACTGGCAAAAATATCACACATTGTTGTCAAACAAGAATATTTCTGTTGGAAAATTTAGTGCACTTGTGGGATTAGTTCACACCTTGTAATGGGTTAGGAGGTACGGAGTGTACACCCATAAGGTCCATGAACACCCTGACTCTTATAGTGGTTTGTATTGGTAGTACTGGTGAAAGTACTGCTTGGTGAAAGTATCTTGTTGGTGAAAGTATGCTTGTGGAAAGTATGCTTGTGGAAAGTACTGCTTGTGTTTTCCACTGATAAGCAATGCCTCCACTGATAGGCAGTGTTTCCACTGATAGCACTGTGAAAGTACTGATGCTATGAAAGTACTGATAAGCAGTGTTTCACTGATAAGCTGTATTTCCACTGCAAGTGGAAAGTACTGCTAGTGGAAAGTACTGCTTATGGAAAGTCTTGCTAAATGGCAGATTACAACTTCTTTATGGCCACGTTTAATTGGTCATGTAACCACTAACGGCTATAATGGGGATAATTATGAGGCTATTAATGAGCCGATTAATACTCATAATTCCATTGGAATAGCTCAAGAGTAACCTCCTATATATAGGAGATCTGAACATGCATGAGGGAGATACAGAAAACACTAAGCACTTATAAGCGCAAGGGTTATAGAATTGTGCCTAATTCTCTAACTGCATTTGGTCTTATCCCAAGTAGATATTCGTGATACCCAGGCATTAGGGTCGAATAGTTTACTTTGGAAAGTGATCACACGATTCCAAGTGATATCCGGTAACCACCTAGTGGTATTGCTACTGTCATTGATTGTCTTAACCCTATTCTGGGAGCTATCACCCCAACAATCAAAGTAAACTATTTGTGATAATCAATGGCTGCTGCTGCAATGAAACACATGGCTTCAAACTTTGCTAAGCTGGACAAGTTTGAAGGGGTGGATTTTAGGAGGTGGCAGAAGAAGATGCACTTCTTGCTGTCAAGCATGAGTGTGGTTTATGTGCTGACTACTCCAATTCCTGATGATGGGGATGATGCTACTGTGGAGCAGATCAGGAGGAGGAGCAAGGGGAGAATGATGACTACATATGCAGAGGTCTTATTCTCAATGGTATGTCTGATTCTCTGTTTGATATTTATCAGAACTTTGAATCTTCCAAAGAACTGTGGGATTCCTTGGATGCCAAATATATGGCTGAGGATGCATCAAGTAAGAAGTTCCTTGTTAGTAATTTCACAAATTACAAAATGACTGATTCAAGACCAGTCATGGAACAATACAATGAACTTCTTGGAATACTTGGAAGGTTTACACAACACCAAATGAACATGGATGAGGCTATCAAAGTCTCTTGTGTCATTGACAAACTCCCTCCTTCATGGAAAGATTTCAAGCATACCTTGAAACATATGAAGGAGGAGTTAACTCTTGTTGAGTTGGGCAGTCATCTGCACATTGAGGAATCTCTCAAAGTGCAGGATAATGACAAGCCAAAGAGTAGCACTGCTACTGGACCATCTGTTGTCAATATGGTGGAGCATAACAACTCCACCAGGTACAATGACAACAAAGGCAAACGCAAATTTCATGATAACACAAGGACAGATCCTAACAAGAAGGCAACACCTACTTGTTGGAAATGTGTAAGGCTGGTCACATTAAAGGGACTGCAATGGTGTTAAAATTGGTGGTAAAGCCAATGGATCAGGCACTAATGGTTCGAGGGTGGTGGTTCAGCCAACTCACTGAAAGGTCAGAATATGTTTAATAAGTCTTTTCTGATTTATTATGTTACATATGTATCTGAATCTTTTTATGTGCAGGATGATGATGTTGCGTGGTGGGTTGACTCTGGTGCAACAGTTCATGTGTGTAAAGATAGAAGCTGGTTCAAGACTTATGAGTCACTGAATGATGATTCTATTCTTCACATGGGAAATGAGTCAACAGCCTTGGTGCATGGTCGTGGTTGTGTAGATCTTAGGTTTAGTTCTGGAAAGATTGTAACTTTGTTTAATGTTATTCATGTTCCTGATATCAGGAAGAACTTGGTTTCAAGTAGTGTTTTGAATAATCATGGATATAAACAAGTTATTGAATCTGATAAATTTGTTCTGTCTAAATGTGGTGTTTTTATTGGTTTTGGTTATTTATGTAATCAAATGTTCAGACTTAATATTACCACTGACAGTGTTATTTCAGCTTTTGTGACTACATATGATCAGAGTGATTCAAACCTTTGGCATGCTAGACTTGGTCATGTTCACTATAAAAGAATGCAAGATATGTCTAGGGATGGTTTAATCCCTGCTTTTGACATGGACACTGAAAAGTGTAAAACTTGCATGTTGACCAAGATAACCAAGAAACCCTTTCAGGGTGTTAGTCGTGAGACTAAGATCTTGGAGCTTATTCACAGTGACCTGTGTGATTTGCATGCCACTCCTTCTTTGGGGAATAAGAAGTACTTTGTGACATTTATTGATGATGCTTCTAGATTTTGTTATGTCTATCTGTTACATACCAAGGATGAAGCATTAGATAAATTCAAAGTGTTTAAAACTGAAGTTGAATTACAACTTGGGTCTTTGATCAAAAGATTAAGGACTGATAGGGGAGGTGAGTACATGGATACTCAGTACTTTCAGTCTGTGGGTATTATCCATGAAACTACTGCTCCCTATACTCCTCAGCAAAATGGTATTTCTGAAAGGAAAAACAGGGTGCTGAAAGAGATGGTTAATTCCATGTTGTCCTATTCAGGACTGAGTCAAGGGTTCTGGGGTGAAGCTATGTTAACAGCTTGCTATTTATTAAATAGGGTTCCAAACAAAAGGAACAAGGTTACCCCTTATGAACTCTGGACTAAAAGGAAACCCAACCTGAACTATCTCAAGGTTTGGGGTTGTAGGGCTGTTGTAAGACTCCCTGATCCAAAGCAAAAGACTTTGGGTGAAAGAGGCATTGACTGCATCTTTGTTGGATATGCTGAGCATTCCAAGGCTTTTAGGTTCTATGTTATTGAACCTAATGAACATGTTTCAGTTAACTCAATAATTGAATCAAGGGATGCAGACTTTGATGAGAATAGATTCTCATCAGTCCCTAGACCAAGTCAGAGGATTCCTAATGGAACTCATGACACTGGTGTATCAGAGGTCCTTGATGATGAACCATCAGTGGTCCCTGATGAGGTTGTGGTTCAGCAACCTGAACCTGTGCTCAGGAAGAGCAAAAGGGTCAGGACTCCAAAGTCATTTGGACCTGAGTTTCAACTATACTTAGTTGAAGGTACTAGGGATGAGGTCTCAGACCAAAACTCCTATTGCTTCATTGTTGAGGATGACCCCAAAACATTTGAAGAAGCTATGAAGTCCCAGGATATTGCTTTCTGGAAAGAAGCAATCAATGATGAGATGGATTCCATCATGGGCAACAACACTTGGGTGTTGGTTGATCTACCTCCTGGTTGCAAACCTCTGGGTTGCAAATGGATTTTCAAAAGGAAAATGAAGGTAGATGGAACTATTGAAAAGTTCAAGGCTAGACTAGTCATTCAGGGCTTTAAACAAAAGTCAGGAATAGACTATTTTGATACTTATGCCCCTGTGGCTCGTATCAGTACCATAAGACTGCTGATTGCTATGGCATCTATTCACAATCTGGTTATTCATCAGATGGATGTGAAGACAGCTTTCTTGAATGGTGAATTGGAAGAGGAGGTCTATATGAACCAACCTCAGGGCTTCATCATGCCTGGCAATGAAAACAAGGTGTGTAAACTGATTAAGTCTCTTTATGGACTTAAGCAGGCACCTAAGCAATGGCATCAAAAGTTTGATGAAGTGGTTTTGTCTAGTGGTTATGTTCTTAACCAAGCTGACAAATGTGTATATAGCAAATTTGATGAATCTGGTAAAGGAGTCATCATTTGTCTATATGTTGATGACATGTTGATCTTTGGCACTGATCAAAATCAGGTTGACCTGACAAAGGAATTTTTGTCATCAAGGTTCTCCATGAAAGACATGGGGGAGGCTGATGTTATCCTTGGTATAAGGATTAAACATGAAAGTAATAGAATTTCTATCTCTCAGTCTCATTATATTGAGAAGGTACTGAGGAAATTCAATTACTTTGATTGTACTCCTGTGAGTACACCTATGGATACTTGTGAGAAGCTGATGCCTAATAATGGCAAGGCTGTATCTCAACTTGAGTATTCTAGAGTAATTGGCTGCCTGATGTATGCCATGACTTGTACAAGACCTGATATTGGTTTTGCAGTGGGAAAATTGAGCAGGTATACTAGTAATCCTAGTGCTCATCACTGGCAAGCAGTTCAGAGGGTACTGAAGTATTTGAAGAGAACTATGGATTATAGTCTCTCATATACTGGTTACCCATCAGTGTTGGAAGGTTACACTGATGCAAGTTGGATCAGTAACACTGAAGACAATTCGTCTACCAGTGGCTGGGTATTCCTACTTGGTGGAGGTGCAAGTTTTTGGGCATCCAAGAAACAAACTTGCATCACCAGTTCAACAATGGAATCTGAATTTGTGGCTCTAGCAGCTGCTGGTAAAGAAGCTGAATGGTTGAAAAACTTGCTTCTTGAGATTCCATTGTGGCCTAAACCTATAGCACCTATTTCTATCCGGTGTGATAGTGCAGCTACATTGGCTAAGGCTTATAGCCAGATGTACAATGGTAAGTCTAGACACTTAGGTGTCAGGCATAGCATGATTCGTGAGCTTATCATGAATGGGGTGGTATCTATAGAGTTTGTGAGATCTCAACAGAACTTAGCTGATCACTTGACGAAGGGGCTGGCTAGAGACTTGGTTATTAAGTCTGCTAAAGGGATGGGTTTAAGTCCAACTTAGTCACTGAATGCTAGGACACCCAACTCCCTCCTGAGGAAACTTAGGAGCTGAGTTCAATGTGGAAAGCTGAACATTCAGTGGACTGGAGCACATGTTTTATTTACATCCCAAGGTTGTGCTCAGAACCTGCTGAAAGGAGGATGAAGTCTTTACTTCTTAATGGTTAATTTTCTTTGAAAAAGTGCTTGGCAGGAGCATGACTAAAGAGGAACCACCTATGTAAATGTTGAAGTTTTGCCGCTTCAGGAAGCTTTGGACTTTTAGCTTTTACAACATTTATGAATTTGGATATGGACACATGGCTTGTATAGTGTCAGGAGCTGTTAAGTGTTTGAAAACTTGTGTGTAGTTATCTTCAGGTATTCAAATGGGTTGAAGGGTTCAATTCTTAGAACACCCTGATTCTCGAATATTTGAATGTGTAATTACTAAGATGGAAATTCAATCCTCAGGACATTTTCATTTATGCACATGTTTTGATTGATGTTTATTTTTCATGCAAAGGAAGTGAACTAAATTTGGGGAGGATTGTTGGAAAATTTAGTGCACTTGTGGGATTAGTTCACACCTTGTAATGGGTTAGGAGGTACGGAGTGTACACCCATAAGGTCCATGAACACCCTGACTCTTATAGTGGTTTGTATTGGTAGTACTGGTGAAAGTACTGCTTGGTGAAAGTACTGTTGGTGAAAGTACTGCTTGTGGAAAGTACTGCTTGTGGAAAGTACTGCTTGTGTTTTCCACTGATAAGCATGCCTCACTGATAGGCAGTGTTTCCACTGATAGCACTGTGAAAGTACTGATGCTATGAAATACTGATAAGAGTGTTTCCACTGATAGGTTGTATTTCCACTGTAAGTGAAAGTACTGCTAGTGGAAAGTACTGCTTATGGAAAGTACTGCTAAATGGCAGTTACAACTTCTTTATGACCACGTTTAATTGGTCATGTAACCACTAACGGCTATAATGGGGATAATTATGAGGCTATTAATGGGCCGATTAATACTCATAATTCCATTGGAATAGCTCAAGAGTAACCTCCTATATATAGGAGATCTGAACATGCATGAGGGACATACAGAAAATACTAAGCACTTATAAGCGCAAGGGTTATAGAATTGTGCCTAATTCTCTAACTGCATTTGGTCTTATCCCAAGTAGATATTCGTGATACCCAGGCATTAGGGTCGAATAGTTTACTTTGGAAAGTGATCACACGATTCCAAGTGATATCCGGTAACCACCTAGTGGTATTGCTACTGTCATTGATTGTCTTAACCCTATTCTGGGAGCTATCACCCCAACAATTTCAAGCGTTTCATTATCACCCGTCCCAGATAATAAAAAAATGAGGTTTTAAAGACTTACATCATCTTCACGAAGCATGTATTCGGGTATGGGCCTACACACATTGAAAGTACATCATAATTAATCATCTACTAATAACCCAAAAATAAACTTGACATCAAATAGGCATACTTTTCGATTCGAAACCTAGAAGAAGAAGAAGATCCTTGGGCTGATGTTGGCAACCCAATCAACCACCTGTTTTATATGAGAACATTAAAAGTAACACATATAATAAAAATCAGCAGAAAAGATATTATCATTATTATTATGTAATAAGAATGAAAACCTTCTATTATGAGACAGGAGTTTGTCATCAAGTTTGGCTTGTTCCAACCAAGATTCGCAATCATCGTACAAATAATCTTCCATCAAGTTTTTGTTGGTCGGTTAATTAATTGATTTTAACCAACCATCATACACACAGATTGTTTCAAACTAAAAACCTTATTTTTGGAGAAGAAAGTTTTTTTTTTTTTGGAGGGTTTAAGCTGGGAGTCAAATGCCCAAGTCAAACAACATCTCAACTCAAAGCCGAGTTTTTTAGTCAACCATAGTAGATTTGAAAAATAATTAACAAAATATGCATCCATAGAAATATTTAACAAAGCATTTAGTTAATTTCTTTTTCTATTTATAAAATAAAACAATGTTTATATCTCATCGTCCCAACAGTTCAACACGTTACACGTTTTCATCTTTTTCACTCCTTCATGGGATGATGGTGTAAGACATGATTTCGATGTCATCATTTATGTTCTTTTGATGACTCCAACGTTAACATAAAAAAGTATCTAATGTTCGTGTTGACTCGACCAAAACGAAACCTAATATGATAACAACTAACGAACAATATAAAAACCATAATTACTGAAAACTTCATGCGAAAGTATTCTACATTCTACTTCCGTATTGATCCGCTCGATCAAATTCCATGGAAATGCCATATATGAATATATGAAAGGGATTCAATCGAACCGACATTGAACGACGATGAGGGTATTAGAAGCAATCGCGCATCGTCTCGTCAAATATCAACTTGATATCAAATTAATAAAACCAATGATAATAAATAATAAAATCACAGATGGTCCTCGTCATTGTCGATTCTGTCACTGGTGACGGTGATTATGTATGGCATCACTCGAAGAAAAAGCAAAAGAATACATAATGTCCCGATTACGAATACGATGTCATTCAATGTTGGTCTAATAGAGTTCCTTGGGAATTTTGGATGCATTTGAGCGAATTAGTACAAAAGTATGATACTTTTGTATGACCTTTGTGATACTCATGGTTTTCAGATTGCGCACTCCTAAGATTGTTATGTTATTGGGTTTCCTATTGTTTTCGAATCAACTCAAACGTAAGTTCCTTCAAGTGATTAGAGTGAAGGAATTGGCATTGAGGAGGATGAAGTGCACGTTGAAGAAGAATGAGTTTTCTTTATTTTGAGAAAAAGAAAAAAGAAATAGTATAAATAGCATGCTAATTATTTCTAAGAGTACGTATATGTTGTTAATTAGTTTTATAAAATGGTATGTTAAAACAAAAAACTCGTTTTAATGCTCCGTTCCTTTTTTTTCTATTGTTTTATCATTGGAAAAATATATATACTATTATAAATTAAATATTTTTAAAAGTACTCATTTTGTTAATTTAGTTTTAAAAATACTATGGTTTATTAAAAAACTCACTCAAAGCCTTACTTTTCTTTCTTTATTTTTTTTGAAGGCTGGTCGGATGACTAGAGACCGGTTTTTTTCAAAAAAAAAATGGATTGAACTTGAAGCGCTTTGCCGAAAACTGGATTTTAAAACATTGTTCCTTTTTACTTTAGACAAATTCAAATGCTTAGGGCCTGTTTGGTTGGGGTTAATGGGAATGAAGCTATGACTTTGACAGTGTTTGTTTTGTGGGTCCAGTAATGAAATAGGTATATCATAGTCAAAGATTTATTACACGCCAATTTGGTGTCTATGAAATCCATTCCCGTTGGCCTCCCTTTTTTCCCCTACAAAACTCAAATATCTATACACTTTTTCATACCACATTTTGTCATCCAAACATAAACAATCGTAATGATACATTTTTTCATATCCATTGTCATTCTACCTTATACCAAATCCGATTCCCATTGTCATTCCTAGTAACAAACCAAACGGGCCCTTAATTTTTTCCTTTTTAATTTACGATATCAAAATTATACTTTTCTACTATATTTTTCTTAAAATTTTGAAAGAAAGTTATCAGTCACGATTTTAGCCTAAATGACTTTCGAATGTTAATAAACCATTCAATCCACAATTCATGATTTTTCAGTGAACAGCAAAGATAATGGCTAGAGGTATATCTTCTTTGTTTAATTAACCTAATTCTCTCTTTAATTAAACGTCGACAAACCCTAACTTTTTTGAAACCTTAATTTTACAGGTCCAAAATTGAAAAAGCAAAGAAGGGTGTTTTCACAATACATTTGAGGTACGATGGTCTTTTCGTTTCAACCCCCTTGCAATACGTCGATGGTGAAATGAGAGAAATATCATACATTGATTTCGATGGCGTGTCACTAAATAATTTGGTTGAAATTGTCAGAAAGTTAATTCCAGCTAATCATTCCTTTCAAAGGTTGTATTATTGCAAAATTGATACCACATTGGTCTTAGGTACATTTTAAAGGTTCAAGTCGGTACATTTTTTAAAAAGGAAGTTTTTATTTTCTGGCTTTTACTTTATATATAATTTATTCTAGACTAAAATACATTGTTGATCCTTAAATTTGGCCAAAAACGTCGTTCTAAACCAAAACATGGCATTTTCATCACCAGTAGTCCAAGCTAGGGGTTTTTGAGGCTAAACTAGTACCTTGACCCATTTTTCGTTAGTCAACACTGTTATTTGCTTTTTTTTAGCCAAGGGTATAATGGTCATTTTATATATTTGGATTATTCTTCTCTTATTATTTTCTTCCACTTTTGATTCATATTTCTTCCATTGTATGGTAAGTTCTACTTATTTTTAAAGATCTGAGTGGAGCCAATTGAGAAAAGCCAAAAGCTTGAGTATGGTTCTCGGTCCGGTGGGACATAACTCGTACTGCATGATTTGGTTATTGGTTCTGTGGAAAACTAGAAGGGGAGTTGAATAGTTTTGCCGATTTTAAGTTAGTTTCTAAAAACTTTAGATTCGATGGTGTGTGAAATCGTATGGATGAAGATAAAGTATAGATCTAAGAGTAATGTAAGTAAAGAAAGTAAAGTAAGGGATAGAAATGACACAACCGATTTATAGTGGTTCGGCTACAAGGACACCTTCTTTGCCCTACTCCACTCCCCGAGTCACCTACTCGAGAGTTCAAGTACTATATCAACAAACTCCTTCAACTTGGCGGAGAAGCCTTCACAACGTTGCTTACACCTTTTTTCGGTACAAAGCTAAATACCGAGTCCGTAACACGGAGGACCAAACCAACACGAATATTACACAACAAATATGTGAAATATCAAGTACAAGATCTTTGCTACAGAAATCTTGTGGAGGAACAAATCAATCAAGGACCCCTTGCTTGGATGACTTGTAGAATGCTTGTGATCTCGCCTTAGAGAAGGACCTATATGAGAATCACAATAGAAGAAAGAAGAACAACTCTCTAGATCAAGTGATCTTTTGTTAGAAGAGTGTAAGAATATATGAGAGAGTTAGTAAGAAGAGGGGTGAGTAAAAATGAAGAAATGGCTCTCTATTTATAGGCAAAATCTTGCCACTGTTGCACGGATCCCACGGATCCCTTCCTTAAGGGATCCGTCTAGTGTAACTCCAGGGATCCGTGGGATGCTCCTCTTTGCCCATGGGTTTTTGGGTTATGGGTCATGGGTCATGGGTTATGGGTTGGTCCATGGTTATTTATTTAGATACAATGTATCTAATAGATGCAATGCATCTAGTCAATGGATCATGGGTTAATACCATGGGTCATGGGTTGTGGTTTTTACCCATCCTAATAAACTATTACAACAAATGATTTATTACAATAATTTGTATTAAATTACTATATATAAATGCTTTCAAAAATAACATGTATCCTTATAATTTAACTTATGATAACATTATATTTGTTATCAACAAAACACAAAGAGATCGTTAAATATTAATAAACGTTTTTACGGTTTATTTGTATTAACAATCTCCCCATTTTTGTTGATGACAAAACATAATGTTATGATGAGTAAAACTTAAGATTAAATGTATGTTTTGAAAGCCTAAGTTTTACTTCTTCTCCCCCTTTTTGTCGAAACAAAAATTTACCCGACCGAAGAAATAAAATGTGGAAAATAGTCCACGTATCTCTAACTCCCCCTTGACGGTAGCTCCCCCTAGAATGGGGCGTCAAGTGAGATAAAAAATCCTACAAAGAAAGGGTTAGTAGTAACATGCATAAATAATCATGTGATTGACGAGAATCAAGATTGGGAGCCAAGGTATGTAAACAAGGGCTTGTAATAAAACAGCAAAGTGTAGTGGTATTTATGCCACATACAAGCATGTAAAACTAAGAACAAGACTTGTTCTAAAAAAAATGACTCAAAAGAAAAATAAAAGAGATGATTCCTTCCATGCTTGCATAAGGTTATGGATGAAGGTTTTGGTGAGTAATGATGTTGATGCGATCAAGGATGAGGTTAAGTATGACTCGCATTTCTTCCCTAATTTCTATTGCAAAATCCCTAGTGGATTGGCAATGTTCACAATGTAAGTGATGTGGGTAATAAGTGCGGAAGTGTTCTGGTTTAGTTTGATTTGTGAGATGCGGAAGTTGTGGTGGAAAAGTTGGAAAATACGGATCAAAGTCCGAAATCTTTGGAAGTGGTGGTGGAAAAGAACCTAGATGTTCTTGTAACACAATGGGAGCTAAAGGTGGTGAGGTTTCAAGGTCTTTGAAAATTGTGTTTGGAGAAGTTGGAGGTGTCAAAAAGACTAGTTCTTTTTGCTTGGTTTGTTGAGATCTTGTTGGAGTCTTAAGGAGTTCCAAAAGAGTGACCTTAGGTGGGGATTTGATGGGTGATGAAGTTGGTATACTTGTTGGTGATGAAGGAGGTGCTATAATGGAAGCATCTTGTGGTGAATGAGTGGTTGGTGATGAACCATTTGAAGATGGTTTTGCTAAGCAACAAGGCCGGATGCTAATCCGTGCGGTTTTTCTAGATTTAGGTGGTGGTACTTTGGAAGGTGGGAGGACAAAGTTTTGGATTTCTTAAAAGGGATTGTTTGCACTAGGTGATCATCTATGTTGGAAGATCTTTTGGATGGCATGATGATGTTTTGTTTTGTGAGGTTGAGAGTGATGAATATGCAAGTATTTTGGGAATCCTATTTATAGAAAAATAATGAATTGTAATGAATGCTTGACCCAAAATGTGGATTAAAATCTAATGATTAGATATGAATTTAAGGCATGT
>OU343221.1:145122145-145207040 GCA_910596185.1 Chrysanthemum makinoi | reverse complement strand
AGCGGTGTGAAGACACCAATCTTTGTCTAAAATTGGGAAGAGAGAGCCACTTTATAGTGAAGGCATAGTCCTTGGCCATAAGATTTCAAAAATGGGATTGAGGTTGATAGAGGCAAAGTCGATGTTATTGCTAAATTGCCTAAATCCTATACTTAGTGAGTATTAGGAGTTTTCTAGGTCATCTGGGTTTTATCAGCGATTCATACAAGATTTTCTAAAATAAATCGACCTATATTACATCTTCTTGAAAAAAGATGCTCTTTTATCTTCTCACGAGTGCATGAAGCTTTTGGAAACATTAAAGAAAAACACGGAAGCACCCATTCTAGTTGCCCATTTGGGATTTACCTTTGAACTCGTAATGCGTGCAAGTGATTTTGCTATCGGTGCGATCTTGGGGAACGCGAAAAACCAAGCATTTTCAGCCTATCCACTACAGCGGTAAGACATGGTGACTCAAACCCATTACACCACTAGAAAAAGAATTATTAGCTGTGGTGTATGCGTTTGAAGTTTAAACCATACCTTATCTTGACCAAATGCGTGGTGTATAACGGATCACTCGTCTCAAATATCTCTTTGCTAAGCAAGATGCAAAGCCGAGATTGCTCCGGTGGGTTCTCCTCCTACAAGAATTTGATATCATTATCGTGATAAAAGGAGCCGAGAACACAGGCTGGCGATCATCTGTCGATCTAGAAAACCCTCACTGGGATGTGTTGAGAAAAAGGAAATTAATGAAACATTTCCTCTCGAACACTCAATGTGGTTTTCGTGGAACTCTTCTACCCCATGGTTTCTCGACTTTGCAAATTACCATCGCGGGTAACTTTGTGGTGAAAGGGATGTCGTCCCCAGCAGAAAACAAATTCTTTAAAGATGTAAAACATTACTACGGGGCGACCTACTTATTCAAAATTTCTTGTGGATCAAGTCATCAGGCGTGTGTGTATGGTCGGGGAAGCCAATGACATTCTTAAGGCTTGCCATACGGACCTCTTGGGGGCATCATAGTCCCAACTACAGCCAAGAAGGTGTTTGATTCCGGATTTTATTGGCCCACGATTTACAAGGATGCCTTAGAATTTGTCAAACTCAGCGGCGCTTGTCGCGTCAGGAAATATCTACAAAGAAATGAAATGCCGCAAAGCGCCATTCAAGTGTGTGAGATTTTTGATATCTGGGGCATTGACTTTATGGGACCATTTCCTTCATCTGTGAGGAAATAAATACATACTAAGTGGCGTTGACTATTTGTCAAAATGGGTTGAAGCAAAAGCTTTGCCTACCAGCGATGCGAGTTGTTGTGAAATTCATAAAATCTCTTTTTGCTAGGTTTGGAACTCCACGAGCTATAATTAGTGATCGTGAATGCGCATTTCTGCAATGACCAGTTTGATAGAGTCATGCAAAAGTATGGTGTAACTCACCGTCTCTCTTCGCGTACCACCCCAAACAAGTGGGCAAGTGGAAGTTTCCAACAGGGGATTAAAAGAATTACGGAAAGACGGCGAAAACCGTGCCTCTTGGTGGGATAAGCTAGATGATTTATACTGGGCGCTCGATGCGGCTTATAAACACCCATCAGTGTACTCCATCTAAGCTAGTGTGCGGAAAGGCGTGTCATCTACCGATTGAAATTGAGCACAAGGCATCTTGGGCTTTGAAACATGCCAACCGATATTCAGACGGTACGGTGATCACCGGAAAGTTCAAATGAATGAATTAAATGAACTCAAGTGATCAAGCATCTGAGAAACTCTTTGATCTACAAAGAAAAGACAAAGAAGATTCATGACTCAAATCAAAACGCGTTTTCAACGTCGGTGATCGAGTCCTTCTTTTCAACTCAAGTTGAAGATTTTCTGGAAAACTAAAATCGGCCAGTGCGGACCATTCACCATCACTAAAGTATTTCCTTATGGAACCATTGAGTTATCTTAACCCGATGGTCCCAATTTTAAAGTGAATGGTCATCGATTAAAGCACTATTTTGGAGGACATTCTCCCGTGGTTGTCGGATCTACAAACTTTCCCCATGAACCAATGAATCACTGAGGATCGAGTCAAGCTAGCACTTCGGGAATCAAAAACAATAACACCGTATGGGTTTCACCCATATTTCGACTTCTTTCTACTTTCTACCACCCTAGTGTGGGGTTGCCATTTATTGTATATAAATTTTAAAAATAAAAAAAATAAAAAATAAAAAATAAAAAATAATAATAAATCTTTCAAAATAATGGTAGTAGTATTTCCTTTTCGTTCTCGGTTTAAATATGGCCGTACTTTGAATATTGAGGGCAATATTCATTTCTAGTGTGGGGGGGAATTCTCACGAATTTTATCATGTAATTATACCACCAATTCCCCCGTTTTTGGCCAAAATTTTTTAGAGTAAGTGTTTCACTCACTAGAACACTACGGTTATCGATCGCCATGTCTAATAGACAAAAGGATTGGCAATCGAAGAGCAAACGGCTCTTGGTAAAGATATCTCAAATCCGTTGGCGGCTTGCAATTTGCCCAAAATTGTATGGTGTTCAACTCGCCATATCTTTAATTAGTGAAGAGTTGGCTAGCATGATTTATGGCTTGTGGTAAAGGCATGGAAAACCATAATTGGTAATCACCACCAAAGATATTTTATCTAAGAGTTGGCTAGTCCCGAAGCAAACGGCTTCTGGTAAAGACAAATCAAATCCGTTGGAGGCTGGTGATTTGCTCAAAATCATTTGGTTATCGGTGTACTGGAGTTCTTACTTGAAACATTTTGGCTACTCGAGTAATGGCTTTTGGTAAAGAGACTCAAACCCATAAGTTTTTCTCAAAAGATTGCTAGGGACTAGCAATAGTTTAGTGTGGGAGATTGATAAGTGTGTAAATACTCATCATTTTTGGAAATCAATCTGACTGAAAACACTTAAAAAGCGATCAATGCATCAAAAATACGAAAATATCCCAAAATTGTATTTTATATGTTTCAGATGCAAAATGTTTAAATCAGATGAAAATCGAGCTAAGTTTGCATAATTGGCAGTTTAGTCCCCAACTTTCAAAATTGGCGAAATAGTCCCTGACACTTATTTTTAAAGAAAAGTCACCAAAGGTCCTTTTGAAATCATAAGTTGTCATAATTAGTCCTTTGGTGAAAAAATTTCAAAAGTTTTGAGAATTTACAAGTTTGGTCCTTCAAGTTTCAAAATTATAGAAATTACCCGGACATCTTTAAATTTGAAAATTATTATTTTTGGTCCTTGGGAAAATTAAACTTGTCAAAAATGGTCCTTGATTAACTTTGGAAAAGTGCATATTTGGTCCCTCTAGTTTGGATGAATTGCAAGTGGTCCTTGAACTAATCCTAAATCCAAACCGGATCCCAAATTATTATCAACCCAATCCCACGGTCCAATAACCAAGCCCACTTGACCCTTGAACCCGTATTATTAAACACGGTCAAACTTGGTCAAACCCACTCGCCTCTTTTCCCTCCAACCACCCATCTTCCCCACCGCTCTTGACTCTCCCAACACCCCACCTCCAGCTCACAAACCACACCCCTTATCCTCCACCTCTCCAACAATCCAAAATAAATTTAATGCATCTCCTTCGTTGCACTCAATCAAACCCAAACTGGCAAAAAGAGTTTTTCCTAAAATCCATCAACGGCTAATATCAATTCCAAGAATCCAAAGGTCGGTATTTTTGGTGGGAAATAGTCGAGAGGAGAAAAAGCACTTGTTGATAAATAGAGGCGGAGAAGAGAGAGAAAGAGTAGTGTAATTTTCTAATTTTCTTATATGTTGCTTTAATTTTAATATCTTAGTTTAAAACTTCTTAAATTGTAATTTCATTTCAGTCTTTATGTTTTAAAAGTATCTCAGCTTTGTATTTCATTTGTAATCTGATTTAAGTTTTAATGAAATTAGTTTTAATCTCCAAATCCTTGTTTGAGTTTAATTGTTTCTGAATTTAGCTTATTACTTATGTTCAATTCATATAGTTACTCACTAAAGTTATTTGCAGCTTATTCTCATCACTAATCCAAAAATACAAAAAAAAAATAAGAAAATAGTTGAAAATAAAAATACTTTCAATCTTTCTATAAGCTTGTACAAAGCTTATGCTCGCTTCATCAAGTTCATTTAAGCTTCTAATAGCTTATTGTGAGCTCATTTTGTTTAATCTCAAATTCACTCAAATCTCAAATTCAGTCCAATAATAGTCAAAGGAGATAGAATCAAAGGCGATATGGGTTAATTGTTTGCTATGGTCTTTGAATTTTGGTTGATTCAGGTTGATTTTGTGATGATAATGGGTTTAGGATAATGGTGCTCTCATCTCTGCTACAAGCCATAGTTGATAGAACCAAATGTAAGTTCATTTCCAAGGACATTGCATCATCTGTTTACGAGTTATTATCGCTTTAGATCTTTTCATTTAACCTTATTAGGTTGTATTGATTCGAGTTTAGAAGCATTAGCATAAGCTAGATAATCATTTAGGTAGAGTAATTGCAAACAGGTTGTATAAAAGTAGTGTTTGGATCTTGTTTGTTAATCGAGTTAGAGGTTTGTTCGTGGTTAATTCGAGTTATATAGGTTTCATTTGGTCCATTCTGATCATTTAGGTTAGAATTTGCATTCTAGAAAACTAATAGTCAAATTGCATCAATAATCTTGTGCTCCATGTGTTTGATTCAAGTAATTTAGAATCTCGCAAATAGGTTTAGGAATACTTAAAATAGCTTGCATTAGTCTTAGTTTATCATAATGCATCATAATCAGTTCATGAATTTGGATCAAAAGTCATTTTAGTCAAACTTTAAAAGCTGTCAAAAGTCTAAAAGTGCAAAACTGATTTTAAACAAAACATTAGATTTATCATGTTCATTTCGTTCAAAATCATTTGAAACTTTGGGATTAACAAGTTGATTGGCTATTTTGAGAATCTGATTTTTGCTGAATTTTCTCAAGTCTTTACAACCTCCTAATCAGCTATCTAATAAGCACCCATCTCCCCTGTTCACACTTGATTCGTGTAGGAAAATATACCAAATATACGATATACGCGAGAATCAACAAATCAACCTTTTAGGAAAAGGGTTAACGTGCCAAAACTCACAGCATTGATATAAGTGAAACCGCAAGTGATTACCCGGTCGTGTCCCAACGAGGTGTGAATTGAGGATGTCGTTTGAGGTTGGTTATTAAAATGCTTGAATTGTTAGAATTTGATTGTTTTAATTACGTTTTCTCGAATTAATTAACGGAAAGTAATTAAAGCGAAACCTAATAAATGACAAACTAACTACTACTAAGCATACGGAACAATAAAACTAAGCTAAATGAAGTCTAAGGTGCTACAATGCAAAAACGCTAAAACCGAAATTTACAAGGCTCAAAAAGTGAAAATAATGCAATTTAAGGCCTACAGATGTGAAACTAATTTTCCTACTTTCTAAACTACTAAAAATAATTTTAGAAAAAGCCGGATTATTTTTTACTTTTAAATTATTTATTATGAATTAAAAACTAATTTAATCTAATTAAATTATAAAATATACTAAACTAGTTTGGAAAAATCAAAAATTCACTAAAATTACTTCAAGTATTCTTGATCTAGGAAAAATATAAAATACCTACTGCTTTTTGAAATCGACACTTAATAAGCCAAATAAGTTGAAAATACTAAAACTGATTTTTGGTATATAAAAAGACTAATAGTGCAAAATAATTACGAAAAAGACCCTAGGGCAGATTGGTGATGAGCGTGTGTGTGGTGGTTGGGTGGCAGAGATCAAATCCCAAGATGGCATTTTTCAAACATTTTTTTGAATTTTTCTTTTGAAAACTCAAAGTGGGTATAAAATAGGCACTTTTGCTAAAAACTTAACTTATGAAAAGCATGAAATAAGTTTGGGCGCTTATTTCCAACTGATTTGAAAGAAGCAAAATCAAGCACCTTTTGTGATTTTTAAGGCACAAAAAGCTAAGATAAGCCTTTGGAAAATGGAACAAGCTAAAGCATAGTATGCTTAATCACAGATAAGCTATGAAAAGCTAAAATCGGCTAGGTAAGGAGGATAGCGGTTGGAATAATGTTTTAACTAAAGGAGAACTTAAAGCTAAAATAGAGCAAATAAGCTAATAATAAGAGCAAACTAAGCACTAATGAATGAAATTACAAAACTAACCTAACCTATATTGCACATAGTACTAAAAGTATCCTAAATAAGCTAAAAGATAAGCCAAGATAAGCTAACAAAAGGATACAATGCGGTACAGCTTGCATGATGAACAATCCTAAGGGTACACGAGAAGATTAAGCTATCAATAGTAATCTGCCAAAATAAAAAAAAAATACCATTAAACAGCTAACCTGCTGAATAAGCTAAATACCAAATTACAGGATCTAAAACTAAGTATTAAAGAATCTAAAAATCAAAATCAAAAGGGCTATGGGAATAAAAGGGTGCAGAGAACAGAACAAGGAGATGGGCAAATGGCGGTTTTTGAGTGCAATTTATGCTAATCTAAGCTATCCTAGGGGCAAATGAGCTAAAGGCATATTGAGAGGGGTATGTGAAAATGCAAGAAAAGTAGACTTTGCAAATTTTGGACATCAATTAAGCTATTAAAGAGGCTCATGAATAGCGACTATGGCTGCTTGTTCAATAGTAGGGAAAATTTTTTTTTTTTAGTTAATAAAACTTCACAAAGCTCACTAAACAGTTTAAAACAATGATACTTTCATGAAATCCTTACTTAGACTTTGACTTATAAAGTCAAAAGCGGGTAAAAAGAAAGTTTTGGACGAAAATAAGCATGAACCAAACACCCCTTTATGGGGCGAAAGTAAACTGTTTTTTTTTTTTTTTATGATTCTAAGACTTAAAATTTGTTATGAAAACCATTTAATAACACTAATAAGTAAATTGACATGAACAATAAGCACTTTCTAAAAAGCATTAATATGAGAATTTTGAAAAAAACTTAAGCAGAAAAAAGAAGACTTTCATTAACTTGAAAAGCAATTACAATACTAAAAAAAACTAAAACTATTAAAAGAAAACTAAATCCTACTGCCTTTCAAAGGCTACAAGTGCTATCTATTTATACTAACAAGCTAGGTCTTCAAAAGCTTGAGCTTGTGTTTCTTTTGTGAGACAAATGAGAGAAATGGACAACTGTGCTTCTTTAGCTTCAATCTTGACCATTCATTTAATCTTGGGCACCAAGGGGAATCATTTGAGCCGTCCCTTTATGAGCTCCAATGAAACCACATAGGATTGCCAAGGTGGCTTTTGAGCCATGTGGGTAGTGGGGTTGGGAGTAATTTGGGGACGGTTTGAGATAGACATGAAAGAAGACAAGGGTGTGGGGGATATTGTGTTTGGGCCAAAAGGGTAGGCTGGGGATTTGGGTTATTTTTTGTTTTTTTTTGTTTAGAAAATGGAAAAGAAGGGGTCAAATGGGTTTTAACATAGGTTGGGTTCAAGTACTAAGTGGGGGTTTCAGGTTTAGGTTTAAGTTATTTTGTTTAAAGGTTTTAAAGTAAATGTATTTTTTTGTGTTTTTTATTTATTAATTTTTAGAAGAAAATATAGAAAATCATCTTCCGGCTCGATGCTCAAAGCAAACTTCCAATCCGAGCTCAATTCTGCACGTTTTTGCTTTTTTTCGATCCTTTGTACTGAAATACATAAAAACAGTCCAAGGATATCTGCAGTATATTTGGTCATATTTCGTGTTTTTAGACGTTTTTGTGTCTCTAGATGGGTAAAAATGATGAGTGAAAAGACACTCATCAAATCCCCCACACTATCAATTGCTAGTTCCTAGCAATCCGATCATATTAAGTAATGAAAGGATCAAAAATACCAAGAATACCCCGTTTCGACTTTTTATTCACTACTAGAAATTTAAACTTGAACGTAAATAAATAACATGCTTGATTATCAAAACATGGCATCATGGAACGGGATTCACACAAAATGGGTGTCTCCGGGATTGTAATCATCCTCTTATACTCTCAACCAAGCTTAAACTTATTGTGCAAACGTTTTTGTAAAATGCTAACACTACTTATATCAATAATCTATGTAAGCCGAGACTTAACTTTTACTCCATAATTTATACAATTTAAGTGAGTGTGCTCATTTTCAAAAGTTTGACCATTGAAATCGACATTTGTTATGGTTGTTATCCACTTAACTAAAGTACTAACTCACCGGAAACGATGAAAGTCTAAGGATCGAAGGGCCTCTTCCATGTAGCGGCTTTCTTCTCGGCACATCCCAAAACATAAGTTTTAAGTGACCGGGCTTTTGACACCTAACAGAGAATAGTACCGAATCAGGGGAATTCGATTCCAAAGATTTATGAAGCTACCGTTAAGTTAAAACTAAACCTAAATGGATTACAACCGACGATAATTTAAAAATTCGAGACTCAAAGGTGAGATCACTCCATGTGGCGACTTTCTTCTCAGCTTGTCCTTTTAAGGAGGCTAGGTTTTCATCCTCGAGAATAGTATGAGACTTTGGGATCTTTGAAATCAAGGATTTCCAATTATCAAACTTTTAGACAACTTTGACGAATACGAGTTCAACTTTCGATTTAAATTTAAGAAAAAGCAAGTTTCGCACATTTATTCATAAGCAACATAATGTTTTATTCCGCACTTACTCATATTTTTCTTTTTTCATTTTTCAACTTTTTCATCATCATTTTTTTTTTTTTTTTTCACTTTGACTTGAACTTTAAACTTGCAACTTTTGCATCATTCAGCAACTTTACGATACTTTCATTTTGCATTATTGATTTTAAGAAAGTATGCTTTTCGGAAATTTAAATAAAAAGTTGAACTCGGACTCTAAATCAATTTTGCTTAAAAACTTTTTATCGTAACAAGACGATTTTGAATGTTCAAAAAGTTTGACAACCGTATATTAGGTCCAATTAGTTAGCTTCGGGAGAAAAAGCCATAGATTACTTATATAAGCTCTAAAGAGAACCAACTACTCCACGCTTAGCATTTTTCATTTGCACAACGCGTAAAACCTTAGCCTAAATGTTAAGAGAGCAGCTAGATCAACACTCTAGCAGTCGGGATTCCCACTTGTTCTAGCGAATCAAGACTAAACTACCACTAATAGAAAGTATCAATGAATTATTTTGTGCAAAGCACTTCTTGTAAATGTAAATACTAGACTTAAATGATAAAAATTTTAAAATTTTGGTCAAAAGCGAGTGCTAGGGTACTAGAAGGTACATGTGATCAAAATTAGCTAAATTCCCTTAGAATTGAATATTGCCCTCAATATTCAAAGTACCGGCCGTAGCCGAAACTATAGAACGGGAAAAGGTAATACTACTAGCCAAGTGTGGAAGCGAAATCTTTTTTCACAAAAAGGGTTAATAAAGATATCCCATAATGTTCGTTAGCAAATCGGATATTGGGTTGGTTGAAAGCATCAATCATCACGATCTGGGAATCCTGAAAAGAGAGCAAACACACAACAAGCAAACAACAGTGGGGAATTTCCCCCACTTAGTGTTAGAAAGTAGAAGAAGAAGCATGGGTGGACACATGAAATGCTCTTGTTTTTGTTAAGGTATTGACTTCGACCCAATTCATTGGTCCATGGGGAGCAAGTGGAAGAAGATCTCCATCGGACTTTCATTCAAATGGTTTGGATTAACATTGAATGTGCTGAAAGTTCCACTCCGATGAGATATACCCGGGTCAAAAGAATGATGAATTGAGATGCGGGTCAAAAATGAAATCCTCATTTCCAAATGAGGTAACGGGTGGGTTGGGTGGGCAAAATATTTAGGCATGAGAACATAGTGTTCAAAATCTTGCCCTTAGAGATCCCAGATCCGTATCGGGTTCAAAACAAAAGATGAATCCATCATCCGGGTTTAGCGGGAAGACGAGGGAATGATGGATCATCGAAGCACGATCTTAGTCAAAATAACTCAATAGAAAGAGGAGTTCATGGTTAGGTCGAAGAGTTTGAAACATCACATCGGGTAAAGTACCCATTTCAGAAATTTGAGTTCTCTTAGAGTGAACTCCCTTGGAAGGTACTATCTGGTTTGAACACTTTATCCTCAGAGAGGCATGAATCAAAAGTGTTAACCACGGTAAAATCCTCAAGAAGAAGTCACTCGGTTAAAAGAATGAAGAACATCTTGATCAACAAGTTCATCAATTGAAACTTTCAAGTTCTTCTCTTTCTTGGGAAAGAATGGATCATCAAAATTTTCCAAAGGATCATCGTTCAAATTTTCATTCTTAGATGGAATCGAGTCCGTGAGAGCAAGTTTATCGGAGAACTCCTTATCAATTGAAGGATCAAGTGATGGATCTCCATACAACAAATACTCAAGTTCACGTAAGTCGGCTTCAAAGTCAAAGACTTCATTGTCAATTCCAGGTGGGAGAGGACCAAGGCGGCGAGTTCACCGAACTCCTCGAGAAGTAAATCAATAGCTGAATCCTGGGCTCGGGCTTGATTTTGGTCAAAGCTCAACTTCTTTAATTTCAATTTCTTTCGGAGGGAGTGAAGACAACGGGTCTTCATTTTCACTAAGTAATTGTTTAAGACGAACACGGTCTCCTCCGGTCAGATTCATCGTCATCAATTCCTGACGGAAAATAATAAGCTTCGATCTCTTCCAAATTCAAATTACTTCCCTCAAACGAGGTGAGGAAGGGGAAGAGTCGGAAATAATGAGGTCGGAAGGGAGTGGGATTGCCACTCAAAGAAGGTTCAACAAGATCGATTTGATTAACCGAATGCGGAGGTGGGACAAGTGGTGTGCTCTTAGAGCTAGCAATTTCCACCATTTCCGTTATGGTCTCCGGTTTCTTGGTAATCGTTTTAAGCTCAACACGTTTACTCGAAGATCTCTTAATCGTAAATCGTGAAAGACTTTGATCAATCCTAGATGAAGAATTTTGGATAACCTTAGGTTGGACGTTTTCGGTACTTCCATTATTAGTAGGAAGCACCGGGTCCTTTGTCACCTTAGTTTCACGGCTTTCAACTTTATCAATACACAATGGTAGGCATAGATTTCAAATCTTGGTTAACATTGAAAGTTACGGCTTCTTTGTTTACTCTCAAAGTGATTTCCTTCATCAATCGATCAATGCACGACCCATTTTAAAAAACACCTCCCAGGATGAGGGGCACTTTCGGGATCGACATCGAAATCGACAACAACAAAGTCGGTGAAATGAAATTTTCCTACTTTCACCAGAGACATCCTCGGCTATACCTAGCGGACGATAACTTGTACGGTCCGCAAGCTCGAGGATCATACATGTAGGGTGTGAGTGGGGAGTAACAGCTTTTCCACATGGAGTGTGGCATCAAGTTAATGCTGGCGCCAAGATCGGCCAAAGCGGAGCATTGAACTAATCCTTGAAAATCACAAGGGATGAGGAACTTTCGGGGTCTCCTAACTTTTCGGGAAGTTTTTTAAGGATAACCGCCGAACAATTCTTGTTCAAGGAAGTTTTAGCCAACTCGGAAAGTTTTCTTTGTTGCTCAACAAGCTTTTGATCGTCGGACCAAACTTGGGCATTAGAAGGAGAGCCTCTGCGAAACTAATCTCGAAGTGCGTATCTTGAAAGATTTGGATAAGCTTTTCCATTTGTTGATTAGTTTTGTCGTGGGCCTTTTGATCATTAAGCCTTGAAGGATAAGGAATTGAAGGCTTAATCTTGGAACATCGGACTCCGGAATGGGGATGTGGACTACCGGAGGTTGGGCGTGTCGGATACTCTGTGGGCTTGTAGATTGCACCTTGTCCTTGGTCACCTCGGTTTCTCGTTCTACTTCCCTCACGGAGAGGTGTAGGCATCGAGGGTCCATTATATGATTTACCACTTCAGGTGGCAATAGCATTCAACTCTCCTTTCGGGTTAGGAATTGTATTACTTGGAAGAGAAGGAACGAGGGTTGAGAATAGAAGTAGAAGGTTGATTGGATTGAAAGAAACTAGCCATCATATTCCTCATTTCAGTCATCTGTTTGTTACTTGTAGCTTCCATTTCCTTTTGAAATAGTCCTCATGCCGTTAATTTGAGTTTGCAAACATTTAATGAATTATGTCGGAATTCTTCATGTAAGTTAGAAACTCGTTCGAACAACTTGAGGAGGTGCTTGATAAGGTTGTTGAGGAGGAGGTGGTTGATATTGATGTTGAGGAGGAGGTGGTTGTTGGTAAACTTGAGGTGGAGGAGCTTGGTATTGTTGATTACCATGATTAGCATTAGCTCCTCGGTTGATTAACATTGGTTACCATTGAAACGGTTTTGATTTTGGTTTTGGTGTTGAGGTTGGTTGAAAAGGTAGAATAATTGTTTGATTGATGGTAGCTAAGAAGATTCGATCTCCTTGCGGTTGATTGTAGTTTTCCGTAGCAGCATAAACATTCTCATGTGTATTAACCGAGGCTGGGCACTCGAATAAGAATGTGGACCTCCGCAAGTCTCACAATTCGGGTGTACCGCTTTCACTTGTTGATGTTGATTCGATTATTCATCCGAAATATCCGTAAGATATCGTCGATCTTTTTGTTCATGGCTATATTTCGAGAAGAAGACGTATTTGATGAGATGATTCACCCTTTGGCGGTAGAATCCCAATAATTGTGATGGGCGGTCATGTTCTCAATAAGATCGTAGCATTCCTCGGGACGTCTCTTCATGAAAGTTCCACCCGGCAGCATTGATTGTGTCACGGTGTCTTAACGTCAAACCATTATAAAACGTATCAATTTGAGTGACAAGCAACATGTTATGATTCGGACATCGATCAATTGCAAGCTTATAACGTTCCCAAGCTTCAAACAAAGATTCATCGGGATATTGTCGAAAATTCTGCGATATCGTTTCTCAACCGTCACCATCGACGGTGGAAAATACTTTGCCGAAACGAAACCATTTCCTGAAGGTATGAATCGAATTCTTGAGTCGATCAAACCGGAAGTAGCATGATGAGTCAAAGAGTATGGGAAGAGATAGAGACGAAGGGCGTCATTGGAGACCCCGTTTTGTTTCATACTCGAGTAGCGGTCGAGAAATTTATCAAGATGCTTGTTAGCATCTTCATCTGTAAACCATGAAATTGACAACTTTTTTTACTTGTTCTATCATATGATGTTTCAAGCTAAAATCGGTAGCTTGAATATTAGTCGGTGCAATGGGTCCTCCCTTCCCGTACATTGTAGGTTGACATAGCTCCTCCATCGTTCGAGATGGGAGCTACATTTGATTAACGGGAGGAGGATCGGGACCGGGTGCGGGTGGTACTTGTTACAGCCATATTACGTAACTTCAGTGCGTTCGATTCCGATTATGAAGTCGTCTTGATTGAGAGCGATCGCATACACTTTAAAACCAAGGCAATTAAAATGATACGGTATTCGAAAACAACAGTGAACTTAAACCAATAATCCCAAGTGAATAAATTACTTCCATAAGACAAACGCACAGCGGCGGAGAAGCTTTTTAGGTCAGTGCGAAGCTTATTAAAAACCCGCTTCTTTTCAGCCGCAATTTAATGTCAGGCCATCCTTATACCCACCACACAGTTTGTTTATCCAATAGAAATAAATCGACTCACAAGCGACACAAAGGCAAGTTTTAAATCTTTGGTTCGGGAACTTACTAATGATAACACCTCCGTTGAGAATGTTATATAATTGTGTCTTCTATTTTATTTAAAACAAAAGGGAAAATCTTTTTGTATTTTTATCTTTTATATATATACAAAATAAAAAGGAAAATATTTTTGTGTTTTATAATTTTTCAAAAAGCAATAACTTCACGAGGAAGGTTCTTCAAGTCACTAATCGTCAAACCTTAACGATATTGTCGCAACACAACCTCCCCGGCAGCGGCGCCAAAAATTGATTCGTGTAGGAAAATATACCAAATATACGATATACGCGAGAATCAACAAATCAACCTTTTAGGAAAAGGGTTAACGTGCCAAAACTCACGAACGTGATATAAGTGAAACCGGGCAAGTGATTACCCGGGTCGTGTCCCAACGAGGTGTGAATTGAGGATGTCGTTTGAGTTTTGTTATTAAAATGCTTGAATTGTTTGAGATTTGATTGTTTTAATTACGTTTTCTCGAATTAATTAACGGGAAAGTAATTAAGGCAAGAAACCTAATAAATGACAAACTAACTACTACTAAGCATACGGAACAATAAAACTAAGCTAAATGAAGTCCTAGGGTGCTACAATGCAAAAACGCGAAAACGAATCCAGAGCTCAAAGTGAAAATAATGCAATTTAAGGCCTACGGATGTGAAACTAATTTTCCTACTTTCTAAACTACTGAAAATAATTTTAGAAAAAGATATTTTTCGATTGTTAAAATATTTATTATGAATTAAAACTAATTTAATCTAATTAAATTATAAAAATACTAAAACTAGTTTGGAAAAATCTGAAAAATTCACTAAAATTACTTCAAGTGTTGCTGGATCTAGGAAAAATATAAAAATACCCTACTTGCTTTTGAAATCAAGCACTTAATAAGCCAAATAAGTTGAAAATACTAAAAGCTGATTTTGGTATATAAAGACTAATAGTGCAAGAATAATTCGAAAAAAGACCTAGGGCAGTTGGTGATGGCGTGTGTGTGTGGTAAGGTGGCGAGATCAAATCCCAGCAATGGCGTTTTTTTTCAAACATTTTTTTTTTGAATTTTTCTTTTGAAACTCAAAGTGGGTATAAAAATAGGCACTTTTTGCTAAAAACTTAACTTATGAAAAGCATGAAATAAGCAGTTTGAGACTGCTTATTTCCAACAGTGGTGAAAGAAGCAAAATCAAGCACCTTTTGACAGATTTTTAAGGCACAAAAAGCTAAGATAAGCACTTGGAAAATGGGAACAAGCTAAAGCATAGTATGCTTAATCTGAGATAAGCTATGAAAAACTGAAAATCAGCTAGGTAAGGAGGGGGATAAGCAGTTGGCAATAATGTTTTAACTAAAGGAGAACTTAAAGCTAAAATAGAGCAAATAAGCTAATAATAAGCTGCAACTAAGCACTAATGAATGAAATTACAAACTAACCTAACCTATGTTACCTGATAGTACTAAAAGTATCCTAAATAAGCTAAAGATAAGCCAAGATAAGCTAACAAAAGGGATGTATGCGGTCAGCATTTGCAGTGATGAACAATCCAAGGGTACTTTTAGGGCAAGATTAAGCTATCAATAAGCTGTCACAAGTAAAAAAAATACCATTAAATGACTAACCTTCTGAATAAGCTAAATACCAAATTACAGGATCTAAAACTAAGTATTAAAGAATCTAAAAATCAAAATCAAAAGGGCTATGGGAATAAAAGGGGTGCAAGAACAGAACAAGGAGATGGGCAAATGGCGGTTTTTGAGTGCAATTTATGCTAATCTAAGCTATCCTAGGGGCAAATGAGCTAAAGGCATATTGAGAGAGGTATGTGAAAATGCAAGAAAAGTAGACTTTGCAAATTTTGGACATCAATTAAGCTATTAAAGAGGCTCATGAACAACAGCCTATGACTACTGTTCTAATGAGTAGGACAGAAATATATATATATATTTTTTAGTTAGTTAACCAAACTTCACAAAGCTCACTAAAACAGTTTAAAAACAATGATACTTACTTGAAATCCTTACTTAGACTTTGACTTATAAAGTCAAAAGCGGGTAAAAAGAAAGTTTTGGCGAAATAAGCATGACCAAACACCCCTTTAGGTAATGCTTTTTTTTTTATGATTCTAAGACTTAAAATTTGTTATGAAAACCATTTAATAACACTAATAAGTAAATTGACATGAACAATAGCACTTTCTAAAAACATTTAATATGAGACTGCATTTTGAAAAAACTTAAGCGAAAAAAAGACTTTCATTAACTTGAAAAGCAATTACAATACTAAAAAAAACTAAAACTATTAAAAGAAAACTAAATCCTACTGCCTTTCAAAGGCTACAAGTGCTATCTATTTATACTAACAAGCTAGGTCTTCAAAAGCTTGAGCTTGTGTTTTCTTTGTGAGACAAATGAGATGAATGGACAACTGTGCTTCTTTAGCTTCAATCTTGACCATTCATTTAATCTTGGGCACCAAGGGGAATCATTTGAGTAGATCCCTTTATGAGCTCAATGAAACCATGGATTGCCAGGTGGCTTTTGAGCCATGTGGATTGTGGGGTTGGGAGTAAAATTTGGGAGGACGGGTTGAGATAGACATGGGGGAGGAAGACAAAGGGTGTGGGGGATATTGTGCATTTGGTGTAAAGGGTGGCAGGGGATTTGGGTTTTTGTTTTCTTTGTTTTGGGGAAATGGGGAAGAAGGGGTCAAATGGGTTTAAAATGGGTTGGGTTCAAGTACTAAGTGAAGGGGTTAAGGGTTTGGGTTTAAGTTATTTTGTTTAAAAGGTTTTAAAGTAAATGTATTTTTGTGTTTTTATTTATTAATTTTTTTTTTTTTAGAAAGAAAATAATTTTGATGAAAATTGGTTTTAGCAAAAATAATTGTTGTAAATAAAAGTGGAGTTTAAGAGAGTAGTTTTCAATTTTGATAAAAAGGGTAAAATAGTCATTTGGGTTCGCGTAGAAGGGTAAAATGGTGATTTGGGTTTCGGGTAGAAGGGTAAAATGGTGATTTGGGTTTAGGGTTAGGTTTTCCGTCTGATTCCCCAAGCTCACTCCCAAATATGTATCTCGGGCTCTGAAAATATAGAAAATCATCTTCCGGCTCCGTCTGAAGCACGCTTTCAATCAAGGCCTCAATTACGCGTTTTGCTGTTTTTGATCCTTTGTGACTGATTACATAAAAACACAGTCCAAGGATATCTGCTGTATATTTGGTCATATTTCCGTGTTTTTAGACGTTTTTGTGGTCTTAGATGGGTAAAAATGATGAGTGAAAGGACACTCATCAACACTCAGCATACTGAGTGTGAGCAGGTACTTTTGTAGATCTTGCACAGGATTCAAACAAGCTCTTTAGGGGCTGAAACTTGGCCCCTAAGATATATTCACTGGTGGTCTTGAGATCCTCATTGATTTTCCATAATCTTTTTCAATAAGCTTGTGCTTAAGCTAGAAAGTAGATAGAAAAACCATTTTGGCACTTAATCTTTTAAATCATCAAATCATTGTAGTTTGCATTTCAGAGGTTTATACTAGTTGAAATAGGTTAATATCAAGTAGTTATAGCATACTTTTAGCTTCGCTATCATTTGGTGGTCTTTGGTGTTCATTTGCTTAATTCAAGTGCTTATTTATAAGCACTTTTCTCTGACTTCATAATCCTTCACATAAGCTATTGTTTTTATATTTTCATAGATTTAGAATATTATTTTTAGACTTTTTCTGAATTTTTCATAATTTTTTCATCATCCTTTGTTTGCTATTTTTCCTTATTTAAGCAAGTTTTTAGGACTTTTTTAATTAGCCTTTATTGCAATTAAATAGGAAAAACTTCAAAAAATAATTTTTCATTTTTCCTAGGTTAAGATAAATATAAAAAGTCAAAAAAAATATTTTTCTAGATTTTTCTTAGTTAAATTTGTTTTACAGCAATTTAATTAGTTTTAAATAGTTTTTAATTCATAGAAAATAGAAAAATAATCAGTACAAATTCAATTTTCAAAAGTTTTTTTAGTTATTTTAGATTTTTGAAAAATAGTTTCACAATTTTCCTCTTTATTTTCATAATTTTTAGTATTTTAATTTAGTTTTAAAAGTTTAAAATTAGTTTTAATTCAAATTTATGTGAAAAAAATCAAGAAAAAATCAAAATCAAATTTTAAAAATAGTGATAGCGTTTATTTAATATAATTTAGCTTTTAATTTTCTTTCATTTTTCCTTTGTCATTTAGTATCAATCACAAACCTTTTTATTTCATTATCACCGTCCTTTATACGTTTGGTTATTCAGTCGCCATTGACTCGTTGGGACTTAACGACACAGGAAACACTAAAATCCTCTAGATCTTGTTGCATTATTTAAACGTTTGAAGTTTATTACGGTTGACCATTCACAAGTGGTTAGCTTGTGTGATAAACTTGACGGTTCGGAATCAATCACGCATGCTTTGCTACTTAATCGGAATGGAACCATATTACATCAAGTGTTTTAATGATGGTCCATTTGTCCCTATGACTGTTGAAGGTCTACCCAAGCCTGAAGCACAATGGACTCCTGATGAGAGACGGGTGGTCAATCAGGATCAACGCCTCAAAAGTGTCACTATATCATGTCTCCCTAACAATATAATGGAATCAGTCATTAACTGTAAAACGGCCAAACAAACTTGGACTGAGTAGGTTCATAACTTTAAGGGTCCCAGAGATACCAAGAAAAACATGATAATCGACTTGAAACTTGAGTATAACACTTTCAGAGTCAAAGATTTTGAAAGTCTCTTAGAGACCTATAACTGTTATAAGATGTTGCTCAATGAGCTGTCCAATGATGCTGTCACCTTGTCCAATCATGAGATTAATGTTGGCTTTGTCAACAGTCTCACTGAGAAGTGGTTAAGTTTCTCTCAGGGTCTTAGAAATGATAATCACATTCAAAATCTTGAGCTCCCTCAAATCTATGGGAAGTTTGTCTATGAAGACAACTTAATCTCTAAGAGATACCCTGATTCAAAAAAAGGCTCAAGAGACCAAAAAGGCCCTGACCATTGCACCGATATCAACTACATTCTTTTCTAATGGTGTTGTGCAAGATTTTCAAGAAAAACTCTGATGATGAGGCTAATGAAAGAACTAGTGAGGAATGCCTAAATGATTTGCAAATTGAATTTCAAGATAGGGCACTTCTTGCAAACTCAAAACACTTTATCAAAAGAAACAAGTCAAATTTTTCTGGTTCTAAAGCAAGTGATAGCACTGAATATTTTAAATGTGATAAAAAAGGGTCATTTTGCAAAAGCATTTCTTAAAAACCACTTCAGAACCCTCATACAAATTTTCAGAAAAAAATTCTTCCTCAGGAACTAGCAAGTTTCAACAAAAAATGCTTCATTCCTCTCAATATTTTCAAAACAAAACTGATCAAAAGGATCAAAAAGATTTTGAAGCCAATTATAGAAAAGCTAAAGCTAAACTTGCACTCTTTGAGGCTTCACTATAAACTCTTCAGTCTACATAGACCTCTAAACTTTCTTAGGGAAAGAATAAAGGACTCGTAGCTGAAACCTTTGATTGGGATGAAGAAGATGTCTCCTCTGATGATGAAGTAAGAGTCAGTGCACTGATGGCACTTGCAGAGGGTGAAAAGCTGAATGTTGGAAAAAGTCATGCAAGAAAGGGAAATGGGTCAACATCACCATGAGAACGGTAAATATCTTACTATCTATGGATGATGATTCTGATTGGCAATATTATTTAAGTTACATTAATGTAGATCTTAATTTTGTTGAAGAGCAAAGATTAAATCTGTTTTCAAAATACAATAAACTCACTTTTGAATTGAACAAGTGTAGAGATGAACTTCTTGCTTTAAAACAAACCAAACTTGAAGCTGTCACACTTCAAATTTAAAACACTGAACTTGTGTAATAAAATCATGCTCTTCAACAAGAACTTAAGAAATAAAAACTCATTATTGAAAGTTGGAAAACTAAAAATCCTAGAGTTTATGAGTCTATCTACAATCTTATTCCTAGCACTAAAAAAAGAATCTTAGGCGAAGATCAACTCACTGAGTCCACAAGTAATAATCAAAGTGAACAAGCTTTCAATCTAGCTGGCATTTCCTTTGAAAAATAATTAAAACCAAAGTCCAGTGATTGGGTTGAGAGAGTCAACCCAGACAGTAAGTTGCCTAACTTAACACTAGAAAAATCTTGGAACCTGAAATTCAGGCTATCAAAGAAATGCTCGGAGTTACTGATGAGCCCAACTAAACTGAGTCCATCAATGAGTCTGAATTAGAAACCCACTCACCTTTACCTCCACTGAAAGTCCTTCAGGGAGCCTCAACCAGTTCAGACCTCACACCCTTGGACTATTCCCAACACTCTCCTAAAGAGAGATCAGGATTTGGAAGAACCATCCTGAAAAGACCTTACACTAACCAAATTAAAGACTTAGTTCCTACTGAATCTTTCAAACTTTTGATCCCTACTGATGAAAGGACAAATGACACTGATTCTAAAGTTGATCAGTTGGCTGAACTTGTTAGGAAGCTGAGTAAGAAAATAGAATCCTCTGAAAAATCTCCTCAATATAAGACTAAGGAGTCCAAACCAGATTCCACAAGCAATACCAAACCTTAAAACAACACCAAAACCCTCAATGAAATGTGAACTATGCAATTATACAAATCACACTACTGATGATTGATATAGGATTCTGTTTTGCATGATTTGCAAAAAGGAAGGTCACTAAACCTTTAATCACAAGCTTCACATTTCTTCCTTGAGTGCACAAGAAAACTATAAGACTCAACCTTTTAGTATGCTTCATCTTCCAAGAAAGCACTTAGACACAAGGCTAAGCCTTTTTCACCCTGCACACACTGTGGATTCAATGCCCATCACATTGATGACTGTTTAATGTATCCCTGTTGTGATATTTGTGGTGACCCAACACATAACACCTCAGGACATGGCATGATTATCCATGCCAAAAGAGGATCCGCCACTGAATCCTCACATTCAAATGAGTCATCTGACACTAAATACAAAGCATGTGGAAGAACTGTCCACTCAACTACTGACCATGAATCTATTGAAAGATTTAAAAAGATCTACAAGGCAAAACCCACCGGAAAGTGTGTTCACAAGAAAAACTAATTCAATTTACTATTTGTGCAGAGACATGCCTGGAAGCTTGTTTGACATCTAGATAGTGGATGCTCAAGGAGTATGACTGGTGTGAAAGAGTATCTGCATAAATATGTGGAAGAGCCAGAACTAAAGGTAGTATTTCCTGATAATTTATCATGTACCACTGAAGGTTATGGCTCATTAAACTGTAGTGGAATAGCTTTTACTAGAATTGCTTATGTAAATGGTCTCAAGTACAATCTGATAAGTGTCAGTCAACTATGTGATGTTAAGTACATAGTTCGGTTTGATGATAGACAAGGAACAATCTTCAATGCTAATAAAGAAATTGTTCTTATAACCCCTATAAGAGAGGATGTTTATGTATTGGACATGTCAACACTGACTCAACATGGAACTTGTCTTTTTGCTAAAGCCACTGAAACTATGAATTGGATTTGGCATAAAAGACTCTCCCATTTAAACTTCAATAACATAAACAACCTTGCCAAAAAAAACAAAGTCCTTGGCCTAGCATCTCTTGTGTTTCCAAAGGATAAACACTGCTCTGCTTGTGAAAAAGGAAAACATCACTGAGCATCCTTCAAAACAAAACAAATTTTCTCTATAAGAAGTTGCCTTCATCTACTTCATATGGACCTTTTTGGACCTGTCAGTCCAATGTCTATCCATCATGAGAAGTATACCCTTGTCATAGTAGATGAATACTCAAGATACACTTGGGTTTACTTTCTCACAAAGAAGAGTCAGGCTTCTGAAACTGTCATGTCCTTTATCAGAAACATTAAAAATCAAAATGACATCAAAGTCAAACAAATCAAAACTGATGGTAGGACTGAATTCAAAAATCAGGACCTTGAGTGTTTTTGTGATGAGAAAGGAATATCTCAATACTTCTCTTCTCCCTACACTCCTGAAACAAAATGGAATCCAGAAAAGAAGAATAAGCCACTCATTGAAGCTGCAAGAATAATGTCGAATGGTTTACTACTCTCTAAGCACTTTTGGATTGAAGCAGTAAAACCTGCATGTTACACACAAAACAGGTCCATCATTATCAAAAGACATAACAAAACACCCTATGAGATATTCAAAGGAATAATCCCAGACATCAGCTATTTTCATGTGTTTGGGTGCCTTGTATTTATTCATAATCACAAGGATTACCTAGGAAAACTGAAAGCCTTCAGAGTCTTTAATACAAAGAGACAACAGACTAAGGAAACCTTCCATGTCAACTTTGATGAAAGCACTGAGGTAATCAGTTTTTCAAATACCTCAGTTGAGGAAATTGGGATTGATGACTCATCAATGTATCCACCTAATGAATATCATCCTGATACTAACCCCTCCACACAGTATCAAGCTGATGCTACCTACCTCATACCCTTCCTTCACCAACCATCAGTGAATACATTGATGCAAATCAAGTCCCTGATAGGGTTACTCACCTTAAACAACATGTTCAGGAAACTGAGAGTAGTGTTCAAACAAAAAACCCCGATGAACTTCAAGTTATAGTCACTGAGACGGATTCCCATGAAGTTCAACTCTCCTCTCAGACCTCCACTGGTCCTGATCCATATCCTAGACCTCAGGACAGATGGACAAGATCTCAGAACATTGAGCTTGTAAACATCATTGGAGAACCTAATGAAGGCATGATCACCAGAAGCATGGATGCAAAACTAACTGCAACGTCAGCTAATGAATGCCTATTTGTTGATTTTCTCTTTGATGTTGAACCAAAATTTGTCAAAGAAGCCTTGAAATACCCAAGCTGGGTACAAGCCATGCAAGCTGAACTAGAACAATTTGAAAAAAACAAAATTATGACTTTAGTCAAATGTCCAAAAGATATTCTAGTCATTGGCATGAAATGGGTCTTCAAGAACAAAACTGATGAAAATGGAAAACTCATTGAGAACAAAGCTAGACTTGTTGCAAAAGGATACAATCAACAAGAAGGAATTGGCCATGAAGAAACATTCGCTCTTGTTGCTAGAATAGAAGCCATCAGGATGTTCCTTGGCTATGCAACCTACATGAACTTCAAAGTTTATCAAATGGATGTCAAGAGTGCATTTTGTGAAAAACTAGAAGGGGGTTGAATAGTTTTACCGATTAAAACTTCGTTTTAAACTATTCCGGTTGACTTATGTCAATCTATCTTTTTTGTGTGTTGGATGTTGATAGATAAGCATAAAAATAAGTAATGCAAAGATAAAGAGTAAGAAACACAAAATCACGATGCGAGTATTTATAGTGGTTCGGCTACAAGGACACCTTCCTTGCCCTACTCCACTCCCCGAGTTCCCCACTCGAGAGTTCGTAAGCACTACACAACACAAGCTCCTTAATGTGGCGGAGAAGCCTTCACAACGTCGCCTACTCTTTATCCGGTACAAGGATAGACACCGAGTTCTTCCACAAGGTAGAACCAAACCTATCACAACGTCGCCTACACTTTATCCGGTACAAGGCTAGATACCAAGTACCATTACAAAGGAGGAACAACTACCCAACACTACACCGATACACAACTACCCCAAAGGAGACACACTCCTTATTACAACAACATAAAGGATATCAATATCCTTTAACCCAAACTAACTATCTTGTACATCGATGCACCATATCGAATGTACACCCTTGGCATCTTTTACTAATGCCCTTGACATGATCCTTCGACACCTTTCACTAATGCCTTCAACACAAACCTTTGGTACCTTTCACTAATGCCTTTGACACGGACCTTTGTGCCTTAATTACAACACTTCTAGGAGGGAGGAAAGAACTATCAACAAGATAACTTCAGTAGTCTTGATGAAGAAGAAGCTTGGCAACTCATGGACTTGAGCTTGCTCGACTTCAAGAGGTGGTGATCTTGCCTTTAAGAGGAACTTAGAGAATCACACAAACATAAAACTACATAGAAAGATCCTTTGGATCTGAGGTTAGAGAGTTTACAATACTAAGAGAGAGTATGTGTAAAAAGGATGAGTTGCAAGAGAGAAATAGCTCACTATTTATAGGCAATTTTCTCTACTGTTCCCCGGTTCCCACGGATCCCTCCCCAGAGGGATCCAACTAGTGCAATCCAAGGGATTCGGCAGCTGGGTCAGCTTAAGTCTGGATTTTGGGTTGTAAACCGGGTTATGGCTTATGGGTTATGAATCATGGGTTATACAAGATGCAATGTATCTAGACATTGAATCATGGGTCTTGGGTCATGGATCAAGGATAATACCCAACTTGAATTCATGCATGATGTCATACAATAGGTCATGGGTTATGGATCAAGCTCCATGGGTATGGGTCATGAACTTTGGGTTTTACCCAACAATGTTTAATGTACCAAGTCAATGGGTCAAGTACTAAGATTTTTACCCCATTAAATTACCAATTACAACATATACACATTTCCATATTAGGTAAACACTAGTTGTTATACATATGTATTTCTATAAGATGTAACACTATTACTTGTTTAGTGTTTTATATGAAAATGTAAGTGTGTTAGTAAACTATTGGCTCAAACCATTTACGTATTTTATTTGTTTTGTTAAAATGATTTTACGTTTGTTATCGACAAAACATTAGAAGATTGTAAAATATAAATAAACGTTTTTACGGCTTATTTGTATTAACACATTTCTCAATGGTAAACTCAAGGAAGAAGTTTATGTTCAAAAACACCCTGGATTTGAAAGTAGTGAGTTTTCTGACCATGTCTGCAGGCTTGACAAAGCTCTTTATGGGCTAAAGCAAGCTCCAAGAGCATGGTATGAAACTCTATAAGACTTTCTTATTAAAAAAAATGTCAGGGGAAAGATAGACAACACCTTGTTTACCTATATGACTAAAGGAGATGTGATACTATTCCAAGTTTATGTTGATGACATCATATTTGGCTCAACAAATTACAAACTTTGTAAACAGTTTCAAAAACTGATGACAAAGGAATTTGAAATGAGTATGATGGGAGAACTCACATACTTCCTTGGACTTCAAATCAAACAAACTGATAAAGGAATCTCCATCATTCAAGAGAAGTATACTAGAAATCTCCTAAAAAATATGAGTTCTTTGATTGCTCTTTAGTGAAAACACCCATGGTTCCTCCAAACAACTCAAGGCCTGACCTTGAAGGAAAATCAGTAAAAAACTTTATTTCGAGGAGTAATAGGCTCAATGATGTATTTCACTGCCTTAAGACCTGACATTCAGTTTGTAGTCTGCCTATGTGCAAGATATTAGTCTGATCTAAGAGAGTCTCATCTCACTATGCGCTAAAAGAATCCTCAAGTACCTGAAAGGTACTCCAAACCATAGGCTCTACTATCCCAAGTTTTCAGGATTTGACCTAAAAGGATACTCAGACTCAAACTATGCAGGTTGCAACATGGACAAAAAAGCTTATCAGGCTCTAGTCAATTTCTTGGAGGCAAACATGTCTGTTGGAGCACAAAGAAGCAACAATCAGTGGTTATGTCCTCTGCCGAGGCTGAATATGTAGCTGTTGCTGCTAGTTTTTGTGCAAATGTACTATGGATGAAAACCCAACTAATTGACTATGCCAATCCATTACAAGATGGTTCTCATCTTCTGTGACAACACAAGTGCAATTGCTATCTCCAAAAATCCAATACTACATCAAAGAACCAAACACATTGATATCATATATCATTTTGTCAGGGACCACTTCATAAAAGGGGACATAGAATTACACTTCATCCCCACTGAGTATCAACTTGCTGATATTTTCACAAAACCCTTAGATGAACCCATTTTCACAAGACTGAAAGCAGAGTTGGGATGTTGGATATTGATAGTCAGTTCACTGATTGAATAAATTCAACACAGTGTACATAGTCCCCCACTGAATAAATAAATGTCACTGAAAAAGACCATCTTTCAGTGCGTTAAATGCATTAATTGATCTCACTGAATAACCTACCCAAACATCCTACATTGAATGAAATATCATTCAGGGGCTCATGTCACTGAAAAGGGACATTTAATGAGAAAATAAATGCTCTAAGTATTTAGTCAAAAAATGTCCTAGGTTGGTAACTGAATGTATCCAATAAGAGAATATATATTCTTTTTTCCTAACTGGCATCAATATCATGGGCCCCCACATCCTTTACCAACTTCCCACTTGACATTAATTGCCAACACTCACAAATAATATCTTTTGGATATTTTATGTTGTGATATCATCTCTGCAATACTTACTTTCTGATGCAGCATATTTGTTTTGCCTTGAAAATCACGAAAGACAACGGGTAATGCAGTGGTGGCATTGAAGGTGGGGATTCAAAATGTTTTCATAAACCATTCTGAAAATTGCAACATGTGAAAAAATACCCCCTATCACCACTCTATAAATACCCCTTTCAAAACCCTAAAAATACACATAAACATTTTACAACCAAAACTCTGCTGAAATCATTACTCAAAAGATAAAACTGTGTGTCATTTTTTCATCATATGGTATAAAACCTCCTTCATTCTTGTTTGCTATCTTGTGAAAACCACTTTTCGAACACTTTTCTTGATCAAACGTTGATTTTTACCAAGATACCCATCTGGTATGATTTGTAAATTATCTTGCCATTAAGACATTTTCATTTCAAAAACATAAAAATGGCAGCTAACCAAGGAATTATGTATGCTCCTCAGAGGGCATGCATGACTCTTGAAAATGTGACTTTTCAAACAAACAATGTTGTAGGCAATTTCAACTACCCTAAAGAAGTCCCAGCCTGCAAAAACATAATGAAGTTTTTATACAACTGTCCTTTAAAAATGGCCTTTACCAAGAGTCCCTATATTCTGTACCAAAACTACCTCAGGGAGTTTTGCTGTACAACTGTGGCCTATGACCCAACACCCTCCACTGATGGAAAAGAGGCAAGACCCCTCAGGGAGTTTCTCATAAATTTTTTAGTCTTGAATGGGGAAAGAAAACTCACTGTTGATTTCAAAACTTTTTGCTCATCAACAGAGCTTGATTATAATAATGGAAACTAATTTGAACACCCTGACCCAACTGTGGTGAAAGCTGAGTTAGCAAAAATAATTTTGAATCCAAATTTCTTGGACAAGGCCCCTGTCAACAAAAGTTCTTTTCTCGTGGCTTGGAAGATCTTATTCACTTTCGTTATTCAGGTCCTCGACGGGAACAACTCATCCACTGAACATATTAACTCTATTCAGTTGATGATGGCTTACTGTCTAACGACAGGGACTAATGTCAACATTGGATAGATCATTTACAGTGATCTTGTAACTAAGTAACAGAGTAAGTCTAGGGTGAAATACGTTTCATACCCTAAATTTGTCTCTTGTGCTTTGCAAGAGTTACTGGGATGCAATTACACTCAGGACTTCTTTGACGCTTTATCGGCCGTCCTGAGTGCCTCAAACTTTACAAAGGTCCCATCCTTAGTCACTGAAATTGAATTGACGGCCTACATGGTTGTTGTAAACAACCAAAGGGACTCAGTGTTTCCAACCCCTGCTTCTAAAAAGAAAAGGGGGAAGACTCAGACTGTGACTAAACCCAAACGCAAGTCACAGGGCCCTGAGGTTTCTGGAACACATCCTAAAATGCACAAACGACCTAATGCTGAAATTTTACCCAAGAAAGACCAGGTAACACCACCCCCGTGACAAAGAAGGGTTATGATACATTAGTTCCCTTGGTCCCAACTACTACTCCCCAAGATCCAGAGGGAAACAAACAACCCCTGGTAGGGGAGTGCCTTCCACTTTCCGTAAGGATATCACTGGTTCAAACCCCCCAGTGCTTAGGGGACAAAGACTCATAGGGATTGAAACCACCCGTTGATACAAAACCATCACCCCCCCCACGGCGATGCACATTCCTCAGGGACTGTCTTTAAGGACCAGTCATATAAATCCCAATCTGCTGGATTAGGGAGGACATGAACTGACCACACCTAGGGCAAAGCTTCTTCTGAAGCGGAGCCTGAAGTACCGCTTTTTCAATTTTGGTCTTATGCAGATGCCCAAGATTTTCTTCTCTCAAAGGATGAGCTTGAAAAAGACAGTGATGAGGAAGTATTTGAAGTAGGAGAGATGTCCAAGCAGCTGAACAAGAGCATTAGTCTTCACCAAAGAAGCCTGAAGAGTCACCTTTCCACCATGATACTTCTTCAGACTCAACTTCTTCTTCTTCATGCCTCGAAAGGCGCAAAAAGTATGACAACATACTTCCTCTCAGTGAAAGTCAGTTGGTTAAATTCTTGAAGAAGGCTACTCAGTCTCTCTTCAATGGGCTCACTGATGAACTCTGGGATCAGCACTGTGAAGCTGTTGTTAATTATACTGATCTCAGAGCCTCTATTGTGGAGAATTTTTTATGACAACAATGAACACACGGAAACCATGTATCAAGCTCTCCATACTTTGGATCAACATCGGCAAAAGTTTCTTAACTCATTTTAGGAAGTTCACACCAGACTTGATACTATCAAAGAGGCTGTTAAAGAAGACCCTGCTCTGAACAAGAAAATTCTTGAGGGGGGGGGGGGTCACTGAAGCTTCTACACAAGAACCAACTCCTTCTCATCTTGATGGGGAGAACAAAGAAGCTGAAACTAGACCAACTCCTATTGTACCAATATCCACATATCAACCTCTAATCACTGAAGCTCAGCCATCATCAACATCTATTCCCTTAGACAAAGGCAAGGGTATTCTCACTACTCCAAAGCCTGAGCATGGATGAAGATTGGTGAAGGCTTCTGTAACATATTGGATTTCATAAACACATCAAATCATAACATATATGGGCGTATGGGTTTAGAGTTTAGAGAGAGAAAGTGAAGAGAGGGAGCCTTTCTAGAGAGAGAGTAAACAAAAGAGAAAAGGTTAGATTAAGTGAAAGGTCCAACCCTCTACCTTGGGAGGTAGAGGGTATTTATAGTTACACAATAAACGTCCTCCTTCAGATTGTGGATCAGGCATACAGTGGGTAAAGACCCGTCCTTCCTCCACGGTGTTGCACTAAAGTAAATAGCTATCTAAATAACTAGTAAATAACGTAAAGTCTACGAGCTAACTTATGCTAGATTATATTTGGGGTGACCGATACTTCACTATGGAATTTTCTAATTCCTAACAATCTCCCCCTAAGGGAGGTCACCCTATGTTTTACAGTTCGAATCCTAGCATTCTATTTAATCTTTAGTCTTGAGCTCGTAGACATTAATTCTTCAACATCTGCATCTTTGTGCTTTAGCAGTGATTCTTTAAAGTCCGATAACTTTGTACTTTAAGTGGAGGCCTTTATACTGATCTACATCTTTGATGATCTTCGAGCTTTAATTGAGATCATCAGCCACAGTAAATCTCTAGATCACCCTTTATTGTGTTGCCATCATGTGAAGTTGTGACTTTTGGACCGACATGCTCACACTTTTGGATCATGACATCTTTTCATCAGAGTAGCGGAAGCTTTTACTGGTTCATGATATTTGGAGCAGCGTAGCAGAAACACGTGATAAAAAATATCGGAGCCAGGTTCTGTAGATATGCACAAGTCATGATTTCTTCAATTAAGTGTGGATGCTGTGAGCATGCGGCTTTGGATTGACTTCTCAATTCTGATCAGCTGCAACCGTCCAAATGTACCTGCAAACAACAGTTAGCAATAAAACGCACGAAAGTGTCTTTGATCACTTTCGTTGAATTGAGGTACACGGCCCACGGTTCCCCGTTGATTAGTACAAGTACTGCATGCGATCAGGTATTGTTGGAATCGCTCCTAACTCGTAAATTGAACGACATTGACGGGATTACAATTTCTATTCTTGTTAGCTAAAACACATGGGCTTGTTATGTCATATAGCCATAGTTGTAAGTGTTTAGCTATATATACCCCTCCATACTTCCATGGAGGGGTGAGACTTGGTGTAATCCTTTCATCCTTCATCAATAAAACAAACACTAGTTTTCCCTTCTCTCTCTAGTTTCTCTCACTAACATGATGAAGATGTTCTTCCATCTTCCCCGACCTCCCGATTCATCATATCAACCATACATATGATCCTAACATTGGTATTAGAGGAAGGTCAGATTTTTATTTGTGGTTGATTTTTGGTGATTTTATCTTGTCAAAATCTTTTATAAAAATCTGTCCTTTAACAAAGTTATTATTTTTAGTGTTAACAGTTTTTTATTCAAGTTTTTTAACGTATCATTTTTGGTCAAAATTTGTTATGGGTTAACAAACAAATGGTCAAAATCTGTTCACAAACAGTTTCAATCATGTTTCTTTTACTCGTATAGCACTTTTTGTACCATCTCGTGAATGGTCTTGGTGGTCAAATGAACTGTTCTAGTGGTCAAACGGGTAATATAATGAATCTCTATATCATCTTTCTGGGTTTCAAGAACTGGTCGGATTCTTTGGTCGGAAAACTCGCCGGAAAAAGTCAACAAAGGGTCAAAACCCTGTTTTTACGCATAAGGAGCCGTCTTCAGTGATATTTACGCATAACTGTGAAGTTATGCGTAAGAACATTTACGTAAGGTTTTTTTTTTTTTTTTTTTTTTTTTTTTTGATACCAAGAGTATAGGTGGTGTCTGCTTCCTTTGATGTTTTTGGATTTTTTTTCGAAAACCCTCTCCTTTCAAGAGTATAGGTGGTGTCTGCTTCCTTTGATGTTTTTGTTTTGTTTTTGTTTTTTTTTTTGGAGAAACTAGTGTGTTTTATTTATGAAAGATGAAGGTTACACTAATGAGACTCACCCCTCCATGGAAGTATGGAGGGGTATATATAGCCTACCACATACATAACTATTACACTATGACATAACTAGTTCATGTGTTTGGCTAAATAAGATAGATTATGTAATCCCGTAAATGTCATTCCATTTCCGTGTTAGGAGCGATTCCAACAATCTTCCCCCAATGGGACGACATAAGGGATTACTTACAACATTTACTACAAATATAGAAAACAAATTAAGAAAGGTCTTCATAAGCTCTTCAAGTGCTGAGGATGATGAAAGTTTACGCTCTTCTTGTACCTTGACTTGAGAACCGTTTTCTTCACTTGTAGGCAAATGATGTAATATGCATAAATTGGATTAACTTCCCCCCAATTCATGCCACATGTCTTTAGCAGCTTCTCCGTACACTCCTTTTTGGCAAAGTTTCTAAATCAGCTTCCCCCCAAACTAACAACCGTCTTCAGCAGATTCGAAACTTTGATGTAGTGAACATTTCCTCTAACTTTTGACGTTTTCAGTACGCAAGCGGAATTTGTAGATGAGCTGTAAACTACACAAGATAAATCTGACTTATTGCAGAAAATCCGTTCGGGGGTAACATGCAAGAAATCAATAAGATCTTCTCACATATGTAGATGCTTCACACCAAACAATCCGCGAAAGACGAGATGAAACGACTTCCCCCTGAATGTTGCGGTCTATCGGAATAATAGTTACTTGTGAATATGCAATTACTGGATAAAATGACCGTGTGTGAGGCATCACAACATCATATTTAGGTAACTTCAAGCACGATAACTCTGTTAAAATGAGAAGATAACACCAACTTGAGAAACTTGCACCACAGATCGTCTCATTTCTTCCCCCTGATTGAAGAAATTCATGAAGAGAAACGGGTTTTCTAAAAAAAATCCAAAAATATCAAAGAAGCAATGAACACCTATACTCTCTTAAACAAATTTGGTGAAGAGTATAGGTGGTGTCTGCTTCCTTTGATGTTTTTGTATTTTTTTGCTAAAACCCTCTCCTTTCATGAATTTCTTCAATCAGGGGGAAGAAATGAGACGATATGTGGTTCAAACGTGTCACTTTGGTGTTATCGTCTCACTTTCACAGAGTTATCGTGTGTGAAGTTACCTAAATAAGATGTTATGATGCCTCACACACGGTAAGTTTATCGAGTAACTGCATATTCACAAGTGATTATTATTCCGATAGACCGCAACATTTAGGGGGAAGTCGTTTCATCTCGTCTTTCGCGGATTGTTTGGTGTGATACATCTACATATGTGAGAAGATCTTGTTGATTTCTTGCATGTTACCCCCGGACGGATTTTCCGCAATAAGTCCGATTTACCTTGTGTGGTTTACTACTCATCTACAAATTCCGCTGCGTACTTAAAATTTCAAAAGTTAGAGGAAATGTTCACTACATCAAAGTTTCGAATATGCTAAAGACGGTTGTCAGTTTGGGGGGAAGCTGATTCAGAAACTTCGCCAAAAAGGAGTGTACGGAGAAGTGCTAAAGACATGCATGAATTGGGGAAGTTAATCCAATTTATGCATATTACATCATTTGACTACAATTGAAGAAAACGGTTCTCAAGTCAAGGTACCAGACGAAGACAAAGAGCGTAAACTTTCATCATCCTCAGCACTTGAAGAGCTTATGAAGACCTTTCTTTATTTTTTTTCTATATTTGTATTAAATGTTGTAAGTAATCCCTTATGTCGTCCTATTGGGGGAAGATTGTTGGAATCGCTCCTAACTCGTAAATGGAACGACATTGACGGGATTAGAATTTCTATCCTTGTTAGCTAAAACACGTGGGCTTGTTATGTCATATAGCCATAGTTGTAAGTGTTTAGCTATATATACCCCTCCATACTTCCATGGAGGGGTGAGACTTAGTGTAATCCTTTCATCCTTCATCAATAAAACACACACTAGTTTTCCCTTCTCTCTCTAGTTTCTCTCACTAACATGATGAAGATGTTCTTCCATCTTCCCCGACCTCCCAATTCACCATATCAACCATACATACGATCCTAACAGGTATAATTCTGAAGAATCTCCTTGACAGGGTTTCGCAGCTGTTCTAGCCGTTCTCAAACTGGAACGTATCAAAGAAGACAACACGGAGTGAGTGAACCAGCGAATTGAGATTCACTTATTGATAAAAAAATTGATTTGATAAACAATCGCGTATTGCTTAGAAGAAAGAGTTTTGCAATACGACGAAGGTTTTATGAGAAAGATCAATTTTCAATCAAAAATACCTTTTGTATTTGTAAAGAGTACACATTCGATGTGCTAGAGAAAAGAATATTTGCACATAGAACGGTTTTTCCAAAAGTATTTTTTCAATCAGAGATACTTTTTGTGTTTGAAAACATAAGTACACATTCGACGTGCTAGAGAAAACAAGGTTTGCACATCGAACGATTTTTCCAAAAGTATTCGTCAATTCTAATCCTGGACCAAGGTTGATTCAAGAGTGAATCGCCCCATTGTTTCTATCCAGTTGTCACAAGCTTGATCTTTATAAAAGATCTCACATGTCACCTACCAAGAGCTTGTTTGATGTTGGCTCTAGAAGGCTTTCCATCTTCATCGTGAATATTTTTACATATCACTCGGATGTTCTGGCAATACCACAAGGATAATGCGTAGGACTCTTAATATATTCTTACTTTCCACATTGTGTGAAACAGCAAGTCTTCATTAATTTTTGTGTCCTAATGAGATATTGTGGACAATCTCTTGGCTCTAGACTCAATTGTACACATTTGGTTTCCTATGCCGGAGACTAGGGAGAGGGTCTCCTTCTTCAATATCAACAATCTCTAAGAGAAAGTCAATATATTATTTCGGTTCCCCGTGAGAATGAAACAAGCCCTTTTAAGAGGAACTTGAGTAGCTTGGGAAGTTAGGTGCAGTGCGTCACTGGGTCCATGACGTCTTGTCTTCAATACTAGTGTTACCTTAGTAAACACCAGTATCATATGTATTGAACCCAATTTCTGCCCTAAGGTTGAATTATTGGAGGGCTATTTCTTTTCACCCTTTTCATATTCATTTCTTTTTCATTCTTCAACCCCTTCAGTGCTTACCGAGACTTCATAACTAGAACCTTGTTGGGTTTATTCCAGTACTAGCTCTGTCTCAGTCCGCACTCTTCCCATTTCTCATTTTTCTCCTTTTTTCATCATACCTAAGGACTCTACACTATCTAGTGGATTGTCCCTGGGTAGATCCCTCCGGTTCTGGCGGATCGTGGGAACTAATACCTAACCTCACCATCCTTATAACTCCATACTTAAAGTAAAATGGTCGGTCTTTTGGTACAGTTCATTCCTTTTTTAAACCAATTGAAGAATCATTTGGAAAAAACAATCAAGGTACTTGTGATATAAAATCAAAGCATTTTGTACCTTAGTTGTTTTGATCATTTTAGAAATGCTCCCCCTCAACATGTGCATATGATATTGAGATTGTTTAGCACATGGAGGCAAGAGTTCTTTGAAATAATTTTTTTGAAATAATTTCTTGATCACAATTTCCTTAGAAAAAGCCTTGTGATTTTCTTTGGTAAATTCTCCCCCTCAATATGTGCATAGGATATTTGAAATCATTTTATCACATTGAGGAAAGAGTTCATTTGAAGTACATCCACGATCACAAAATCCATTAAGAAACCATTTAAAACTCAATCAAGGTAGTTTATGTTAAAATATAAAAGTATTTGCACCTCGATAGTTTATTTTCTTATGTAATGCTCCCCCTCAATATGTGCATCGAGATTCGAAAGCGTTTAGCACATATGAGAGAGCAGCCTGCACAATTGAATCAAAACGATCACCTTTTATCAAATTTCATTATTAAATCACAAATTCTCCCCCGATCAAAAATATCAAACCCTTTGAGATTTTGGATCTCAAGTGATTTAATTAGGTTTAGAAAACATGGGAGAGAATGTGGCCTGGTTTAAATGCTCATCTTGTTTTTGTATAAATGCTCCTCCTCAATCATGTTCATAATATATTGAAATCGTTTGTCACATAGAGGCAGGAGTGCCTTTGAAGGACTAAAACCAATTCCATTAAAACAGATTTGAGATTTAAATCACGATCTCTCCCGCGATCAGAAATTTCAAACCATTTGAGATTTGTGATCCCAAAAGATTTAAATCATTTAGAAAATTTTGGGGAAAGACGTGGCAAGATTTGATTTTGAAAAATGACAGATAAGGACCATTTTAAGACATTAAAGATTGTTAGTGTCAGGTATGATTGTTTTAAGAGATCTTTAAGTAAAATAAAACAATTTCAGAATCAGACAAGAACAGAAAAAATTTCATTTTGAAAGACCTTGATTTTTAAAGAAAATTATACCATGACATAACATTAAATATTTAGATCACCACATTATAACGTACAAACGGACTTTTTGATGAGATATCGTTTGAAAATATTTAATTTGAAATCACTGAAGATTTGACAAAATAAAGTCAGGTTGATTTCAAAACTTTGAATCTGATTTATTTTCAAAACAATATTTTTCCATTTTCAAAACAATATTTTTCAAGGTTTTAGAAAAATGGTATCATCACTATTATTCCTGCACAAGGATATGTTAGGTGGTTGAGCCGCTTTTGTTGTTGTTGCTGTAAGGCAGGAAGAAAACCGTCTGCTGATTCAGTGAGACTTCTGACGTTGCATTTGTTATGCCAACTCTCCATAGAGGTCCAATTAAGCTTCGTTTCGTCATTTGATGATGAAGAAAACCATCTCGATGCATTGAGACCTCTTACGTTGCACTTTATCATGCCAACTTTCCATAGAAGTCAAATTAAGCTCCGTTTCTTCATTTGTCAACCCAAGATATAGTTACCCTTTCCTTACGGCATCCAATCAACATATTTTGTGGGATCCGGATCGGGAACATTCTTATGAACCATGATATCCGCATGCTAGTAAACATACAAACAGATATATGGTGGTCGACAACACCCAAACAGCAATCGACTAATAAAAGTCAATCCAACATATCAATCAGTTCATATAAGGCATGGGAATAATGTGTTTCATCAAACTATAATCATCTAATCCTAACAATCATATCCTAAATTCCTAGCCCATCGACATAGGCAAATATCATTTTTAATTAAGCACGTAGGATAATTAAGAAAGCCCGCTAGTTGATATAGATTTGAAAACATTATCCCCCTCAATCAATGACTCAATTTTTGAAAAGTTTAAAAGCGCTGAAGTCATTGATTGAGTTTTCAATTTATTTCGAAAACTCTTGTTAGGATCGTATGTATGGATGATATGGTGATTCGGGAGGTCTTGGAAGATGGAAGAAAGTCATCTTCAAGTTAGAGAGAGAAGCTAGAGAGAGAAGGGAGAATACTAGGTGTTTTATTTATGAAAGATGAAGGTTACACTAATGAGACTCACCCCTCCATGGAAGTATGGAGGGGTTTATATACCCAAACACATACATCTATGGGTAATTGACATAAAAAGCCCATGTGTTTAAGGTAACAAAGATAGAAACAGTAATCCCGTCAATGTCGTTCCATTTATGAGTTAGGAGCGATTCCAACAATCTTCCCCCAATGGGATGACATAAGGGATTACTTACAACATTTACTACAAATATAGAAAACAAATAAAGAAAGGTCTTCATAAGCTCTTCAAGTGCTGAGGATGATGAAAGTTTACGCTCTTTGTCTTCTTCTGGTACCTTGACTTGAGAACCGTTTTCTTCACTTGTAGGAAAATGATGTAATATGCATAAATTGGATTAACTTCCCCCCAATTCATGCTGCATGTCTTTAGCAGCTTCTCCGTACAATCCTTTTTGGCGAAGTTTGAATCGCTTCCCCCAAACTCCGACAACCGTCTTCAGCAGATTCGAAGCTTTGATGTAGTGAACATTTCCTCTAACTTTTGAAATTTTTCAGTATGCAGCGGAATTTGTAGATGAGCAGTAAACCACACAAGGTAAATCTGACTTGTTGCGGAAAATCGTTCGGGGGTAACATGCAAGAAATCAACAAGATCTTCTCACGTATGTAGATGCTTCACACCAAACAAACCACGAAAGACGAAATGAAACGACTTCCCCTTGAATGTTGCGGTCTATCGAATAATAGTTACCGTGAATCGCAATTCCTCGATAAAATGACCGTGTGTGAGGCATCATAACATCCTATTTAGGTAACTTCACACACGATAACTCTGTGAAAGTGAGACGATAACACCAAAGTGAGACATTTGAACCACAGATCGTCTCATTTCTTCCCCCTAATTGAAGAAATTCATGAAAGGAGAGGGTTTTCGCAAAAAATACAAAAACATCAAAGGAAGCAGACACCACCTATACTCTCTTCCCCCCGATGTTTTCATTGAATCAGAATCATACACCACGTATGTTGATGATGAATTGAAGACATCGAAACCATGTATGTCCAAGTAGTCGAACAATTGTGAAGTACCATAAATATCATGTGAGAATCAATTGCTAATAAGACTTCTCTACTCATGTGTACTCTTCTCAGCTAACTCTTTACCGACCCCATTATCATTCTGACGGCTTTTTGTAGTGACTACTGATGGAGAAAACCCAATATGACGAACTTGAGAATGAAGTAGTATAACCCGAACTTGTGACTTAAACTTGCACTATTGTCAGACGAAGAACCCTTTTTCTTAACTCCATCGAAAAAGGTAAACTTAAAGTTTCTCAAATTATCCACACCTTAGTGTGACACTTGAGCACAACAACGTAACTCCTTAAAAGTGATAGTTATAAGCTGTAAGCACAACAACGTAACTCCTTACATCAGTTTCAACTAGATAACTCAAGTTTTTGTCATTCGTAACGGTTAAAGCTGGAACAAGGATCTCGAAGAATCATGCATCCAACCAACCCCAATATCTTCAAGATACTAAGTACACGCACCCGTGATATCCCACTTCAACTTCAAATAAATAATATTGAATTCACGCCGTAGTCACATCTTGCGGTTAAATGCCCCAAAAAATAGCCTTCGTTAACGGTTTAAATGAACTTGATAATGGTTTCCCGATCTTGTCAAAAATGTATCCCCGTGAAAATTTATCATACCAAAATACCAACTCAATATACCAAATGATATCAAAAGTGTGGCTAACTATGAAATTAACACACAACAAAATCGGATATCATTTTTTCAATAAATCAAACGTTTCATCCCATCAGCTCATATATATCACAAGGCCCAAACCTATGCAATCAGTCCTGATAAGCCCATAACAGCCCACTCCATCTATTCGAACAGCCCATGAAATGAATGAAATATCAAATCCAAATACTGATCCAGCGAAACCTTATAACCCGGTTATATATGTGGAACCCTTTTATCTTAACCCTAAAAGTACTCACACATATAATCGCCTCCATCTTATCATTCTCAGTCACCAAACACATTTTTTTTTCAATCAAACGCAAAGCAAAATTAAAACTTATCTCATTCATCACATCCCCATAAGAACACACGAACAACCACAAAACAAACACCCGTCTTTCTTTTTGATAGCACGAATGAAGATCAAAGGCAATAGACTCTTCAAGATCCGTTGGGTCTCGGGTAGGTTTAATTGAAGTTGTTGTAGTTCGTTTTCCTTTTAATTTTAACAAACTGAAGAAAAGATCATAACAAGTTTGTTATAAGTCTTTTCTTTTAATTCGAATATTAAAAAAATTATGCTTCAAACATGTTGGATCTGTGATGAGGATGATTCGTCAAAAAAATCTTGAAAAGATTGAAAGACGAATTAAATCTGAGATAGCTTTTATTTTTGTGATATCGAATGGTTTTGGATTCTGTCGAGTTAGATGTCTTTGTTCTGCTTGTGCTGTTTCCATTTGAGTATCGACCTGGACTGATGATGGGTTAGACCCTGAGGTCGAGCTGTTGGTATATGGTATGTTGGTCGATTTTCGTTGTGGTCTTGGTCTATTTTTTGTTTAGATTACGCATAAGCCTTTTCTCAGTACTACGCGTAACATTTCTCTCTTATGCGTAAAAAACATACGCGTAAAAATTTCTACGCATAACTTCACAGTTATGCGTAACTTTCTCTGTAGATGCTCCTTATGCGTAAGTTTAGGGTTTTGACCCTTTGACTTTTTTCCGGCGAGTATTTCCGACTGAAAAATCCGACCAGTCTTCATATAAAACCCAGAAACAGCATAAAAACTGTTCTTTTTTACCAGTTGGACCATGAAAACTGAAGGTTGACCACTTTGACTTTCACAGGTTTGGTATAAAAAGTCCCATAAATAACTGTTTGGACAAGGTGACCTGAGACAGATGATAACAGATGAAAGATCAGGACTTTTTATGTTACCAAGGATAAGGATACAAAAACATGTATTAAAAAATAACCTGTTAACCCAAAAAGGTATGAAAGGTTAAGAATAAAAAACAGATTTTTAACACAAGATTTTGACAAGATAACATCACCAAAATCAACCATAAATAACAAACCGACCGGGCTCTTGATACCAATGTTAGGATCGTATGTATGGATGATATGGTGATTCGGGAGGTCTTGGAAGATGGAAGAAAGTCATCTTCAAGTTAGAGAGAGAAGCTAGAGAGAGAAGGGAGAATACTAGGTGTTTTATTTATGAAAGATGAAGGTTACACTAATGAGACTCACCCCTCCATGGAAGTATGGAGGGTTTTATATACCCAAACACATACAGCTATGGGTAATTGACATAACAAGCCCATGTGTTTAAGGTAACAAAGATAGAAACAGTGATCCCGTCAATGTCGTTCCATTTACGAGTTAGGAGCGATTCCAACAACTCTGAATTAGATTGACTTTCAAGCAACTCATTTACCACCATTTTTGAAAAACAACAAATATTTTTCTGAAGAATTTTAGACGGAAAAACATTTGTGTAGAAACAACAGTCTTTTTGACGACATGCTTTCCTTGTTTTGTTTTAAGAAAAGTGCACGAAATATTTCAAAAATTGGTTTAGCGCAGCACTTTCCTTTCTTGAAGAACGGGTTGCTATCTGAAATAATAGCAAACCATGGTTTAAGCATGGGTCACAGTCAGAAGTAACTGCAAGCCATATTTTGAGACATGTTTAGAAAGAAATATTTACACCTCCTGCTCGAACTTCATCTAAAGTCTCGTGCCATTATTGAATGACATTTCTAAGACCGTAGATGTTATAGATACCAGAAGACATGTCTTGAGAAAACATATTTTTGGTATTTTTAAATTTTCTGATTTTTATGGGTTTTTGTTGGTTTTATAGTTTTCTATTTTGATTTTGTTGGTTTTATATTTTTGTATTTTGCTTTTTGAAAAATATATACACAGATAGATTAGATGATATATTTTAAGAAGAAGATGATACGATGAAAATACGAGATAAGGATATCAAGCAGACCCGTTGTAGAAGATAGAAGTCATCATCCCTAAAACTTTCACCACCAAAGCTTCTGACGCTCTTGAATGGACGCCAAATTGAGCTGCAGAAAGTGAGACTTTGGTAGCTTCCCCCATACCGACAATCTTCGAATAAAGACCATTTTCCCAAGAAGAAGAACGAGAAGAGAAACAGTCTCATTGAATGAAGCTTAGCACCCCGAAGAACATGAGAACACCGAGGTAACAGGTTAAGACATTGATCGTCTTAGCGGTTATCAATCCGAATAACGATGAAGACCGATCACATGAACTCATTTATTGCGTCCCCGATGTACACATTACTCTTCGAGATTGACCAGTTGTCTTATTCAGGAGAACAATACATCAACATCTTCATTTTACCAAATGCATTCCAGTTATCTTCCATATAACCAATCCGCCCATAATGTACACAAGTACCCAACCAGAGTAGAGACAACAACATCACACTAACTGGTTGAATCACCGATCTCCTCACGGATGTCAACTCTAGAATAACGATTAAGCTCGTTCATGTGAATATGTTGTCCGACCCCGATGTACACATATATCTCCCCGATCGTTGCGATCTCATCGAATCATCATTACATTGTGTACATGAAGCACTAACCGGAAGCACTTTATCATAAATCATATAGAAGATGTCGATATGCAATATCATCTCACGAACCAAATATTCTTTTCACATTTCTTCTAACTGAAGCAAGTAACACATACCAAAAGTCTCCAGAGACCATTTCCTCCAATTAGTTAGAATAATACACCAAAGGCTACGAGTTAAACAATGAGTTTCTCTACGGTTATGACCATTGTCTTTCCGGGATAACTTCAATCCGGTAGAAGTGTTAAGTTCATCATGTGTACTCGTTGTGCTTTTAGATATATGTCTCCTTCCCCTTGCTGGTTTTGATACCTCAGATTCAGCAAAACATAATATACCCAAAACTTCGAAATCTTGTGAGAAGAATTCAAATAGCCCAAATGAATCCTGAGAATCAACTGCAAAGAAACTCTCTCGACTATCTTTATCAACCCATAGACAATTTGAAGTGACCACTGATGAAGAATACCCGATATACCAAACTTGAAACTGAAGTCAAATTCCCACATTTGTATCTTAAGCTTGCACTTAATAATGGAAGAACGGTGTTGAGAATTTATGCTTCAAGCAAATTTATAAGTACTCACTACTCAAGCAAAGTATGAGACATTAACACCTCTTGCGATTATCCACACCAAAGATATGCGTGTGACGAGTAAAACAAAGTAACTCCTAATAGTGATAGTTAACCAGGTCTTCAACCATCCACCTCGACTACTGGTAACTAGATAACCCAAGACTTCAACTCAAATTCTTAAGCCCGAGCAAGTTATCAAATAAGAACACGCCTTTGTGAATGTCAACTTCAACCTCAAATTAGTGATAAATGAGTAACTTCGAAGTAATCAACTTGTGTCAAATGTCCAACACTTGAATAAACATAAAATCGGATGAACATTGACCCATTGAATGAACCAGAGCAAATGATTCCTCAACATCAATGCATTCTTCCTTAAGGTATACATGTAGAAACTAATCTGGAAGATTTACCAAAAATGTCTTCTAGCGGATGAGGTAGTCATTTTCCTTAATGTTCATGTGGTTGATTTATAGCGTGCACAATGAGAGGAACAATAATCCGTGAAGATTTGGCAAAGGAATACCAAAGAGCGGATCATTATTCAGTAGTGCAACTACAATATCATGATAGTCATTATCAACGCCTTGTGAAGTAACTAGAGATAAGGTTTCTTGAGAATTCTGAGAAGTACTTCTTAGATGGTGAACCAGTTGAGTCGTAAGTAGGAACCCGGAGCATGAGCGTTTGGATGATCAACATTCACGGAGGTTGGAAGAACTCATCAAACATATCTTTGAAAAACAATGAATCCCAAACAATGAATCCCAGTTATCCTTAGTAAGTAAAGCATTAGGCGTTGGAGGAAAGTCATCAAAAATTAGAACAATGAATCCCAGTAATCCATAGTAAGTGAAGCATTAGGTGTTGGAGGGGAGTCATCAAAAATTAAGTCGTATGACCATTATTCAAACATCCATCATCAGTATATTCACTCTTCTCCCCATCAAAAATTGCATCTAAAGTTGCCATTTTTTATTTAACAAGTGAATAAGAGTATACACCAATGTTAGTAGATCCACTTGATGACTGAATGAGCATGGGAGAAACATGAAGTATGTTTATGAAGAATGTCGATGAGAATGGTCATAAATATGAAGATTTCTTCTTCTCAAGATAAAGCGATGAAGCGTAACCTTTCTTTTCTTTGAGGAACGAGCCTAAGAGATATCTGCACGCCATAGTGATGAAGAACGAGGCCCGCGATGTGAAGACGTCATAGCCGAATGAATATCAAGATTGAGTTACTTGAACCCGTGAGTTATGAGATATCAATCCATTTGTAATCCATACTTTAAGCCAATCCATGTATTGAAGGATCGAAGTATTCTGCAATCGAGTAAGGACTACCTGCACTAATATTACAAATTTGATTGCATATATTTTGGTTAGTGACATCGATATCCAAACCCTTTGGGGTTTCATGGTCAACTTTGAGATTGCCATGGTAAACATCTTTCTGAGGTATCCACCTAAGTCCAACATCCTTAAAAATTCTACCAGATGGTATCCACTTATGGCAAGGTCTAGGCTTGTTAGGCTTCTATGCATAGTGGAAGACTTATCCTTATTCCTAGTTTCCAAAGATTTAGCAGTTGGTAACCATCTAGGTGAGGCTTTTGGTTTCATTTGCTTCATATGCAATGTGGATGACTTAGTGTAAATCCTAGACTTAACAGGTTGTACCATTGCATGAGCATTTACTTTCTTCATGGATTTTGTGAAACATTTATCATGATTAGCATTAAAGATACATTTTAGACACTTTGAGCAAAAAATTTGTTTGGATTCGAAGTAGATCTAGATTTCTTAGAGTGATCTGCTATGGAATAGCTTTAATCAACGCTAACTACTCTTAGATGTAAGCCAATCCCTAGTCTCTAGATTAGTGTTCCTAGGTAATGGTTTAGAACTACTAGCAGTGCCTTGAAATCTCAAAGAATTCATCATCCTAGGTCTTGCACCTAAAATTCCGTCTTTGCGATTTTGTGCCTTCTTTCTACCCATTTCTAGATAAGAGTTCTTATACAAGTCATTCATATCAATTTTCCTAGGCAAGTGAGGTGAAGTGAGTGGTTTTGTCAAAACTTGTTTCGCATCAACTTGGGAGGCAAACCGCGTTTTTGAAAATTTTGGTCGTTCAGATCTAAACGCATTCGTTGTCTAATAACTGGTTTCCCCAAGTTTGATGGTTTTGAAAACTTAGTGTTCACACTATTCCCTGTTGTTTTTCTGAGCTCATTTTTTAAAGAAACAATAGTGAAACTCTTTTCCTGAAGTTGAGCTTGGAGATCATCAATTTTTGCTATCAAAGAGTTTGTTTCCATTGACTTAGTTCTAGCTTCTTTGACAGAGTCACTTAGTTGTATGTGATTCTTTCTCAAAGACTCATTTTCCTTTAGTAATTTGGCCACACAAACTGCTAATTCATCATTCTTCATTTGAATATCATAAATAGCATTAATATCAGAATTACTTGTAACCAAATTACTTTTCACATGCATACCAGAAATATGTTTCTTCAAATTGTTGATAGTCGAGTTTTTGGCTTGAAGCTGAGCTTTTAAATCGTTTATTTCAAAAAATTCACGAACTTCGTGAAATTTCGGATTTTACATGGTTTCTTAGTTTGAAAACTTTCTTCTTTACTTTGTATAGCAATTTCAAGTGAAATGCAATGTTTTTCAAGATTTGAGAGTTTGTTTGAAAGTTCATCAAAGCCTTTTATCAACCATGTCATTTGTTTTGAAATTATTAGACTCACCTCAACCAAGGAACAGTTATCTAATCATGTTCAAACATTGAGATCAGTTTGTTTAGGTTCATTAGCAGATGCACTATGTTGAAAAGTTTAGGGTACCTCATCACATGAAACTTGTTCATTTATCGGTCTGATATCTGCATCCACATCATGTCTAACAAGAGTCACTAAACTACTGGCTGTTTCAAGCTTAATCTCGACTCTCATGATTCAAAGTGTCAATCGATCCATCATCCAATGCCTTCTTGGTCTCAACACTACAATCTATTGATGGTACCCGCATTCATTCACCTTTCGATCGACAAAGATCCACTTCTTGTGGTGACGGAGTTACTAAGCACCGTTACATCATTCTTAGTTGTCTCTGATATTGTGCATTCAACAATACCCCATCTTTCGACTGATACATTACCCGACTCATCACAACAATCTCTCTCCAGCGACTCTCATCCACTTTTTCATCTTTCAAAGTAACTTCCTCAATATACTTCTCCACATTATCCATGAGATGGATAAGTGTCTACGTGAACACGCTAATTTCCATGTGTCTCTTGAAAGACATTCATCATGTCTTGATCATAATCGGATGTAAATTCCCTCTTGAAGAATGAATCTGAAATTGGTTGTGGATCACTTGAAGTCAAAGATGAAGTATCCTTTTGAACCTTTCCTTTATCAAGTTGTTGTTCCAATTGTTCTAAGTTCAATAGTAATGTTCCCGTTAATGTGGATAAATCTTGACGGAACAGGGCATTGCATGTTCGTTCCATTCCTATCGATGTGAGTAACATAAGGTGTGAGTGAAGTTCTTGAAAGGGCACAATGCAACATTCCTTTTGCATGGCATTCTATAGCATGGCGGTGCAAGTCTTTCTCATTGGACACAGAGCATGAAGAACTGAAATCATCATTGATTGAATCCATCATCATGCAGAACCGTTCAAGATATAGCTAATATTCTCATGGTTGTCTACAACATCATACAATTTAAGTACTTACGAAATCGAATCGATTGTAAGACATGATGTTGCTGTGTACACGGGATTTTACAAATCTATGATTTAAACCGAGAAATAGAATCTTTCATGGGATTTTACTAAAATCAAGAAGAAACCGTGATATAGTGACCAATAGAACGTGTTAAAATAACTGATGGATCGACACAGTGATATACAATTGTGTGTTAGGTCTTATGATTGTTTGTAGGATTAGCAGAGATGTTGTTTGGTTGTGATTTGGGTTGGTTGTTGCACGATTTTACAGAGAAATTTAGGTCTAAAAACTTAAAAACCTCAATAACTTCTGTTCTGAGCGTATTTAGGCCTCGAGGGTTGACCCGAATGAACTTCATTCGACGTGCCATTCTCCTCGTTCTCACGGTCGTTTTGATGGTAGAACGTCAAACGGAGTTATGGTTCAAAAGTTATGGCCGTTTGAAGTTTTGTCGATAAAAGTCAACAAGTCGCTAGTAAGACAAGTCGCTAGAGTCACCAAGTCGCTAAGTATTATGAAATCAAGTCGCTAAACACCAAGTATCTAGACACAAGTCGCTATAATGCCAAGTCGCTAAGACACAGTCAAGTTGCTAAAGAACAACTCGCTAAGGTCCAAGTCGCTAACACCAAGTCGCTAAGAATACTAAGTACAAGTCGCTAACAAAATTGAAAGCAAGTCGCTAACTTCACCAAGTCGCTAGCCGTAGTGGAGAATCCACTAAGTTGTATTGTTTGTCCGTGTCTCAATAGACAAGTCGCTAGGACCATATCGCTAACAATTAACACTATAACTCGCTACCTTTTCTGAAGCAAAGTCGCAATACGATGAAAAACACAACGAGAACCAAGTCGCTAGCAAGAAAAACTTCAAAAACACACTTTTCAATCCAAAACAAGCTCAACCACAGTGATTCAAGCTTACCAAATCAAAACCCAAGCACTTACAATGGTTCTAAACACAAAAGTACACCCAAAATTCAAACTTTAACACAAGAAATGATCCAAATGATGCAAAAACCACTAAACTTTTTCAAACCCAAAAACCATATAAAACCACTAGAAATACAAGGATATGTAAGAGAGATGATCAAACCATGGCTCTTGATACCAATTGTAACATATTAGATTTCATAAACAAATCATAACATATATGGTATGGGTTTTAGAGTTTAGAGAGAGAAAGTGAAGAGAGGGAGCCTTTCTAGAGAGAGAGTAAACAAAAGAGAAAATGTTAGATTAAGTGAAAGGTCCAACCCTCTACCTTGGGAGGTAGAGGGTATTTATAGTTACATATTAAGCGTCCTCCTTCCGTGGATCGTGCAAGTGGGTAAAGACCCGTCCTTCCTTCACGGTGTTGCACTAAACTAAATAGCTATCTAAATAACTAGTAAATAATGTAATGTCTACGAGCTAAATTATGCTAGATTATATTTGGGGTGACCGATAATTCACTATGGAATTTTCTAATTCCTAACAGCTTCCTCAGTTGTAAGACCGGACCTTGATGCACCTATGAGGGTACCTTATGAAATAAATGGGAAAATGTTATATCTAACTGAGGAAGAGATAAATGCTCACTTAGACAAGGAGGAGTTGATAAAGAAGACGGTTGAACAAACCTACCTTGATTCATGTGGTTCATGAGGAAGTTGAGAAGATTGGGATTGATCCAAAGACACTTGCAGGTAGGAAAGCTGGGGAAACTTTCAAAAGGGCTCAGGATGCTGAACTGCTAGCCCTCAAAAAGAAAAGGGATGAAAATGTCAAGAGATCTGCTGAGCTAGAGAAACAAATGATAGATTAGTACAGATGGATAATGACCAGCAGAAAAAGGCCTGAATCAATCACTGATATCTACATTTACCCTAATACAAAGCCTGTTGTCTTAAGTATCTACAAGGGCAGTGATAAGAGACACTTTGAAGTTCATGATCCCTTCAAATTATACAATTTTAGGATCACTGAGCTGGATAAACTGGGTCCTATCATTGTGAAGAAGAAAAATATCGTTGTCAAAGATCTAATGGACTCACTAAGCAAGAGACATGAAAGGCCGAGAAAGATTCCTGGTGAACTCGGTATTCAATCTGTTCTTACAGATCCAGTGACTCAACCTGCGACCTCTCAGTCCACCAAGAGCAAGAGGAGAACCTTAGAGCTTGAACCTGAGGTTAAGATTCATGGCCTTGACTGCAACAGAGCCCTCCCTGAAGGAGTTTGATTTGTGAACAACATGGTCATTGAAAAACCTGAGAGAGGATTCTTCTTCACTGATGCCCTTGGTGATCCTACCTTCTAAAGATGGAGTGATATTGACTTGGCAGGGATTGAAGCTATGGTGGGCTACTTAGTGATCGCCTCCTAAATTCAAACTCAGGAGAACCTGAGATTCTATCATGACCTAAGGATAAAGATCCATGAGCACCTGATCAAGAGAAGATGAAATCAAAGAAGCCCGAGCTTGAAGCCCTTGGATACAAATTTGACTGAAATGACATCTGCTGTATTTTATCTATCTTTATTGTAACTAGTAGGACTATGTAATATTGATGAATGAATGATGTTTTATGTTAATCACTGTCCTTTAGTTGCTTTGTAAAATTCTTTAGTGTGAGAAGAAGACATGTGCTCACTCACACTGAACTTAGAAACACTTAGGCTATATTTATATCCAAATAGGGGGAGATTGTTCGGTCAGTGAATTTCCAAACTCGCTTAAACTAGAATTTGAAGATAAAATAACCTAAGTGTTTAATAACCTTAAACATACACAAGTCACTTGATGAACAATCATTTAGTGAGTTATCTTTAAGAAGCTCAGGACGAGCCTAAAAAGAAAGGTTCTCCATTCAGTAAGGCGGGACTCAGTGAATGATACCTGAGCCAAAGAAGAAGATCATGGGTTTAGTGAGTGATGACAATAACTCACTGAACCCCAAGTCTCCTCAACAACTATGAAGACTGAAGACTTAAAGACTGAAGAGGAGAAGGCTAAAAGACTGAAGTAAAGGCGGGACAAGGCAGGATAAGTTTGAAGCGATCAAGGGGGAGTCCTTATCAAGTGAAGGTCAAACTTTTCTTGAAAGGTTAAATACCAAGAGTAGTGTCATCACTGCTACTTAAAAAACACCATTTTCTTATTCTTAAAGTAGGCATTGTATCAGAGACAAAATACGCATGTATTTTGTCCAAAATAACGTAGGTCATCTTTGTCTTTTTCAGTAACGGTTGTAAACCATTGTGTATAAATAGGATAATAAGTAGGAGTAGAAAGGTTGACAAGTTTGTACACATAATGTGTTGACATTCACAAACACCTTTCTCTCCTCCAAATACAACTAAGTCTCTAAGAATATCTCAATTGGTTAGCATAGTTGTACTTAAGATTATCTTTAGTTTAGATAAGAAAATTAACATACTTGTCATTCAATCCCAAGTGTTGTTCCACAAACACTTGGGTATAATTCTTTGTTAATTAATAGAATTAAACATTGAAAAACTGTGTGTTTTACTTTACGTTTATAATTTAATAAAGTATTTCTCATAACATTGCTAAGTCATGGAGCTTGGATAGATTAACTTTGTAGTTAATTCTAACCAAGATAACGGGAAACACAGTTTATGTATGGGTTGAATACCCTATGACAACTAATCTTGTATAAAGTATTTTGCTATTTTTGTATATGATTTGATTAAATTTAGCTTCTTCATATGTTGTTGGTTGTGCTTATGTTTGTGTCGTAAATGTCTAATTTAGGTTCTGCATATGTTGGTTGCCAAATTGTGGTAAAGGGGAGTTTTGACTGCATTGGAAAAAGGCTTTGTTTGACTCATGAATTTGCAAGTTTGACTTTAGAAAGTCAAACTTGCAAATGTTATTTAGCATTTGCAGTTTGACTTACTAAAGTCAAACTTTCAAATCCATGAGTAAAAATCCCATTTAGCATTTGTAGTTTGAATTTGTAAACTTAAACTTGCAAATCCATGAGTCTAACAACCCAAATCCGGAACATTTATTTATCAAAAACGTTGTTAATGATAAATTAAATCAGCAACTGATAGATCAAAGCATAAATAACAATACATTTTTTGTTATTTGGCTTCATTGTTTGTGTGTGCGTTTGGCAGAGTTTTATGTTTTGAGTGATTATTAGGGTTTGAGTGATTAATGTGTGCGTTTATATTTGATCGAGGTGGATGAGGATTTAGTGGGGTGGGATTAATCATAAAAAAGATAAAGTTGTCAAATTGAGGGACCAAATGTGAATAATCAAGTTATTAATGGGCGGGAGTTTTAAGTATGACAATAACAACATAGACAAATTCAGGGACCAAGTGTGAAAGAAAATTCATTACTAGACCCCTTGACTGTCTCTTCCCTGAGACGTTATTTACTTTTACGCGCGAACTAAGAGGGGAAGGTGTGGGCTCGCCATCGTTACTCGACGTCCGACGTGGAGCTTCGCCGAGGCTCGCCTCCACACCGGCTGACCTCGCCGAGCTTCGCCGTCGAACCCTTCTCCGTCACCACAACGAAGTGAATTCACTGAATTCTCTGACAAAGGTGGGGCTGTGCTGGGTTTTGATAACGTTTTACATTTTTTTAGTGTGTGTAGTGTGTGTTTGTGTGTGTTTGTAGTGTGTAGTGTGTGTTTGTGTGTGTGAAGTTGGAAGAAGAAAACGTTTCTTTCTTTTTTTCTTTTTATTATTTTTTTAATTTTTTTAATTGACATTATAAAGTATGTGGGTGGGTTGTGGTTTTTGATAACGTTTTTACAATCTTTTTTTTTAATTTATAATTTTTTTAAATATATTGTATTGTATTTTTATTTTAATAAATAAATTTAGTTTATTTAAAAATTAGAAAAAAAAATAAAGTTGTAGTGGTGGGCCCCAAATGAAGAGGTTGAGGTTTGTTATGAGTGAGGAGGGTTAGTTTTGGTTAGTTGTGGAAGTTTGTTATGATGATGTGGCGATGACGTGGCGGTGATGAAGAGGTGAAGCCTCTTCACCACACCTTCCCCTCTAATAAATCCATCCACAACCTTTTCCTTACACATTTTCCAATAGAAGATTTCCCTATATTGAATGAACTAATGGAGGTCGCTGGTTCATTGCTTACATGATCATATGGGATTGTGGTTTGGGCAAGAGGTCGTAGAAGAAGGGTTTTTTGCAAAGCTAATTTGTTCCTGCACTGATCATCTCTAGAGGATGATCATCAAGCGTAGGGAGCTGATTCTGGAGAACGAAGCTTTGGGGCCACGCGGTGTGACGCTTTCCAGTTTGGATGCACTGAGAGAAACCCAGGCCAGGCACACCGACCTACTTGCTCGTTTGATTAAGATATATGGTGAAACTGATGATGGTATTCGTAAGCAGGAAGGTTATGTTGAGAAAATGGCTGAATATAATTAGTGACTTTTGGTATTTGATGGGGGTAGGTAAATGGGGTCTTTTGGTTTCTTATTTTCGATTATTAGGTTGTTAACAAGGGTATGTAAATGGATATTTTGTTTGGTTGTTGATGATGTTTTGATCTAGTTCTTGCTGTTCTTGTAATCTACTATAATTATGATGAAATATAAATATAGGTTATATCATATAATCTTCTTGTATTGTGCTATTTGGTGTACTGTTTCTATTCGCAAAAACAAACATCCCTTTATATCAGGAAACCAAACACAGTGGTTATAATGTTATATGTGTTCAAAATGCACATTGTTTAGCACTAAATCTTATTGTATTGACAATGGTGTATTGTTTATGAAGAAAATGGTATGGTGTTAGTGTTGACAGTTGGACTGAACAACCCAATAGCACAAATTGTAACTTCTTGAGTTTTGACTTCCCTAAGTCAAACCCATTTAGCAATGCACAACCAAACACTATCATTTACAATAACAACCTAATTTTATATTCAGAGTATGCCATTATTAAAAGCAAGAGGTTTTTATTGATCAAGTTCACTTAACATATGTTTGACTTCTCTAAGTGAAACACTTTCACTTACAATATGTTTGACTTCCCTAAGTCAAACATATTTAGCAATGCCTAACGAAACACTAGCAGTTACAATAGCAACCCAAATTTTATTGATCAATTTCATGTTGACAACCATTACAAATTTCCCTATCAACTAAACACACATTTAGCAAGTACCGCTACTTTTCGCATCATCCATTTCCTTCCTATCCTTTAGATACTTAAACACAACTTCAAGATTTTTAATCCTCCTTTCCAAATCATCAACCTCTGATAACCCGGTATCCGCAGCCTCTTGCTTCTCCTCCGTAACACTCCAAAAGCTCTTCATAGTAGTACTTTTGTTCCCTCAGCCAATTCAGAATCTTTTCTTTCAACTATTTTGGTATCTTCCTGTATGAACCATATTCAAAGAATTGGTTCATCGCCAAATCTCTCAAGAACTGAATCAGAGAAAAAATAGTTGTCTAAAACTTTTGCCCACTCCTCTTCATCTTGGACCCCTAAAGCTTTCCCTTATCGTTTCGTGCCATTGTTAGTGATTAGGGTTGTGTGAAAATAGGGTGTGTTGTTGTTGATTAGAGTTTTATCACAAAGGGAGACAATAAAAGGGTTGTGTGAAAATACGGGTTGGGTTGGATTAACTAAGGTGTAGTCATAAAAGTGCTTGGTCTATTATGTCCTTGAACGGACGTTGACATGAGCATTACGGGTAAAGGGACGCATTTGGCCTTAAAAACCCAAGGTTTGGACTCACGGCTACAATTTTCTCAACTTTCGAGCTCCGACGATGATTTTTGACAAGTTTAAGGACCAACGGTGTATTTTTGTCTTAAATCAATTAAACATCAATTAATATTATTAGATACTCATAGTAGCCTCACATCGCCGACTATATCTTTCATGTGTATTTGTTACTTTGTGACTATCCTAATTGCAATTGCTCGACCCAAACAAATACTCTGTACTACATTATAAGTTCCTTTAACTTTAAACACATCAATTTGTTTAGAAAAATCAAGTATATTACGTTTTACATGAATCATGTATGTCTCTTCAGAAACCAAAAGATAAAACAATATGTAATTTTCATATATAATAATAATACCTCATATCTGATACATCTGAAAGGTTTTATGGATATTTAAATAATAGTATGTCCGGATTCGAACTCGAGACTTCGGGATTGCACACATTACGTATGAGAATTGATGTAAATAATTAATATAAATAAAACGTTATTATTATTAATTATTAGTCACGAAATAAAACATAATGATAGTTAAATAATTAACGAGGTTTGGTTAACGGTTGTTAAATATTAACTACGAGGACTAGAGATGAAATTAGATGACAAGAAAAGTCTAGAACCCCTCTTGGGTTGGCTTGGCCGGTCGTGGCTTCTCAAAAGCCCAAGGGAGGCTTTTCTTGGTCACCAAGTTTTGAGAATGTATATATACAAACCCTTGTATTCATTCTTAAACTAATCTTGGATCACCAAATAACCTAATTTCTCTTCTCCTCTCTCCCTCTTTGTGTGGCCGGTCGAAACTCCCTCTCCCAAGGGGTTTTCGATTTTGCTTAACCCAAAGATACAAGTGTTGGTTTATTTGTGATTCAAGGAACTAGCTTTTCCACATCAAATCGCTACTAGTACGTGTGTACAAGAACGAAGAGCAAGCACACTTGAGCTTGTATTCTTTGGTGGTCGATTTTTTATTGGTCGAATATTATAAACCCTAAAGTTAGGGTTTTGGGTTTTGGTTCTTGTTTAATCAACGTTTGATTCTTGAATTGCTAAAAGGTACGCGTTTCTTGTTTGGTTAATTATTTACATATATTATTCCTATTTACTTCCGCTGCATGCTTTGATGATGTTATTTGATTTATATAATTGTTATGAGTATTAAATCCTAACAGTGGCATCACGAGCCGTTAATATGATGTAATTAATTACCGAAACACATAAAAATTAAATCTTTATGATTATATGCATGCTTTTTATGGTTTCTAGGGTTTTGAATTCGAAACCCTAATTTTTTATATATAGGGTCGATTACCCTCTATTTATTTAATTAGGTTTTAATTTTGTAAAACTTGTAGAAACCCTAGGATTGCATGCTAATTTTATGTGGTTAATTAATGAATAATTGTTATGTGTCATGTAATATGCGTATCTTGGGTGATAATTGTTATGCAGAATCCATGGTGGAACATGCATGTTTTGCCATGGAGTATTGTTATGCTATAAATTGTTTAGTTGATACACACATGTTTTATTTATTTGATAATTATTGAATTGGGGAAGACCTCAATTATAACTAATAAAAATTCGTTATGTGCTAATTGGTATATTATTAACTTTGGCTTACGCAATCGACTTGTCGATATATGTGGCTCATCTACCTTGTAGTTGAAAGCCCTAGTTAATGTATGCATTTATTTACGCCTAGAATTGTTTATTAGAGTTTATGGAAATAATTATGCATGTGGCTAATTGTTTTTACATATGTTAAATTGTTTAGTTATATGTTTATATTATTTGAGTGTGTTTAATTTTTATTAAAATGTTTTTTTGTTTATCTATTGTTTTGACATGTTAGTAAGCAAAAAGGGTTTTATGAATAGAAAATTAAATGGACTAAATAATGGTGAAACTGATTTGTTATCTAAGAATTATTCTTGAACTTTTAATCGATTGATGCGACTGTATTAAATGGTTAGAACGGCTCACCCACTAGAACAAACTAAAAAGGGGTTAAAAGAAGTGCGCATGTACCTGAAAGGATGTCTAAGGCTATGCTTTTGCGCTTACCTGGTCCTCCGCCCCCTGTGAGTTCGATTGGAGCTACCTAGTATAACCATTCAATGTACGAAGCATCTTAGTGCAAAGTTGTAAGTTTCTCAACGCATCGATTAAAACTTTGTAGAATTTAATCTTAGCAATTAAAATACAAGTAAGTTTCTTTCGAAAATTTTGTGTTATAAAGTTGTATGCATGCTTCTTTATACATAAGTTTTGATTACACGTCAAAAATTGTACCCTTTAAAATTTAAGTTTATGCCATCTAATGATATGAAACACTTGAAGTTGTAATTTAGTTAAGTGAGACCTTGATCTAGATTACAATAACGAGGTGAATTATTTAGTTGTGTGAGACCTCAGCTTTATGATTTGCAGTTTCTAAATTAGACAACTTAATTAAGTTGTTAGTGAGACCTAAGACTTAAGGCATAAGATGGGATGAAACATGCTTACGTTTTGCATTAATTGTTTTGGCAAAATTGTAAATCCCATAACTTTTGGAATTGAAAACTTGTTTGTCAATTATCGTTTTCAACGATTACCTATTCTATACTTTCATCACTAGCCGATCAACTGATGTGGTGAAACTATGATAATGAGGATCCAAAATTCAAGGAAAATACTATGGTTAATATGAATATTGACCAAAGGGTATTTTATTTTCTTGAAAGATTTAATTATCGAAAATACTAAAAATTGAATTTTGTTAATTCTTTTGATTGTATTAATGCAACATTAAACCGTAAACGTGGTTTGTGCTTTGGTAAATTGATTTAGTTATGTTTTCAAACAAATGTTTGATCAAGAACAATTAACTAAAAGACAAACATAAACTCTTTCCATGGAAGAAGAGTGAGACTCAATCCTATTCCTTTTCATGATTGAGAAAGGTATGTTAAGAATATTAGAATTGTCTAAATTCTAATATAACTCATAGCAACTTTAATAGTTAAGAAAATTGCACACCATGTTTTCCTTAAGATATTTCATTACCCTCTGTTGGTGATTGAATTCTTATATGACATTTTGGTCAACTAGAAAACATGTTTGACATTATATGAGTTATTACATTAAAATCTAGACTAATTACATAAAATTGGTAAAAGACAAACTAGTATATTTTATCTAGTTGTTTTGATTTGACCAATTAAAGGTGCTACACACCATTGTGGGGATAGTAGACCTATTATGGAAGAAATTGCATGCTCAATTTTTCAAGTTAATAGCATTGATGGATAATCCATCATCTACTAAGTAGAATACACTCTTTTAGTACCTAAGTAATTGTTACGAATGGTCTTACAAAGGGGTAGCAACGTAATAGCACGCTATTTTCACTGGTTAATGAAACACTTACAATGTTGTCAAATCAAGTAGGAGTATGGTGTATTCCTGAATAAGACATTATTGTAACGTTGTCTAATTCAGTGGGAGTTACAAGTTATTATCTTGGTAATAACTCAGATTATTTCTAGATTTTCTTGAAATAATACATTACGTTCAAAAATGTAGACATTCATATTCTCAAGGATAGTCATGAACGTTTCCTTGATAATTAAGTGGTCCTACATCTACTTGTAATGCTTATATCTCTACGACACTATCATATTGCTCACATAAACAAATGAATGTCATGGTGTTTATCTATTATATGATGTTGTTCTATGCACAAGTGGGAGAAGTATTTATTGTGTGCATAGGAACAACACATACCAATATGATTAATGGATTCTCTTGATCGTAAGGTAAAGAGATTAACGTTCTAATAAGATTGTCTTGCTTAAAGAACATGTGTCAAGATTATAACATAGACTACTTTTATGTCTTATGTCATTCAAATCATAGAAACACTTGAAGTTACATTTTAGTTTAAGTGAGATCTTGGCTAGATTGTAATCTCAAGGTAAATCTCCACTTGTCGTGGGATCGGGCGTGGATGCTTTTACAAGTTTCTTAAGTTGGACACTTCATGGAATGACATAATTAAATAAAGTAATACTATCTTAAATATTTATGTATTTTAAGAATGACATAAATAGATAGAGTAGTATATTAACTTGAAAATAAATTAATTGAAACCATGATGTGGTGTTCATAATTACTTTAAATTATAAATGTTTATGTGTTTCTTTGTAAAGTCACAAACATGAAGTCTTTTCATTATTACAAGACATATAATATAAAGTAATACGTTAACTTGTTATGTCTTCTTATTAAGACATAAAGTCATTGGTAAATGACTTATAACGTATAATGAGATTATAACTGTTTATGGACATGAAGTGACTTGATAAAAAGTACTTGAGTTATATAGCATGCAATTGGCTTGGAATTTTATTTTACCATTATGAAGATTTAATTGGTAAATAGGTAAGCCAAAAGGAATATATTTATCTTACATATTGTAAGATTGTCTTACAATATTAATTCTAATGAAATACTGTATGTATATGGAATGTTCAGTTAGAAGAATCAAACATTTGTTACATTGTTTGATTCAAGATAACTATATCTTCTTTTCTTCCAAAAGTTATCAAGGTTAGAAAATTGAGTATTGATTGGATATACTTAACTCAAAATCTAGAAGATTAATAAGACACTATTTTAGTATGGAATGTGATGAATCACATTGAGTCTTTTATTAAAGTTCTGGTTTGTTAAAACTACTTATGGAGTAGGTTATTAACGAATAAGATTTACGAACTGTTAATGTGATTTGTAATATCTCACAAGAAAACAATTTAGTGTTGTTCTAATTGCTGAAGTATTTATAGATAGTCTTTAAATTACAAAAACAAGTGGGAGTTTTGTTTAGATCTTGAAGAGATTAAATTACAATTACAAAACACATAATCTTCTAAAATACACTAGTGAATATCATGATGAGGTCAAATATGATATACCTCAAAATGATGGAATTCTCATTCATAGATCCGCAAGGATATCTCAGATATTTGATATGACGAGAAATATGAATTACAGGATCATTGTAAACCTGTTAATCATAATGATACATTACCTAATATTGAATTGTGGTAAATTATTCATACTATGAATGTTAAGATGATGTCCAAAGAGATAATCAACTTTGTAAACTTGGTTTATTTTAATAAAGATCAGTTTCTTCAAAGGAAGGAAAACCCTAGCGGTTTAAATTCTTTGTGTAGAAATCATATGGACAATATTGTACATGTGTTTAATGCATGACTTGTGACAAAATTATTAATCACACTTAAGCAATTAACTGTGATTGAATATTCTTTCCTTGGCACATTAAATATATAATGATTATAATTGCCATACTTATTTTCATTAATATGAAAAATGACAATTGAATATTAAAACTCTTTCTTGTGTGATTGCTTTTGCGAGGACGATAAGTAATACAAATGAGTTTTATGAATTCACATAATCTTTGGAAATGTACAAATTGCAAGAATCCATGAATGGATATATGCATGCATCTAGGAGATGATTCTTATGTTTAACTATTAAATCCAAGTTTTGGTTTAAAAATTAAAATAAGATAATTTCTAAGTATTCCTGAAAGCTAGTGGGAGTATTATGTTTATTTTCTTTAAAATCTTATATGATGTGGGTAGTAACATTCCATCTAAGCTAGATGATAAGTATTAGTTTGGAATGGAACTTCACATGAAAGATTTAGAAAATAAGACATACAACCTTGGAATATATGTTTATTATTAATAAACATATGTGGTATTAAATAAATGAGTCTAAAAGAACATGATATATCATTTGGAAAATGGATATGTAGAACATGAATGAAATCTTAGTTTGACACAAGGATTTTTCATGTACATCATGTTACTGTTGTATCATGCTTGAATGCAAGATGATTTGACAACATTGATATCTAATGAAGTTATTATATAACTGGTGTAATGAATATTCTAATGGAATATGTTTGAATTTAGAATTACATTCCTCAACCTGGATTTGCTCTCAAAATTCTATGGATGAGCAATACAACAATTGTTGTGAAATTGTCATAGCCAACAAACTTGAAAGTTTGGAAGGCATCAAACATTACACTATAGATATTGAACTTTACAGATATTTTAAAGAGCATATTGTTGTTTGTATACAATGATCTTTGGTTTAATTGAGATGACACTCAATACTAGTCATGGGAGGATTTCATCCTTGTAAATGGCCATGTGAACTAGTTGTGCTCAACTAAGAGCATAGTTGCATTATACAATAAAGAATAAGAATACTTTAAACTTTAAAAATGTTTGAAAGTTTGATTGTCATAAATTGGTGTTTGAGGATGTCACACACTTTATGAAATATTATGTGGCAATATCAAGATATTTTGAATGCACACATACAAGAACTTCACTAGTTGAATTCTTAAGATAAGTATTCTCAAAATTCCGGTAGATCAAAGTTAGTTGAAATTATGCCTTGTCAACAAGTATGAGTGTCATTACTTGAGGCATAATTCATTAACAAGTATTATCATGCATTGATCTATTTAGTATTTGGATAAGGGATGTTTTGAACAAATATTATTTAAATGAAATAAAATATTGGTTATGTTTATTTTTCGTTTTCTTAATATTATATCCTATATTTGCATGTTTAATCCGTGAATAACTTATGTTATTCTAAATAGTCCGTTGTCGATCAATGATGTGGGAATGTCATTGAATTAAGACAAATCTGAGTTTTGGTAGAATATACTTTTAAAGTATATTGATGCGTGGGACATACCAGATTCACATGATATTCAATGAATTGAATATATGACTCATCCCAACTTTACATGATGATACTTTATGGATCTTTGTCATTAAGTATATCATGAAGTGTTTATCCTCAGACTTGAGATACCGGATAACTGATATGAATGTAGTGCATTTGTGTAAGATAGTCTAACGCTATCCGTGACTGGTAGTTATAAGGGCTATTTTCATAAGTGTTGCAAAGTTCATGAGTTATGTTTGTAGTCAAGAGAATTTGTTCCTTTGAATTTGTTTCAAAGCATAATACTATATTTGGGCCCTCGTAGGGTTGACAAGATGTTTGTATGGCCATACCCAAGATCTATCTGGAATACGTTCAGATGATTTGGTAATCTTGTTCAATCGAAAACAACGAAATGAATGTTAACTTATGAAATGACTTGATCCATATTCATAGTTAATATAGTATTAGTAACAAAGGATAAGTAAAAATGATGAATCATTAAATGGTTTTTTCCAGGAGACCATACTCGATTCGATCTGGGGCGTTGGCGTGTGAAAGCTAGACTAACCAATGTCATTACTATATTTAGTAATATCCAAGTGGTAGCTGAAAGGTTTTATGGATATTTAAATAATAGTATGTCCGATTGAACTCGAGACTTCGGAATTGCACACATTACGTATGAGAATTGATGTAAATAATTAATATAAATAAAACGTTATTATTATTAATTATTAGTCACGAAATAAAACATAATGATAGTTAAATAATTAACGAGGTTTGGTTAACGGTCGTTAAATATTAACTACGAGGACTAGAGATGAAATTATATGACAAGAAAAGTCTAGAACCCCTCTTGGGTTGGCTTGGCCGGTCGTGGCTTCTCAAAAGCCCAAGGGAGGCTTTTCTTGGTCACCAAGTTTTGAGAATGTATATATACAAACCCTTGTATTCATTCTTAAACTAATCTTGGATCACCAAATAACCTAATTTCTCTTCTTTTCTCTCCCTCTTTGTGGCTGGTCGAAACTCCCTCTCCCAAGGGTTTTCGATTTTGCTTAACCCAAAGATACAAGTGTTGGTTTATTTGTGATTCAAGGAACTAGCTTTTCCACATCAAATCGCTACTAGTACGTGTTTACAAGAACGAAGAGCAAGACAACTTGAGCTTGTAATCCTTGGTGGTCGATTTTTTGATTGGGTCGAATATTATAAACCCTAAAGTTAGGGTTTTGGGTTTTGGTTCTTGTTTAATCAACGTTTGATTCTTGAATTGCTAAAAGGTACGCGTTTCTTGTTTGGTTAATTATTTACATATATTATTCCTATTTACTTCCGCTGCATGCTTTGATGATGTTATTTGATTTATATAATTGTTATGAGTATTAAATCCTAACAACATCAACAACAAAACATCAAAAACCAGTTTCTAACTTACAACTCATAAAAATATACCTATCTGTGTTTCTAAAAAAAATACCTCATATCTAACAAGATTATGCTTGGAAAAAGAGGTATTAGAAGTGGAAACTTAGACCCATTTAGTTATAAGAGTAGTGATTGGGAGACCTAAATCATGTGCCTAAAGATATGACTAACCATATGTGGCATCATCCTGATGGTTACAGCAACGGGACCCACTTTTTTATATACCATCAGGATCATGCCACACGTTTTTAGGCACATCTTTAGGCACATAATTAGGCTTCCCAATCATTTTCCTAGTTATAAATGGGTTGATTTGAATTATGTTAATCTCAAGAGGTTAAATTTCAATTCAAGAGGGTCAAGCAAGCAAGATGTACGTGTTAAACTTTTTTAAGCTTGAATAAGTTGAAAGTTGTCTCGAGTGTACTTTTAAGCTTAAATCTACCTCATGATAAAAAGCGAATACACAACAGCTAGCTATATGATAAACATAAGTTTTGAATCCAGCTATATGATAAACATAAGTTTTGAATCAAGAGTAAAACAACCAAATTCTAATCCAAATAGTTGATGGAAATATTAACTTGATAATAAATATATCTGTGTTTTATCCATATATGTTCCCAATCAACAAGGCCATCTTCGTATTGGTAGACATTAATATGAACTAGAATAGCAATTTAAAATAAATTCAGTAACGTCATACCAATTAAGAGCATCCACAATGGGTCAAATGCTAAAAAGCTTTTCACTATTCTAAAAAGTGTTTGAAGAAGGTTTTTTGCATTGCAACCAAGACTTTTTGAAAAGCTTTGCTACAAAGACTTGGTAAAACCTGTCTTTCTTCCAAACTTTGGTTATTAAATGTCACAAGCATTAAATGCATTAAATGCATCAAGTCTTAAAGACTTGATGCATTATAGATGATCTTATTTTTTCTACTTGCTCTAAAATGTACTAGTCAGAGCATGATTATTATTAGGATTTTTGCCTCCCATGGAGGGTAAAATAGTCTATACATTTCAAATTGATTATTATTAGGATTTTTTTAAAATTCAAAATTAAAAAAATTAATAAAATGGGTAGATGAGTTGAGATCAATATAGAACTCATATTTGTCATAGAACAAATGAACCAATCATAACCCTCCATTTTTTATCTAAATTACTACAAAATCATTTTCCTTTTTAAAACAACATATCTTACAAACGGTAAATCTTCAAAATATAAAAAATATATATATTTCGAGAATTAAATTATCTTTTCTAGATATGCGACTTTACATATTTTCGACAAACATTTTTTTCAAAAATTCCGTCCGAAAAAATCATATATGATTTTTACGAATCATATATGATTTTAAAAATCATGTATGATTCGATTTTTATGAATCATATATGATTTTTACAATCATATATGATTCTCAAAAATCATATGTGATTCGTAAAATCGAATCATATATGATTTTCACAAATCATATATGATTTTTGTTGACCGAAATTTTGAAAAAAAAAAAGTTGTTAAAAATATATAGTAGTGCATATCTATATAAAGATAATTTAATTCTCGTCACGATGGTATAATTTTTATCGCGTAACGATTAACGGTTTGCGAGATATTTAATTTTTTTAAAAAGGGTGAAAGTTTATCATAATAAAAAAATGAATGGCTATTATTGGTTGATTGGATCTATGGTAAATTTTGGTTCTATATTGAACTTTTGCCATGGGTAGATATGACAAATTTTGTATTTAATTTGGGTATATATGTCATTATGAGTTTTGGGTGGACAAATATGACATTAAAAGGTTTTAATTGGATTATATATGGAATTAACCTTTATAAAAAAATTATTAAATATTTACCAAAAAAAAAAGAAAAACTTATTAGGGTTAAACATGTCGACCTGAAACTGAGTTATCCAAAAATATTTAACCCAATACATGACCTTATTTAACATTCGAGTTGACCCAAATAAGATTATTGACCCGAGTAACCCGACCTGAATATTCTTAGTCGGGTTCGGGTCGGGTCAATGTTTTTAACACCCTAACGTTACGAGAAATTTAGTTTATAAAAGGCAATGTTTTAAAACCGGGTTTTTCTATTAACTCGGACGAGGGGCCGGTTTACCAGGTCACTAGTTTTATGAAAAAAAAAACCGCAATACATCTATTGTCCAAACAGCATTTAAACGTTGAAAATTCAATTCATGAGTTTTGATTATATCATTGACTCCAACACGTTTTTGTTTAACTGGTAGTATTCTTTTGTGCATCACGATTATGAAACACAATTTACATTAAATATTGTATTCATTATATTACCACTAGAGGCATCAATTTAAGTGTGAATATGGTCATTCAAAGCATGCAAATCTAAGAAGAAAAAAGCTTGTTATCATACATTATTTTAAAACAAAAGTATGACCTGGCCGGGTTGATCAAACCGGGTCAACCCGGGTCAACTAAAAACCGCCGGTTCAATCCGGTTCTTAAACAAGTAAAAAACCGGTCACATCTGCCGGCTATTTCATCCGGTTCCCGGTTCAACCGGCCGGGTTGACCCGGGTTTTAAAACATTTATAAAAGGACCAGAGCTATCAGTTGGACATAATAATTATTGTCAGAACTTGCAACTAGGTCAATTTTATCCCAGTAGAGGTCATATTATGTACAAAACATTTAATGCAATTTGCCCCAAGTTTCCCAATTACAGCAAAGATTAAGGAGGGGTGAGAGTACAACCACAAACTACAAACCATTTCCAAAAGAGTTTCTTAGAAACCTATCTTGTACAGCCGCTAATATGTTTTTATAGCAAAACACTATTGTTAACACCATATATTACAGATACCAAAAATCAAACTCTTGACACGGCTTTGCAATCTTTTAAGTACACAACTTTACTTCTTTGGAGTTTTGGCCCCTCCATATGTACTATATAAGAAGACTAGCATTTGTTAAACACTATTGTTAACACCATATATTACAGATACCAAAAATCAAACTCTTGACACGGCTTTGCAATCTTTTAAGTACACAACTTTACTTCTTTGGAGTTTTGGCCCCTCCATATGTACTATATAAGAAGACTAGCATTTGTTAGGGGGGCCTGTGATCGATACCTTTGCATAGCAGATACCCCCTATTGATACGCTCCAGTTTCATAAACCAGCGACTGCAATATAATATCTACCTGGAAAGAACTAACATACAAACCTGCATGATATTCAAATTGGTCTTAGTTTATCTTCCTTTGGTGAAATATTCAACTTATTTCATGAAAGTGTTATTTAGGAGTCGATTATGTATCTGCTCGAAATATTTGCCTAAAAGAAGATCCGTTAGTAAATTTGTTTCTAAACAAAGAATAGATTAATCAGTTTGTTGGATGAGAAGGCAAAGATACCAGAGTAAGTATACATGGGTCATCAAGGGATATGTTTATATTCAATGGATCAAATGAGATGAGCTATATAATTTAACTAAGAGTAAATTACACCGTTCGTCCTTGTGGTTTGCGTTGACCGCAGGGTTTCGTCCTTTGACCAAAAAAGTTGCACCGTTTGTCCTTAAATGTGAAACGTTATGCACCGTTCGTCCCTCCATCCAACTGGGCCCACAAATTCCCACTAACGTCAGTTAACTAAGGTTTTTAAAGGGGTATTTCCGTCATATTACCCTAAACCCACGTATGGTCGCGCCCCTCTTCTTTGCAAAATTGACACAAACTACCATCCATTCCACCCACCACAGGTTTATCAATTTAAAAAAAAAAAAAAAAAAATGAGCTTTCTATATCAATCGGTAAAAGAAGATAAGTAAATCTCACAGAAAAAGGATTATGGGTCGACTGGTAATTTTTTATCCTAACTTATTCATGAACAAACTTCAAACCAACATCTCCTCCGCCTTCTGTTCACCATCACCTCCGACCAACCAAGGTGTAATTTACTCTTTTTATTGTTTACGCATATGACATGATAAGGGAGATAAAAGACCATGACCTGACCCAAACCAAAATACCAACAGACTCGTTATGACCTCAGATTTTCTCAATCCTCCTTGGTCCAAGATGAATTTCAAATTGACAGGAACGAACTAACAATGAACAACATCAAGACTTCAATCGTACATACATCATTAGTCTACGTACCTATTCGATTCAAATCCAAAAACCATAAACCTTCATCTAATCCTATTTTATACACTTCCACAAGCCTTCACTGTCACTCCCCAACTTTTTATCAATCAAGACTCGTACGGAAATAGTAAACACAATCATAAAGTCTCAGTTTTTTTCTTCTTTCAGATTATACAAAATTATATCAAGACTTTAAAAAATTGAAAGAATCAAACCCTCATCGACTCTTGTTAAAGCATTAGCTTTAATCATTATCCGAAGGTCTAAAGGGAAAAAGACAATAACAACTATGTTATCATCTTTCCCTACTTCGGTTGAATCAAGAAACGAATAATCAAACACTAAAAACAACCTACCCGAGACCCAATGGATCTTGAAGCCTTTCAATTGATTTCATGATTCGATTTGTGCTGAATATGAAATGGGTTTTAACCTACCTTTGCTTACAACACAAAAAGAGAACCGGTGGTAGCGTTGTGGTGAGGTGGTGGTGGCACCTGAGTGTATACCAAGAGGTGGAGGAGGGTTTTTAGGCGCGTGACCTAGTGGATCGGAAAGAGGGGAGAGTGGGGAGTGTTTTGAGGGGGGTGGTGTAGTGTGGTAGCGCTGGTGTGGCGGTGGTGGTGGTTTAAGGTGGTCGGTGGCTAGGTTAAAGAGAGAGAGAAATGGTGATGATGATGATGTGTGTTTTATGTTTGTGTGTGTGTGTGTGTGTGGTAGATGGGGTAATAAATGCTAGTTGCTAGGGAAATGACGGATATACCCCTTTAAAAATCTTAGTTAACGGACGTTAGTGGGAGTTGGTGGGCCCAGTTGGATGGAGGGACGAGCGGTGCATAACGTTTCACACTTAAGGACGAACGGTGCAACTTTTTTGGTCAAAGGATCGAAACCTCAAGCAATGCAAACCACAAGGACGAACGGTGTAATTTACTCTTTAACTAATTAGGAAACAGGTTGAAACATCCAAAAACCGAAGGTATAAAGATGTCCTCCTACACCGCTTTACCAAAGAAAGCTAAATTATTAGTTTAGTACCTACACTTGAGAAATTAACCGTTAACGATCAACAAAATTAACCAAAAGAAAACAAATTCTGACAAATTGTTCACAGATCACTTGACCTGGCTTTATCTTGCTACCCTATCCATCTATTTCACCAATTCTAGCATCATCACCGATCATAAACATTAGATGCAAATCATTAAGACAATCAACGGTCTATTCTGATAACCATATGTAGTAAACCTACAGTTTCCTCTGTTGCAAAAATCGGCCGCTAGGCGGTGATTAGCCGTTCCGATTTTCATTAATCGGCCTTATTAATCGGTTACCGACAAAAATCGGATAAAAATCATATTAATCGGCCTAGGCGGCCGATTAATCGGCCAAATCGGAAAAATCGGAATAAATCGGGAAAATCACATGATTCTGGTAAAAATCGGCAAAATCGGAAAAAATCGGCAAATCGAGGAAAAATCGGCCAAATCGTAAAAAAATAGCTTGATCGGCCAAATCGGGCATATAGTTTCAAATTTTTATAATTTTATATATAAAAATCCAATCCGATTAATCCCAATTAATCCCCTTAACCGATTAATCGCTAGGCCTACCCGGCCGCCCCTACGCCTAGCGATTTTTGCAACCTTGACAGTTTCTAATGCTAACTGACACATGCTAATAGCACATATATACGCCATCTATCTTCACCATTGTCAACTAATCATCAACTTGCAACCAGGTTGTATGGTGATGGAGCTCCTTTACTAAGCAAAAAGGTGAAAAGCTCAACTGACAGCGATTACAGGCCGGTAGCGCCTAGCCCTTGAAGGCTTGAACATGAATATCTAGTATCTACCGCATCCAAATATTCTTGAAGAGTGACTTGTGTCGAGGTACAGAAATGCCTTATAATTCTGGGGCCTATTTGCTTTGGGCATGTAACAGGGCCACTGTCATACATTTGTGCAATAGACGAAGCTTATGAAGGGCAAGGAGGGGTGGTGCCCCTCCAAAAATTATTTTCCTTGCTATAGTTTATTGTTTGTTTTTTAATAATTAATATTGAAAAATTTACATGCCTGGCCCCTCCAATTGAACTGGTGAAGCTTCGTCCCTGCCTTTACGATACTAGTTAACTGTTCAACTTTTAGTAAGGAATTAAGGATTCTAAACCTGCACCATCCAAAGCAATCACCATGTTGTGTACTTGAAACTTTGACCTCATACAATAGTTGCTCGTGGGCCACAGCTTATAATGCCCACCCTGTCAGCACTTGTCAGCACTCAACAAATCATATGGGTGCTCTTTGCCAAGTACAAACAACATTAGGCATACCAACTCCTACACCAAACACTTGATTAGAGGTAGCCAAAATGGGCAGGTGGGTAACGGGTCAAACCATGTTGTTTTGGGTTGGACAGAAACTTTACCCCTTTAATTGAAAGCTAATCTCGTCTAGATGTGACCATTTCTTGTCAAGATATGACATAACCTGAAACGACCTTCTCACAAGTAAATGGGCTAAAATTATCACCTCTAGGCCTAAGCCAAAACTATAAAACTACAGAGCTCTTTTACTTGAACATTATGCCTTCATCTTGGTCATCAGAAATTTGTAACTCTTAAGTGTTGAATACATAACTTAAATCCAAATCTAGAATAAAGGCAAATTTTGTAGTTTCTTTTTGTAGTCAACAGTAACTTGTTCAGATAAAAGTTAGTTGACACTCTATAGTATATATAGGAATCCCGCTCTGTTAGTTACTTGTTTTCTGTCCAACCCAAGAAATTGAAGAATCTTTGTATTCTGTCTCTCGGTTTAAGAGATCTGGTATATGTGTTTCTGTTAACTGGTCGTGTGCACAACACCAAGTATGTATGTACTAAATTGCCCCAGATGATATCATAGCAATTTGGGATATAAGGTAAACAAACATATGCACTTTCACCACCTAAATCACTTATTAGCGGCGGTATGTAGCTCTTAAAACATTCTGGTCTTGGTTGATAAGCTATATATTTCCAGCTATGGCAAGAATTTCCGTGGTTGCATATGTATGCTTATTGCATCTATATGTCAATACCACCCTATATCCTCAAAACACTTTCCGAAATGGAATGTTCATGCAATCAAGCTGAGTACTTAGTGGTCATGTATGTGTCTATTAATCACTGATCCCCGCCTAGAGCTACAAGTGCCCGGCTAGTGATTTTTGCAACATTTGCTTCTGCTTGTTAAGCAATCCCAAACAAACACCCCCTAAATCCTGAATAACTGAAAGGTAGATCACAAACTATACGCCTAACCAACAATAACAAAACTAAAATAGCCACAAAGAAAGAAGCACTAACCATGAGAGGTGAAAAGGGTAGACCCTAACCAACATGAAAAGGACCAATATCACCAGTACGAAGAGAACCAGCAATCTCATCAGCAACAGTCAAACAAGAAATAACCCAGCCACTTAAAGCCATCCACACCATCTTTGCCATCCAAGCTGTCATACTCCATGGTACTGCCATGTTTTTAAAGATTACCCACAAAAGAATTTGATCAGTTTGGTGATAAAAGTTTCATTTTTTATCAAACACTTTGGTGTGAGATTGGGATTTGCAAGGTTCAGGATGTAAAGTGAAAGATTATAAATCGACAAAGACAAGGTGTTTCGGATTGTTAACCCTCTTTTTATAACCACTTTTGTTGAATTTACAAGTATTTCAGATTTAGTTTCTAAACTACTGTAGCTATTTTTATGTAAAAATAATACATATTATGTAAAAATAATACATATTACAATAGTTGTTAACATGTCGATGCATCTATTAAATCTTCTTTTTTTACGATCTTCAGTCACATGCTATAGGAACAATCAAACAAAACAGTAAAAATAAGACCAAAATATTATTACAAAATAAAAAAATAATTAAAAAATACATTAAAAAAAAACAAAAACTAAAAATAAAAATAAAAATAATAAAATTTAAAAAAAAAAGTAAAAAACAAAGTATGATTAACAAAATAAATAAACAATTAAAAAATGCATTAAAATGCATTAAAGAGGATAAAAAATAAACAAAATTAAAAATATTAATGTAATTTGATGTGAATAAAAAGACAAATAGAAATACATTAAAAATATTAAATAAGTACATAAACAGGGGAAGGACAAACATACCCTCATATCTTGACATGTATTTGAAGATAACGAGGAAAGCTAACGACGTTTGCGAAATTGGACCACCTATCTAATATTTTCGAGATTTTGGATTAATCGAGAGATTTTTTGCATTTTTGATGCCGTATGAAATTTGGCCAAACCACAAGGACTAATGGTGTAATTTACTCTTTAGAGTATTTCAGATTTAGTTCAGTAAACTACTGCAGACTATTTTATGTAAAAATAATACGGTATATATTATCATAGTTGTTAAGATCTCGATCTAGCTTTTAAGATCTTTCAATTTTATGATCCTGTTAAGCAAAAATAAGTTAATCTTTCATAGAATCTTAAAAGACATAGGATCAAGTAAGATCTCGATTTTACCATATGATCGTAAGATCTCAACATGATTCGATCCTACTTCACTTCAATTAACTACTGTAACTAATAAACTATAAATGAATGAATTTTGTTAAAAATAAAACAATAAAATAGGCGTGGATAATTATAAATGTTTTATAAGAGTAAAGTATATGGATATTTATATTAAAACATTCAACGTCCTAATAACCGATTATATATTTTTGGGGCTTTTGCACATATATACTTCCGAAAATGCAAAATTGCATATATATCCAAAACATGCATAAAAATCATTGTAAAATGTGCATAAAAAACTTGTACAAAGGATTTATATGCAATTATTCACTTTGGGAGGGATATATATGCATTTTTGCCTATATTTTTTAATACTTTAAACCATTAAACGTTGCATCTTCACAATATTATAACTTTGAATAATCTCTTCTTCATGTATTTTCTATACAATCAGCTTTGAATACGAATTACCAGACATATAAGACATCTGAACATTTAAGTAGGATCTATCGATCTTGATCCGATCTTACAATTCTGAACTTGCAAAGACAAAAAAGATCCATAGTGGGATCTCGATCTTGACAACTTTGTATATTACATTTTCAAAGTATAGTTTGCAAAATAAAAAATTAGAATGAAATTTTTCTATAAAATTTGCACAATCTTTTCATGTTGGCAAGTGAATAGTTTTGGTTATGTTGATGGATTTGTGTGACAACTCGTAATTTCAGGTCATTTTACAAATTTTGAAAATTTCACTATTCATCTCGGGAAATTACTATTCACCGATTACTATTCATCATTTTTGAAGTCGGTTTGAGACTTTGAGAGGTTATTTCAAAATTTTACTACTCACAAAACACTATTCATTCCTGGAAAAAAAATCACTATTCATGATTCACTATTCATCATTTTTCGTAAACTAGGTTTACGAGTATCAAATACGCGTAACCTTGAGGGTTAAGCTGCGTATTCATGGAACATCATTGAGAACATTTCATATAGACTAGAGTTAGTCTACATATCATCAGTAACATCATTTCATATCAGTTTATGCATGGGTTTGCATATTTCATTAACGTATATTTTTCAATTAAATAAACGCTATCTAGCATCGATCATTTGTTTTATATAATTGATCCGACACTTCCAACAATCATCCGAATATATTTTTATACTCATTTTAAGACTATAAAAATTATATTATTAGTTTACCGATGTTTTGAATTTATTTTGTATATAAATTGTTATGTATATATATTTCTTAATGTATTCAGTAAATTCAACTCGATAATTATTTATTCACTCAATACTTGCGAGGTGTAAAAATACAAGAACTCTCCCATTTCTTTCTTGATATTCGGCCAAACAAGAACAACATGAAGAACATCAAGTTTTTCAAGATCAAGTATTTTACAAGTTCTATTAGTGATCTAGTCAGGGTTTTGAAATAAAAACCTCAATATTATTAAGTATACTTTGCTCAAAAAATTCATAATCACTCATGTAAGCTTCCACTAATTTTTCCTACTCTTATAAACTCTTACTTGATGTATTTTTATGATCTAGTAAGAGAAACATGCAAGTATACTATGCTCCATACCACTTTTACCTGTTTTTATTTCTTAATATGGGTTTAAATTATCCTATTAGTATTCCTATGAAACCTATCAATTTTGGTAAAGTTTAGGAACCCATGACACCCTAAGAAGGTGTATGGTAGACTTAGAATCGCTTTGGTGTTGATTGGAAGGGTTTAGTACAAGCTTTGAACTAGAAAAATCATTTTCGACAACATATAATTAAGAGCTGTAACGTTTTGTAAAATCTGGAAACATCAGTGGGTCAGGGGATATTTTGGTTTACATTTTCAGAAAATAGATTTAAAAACGAAACCGTGGCCGCTTGAACGGGTTAAAACGGGTTTATAACGAAGAAGTTACGCTATTTTCAAGTTTAACGACGAAAACTATTTTTCTGAAAATATACTTGCTGTCAAGGGTTTTTCAAAGGTCAAAAAATAGTTGTAAACCTAAACTAGAAGTTTCGACTTATCAAAAATATATTAATACATACTATCACGATTCCGAGGATATAAAGAACGTAGAAAACCGAGATATAACGACGAAGTTACAAGTGTTTGAAACTCGACGTTCACAACAAATCCATCGACTTTTATTAAAAATATTTTCTAAGTGTTAAAAGCGTCTTTTCTGTACCCATGTTTGGAGTCGTTTTTCTCAATGATCGAGTTGGTTTTGGTAAAATAGTATCTCTGAGTAAAAGTTAGTTCACCTGGCCTATTTTCCAAAATGTTCAACCGTTCGTCAAACGAAGTTATAACGGATAATATACGATCACTCAAACTTTTCCGAAAACTACTCATAAACTATATTTTCTTGATTTATCACTAAACGACTATCGTAGGATGTTGTTTCAACGTAAGTGCTTGTAAATTATTTTATAACATGATGAGATGTCATAAGCGTATATTTCAACGATAAACTTCATTTTCAAAAATGTAGTCGTTATAGATTACATGTGAATTTGCATGCACGACATTGTTTCATGACTTACATTAGAACATATCATTCATATTAGGTCTGAGATAGAGATTGCACCTCATTTCAGTGTATCCACATTTGTCATCAAAATCATTGCATCAATGAGTCATAGCCCTACTCTTTTAATACTTTTATTAAACTCTTTGGGGAGATACATGCTACAACTTTTATCATGATCATAATTGTTTCAAAACCGAATGTTGTACCATATCTATTGTTCTTGATTGTGTGCTATTGTTCTTCGTCAAATTATGTGCTACATCAGTTGAATACTGATACATTGAGTCATGTACTATTGATTATGTGCTATGGTTCTACGTTGAGTTATGTGCTACATCAGTTGACTGCTGATACATCGAGTCGTGTACTATTGTTCTACATCGAATTATGTGCTATATCAATTGACTGTTGATACATTAAGTTAGGTACTATTGTGAACTCATTTGACGATGTGTGCTTGAACATAAACTATAACAACGCGCAATGGGTTGTAAACACACAAGTTGCAAGTTTTGTATGGGCGGGACTTGGGCGAGTGGATTTGCAATGCTTTTCTTTGGGTGAACGTTCTTTAAAGGTTTTTCATGACAACACAAACTCTATGAACTCACTCAACCTTTGTGTTGACACTTTTAGCATGTTTTATCTCCGGTATCTAAGACATACACTTCATGGCATGCATGTGGACTTATCATAGAGTCGTGGTGACGACGCGTCTCACATGGGATCTATGCACTTTAAAAACATCGTTTGGCTTGTATCAAACTTATTTCCGTACATATTGACTATCATTTGGGACCTATCTTTTGTAAACTCTGAATGTTTTATTATATCAAACGATGTATTTTCCAAACGACACTTTAGGTCGTTCAATATATATGCTTGTGATGTTATGGCGGTCATCCCCGTGAATTCCATTCCGCAAGCAAAACAAGTATTTTGGGGGTGTGGCAGATTGGCATCGAGCAAGAGTTATAGAGAACTAGGTTGTATCATTGACCCTAGACTATAACTACATCATCATAGCATCTCATTATTTCATCATAAGTGCATAGTCACTATACATGACGTTTATCATTACATTATGCGGGTTATTCACTTTCATTTCAAATCGATTGTCACATTGATGTCTTGAATACCCATCCCATCATACTCACATCGGACTTCGACATGGAGGATACCTTGTCATTCCTATCACAATTTTAACATCAGTTGGCTCTACAGGACTCACCACACATATTATCAATGTGAGAACCCTTTGAGGAGGAAGTTACACCTACACACCACTTCACCATCGATTCGTAGGTAGGACAGGCAGTTCCTATCATTTTGTCGGAATGATCATACATTTGCATTTGGTAGGACTTATAGGCTTAGTCCTAATGGACCTATTAGGATGCTTACTGCAAGGAAGAGAGTACATTCTCTTATCCTCATTCTTAGAGCACCTGCTACTCATGTACTATCACCACCATCAGCTACTTATACCACTATTAGTCGTCCGATAGTGCATTCATCATCATTATCATCTAGAGCACTATCCGTACCATCACATCTCATAGACACTACTCATATATCTGACTTGTAACTTGGGAAGCGTGCAAGATTTGACACACCATTACCATCTATCACTAAGACTATAGACACTACACCATCTTATAGGTTTGAGGACCGTGAGAGTTTAAGAGTTGTTCTTTGCTAGACGACCCTCTGCTCCTACACTTGAGACACGATTAGACTATCAATAGGAACAAATAATAAGTACCTTTTTATCTAATGTAATCTTTATCTTTTATTATCTCCACGATAATCACAACCTTTGTTTATTTCATTCCCTATTCCAATTGCCCAATTTTCAATCATTTCGCAACAATATACCGCTATCTTACTAGGGATTAGGCCAACTTTATTCTTGACCAATTAGGGGACTATTACCATTCTATGAGGTTCTCCCATGTATCCTACAAACCATTCAACAAATTTTATTTCAAGTTATTTTGCTACCACTTCATGAAATTATTTCACATAATTTTATTTCAAGCTATTTTACCACCATCTTAGAAAAATTGTTTTACAAAGTTCTAAAACAAGCTTTGTTTGTTATCACCCTATAAATTGACTTCCGGTCATTCTATCAACTATTTACTATCATTACGCGAAACGATTTTCATGTTACTCTGAAAAATTGTTTGAGCCATTATCTTACAAAACAACACGTTTAATACCATCTAAAACTTCGGAGAAACATAATACCATTTCAACAAAACCAAGCATCGCATCATTTGTCCTCAATAATACATAGCCTGATCACCTATGTATGATTCAGGAAAGATTATGTCATGAAGGAAACAAGCATCTTTTCAAACTTCCTAAAACAATTTTCACTCAAAATCAAAGCTTTGTAATCAAATAAATTATTCATGAAAATCTCTTTTTGTTAACACTCTATAGATACCTACACCATTCATCACTCACTCAACCGATAAGTTGAAATTTTTACCAGTGACCTTTTTAGGAAAGAGTTTCTATACCATCTACGAGGAGGATTCCTCGATACAAGAAAACAATGAAAGGATTTCAGGACTACCAACAAGGACTAGAAGCATGTAGTAAGATGTTTCAAAACTCAATAGAAATTTGAAGACATCACGAAACAATCTGAACCACTATCTTTGGACTAGAAGCCAAATTCCATCATTTCAAAAGTACTAGCTAGACCGAGGTTACAAGATTTGGTACAAAGCGAATACCCAGCTAAGTAACAACTGTAGAAATAAACCAAGTCTTCTAACCAAGCTGTAGAACATTCCATTAAACATGGCCTCAACAATATGTGAACTTCCCTACAATAAGTTTCTCTAAAAGGAAAATTGAGTTAAATTAAGGTTATCGATATAAACTTCCCTAGGAATTGTGTTCTCTAGGAATTCGAGATAACCTCAGCCATATCAAAAATGCAAGTCCGAACATATCAGACAATCAATGAACCTCCATCTATAAGTGAAATCAGAACAAACATTCTTCGACATAGTATGAGCTAATATCTATGTTTTTGCTAGCATGATAACAATCTCAGTGATGAGCTATTTTAGAAGCACTCAATAACGGAACAAATCTTGAAAATTAACCACTACACCACATCCTTAAATATTCAGGTTTTGTGACTTGACAACATAGAGCGTGGAAATATTTCGATAAGAGAAATTAAGAGAGACACCATGAAACAATAAACATCTTAGTAATGGAGACTAAGCACCTTAGGCAAGGACGACTCAAGTATAGACATTCGCTAGAACTAAAGCGAGAGGAATCACAACTATTACCCATGATCTATTCTTTTCAATAATGCCCTTTAAATGAGACTTGACATTTTGGAATTTGTCATGAGACACGTGGTATCAATTTCAATTATACCTAATATAAGGTAGCCGATTCACCTTAGACTTCTGACAATCATTTTAAGATTCCCATGGAACCTACTAGGACATGAGTACCTCCTATTATCCTCAACTCAATGGTGAGCGAGAGAACAATTCAAACATTAGAAGATATGCTCAAAGCATATGTGATTGTTTCTGAAAATGATTAGGCAAATCATTCTTCATCGAACAAGTTCCCTTACAACAATAGTTATCACATGAACATATTGACTGCACCAATTGAGGCACTCAATGGTTGAGGTGTCAATCACTTATTTACGGGCCAAAATCGGAAAGTCAACACACTAGTCCATAACATATTCATGAAACAACAAAGAAATCGTATAGATCAAGAATCGGTTATAAGCAACAACACATAGATAGAAAAGCTACAACGATATCTGACGCATAAAATATTGGAAATATGTTCCATAAGTCACAAACCATTAAATTTCAAGTTGGCAACAATTTATGTTGGAAGTCTCGCCTTGGAAAGCGTAGTACGATCCGAGCAGCGGGAAGACCGATGAGACTCAAATATCCCCACCTTTTCACAAAAACACCGTAGAAACCAACATGGATTGAATTCAACTTGAATTCCTTTTGGAGTGGCCGAATGTGACAACTCGTAATTTCAGGTAATTTTACAAATTTTGAAAATTTCACTATTCATCTCTGGAAAATTACTATTCACTGATTACTATTCATCATTTTACTATTTATCATTTTTTAAGTCGGTTTGAGACTTTGAGAGGTTATTTCAAAAATTTACTATTTACAAAACACTATTCATCACGGAAAAAATCATTACATTCATGATTCATTATTATCATTTTTCGTAAACTAGGTTTACTGAGTATCATCGCCGTAACCCTTGAGGGTTAAAATGCGTATTCATGGAACATCATTGAGAACATTTCATATAGACTAGAGTTAGATCTACATATCATGATAACATCATCTTCATATTAATTTATGCATGAGTTTGCATATTTCATTAACGTATATTTTTCTATTAAATAGCATCGCATGATCATTTATTTTATATAATTGATCCGACACTTCCAACAATCATCTGAATATATTTTTATACTCATTTTAAGACTATAAAAATTATATTATTAGTTTACCGATGTTTTGAATTTATTTTGTATATAAATTGTTATGTATATATATTTGACGGGCAAATTCAACTCGATAATTATTTATTCACTCAATACTTGCCAGGAATGTATTTTTATAATTTTTATGACTTCGATATATTTTATTTTGTTCCGTTAAAATCGATTTCTAGCTAACGCTACACTAAATACCTAATTATATGTACCAAATATACATAATACTTAACTTATAATGCATTTAAATTATCAAAACACAAAATACTTTCACCCCCCCCCCTTTTTGCCGACCTCCCCCATACAACTCATCCATTTCATTAATTAAAATCATGACTAGACATGTACACATACACCAATATGCTAGATATTTGCAATATACAAAGTTTTATTAATCAAAACACATACAAGCACACATTTGAAAGGTGTAAAAATACAAGAACTCTTCCATTTCTTTCTTGATATTCGGCCAAACAAGAACAACATGAAGAACATCAAGTTTTTCAAGATCAAGTATTTTACAAGTTCTATTAGTGATCTAGTTAGGGTTTTGAAATAAAAACCTCAAGATTATTAAGTATACTTTGCTCAAAAATTCATAATCACTCAAGTAAGCTTCCACTAATTTTTCCTACTCGTAAAAACTCTTACTTGATGTATTTTTATGATCTAGTAAGAAAAACATGCAAGTATACTATGATCCATACCACTTTTACATGTTTTTATTGCTTAATATGGGTTTAAATTATCCTATTAGTATTCCTATGAAACCTATCAATTTTGGTAAAGTTTAGGAACCCATGACACCCTAATAAGGTGTATGGTAGGTTTAGAATAGCTTTGGTGTTGATTGGAAGGGTTTAGTACAAGCTTTGAACTAGAAAAATCATTTTCGACAACATATAATTAAGGGCTGTTACGTTTTGTAAAATCTGGAAACATCAGTGGGTAGGGGGATATTTTGGTTTACATTTTCAGAAAATATATTTAAAAAGCGAAACCGGTGGCGGCGAACGGGTTAAAACGGGTTTATAACGAGAAGAAGTTACGCTATTTTCAAGTTTAAGCCGAAAACTATTTTCGAAAATAGACTTGCTGTCAAGGGTTTTCAAAGGTAAAAACGAGTTGTAAACCTAAACTATAAGAGTCGACTTATCAAAAATATATTAATACATACTATCCGATTCGAGGATATAAAGAACGTAGAAAACCGAGCAATAGCGGCGAAGTTACAAGTGTTTGAAACTTGACGTTCACAACAAATCCATCTGCTTTTATTAAAAATATTTTCTAAGTGTTAAAAGCGGTCTTTTGGTACCTATGTTTGGAGCCGTTTTTCTCAATGATCGAGTTGGTTTTGGTTAAATAGTATCTCTAAGTAAAAGTTAGTTCACCTGGCCTATTTTCCAAAATGTTCAACCGTTAAGTCAAACGAAGTTATAACGGATAATAATATCGATCCTCAAACTTTTCCGAAAACTACTCATAAACTATATTTTCTTGATTTATCACTAAACGACTATCGTAGGATGTTGTTTCAACGTAAATGTACTTGTAGGGTATTTTATAACATGATGGTATCATAACGTATATTTGACGATAAACTTCATTTTCAAAAATGTACAAGTGGCATAGATTACATGTGAATTTGCATGTACTACGACATTGTTTCATGACTTACATTAGAACATATCATTCATATTAGGTTGCGGATAGAGATTGCACCTCATTTCAGTGTATCCACTTTTGTCATAAAAATCATTGCATCAGGTGAGTCGTAGCCCCACTCTTTTAATACTTTTAAAACTCTTTGGGGAGATACATGCTACAACTTTTATCATGATCATAATTGTTTCAAAACCGAATGTTGTACCATATCTATTTTTCTTGATTGTGTGCTATTGTTCTTCGTCGAATTATGTGCTATATCGGTTGACTCTTGATACATTGAGTCATGTATTATTGATTATGTGCTATGGTTCTACGTCAAGTTATGTGCTATATCCGTTGACTAGTGATCATCGAGTCGTATACTATTGTTCTCGTCGAATTGTGCTATATCAATTGACTATTGATACATTAAGTTAGGTACTATTGTGAACTCATTTGTGATGTGTGCTTGAACATAAACTATAACATTTTGTGCAATGGGTTGTAAACACACAAGTTGCAAGTTTTGTATGGGGGACTTGGGCGAGTGGATTTGCATTGCCTTTCTTTGGGTGAACGTTCTTTAAAGGTTTTCATGACAACACAAACTCTATGAACTCACTCAACCTTTGTGTTGACACTTTTAAGCATGGTTTATCTCGGTATCTAAGACATACACTTCATGGCATGCATGTGGACTTATCATAGAGTTGTGGTGACGGCGTCACATGGGATCTATGCACTTTGAAAAAACATCGTTTGGCTTGTATCAAACTTATTTCCGTATGTACGACTATCATTTGGGACCTATCTTTTGTAAACTCGAATGTTTTATTATATCAAGCGATGTATTTTCCAAACGACACTTTAGGTGGTTCATATATATGCTTGTGATGCTATGGCGGTCATCCCAGAATTCCATTCACATTTAAAACAGTATTTTGAGGGTGTGACAATTTGTGTGCGGTTTTAACACATAACTAAGTCGTGCGTAAGACATGTAAAGCGGTATTTGGATTGGGTTGAGATGGTTGTGTTGTTTGGTTTCCCATGTAGAGAGCGGTAAGGACCCAAATGTGTGATTAAGAATCGGGGAGCTTGGGTAACACTCACAACAAACCATGTAGTGTGTGTTTTTACTATGTGAAATAGTGTGTAAACTGTAGAGAGGATTCTAGACTGTTTGATGGTGTGTCATGCCTTCCATTTATAGAGCGAGGCATTTCACGGTTTAAGGATAAACCCACAAGGATGATCGGGCGGTACGTAATACATGCCACATCTTAATCATGTGGCGTGTAGACAAAATGACAAGTAAGCTCCTCCTTGGCTCGTACCGGTTGCCCTTCTAAGATATTCATATGCATGCGTCTCCCATTGTCATATGTCGGATAATACATCTTAATCGTTATTGGTTGGGGAGCAGTTGTCTGTGGCGTGTAATTGACATGGCACGAGAGGCCTTCCAGGCCACTATTTGGCCTTAGAATGTGGCTGGTCCTATCAAGTCTTGATAATGGGCCTTGTTTAAGTGTTTATGATGGACTTGACTTTGGCGTGTAGTTAATGGGCCATATTGATACGCTATCAAGCCCCCTATTCTAGTATTATAGCATGATCGAATGGTATGATGTTGAACTAATGATAGTTATCAGGTTGTAAAGTGACTTTCGCGATCTTGATAAACAAAGTCCCCACCTATACCTTCTAAATTGAAAATGATCGAGCATATAATTATTAGGTTAAATGTCGAAGTGATGGAAAAGCGGTAGGGTAAAAATCAAACTTTTTTTTATAATAGTTTATCATAAAACATGTAGCAAAAGACAATAAGCATACCAGAGTTTTCCAAAGCCGTCGATATATTGTTTAGGGCTAATGAATCCATTAAATAACGTCATATTATAAGCATCATTTATCCTATGTATATTACTTGTTTTGCATTATTTTATATGAGAATTGATACTTAATCGTTTACTTTTGTAAATCTTAATTATTATCAAGTAATTGGTGAAAGTTAACTATTTTGGGCGTAAATTGGAGAAAATTGGATTAAGTTAGAAAAGTCTATTGAACTGACGAATCATACTGCCGTGTCATTCTAGATATATCGCCATATACCAAGACTTGGACGATTATGACCATTGTATGACTTTGAAGAATATCGCGTATGGATTTCTTTCATAGGCGTATATGAAACTTTATTAGCAAGAAGATCGACTTGTTTTACTCCGGATAAAAGTTACTCATCTACCTATGGTCTACCTTATGCACTAGCGGGCGAACAACTTCGATCGTGTGTAGTGTAGTATTTGGTAAAGCCGAGGTCATCCCAAGAGCTATGTGAATGTGGATTCTAACTTAAGTCTATGTCACGTTTTAAAAGTGTTTTTGAATTGTTTGATTAATAAAACTAAATAACAGAAATGAAATTGTGAAATTAAATTAAGATAAAAACAGTATGGAGAAAGTGTACTAGCCTAGTTGTTCATCCTATCATGCAATGACTATGTTCTCTAATTAAGCTTTCTATAAGCTTCAAGTGGGGCATAAGATTCACTAGAATCTATGGTCAATTCGCCCTATCTCTACTTATAAGGATTTAAAACATACGTTTTAGGGATTTAAGCCCTAAATCGACACATATCCGTTACTACTTAAAATCGTTCATTTTTTATTTAGGTCTTTTGGAAGCAAATCTGGAATGAAGCATATTTGGACGAAAAAGGCGATGAAAACTTGAAGTCAAGAAACAAGGATGTATTACGAGGCACGGCGGCATCCCGACATAAAAGGCGACGCCGTCCCTAAGGAAGATTTCTTATTAGATTGAAAGCGGCGCCGGTGAAAAAGTGCTTCTACAACATGTGGCGTCACACCTATTTTACGGAAGGCGTTTCTCTTTGTTTTACACCAAGCGTTCAAGACCGGTTTAAGCGGCGTCCCTTATGAAGGCGGAAGGCGTCACACTTCTCATGGCCGTCCGTATGATGACTTAGCCCAGCGAAACCCCTAAAGGCGGCGACGGGGCGTCACCGACAAAAGCGGCGCGTCGCACTTGTAAATCTATGTATAGAATTCGATTATTTTGCATTTAGGGTGGTATAATTTTGGAGAGCAAACCCTAGTTCATGTGTAGTCCGACTTGGGCGGTATTTTAGGGTTCCAAACCCTTCTTTACATCATAAGATAAGTTTGTTAATCCATCATATTACCATTTTTATCCTATGTTCAATTGTTTTTGTGTATGCATGCTTATCCATTATGAGTAGCTAAATTACTATTGTGTTTGCTTGGATCTATGAAACCTAAGATTGTTAGTATTGTTAGGTTGTCTCTCTTGTTTAATTGGTAGATGCTAGGATAAGGCGGCTTTCTTTAATTATTCATGACTTGAGCGTCTAATTAACATAAAGATTGAGAGTGCACTTGAGCCATCGTTGTATTTATTGCGTGAGTTGTAGCTTTAGGATAATAGAGTATTAGGAGATACTACTTGGTGCTTGGCGATCTCGGATAGTCTAGAGGAGAGTCACAATTCATAGAACTAGGGAATTAGGCACCCTCTATGACCACCACGGAATACAAGCGCACCAATTAAAATGAGGATGTGACAATTCAGCGACCAATAGAGATAACTAGGGAGTAAGAACATCTAAGTAAACATGCACTAATCATCATAGAACACACCTTACAATACGTTTAATTAGACATTAGTTTAAAGGTATTAAGTAGTTAAAATTGGTAGAAATACCACCCACTCCTATACCGAGATATTTACTTGCTTTAAAAAATATAAAAAGACTAAAAGAGAACACCTCAACCTCACCTTCCGTCCTTACATCTCTACTAGCATCTCTATTCCCTTAGAGAGCGATCAACCCTGGGCTTACCAATACTACATTTACAGCGATTGGGTACAATTCCTAGTGGGTTGTAAAGCTTGCTCATGGAAAAGGAAGTCTTCGACCGGGCGCACAAAGGCTCCGGCTCCGCCATTCAGTAATCCTTTTCTATCGATAAGTTTCTGCTGAATTTTTTTTCCTTTTAGTGCTGTCCCCATTCTTTGTGTTTTTGTTTGTAACTTCGTCACTTTTCACCATGGTTGACAATCCACCAAACAATCATGCATCATTCATTACCACCAATGTCGGATTAGGGAATCGCCCGGCTGCTGCTATAATGGGTTCTGAGGTACAACCTTTCCTCCGATAGGTCAATTTTGTGATGGAGATTTGGAAGTTGCTTTTCGGGAGAAAATGTGTTTCAATCTTGATCTACAAGGAAGCATGTGCGGGACCCATTCATCAAGCACACAATCTCTATGACATGATGGCTTCATCTCCCATTTTTCGCTCTCTAAAGCAACATCTACAAAATCATGGATGTGGCATAAGGACATTTGAATTTCAAAACCATAGCGATCGCGCGACACAAATTAGTTGAAGGACTTCGATTTCGTATTCCAAATACCACTTATGCTCGGCTTGTGAATAAGGAAAAAGCACTCATGCACATTTTCCTTGAAGGTTGAAGCGGTACTCAACACACTTCACCTTCTTCACATGGATTTATGTGGCCCGATGCGGTGTAGGCGATTAGCGGCAAATGCTACATTCTTGTAATCATCGGCGACTACTCAAGATTGACGGGTTTATTTCCTCTGACAGTAAAGATCAAAACTCCCAAATGATCATCACCTTCTCATGAAATTTCAAGTTTTCTAATCCAGGTCAAACAAGTCCGAAAGCAAATTCTTGAATCAAACTCTTGAAATACTATGAAAAGTAGGAATTGAGGCATCAATCATCAATTACAAGAACACCGAACATTATGGGTTGTCAAACAGGCGTCGGGCGTTAGTGGAAAACGATGTTGACTAATGCTAAACTTCAGATTACTTGTGGGTAGAAGTTGTTTCAATTGCATGCCTACGCTTCGAACCGGTCAATAATCACAAAATGCCACAACAAAACACCATACGAGCTTATCACTAACCGAAAACCTAATATAAAGCACTTTCATGTATTTAGTGCTTTTTGTTATCAAATAATGATCGTGATGACTTTGGAAAGCTCAAGGCTAAAGGCGATATTGGAGTCTTTTGGATATTGTGAAAACTCTAAGGATACCAAATGCGGAACGTCGTACAGAGAAGATTATGGAAACAATTCATGATAATTTTGATGAGCTCACGAAATGGCTTCTAAGCAAAGCGGCTTAGAAGCGGGCATAACCGTCTTAATTTTCCGGAATCATCGGTGACCAACAATTTCAACTCGCGTAGTCAAATGGAAACTTTTTGCTCCTTTGTTTAATGAAGACTTTGATCGGCGTGTTCGGATGTATCAAATGTTTCCGTTGCTCAACTTGATCAAAATATAATACGGATACACGAAACAACAACGCTGTTGTTGATGCACCTCAGTCGAATCTCCAACCACATCGGAAAAAATGCGGCTTCCAATAACAATGACCAAAGTGATGATCCTTTAAACCAAAATGTACCCGCACGTAGATTATGATGGAAATGCATTCTTTAACCCTTTTGCATGAAAAACAACCAATCCGGATGGTAGAATCATCAAGCTAGCCATGCGGATCCACAATCTGCACAATGTATACCAACACCAACCTTCAACCCATAGATGGACCAAAGATCATCCTCTTGTAAACATCATTGGAAACTCCTAACCAACTAGTGGTACGAACAACGCCTTCACACCGGTGAAAACGCATTTTGCACTCACGCGATGCAATACGAACCCAAAACATTAAAGGAAGCAATGACTCATGACAAGCTGGATTGAATCCTTGCAGAAAGTTAATCGGTTCACGTTTTGAAGTATGAAATAAATGGTTGAACAAAATCTCTCATTGATGCGAAATGGTTTAGAAAAATAAGGTAGATTATGAGAGCGGTTTTCTTTCGTAAAAGTCAAATCACGGTGGCTAAGGGTTATAATCGAAGAAAGGTATTGACTTTGAAGAATCATTACCGGTTCCTAGACTTGAAATTCGGGTTTTGGCATTCACGACATCTGGTCTACCAAATGGATGTGAAAACTACATTTCACGAATGGGAAACTACGGAGGCGGTGTATGTTAGCCAACGGAGGGATTCATTGATCGAGGTTCCTTAATCATGTCTACCCAGAGCTAGGACAAGAACCTGGGTCTCAGGCAGTGGGTGGGTTGTTACTTGCAAAAATTTTACCAAAGGATCCGTTGACCCAACATTGTTTATACAATATCCGCGGGAACACATTTTGATTGTTCAAATTTATGTGGATGATATCATTTTTGGTTCAACCCACAAAAGGTAGTCAAATGCTTTTTCAAAACTAATGAAAACAAATTTTGAAATGTCAATAATGGGTGAACTTACGTTCTTCTTAGGACTTCAAGTTCATTAATCTCCCCGTGGTATTTTCTTAAATCGGTCCAAATATGCTCTTGATATTCTAAAGAAACATGGTATGACCACATGTGAATCCTATAACACACCAATGGCTTCAACCGATGGCGGGCCTAATTTACTTGGAAACTTGTTGACCCTACAAAATACCGATTATTTGGTCTCTCATGTATCTACAACCTTGGCGGATAGGCGCTTTATATTGCGCATATCGCCGATCAATCGGCCTCCTTAAACCAAAATCCTGATACATCAAGTGAACCATTAATTTGGGGATCCGGTATCTAAGGATTACGGTTTTTCAACTAATCTCATTTTGGATCTCGATCATGCGAGTGTTTAGATACGAAAAGTACTCCGGGTCTACAATTCCTTGGTGATAAACTAGTGTCATGGCAATCAAAGAAGCAAGATTGTACATCTTTATCGTCAGCTAGGCGGCTAATGTAGCCATTTCTTCATGTTGTGCTCAAGTCATCTGGATGAGGACACAACTCATGGATTATGGTTACGTATTCGACAAATTCGGTGTATTGCGACTCTAAAATGTAATTCGCGATCTCATGCAACCACGTTCAACATTCAACATCAAAGCACATTGCTCTTACGCTACCATTTTATCAAGAGCATGTCGAGAAGGCAGTGAAATTGCACTTTGTTGATGCCCGAACACCAATTGGCGGACCATTTCACCCCGAAGCCTTTCCATCGGAAAGATTTAACGACTTGGTTCATCAAATTGGTATCAGTGTTTAACTCGAGGAAGAGTTGGAAATTTTCACAACAATCTTGAAAGCGTCAAACACCAATACCATTTTGTAAATAATTATCAAAAACAAAATGATACAAAAATAGAAAACCTATAAAAATCCAAAACATTTTTTCATCTCTTTGTAGAGAAAACAAGTTTAATAAAAACTTTGTTCAGTACAAATGTTTTCATGTTGAGCTTTGTTAACATTTAAAACATTTCACCATTTTTCCCAAACAAACTTATTGCAATTGAAGGGACCGAGAATGAAAATTTTAACAAGTTTTGAACTATTTCAAAACTTTAAATTCTTGCATTT
>OU343221.1:145106059-145122045 GCA_910596185.1 Chrysanthemum makinoi | reverse complement strand
TCCTACCAAATGGTATGATCTGTCCCGAAAGAATGATAGGAACTGCCCTGTTCCTACGACGAATCGATGGTGACAGTGGTGGTGTAGGTGTAACTTCGCCCTCCTCAAAGGGTTCAGTCTCCACATTGGATAATATGTGTGGTGAGTCTGGTGTAGAGCCAACTGATGTTAAAATTGTGATAGGGAATGACAAGGTATCCTCCATGTCAGAGTCTGATGTGAGTATGATGGGATGGGTATCTGAAGACATCAATGTGACAATCGATTTGAAATGAAAGTGAATAACCCGCATAATGTACGTATAAAACCTCATGTATAGTGACTATGCACTTATGATGAAATGATGAGATGCTATGATGATGTAGTTATAGTCTAGGGTCAATGATACAACCTAGTTCTCTATAACTCTTGCTCTGATGCCAATCTGTCACACCCCCAAAATACCTGTTTTGCAGCGGAATGGAATTCCTGGGGGATGACTGCCATAGCATCACAGTTACAGTTATATTGAACGACCTAAAGTGTCGTTTGGAAAATACATCGTTTGATATAATAAAACATTCAGAGTTTACAAAAGATAGGTCCCAAATGATAGTCAGCATGTACGGAAATAAGTTTGATACAAGCCAAACGATGTTTTTTTCAAAGTGCATAGATCCCATGTGAGACGCGTTGTCACCACGACTCTATGATAAGTCCACATGCATGCCATGAAGTGTATGTCTTAGATACCTGAGATAAAACATGCTAAAAGTGTCAACACAAAGGTTGAGTGAGTTCATAGAGTTTGTGTTGTCATGAAAAACCTTTAAAGAACGTTCACCCAGCAAAGGCATTGCAAATCCACCCAGTTCCAAGTCCCGCCCATACAAAACTTGCAACTTGTGTGTTTACAACCCATTGCAGTGTTATAGTTTATGTTCAAGCACACATCGTCAAATAAGTTCACAATAGTACCTAACTTAATGTATCAACAGTCAATTGATATAGCACATAATTCGATGTAGAACAATAGTACACGACTCGACGTATCAGTAGTCAACTGATATAGCACATAACTCGACGTAGAACCATAGCACATAATCAATAGTACATGACTCAATGTATCAGTATTCAACTGATGTAGCACATAATTTGACGAAGAAAAATAGCACACAATCAAGAACAATAGATATGGTACAACATTCGGTTTTGAAACAATTATGATCATGATAAAAGTTGTAGCATGTATCTCCGCCAAAGAGTTTAATAAAAGTATTAAAAGAGTAGGGGCTATGACTCACCTGATGCAATGATTTTGATGAAAAATGTGGATACACTGAAATGAGGTGCAATCTCTATCTGCAACCTAATATGAATGATATGTTCTAATGTAAGTCATGAAACAATGTCGTACATGCAAATTCACATGTAATCTATACGACTTGTACATTTTTGAAAATGAAGTTTATCGTTGAAATATACGCTTATGACATCTCGTCATGTTATAAAATAATTTACAAGTACTTACGTTGAAACAACATCCTACGATAGTCGTTTAGTGATAAATCAAGAAAATATAGTTTATGAGTAGTTTTCGGAAAAGTTTGAGTGATCGTATATTATCCGTTATAACTTCGTTTGACGAACGGTTGAACATTTTGGAAAATAGGCCAGGTGAACTAACTTTTACTCAGAGATACTATTTTACCAAAACCAACTCGATCATTGAGAAAAACGGCTCCAAACATGGGTACCCGAAAAGACTGTTTTAACACTTAGAAAATATTTTTAATAAAAGCTGATGGATTTGTTGTGAACGTCGAGTTTCAAACACTTGTAACTTCGTCGTTATAGCTCGGTTTTCTACGTTCTTTATATACTCGGAATCGTGATAGTATGTATTAATATATTTTTGATAAGTCGACTCTTCTAGTTTAGGTTTACAACTCGTTTTTTACCTTTGAAAAAGCCTTGACAGCAAGTATATTTTCAGAAAAATAGTTTTCGTCGTTAAACTTGAAAATAGCGTAACTTCTTCGTTATAAACCCGTTTTAACCCGTTCAAGCGGCCACAGTTTCGTTTTTAAATCTATTTTCTGAAAATGTAAACCAAAATATCCCCTGACCCACTGATGTTTCCATATTTTACAAAACGTTACAGCCCTTAATTATATGTTGTCGAAAATGATTTTTCTAGTTCAAAGCTTGTACTAAACCCTTCCAATCAACACCAAAGCTATTCTAAGTCTACCATACACCTTCTTAGGGTGTCATGGGTTCCTAAACTTTACCAAAATTGATAGGTTTCATAGGAATACTAATAGGATAATTTAAACCCATATTAAGAAATAAAAACATGTAAAAGTGGTATGGATCATAGTATACTTGCATGTTTCTCTTACTAGATCATAAAAATACATCAAGTAAGAGTTTATAAGAGTAGGAAAAATTAGTGGAAGCTTACATGAGTGATTATGAATTTTTTGAGCAAAGTATACTTAATAATATTGAAGTTTTTATTTCAAAACCCTGACTAGATCACTAATAGAACTTGTAAAATACTTGATCTTGAAAAACTTGATGTTCTTCATGTTGTTCTTGTTTGGCCGAATATCAAGAAAGAAATGGGAGACTTCTTGTATTTTTACACCTCGCAAGTATTGAGTGAATAAATAATTATCGAGTTGAATTTACGAATACCGTCGTAAATATATATACATAACAATTTATATACAAAATAAATTCAAAACATCGGGTAAACTAATAATATAATTTTTATAGTCTTAAAATGAGTATAAAAATATATTCGGATGATTGTTGGAAGTGTCGGATCAATTATATAAAACAAATGATCGTGCGATAGCGTTTATTTAATAGAAAAATATACGTTAATGAAATATGCAACCCATGCATAAATTAATATGAAGATGATGTTACTGATGATATGTAGACTAACTCTAGTCTATATGAAATGTTCTCAATGATGTTCCATGAATACGCAAATTAACCCTCAAGGTTACGCGTATTTGATACTCGTAAACCTAGTTTACGAAAAATGATGAATAGTGAATCATGAATAGTGATTTTTCTCCGGGAATGAATAGTGTTTCGTGAATAGTAAAATTTTGAAATAACCTCTCAAAGTCTCAAACCGACTTCAAAAATGATGAATAGTAATCAGTGAATAGTAATTTCCTGAGATGAATAGTGAAATTTTCAAAATTTGTAAAATGACCTTAAATTACGAGTTGTCACACAAATCCATCAACATAACCAAAACTATTCACTTGCCGACATGAAAAGATTGTGCAAATTTTATAGAAAAATTTCATTCTAATTTTTTATTTTGCAAACTATACTCTGAAAATGTAATATACAAAGTTGTCAAAATCGAGATCCCACTATGGATCTTTTTTGTCTTTGCAAGTTCAGAATTGTAAGATCAGATCAAGATCGATAGATCCTACTTAAATGTTCAGATGTCTTATATGTCTGATAATTCGTATTCAAAGCTGATTGTATAGAAAATACATGAAGAAGAGATTATTCAAAGTTATGATATTGTGAAGATGCAATGTTTAATGGTTTTAAGTATTAAAAAAAATATAGGCAAAAATGCATATATATCCCTCCCAAAGTGAATAATTGCATATAAATCCTTTGTACAAGTTTTTTATGCACATTTTACAATGGTTTTTATGCATGTTTTGGATATATATGCAATTTTGCATTTTCGGAAGGATATATGTGCAAAAACCCCAAAAATATATAATCGGTTATTAAGGACGCTGAATGTTTTAATATAAATATCCATATACTTTACTCTTATAAAACATTTATAATTATCCACGCCTATTTTATTGTTTTATTTTTAACAAAATTCATTCATTTATAGTTTATTAGTTACAGTAGTTAATTGAAGTGAAGTAGGATCGAATCATGTTGAGATCTTACGATCATATGGTAAAATCGAGGTCTTACTTGATCCTATGTCTTTTAAGATTCTATGAAAGATTAACTTACTTTTGCTTAACGGGATCATAAAATTGAAAGATCTTAAAAGCTAGATCGAGATCTTAACAACTATGATAATATGTACCGTATTATTTTTACATAAAAATAGCTGCAGTAGTTTACGAACTAAATCTGAAATACTCTAAAGAGTAAATTACACCATTAGTCCTTGTGGTTTGGCCAAATTTCATACGGCATCAAAAATGCAAAAAATCTCTCGATTAATCCAAAATCTCGAAAATATTACATAGGTGGTCCAATTTCGCAAACGTCGTTAGCTTTCCTCGTTATCTTCAGTCACATGTCAGGCATATGTGGGGTATGTTTGTCCTTCCACTGTTTATGTACTTATTTAATATTTTTAATGTATTTCTATTTGTCTTTTTATTCACATCAGCTGCACATAATATTTTTTAATTTTGTTTATTTTTTATCCTCTTCAATGCATTTTAATGCATTTTTTAATTGTTTATTTATTTTGTTAATCATACTTTGTTTTTTACTTTTTTTTAAAATTTTATTTAATTTTATTATTTTTATTTTTATTTTTAGTTTTTGTTTTTTTTTAATGTATTTTTTAATTATTTTTTTATTTTGTAATAATATTTTGGTCTTATTTTTACTGTTTTGTTTGATTGTTCCTAGCATGTGACTGAAGATCGTAAAAAAAGAAGATTTAAGAGATGCATCGACATGTTAACAACTATTGTAATATGTATTATTTTTACATAATATGTATTATTTTTACATAAAAATATCTACAGTAGTTTAGAAACTAAATCTGAAATACTTGTAAATTCAACAAAAGTGGTTATAAAAAGAGGGTTAACAATCCGAAACACCTTGTCTTTGTCGATTTATAATCTTTCACTTTACATCCTGAACCTTGCAAATCCCAATCTCACACCAAAGTGTTTGATAAAAAATGAAACTTTTATCACCAAACTGATCAAATTCTTTTGTGGGTAATCTTTAAAAACATGGCAGTACCATGGAGTATGACAGCTTGGATGGCAAAGATGGTGTGGATGGCTTTAAGTGGCTGGGTTATTTCTTGTTTGACTGTTGCTGATGAGATTGCTGGTTCTCTTCGTACTGGTGATATTGGTCCTTTTCATGTTGGTTAGGGTCTACCCTTTTCACCTCTCATGGTTAGTGCTTCTTTCTTTGTGGCTATTTTAGTTTTGTTATTGTTGGTTAGGCGTATAGTTTGTGATCTACCTTTCAGTTATTCAGGATTTAGGGGGTGTTTGTTTGGGATTGCTTAACAAGCAGAAGCAAATGTTGCAAAAATCGCTAGCCGGGCACTTGTAGCTCTAGGCGGGGATCAGTGATTAATAGACACATACATGACCACTAAGTACTCAGCTTGATTGCATGAACATTCCATTTCGGAAAGTGTTTTGAGGATATAGGGTGGTATTGACATATAGATGCAATAAGCATACATATGCAACCACGGAAATTCTTGCCATAGCTGGAAATATATAGCTTATCAACCAAGACCAGAATGTTTTAAGAGCTACATACCGCCGCTAATAAGTGATTTAGGTGGTGAAAGTGCATATGTTTGTTTACCTTATATCCCAAATTGCTATGATATCATCTGGGGCAATTTAGTACATACATACTTGGTGTTGTGCACACGACCAGTTAACAGAAACACATATACCAGATCTCTTAAACCGAGAGACAGAATACAAAGATTCTTCAATTTCTTGGGTTGGACAGAAAACAAGTAACTAACAGAGCGGGATTCCTATATATACTATAGAGTGTCAACTAACTTTTATCTGAACAAGTTACTGTTGACTACAAAAAGAAACTACAAAATTTGCCTTTATTCTAGATTTGGATTTAAGTTATGTATTCAACACTCAAGAGTTACAAACTTCTGATGACCAAGATGAAGGCATAATGTTCAAGTAAAAGAGCTCTGTAGTTTTATAGTTTTGGCTTAGGCCTAGAGGTGATAATTTTAGCCCATTTACTTGTGAAAAGGTCGTTTCAGGTTATGTCATATCTTGACAAGAAATGGTCACATCTAGACGAGATTAGCTTTCAATTAAAGGGGTAAAGTTTCTGTCCAACCCAAAACAACATGGTTTGACCCGTTACCCACCTGCCCATTTTGGCTACCTCTAATCAAGTGTTTGGTGTAGGAGTTGGTATGCCTAATGTTGTTTGTACTTGGCAAAGAGCACCCATATGATTTGTTGAGTGCTGACAAGTGCTGACAGGGTGGGCATTATAAGCTGTGGCCCACGAGCAACTATTGTATGATGTCAAAGTTTCAAGTACACAACATGGTGATTGCTTTGGATGGTGCAGGTTTAGAATCCTTAATTCCTTACTAAAAGTTGAACAGTTAACTAGTATCGTAAAGGCAGGGACGAAGCTTCACCAGTTCAATTGGAGGGGCCAGGCCTGTAAATTTTTCAATATTAATTATTAAAAAACAAACAATAAACTATAGCAAGGAAAATAATTTTTGGAGGGGCACCACCCCTCCTTTCCCTTCATAAGGTTCGTCTATCTATACTACATAAAATGGAAAAACAGTCAAAGTGGAAAAGTGGAAAAGTGAAAAAATTTAATGGTCAAATGAGAGAGAAATATATTTGTATAATTAATACTCTTATTAAAACACCCCATTACTTAAAAGTACAATAATTTATTCACATTGTACAACCAATTAAAAGCATATCTACCAAATTAAAAACAACCAATTAAAACACCTCTTATTAAAAAATACAATGAAATTTTCACAGTGTACAATTTAAACAAGCTACAACATAATTCTAAATATAAAATAATTAAACAAACTAATTAATGTTATTTTTAAAACACCCTAAAATGAAAAGTATATGTTATTATACATCTATACTACATAAAATGGAAAAACAGTCAAAGTGGAAAAGTGGAAAAGTGAAAAAATATAATGGTCAAATGAGAGAGAAATATATTTGTATAATTAATACTCTTATTAAAACACCCCATTACTTAAAAGTACAATAATTTATTCACATTGTACAACCAATTAAAAGCATATCTACCAAATTAAAAACAACCAATTAAAACACCTCTTATTAAAAAAATACAATGAAATTTTCACAATGTACAATTTAAACAAGCTACAACATAATTCTAAATATAAAATAATTAAACAAACTAATTAATGTTATTTTTAAAACACCCTAAAATGAAAAGTACATGTTATTATACACATTATACAAATTAATAAAACACACAAAGCTTCATACAAGCTAACAAGTTGACGGTACATATAGTTTTAAAAATCGGACCGGACCAACGGGTTCAACCGGAAACCGGTGTCGCCATCGGTTCGGCTAACCAATAACAGCCATCCGGAAACGAACTAGAGAGGACCCGTTAAAACCGATACAAACTGGTGAATCAGGTCTCATCGAGATCTATTTATCCGGTTAATAGTCACAGGGTACTCGTCGCCGCAACGCGCGGGTACCCTGCTATATTATATATAAAGGAAAAACCAAAAAGTAAAAAGTAAAAATTTGAAACTATTAACACATATTGAAAACCGGGTTGACACAGTACGCTTCAAATCCAGTGGGTTGACCCTGTTTAATTTGACCCGTTTTGACCCAACATGTCATATTGACTCGGCTTAAATCGACCCGTTTCGACGGAACGGTTCAACGGTTGAACCACCCGGTCGAACCGGGCTTCAAAACGTTATGTTTAATCCCCAAAGCTTCAAACTTTTTTTTATTTTTCGTTTAGAACCCATAAACTTTTTTAACACAAAACGATCTGTCGCTATATAAATATATTATTTATAAGTTTTTCTTCAAAAACAATTATAATGTTTTACAATTATGAGAAAATATGTGCCCGTTAGTGCACATTTAACTTTTCAATATGCTAAATACGCTCATTTCATAAAAAAAGATGGGGCTAAATGTGCCCAAATATTTTACAAAATAGCCAAAATTAGCCAATTTTTATTTTATTTTGGGCTAATCATATTCACGCTAATTTTAGTCACCATTAATCCCATTCTTGTTAGTTTTTACGCAACAAGTAACGTGTGTTGTTAGTTTCTATCCTATAACTGATGTAATGTTTATTTTCATTTTCATTAAATGATTTTATATGTTGTTTAATAGATGTTAAGAATTTTGTCTAGACTTTAATTATCGTATATGCAATTGCATTTTCAACGGTTCACGTTCTATTTTAAACGCTACACAAAACACTCACCACAATATCACAAATCATTAATTATCTGACGCTAGAAACAGCTGCCGCTAGGCGCGGGTACTCGTCTAGTTGCACAAATGTATGACAGTGGCCCTGTTACATGCCCAAAGCAAATAGGCCCCAGAATTATAAGGCATTTCTGTACCTCGACACAAGTCACTCTTCAAGAATATTTGGATGCGGTAGATACTAGATATTCATGTTCAAGCCTTCAAGGGCTAGGCGTTACCGGCCTGTAATCGCTGTCAGTTGAGCTTTTCACCTTTTTGCTTAGTAAAGGAGCTCCATCACCATACAACCTGGTTGCAAGTTGATGATTAGTTGACAATGGTGAAGATAGATGGCGTATATATGTGCTATTAGCATGTGTCAGTTAGCATTAGAAACTGTCAAGGTTGCAAAAATCGCTAGGCGGTAGCTGGGCGGCCGGGTAGGGCCTAGCGATTAATCGGTTAGGCGGGGATTAATCGGATTGGATTTTTTATATATAAAATTATAAAAATTTGAAACTATATGCCCGATTTGGCCGATCAAGCTATTTTTTTTCGATTTGGCCGATTTTTTCTGATTTTGCCGATTTTTTTCCGATTTTGCCGATTTTTACCCGTAACTGATTTTTCCGATTTATCTGATTTTTTCCGATTTGGCCGATTAATCGGCCGCCTAGGCCGATTAATATGATTTTTATCCGATTTTTGTCAGTAACCGATTAATAAGGCCGATTAATGAAAATCGGAACGGCTAATCACCGCCTAGCGATTAATCGGCGATTAATCGGCCGCCTAGGCCGATTTTTGCAACAGAGGAAACTGTAGGTTTACTACATATGGTTATCAGAATAGACCGTTGATTGTCTTAACGATTTGCATCTAATGTTTATGATCGGTGATGATGCTAGAATTGGTGAAATAGATGGATAGGGTAGCAAGATAAAGCCAGGTCAAGTGATCTGTGAACAATTTGTCAGAATTTGTTTTCTTTTGGTTAATTTTGTTGATCGTTAACGGTTAATTTCTCAAGTGTAGGTACTAAACTAATAATTTAGCTTTCTTTGGTAAAGCGGTGTAGGAGGACATCTTTATGCCTTCGGTTTTTGGATGTTTCAACATGTTTCCTAATTAGTTAAAGAGTAAATTACACCGTTCGTCCTTGTGGTTTGCGTTGACCGCAGGGTTTCGTCCTTTGACCAAAAAAGTTGCACCGTTCGTCCTTAAGTGTGAAACGTTATGCACCGTTCGTCCCTTCATCCAACTGGGCCCACCAACTCCCACTAACGTCCGTTAACTAAGATTTTTAAAGGGGTATATCCGTCATTTCCCTAGCAACTAGCATTTATTACCCCATCTACCACACACACACACACACACAAACATAAAACACACATCATCATCATCACCATTTCTCTCTCTCTTTTAACCTAGCATACGACCACCTTAAACCACCACTTGCCGCCGCTGCTTACCACCTCACCACCCACTCAAAACACTCCCACTCTCCCCTCTTTCAGATCCACTAGGTCACGGCGCTAAAACCCTCCCCCCCTCTTTGGTATACACTCAGGTGCCACCACCACCTCAACGCCTTTATCGTAGGTTCTCTCTTTTTGTGTTGTAAGCAAAGGTAGGTTAAAACCCATTTCATATTCAGCACAAATCGAATCATGAAATCAATTGAAAGGCTTCAAGATCCATTGGGTCTCGGGTAGGTTGTTTTTAGTGTTTGATTATTCGTTTCTTGATTCAACCGAAGTAGGGAAAGATGATAACATAATTGTTATTGTCTTTTCCCTTTGACCCGGATAATGATTAAAGCTAATGCTTTAACAAGAGTCGATGAGGGTTTGATTCTTTCAATTTTTTAAAGTCTTGATATAATTTTGTATAATCTGAAGAAGAAAAAAACGAGACTTTATGATTGTGTTTACTATTTCGTACGAGTCTTGATCGATAAAAAGTTGGGGAGTACAGGTGAAGGTTGTGGAAGTGTATAAAATAGGATTAGATGAAGGTTTATGGTTTTTGGATTTGAATCGAATAGGTACATAGACTAATGATGTATGTACGATTGAAGTCTTGATGTTGTTCATTGTTAGTTCGTTCCTGTCAATTTGAAATTCATCTTGGACCAAGGAGGATTGAGAAGATCGAGAGGTCATAAAGTCTGTTGGTATTTTGGTTTGGGTCAGGTCATGGTCTTTTATCTCCCTTATCATGTCATATGCGTAAACAATAAAAAGAGTAAATTACACCTTGGTTGGTGGGGTGATGGTGAACAGGGCGGGGAGGAGATGTTGGTTTGAAGTTTGTTCATGAATAAGTTAGGATAAAAAATTACCAGTCGACCCATAATCCTTTTGTGAGATTCTTATCTTCTTTCCGGATTGATGAAAAGCTCATTTTTTTTTTTTTTTAAATTGATAAACCTGTGGTGGGTGGAATGGATGGTAGTTTGTGTCAATTTTGCAAAGAAGAGGGGCGCGACCATACGTGGGTTTAGGGTAATATGACGGAAATACCCCTTTAAAAACCTTAGTTAACTGACGTTAGTGGGAATTTGTGGGGCCAGTTGGATGGAGGGCAGAACGGTGCATAACGTTTCACATTTGGGGCGAACGGTTGCAACTTTTGGTCAAGGACAAAACCTGCGGTCAACGCAAACCACAAGGACGAACGGTGTAATTTACTCTTAGTTAAATTATATAGCTCATCTCATTTGATCCATTGAATTTCAAATTTACTCTTTGTTTCTCATCCAACAAACTGATTAATCTATTCTTTGTTTAGAAACAAATTTACTAACGGATCTTCTTTTAGGCAAATATTTCGAGCAGATACATAATCGACTCCTAAATAACACTTTCATGAAATAAGTTGAATATTTCACCAAAGGAAGATAAACTAAGACCAATTTGAATATCATGCAGGTTTGTGCTGATGTTAGTTCTTTCCAGGTAGATATTATATTGCAGTCGCTGGTTTATGAAACTGGAGCGTATCAATAGGGGGTATCTGCTATGCAAAGGTATCGATCACAGGCCCCCCTAACAAATGCTAGTCTTCTTATATAGTACATATGGAGGGGCCAAACTCAAAGAAGTAAAGTTGTGTACTTAAAAGATTGCAAAGCCGTGTCAAGTTTGATTTTGGTATCTGTAATATATGGTGTTAACAATAGTGTTTTGCTATAAAAACATATTAGCGGCTGTACAAGATAGGTTTCTAAGAAACTCTTTTGGAAATGGTTTGTAGTTTGTGGTTGTACTCTCACCCCTCCTTAATCTTTGCTGTAATTGGGAAACTTGGGGCAAATTGCATTAAATGTTTTGTACATAATATGACCTCTACTGGGATAAAATTGACCTAGTTGCAAGTTCTGACAATAATTATTATGTCCAACTGATAGCTCTGGTCCTTTTATAAATGTTTTAAAACACGAACCGGCCCGGTTGAACCGGGAACCGGATGAAATAGCGGCAGATGTGACGGTTTTTACTTGTTTAAGAACGGATTGAACGGCGGTTTTAGTTGACCGGGTTGACGGTTTGATCAACCGCGGCGGTCATACTTTTGTTTAAAATAATGTATGATAACAAGCTTTTTTCTTCTTAGATTTGCATGCTTTGAATGACCATATTCACACTTAAATTGATGCCTCTAGTGGTAATATAATGAATACAATATTTAATGTAAATTGTGTTTCATAATCGTGATGCACAAAAGAATACTACCAGTTAAACAAAAACGTGTTGGAGTCAATGATATAATCAAAACTCATGAATTGAATTTTCAACGTTTAAATGCTGTTTGGACAATAGATGTATTGCGGTTTTTTTTTCATAAAACTAGTGACCTGGTAAACCTGCCCCTCGTCCGAGTTAATAGAAAAACCCGGTTTTAAAACATTGCCTTTTATAAACTAAATTTCTCGTAACGTTAGGGTGTTAAAAACATTGACCCGACCCGAACCCGACTAAGAATATTCAGGTCGGGTTACTCGGGTCAATAATCTTATTTGGGTCAACTCGAATGTTAAATAAGGTCATGTATTGGGTTAAATATTTTTGGATAACTCAGTTTCAGGTCGACATGTTTAACCCTAATAAGTTTTTCTTTTTTTTTTGGTAAATATTTAATAATTTTTTTATAAAGGTTAATTCCATATATAATCCAATTAAAACCTTTTAATGTATTTGTACCCAAAACTCATAATGACATATATACCCAAATTAAATACAAAATTTGTCATATCTACCCATTTTATTAATTTTTTTAATTTTTTTAATTTTGAATTTTAAAAAAATCCTAATAATAATCAATTTGAAATGTATAGACTATTTTACCCTCCATGGGAGGCAAAAATCCTAATAATAATCATGCTCTGACTAGTACATTTTAGAGCAAGTAGAAAAAATAAGATCATCTATAATGCATCAAGTCTTTAAGACTTGATGCATTTAATGCTTGTGACATTTAATAACCAAAGTTTGGAAGAAAGACTTGAGTTTTACCAAGTCTTTGTAGCAAAGCTTTTCAAAAAGTCTTGGTTGCAATGCAAAAACCCTTCAAACACTTTTTAGAATAGTGAAAAGCTTTTTAGCATTTGACCCATTGTGGATGCTCTTAATTGGTATGACGTTACTGAATTTATTTTAAATTGCTATTCTAGTTCATATTAATGTCTACCAATACGAAGATGGCCTTGTTGATTGGGAACATATATGGATAAAACACAGATATATTTATTATCAAGTTAATATTTCCATCAACTATTTGGATTAGAATTTGGTTGTTTTACTCTTGATTCAAAACTTATGTTTATCATATAGCTAGCTGTTGTGTATTCGCTTTTTATCATGAGGTAGATTTAAGCTTAAAAGTACACTCGAGACAACTTTCAACTTATTCAAGCTTAAAAAAGTTTAACACGTACATCTTGCTTGCTTGACCCTCTTGAATTGAAATTTAACCTCTTGAGATTAACATAATTCAAATCAACCCATTTATAACTAAATGGGTCTAAGTTTCCACTTCTAATACCTCTTTTTCCAAGCATAATCTTGTTAGATATGAGGTATTTTTTTTAGAAACACAGATAGGTATATTTTTATGAGTTGTAAGTTAGAAACTGGTTTTTGATGTTTTGTTGTTGATGTATCAGATATGAGGTATTATTATTATATATGAAAATTACATATTGTTTTATCTTTTGGTTTCTGAAGAGACATACATGATTCATGTAAAACGTAATATACTTGATTTTTCTAAACAAATTGATGTGTTTAACGTTAAAGGAACTTATAATGTAGTACAGAGTATTTGTTTGGGTCGAGCAATTGCAATTAGGATAGTCACAAAGTAACAAATACACATGAAAGATATAGTCGGCGATGTGAGGCTACTATGAGTATCTAATAATATTAATTGATGTTTAATTGATTTAAGACAAAAATACACCGTTGGTCCTTAAACTTGTCAAAAATCATCGTCGGAGCTCGAAAGTTGAGAAAATTGTCGCCGTGAGTCCAAACCTTGGGTTTTTAAGGCCAAATGCGTCCCTTGACCCGTAATGCTCATGTCAACGTCCGTTCAAGGACATAATAGACCAAACACTTTTATGACTACACCTTAGTTAATCCAACCCAACCCGTATTTTCACACAACCCTTTTATTGTCTCCCTTTGTGATAAAACTCTAATCAACAGCAACACACCCTATTTTCACACAACCCTAATCATTAACAATGGCACGAAACGATAAGGGGAAAGCTTTGTACAGTGGGTCTGATGAAGAGGAGTGGGCAAAAGTTTTAGACAACTATTTTTTCTCTGATTCAGTTCTTGAGAGATTTGGCGATGAACCAATTGCTGAATATGGTTCATACAGGAAGATACCAAAATAGTTGAAAGAAAAGATTACAATTGGCTGAGGGAACAAAAGTACTACTATGAAGAGCTTTGGGTGTTACGGAGGAGAAGCAAGAGGCTGCGGATACCGGGTTATCAGAGGTTGATGATTTGGAAAGGAGGATTAAAAATCTTGAAGTTGTGTTTAAGTATCTAAAGGATAGGAAGGAAATGGATGATGCGAAAAGTAGCGGTACTTGCTAAATGTGTGTTTAGTTGATAAGGAAATTTGTAATGGTTGTCAACATGAAATTGATCAATAAAATTTGGGTTGCTATTGTAACTGCTAGTGTTTCGTTAGGCATTGCTAAATATGTTTGACTTAGGGAAGTCAAACATATTGTAAGTGAAAGTGTTTCACTTAGAGAAGTCAAACATATGTTAAGTGAAGGGATAATTCCATATTTACCCAATTCAAACATGAAAATGTCATATATACCCAAAATACAAGTTTTGAATGCATGATTTACAATGCAGTTAAAGCATGTTTTTGGTAAATATGACATTATTATCATGTTTTAAGTTAGTAAATATGGAATTGTTATTCGGGTCAACCTAAGAACCGAACCAAATTTAAATTCGGTTTTCGACTGAATTCTGGTTCGGTTCGGTTTTCGGGTTGACCAAAAAAATTAACCGAACAAATCGAACAACCCAATAACCGAACCGATCAACACCCCTAGTCAAAAAGCTATTTTATGTTAAGTAAAAAAGATAATCAAGTTTTTTAATTGTTGGTAGCATTTTTTTTTTTATGTTATTATATATCTTAAACTTTTGATTTCGATTTTTTTTTTTTTTTTTTTTTTTTTCCATTTTACCTTTTGTTGTCAATAGAATTGTTACAAAATATAAGAGTAATATGGTCATTTTACATGAACAAATACACATAAATATCAAAATTAAAAAATATGAGGTATATAATAGCAGAAAGTAAAAAAGGCTACACGCAATTAAAAAAGATTTAGAAGTTAGATAATACTATGAACTAAAAAAGTAGTAAAAGCTATGACTTATTAATTATTATCGATAAACAATCCTACAGTGCTGTTCATCTAAGCTTATTTGATAAACGTACTATAGGGTATTGAAAAATTGGTAACCTTAAAAGCTTAAATTTTAAGGACGTACAAAACTTATTCACTTGAGCTTAAGCTTATAAAGTGAATAAGCTAAAGTGGATATAAGCTTATTATAATCCCAAAAGAATAAGCTTATATATAAGCCTAAAAGAATAAGTTTATAAGATTATCAGTTTCTCAATAAGCTCAAACAAAAGGCCCTTACGGTTACTATAGATGTTGTTATGGACTTGAAGATTTTTATAGTTTTGAAACAAATAGCTGTGTTTTCTTATTTCGTTTTTTTTCCTTTTGTAGGGTCGAGATAAAGACTTAGAAGTCTATCATGAGATAAATATCTTATAATAGGTAGACTAATGCCTATTTACCCGCATTGTAATAGTTGGTATATTATAAGATGAATCAAGATTTGCGTAAGAATGCATATATCTGTTACTACTCCTTTATGACACTATTTATAAAAGAATACCGCTAAAGTTTTGACAGACTAGCATATCGAGAGCAGACTGTAAGTCTGTAATAAAATGTGACATAGTTCTGTACGTTAACTAGCTTTACCGTTATATTCATAGGCACATGCCACCATGAGACTCAGCCAAAATTATTATCGATGAACACTAAATCCCATAGCATTTAGATAAACCGCGCGTAGTTGATGTTCTTGCCAATGAATCTCATCAACACAAACGCGTATACACTATGATTTAGTCCCCGGATCAATTGTACTTTGGTTCTTGCTAAATATGCACACGAACGAAATT
>OU343221.1:145089506-145105959 GCA_910596185.1 Chrysanthemum makinoi | reverse complement strand
CTTCCAAAATCGCCTCTTGAATGGCTGAAGCAGAATAAAAAGGGTGCGAGTGGACGTGGATGGCAGGAACAAAACTCACGCGCTTAAGCTTATTTATTTTGGGACGAGTGAGATCACGGTGCTTCAATTGCAATAAAGATCAATTCATTCAATTTGATAGGAACCACGTGGCTAGCTTTTATTCCTTGACATAGCAGATTCCACTTCCAATATATATATCTTGATTCTCACTAGACATGCTGGGCTTAGTTTAATTTTCGCAGCTGGGCTTGTAACTTAAATGGGCTTCACTTTGCGTTGGGCCTGAATTGGTAACTGGGCTGCGTGGATCTCGTTTTGGGCCTGCTGCAATATATAACAAAAATAATGACACAAGTAGGAATTGAACCCATGACCTCTTGCTTGACAAACATGTATCCAACCACTAGACCAAGAGCCCTTCTTGTGTTAAATGTTGCATTTAATTTTCATTTAAGCTCATTTTTTCTGCTAATCATTTTTTTTCTTTAATTAATTAATTCTTCGTTCGGGCTTCGTTTAGTCTTAAAATTTCTCTTCCCTTGCCTCGATGCTCCAAATAAAATTATCATTAGACCCGTAATTTCGTGCTCCTTCCAATCTCGTGCTTGTTTTTGTCCATTTTGTCTTCTTTTTGTCCATTTTGCAATATTCGTTACCTGCACATACATAAATACAAAAACACAAATATTTATGGCTTTAGGGGTTAGTTTTTGGTCCGTTTTGATCTAGAAAAAGGTATATGTTTTCACATATACCACTATGCAAGCCTCATCTGGGAGGATATGATGCATCATGTCAAAAAGGGAGGTTCTAAGATCCCTTTTGTCAGGTATATAAAGATGATCATCAAAAATCTGCTCAAGAAGTTTGATGACATCCCCAAAAGACTTAATGATCAAGACAAACACACGATGAAGAATGAGCCTACTCTAAGAATGGTTAGGATTCAGGGGTCTAGCACTTTCAAAACAAGGTGATGAGCTCCCTGAATGCCTTTTAACCTGAACAAAAATGCTACTTCTTATAAGTACTATGAGCGAGGCTCGAAGGCTCGGCGTCACGGATTTCTCGACAAAGTTACATAGACCTCATCCATGAAGACAAGAGCCAAGAAAGCAAAGCGGTAGCTCGAGAGTACCACCACAAAAGAACAAGTCCAAAATAACAAGAATAGTCTTGAAGAGAAGAATATCGACCCAAGTTGCTAAGCCTGAGCCAACATCTCAACCAGATGAGGACTCAAAAACTAAATAAGATGACTACATCATTTACGATGAAGTCCATACTGATGTAACTGCAAAAGAGGAGGAAAAGGAGAAAAGTCCTACACTTGAAGAACTTAAGCAGGACATTGACTCTTATAAGTTTGACGAAGAACAAGGAAAGACTAACAAGGGCAAAAAGCCATTCACTGAAGAAGAGCATGGCCCAGACTTTGAGCAAAACATTGAAGAATAGGATGAACTCTACTTTCGGGAGGTATTGAAACAAAAGAGAATGGAACATCAAGCTTCTACCTTTTCGGTTAATCAACTCGGTGGGGTAGGAAGCTCCAGTAATGGTGCTCTACATCTGGAAGAACCACTAAAGGTCACTCAAATCCAATCTGATCCGGTTAATCAACCCGGTAAGAACAAGAGTGACACCACCAAGATTACCGTTGAAGAAGAGAAGCAACACAACAAAAGGCGAAGATGAACACATGTATGATGCATGAGGTAATTACGATGATCAAGAAGGAAATAACATGATCACTGACGATGATATTCAAAGGCGTGATAATTAGCGAATAACAACGTAGAAGGAAGAAGCGAGAGAAAAGGCGAAGAGGCTAAAAGGGCGTAAGAGGGCGACTCAAGAAGGAAGTTGATGATTATATTCTTGACAATCCAGCTCATGAACCAAAAACGTATTTTGAAACACCAAAAGACACTTCTACTATGCGGAATCATCATCTCACTCATCCCCTCCACCAACACATACAACATCCAAGTCAACCACAAGATCGATGAAGAAGAAAGTTGACACCTAGATGTCACGTGCCAAAACAAAAATTCAAAAGGAAGCAAAATTGTCTAGAAGAACAAGTCAACATACTATCGGCTTGTCACAGACTTGAGAGAACAAATGTATTTTTAGAAATCCAAAGGCAATTCAAAAGTTCTCTCTAGGGACGTTCAAGGAGAAATGAACCAGCTCAACATCAACTATGTTGAGAAATTCCTCTCTGAGAACATTCCTGCTGTCATGAAGGAACTCATGAAAAGACAATTGCAACCAATGCTCAAGCAAATTGTCACCACAACACCGGTTGTAATGCAGACAATGCCGGTCAAGCCCCTAGTAATTACAGAAGAAGAACTCATCGCTCAACTAGTAACTCAAATGGCTGCAAGAGTTGCTGATATGAGCAAAGAAGATGAGTATCTCTATGATATTCTTTTTGCTAAACAACTTAGAACACCTTGCAAGGAAGATGCAGGCATTGAGAAAAGACCGAGGAAAGATGATGATCAAGATCCTAACCCAAACGTAAAGAAACAAAAGAAGAACGGTGGATCATCATCAATGCAACAACCACCAGTCAACCCCTCCACCACCACAACACCACAAGCAACTCAGCCACAACCATCTGAACAACCAAAGGCATCCGAGACCATAGCAAAAGTCGGTGACCACTTTACATACACCAATGGTCATAAATTTGAAAAACTGAAGCCTCAATATTTGCCAAGACCAAGACCAGGACCATCTCGTCAAGCAAGAAAGGCAAGAAATCTGATGTTGTCGCATGGTTAGGCAATGACAACACAGAAGAATACGATTGGTTTGACAAACTGGTCAAGGCACAACCACCCCTTGCAGACGGTCAAGAAACAGTGGATGGTCGCACTCTGGAGCAGGTCCAAAAGCTGAAGAGTCAATTCAAGATTAAGAAGATGACTAAGAAAGAACTCTGAAGGATCAAGAATGACAATTTCAACTTGCTCAAGGAAAGATTTGGGAATGTAATTGAGCTCGAGTATCATCTCGAAAACATTGCCCGTGCAATGTCGAATGATATCAACTGGCTCAACCTAGACTTCAATGTTGACCACACATCAAAGAAGCATGGACCATATTACACAGAATGGACCAAGACACTTCCACTGGGCGGTAAACCAGAACAACCGAAGATCCCCTTTAGATTCTTCTTCAACTACGATCTAGAATTTCTTCAACATGGGAGCTCGATTAGTAAGAAATATGCAACTTCCTTGACATTCAACATCCCAGCTGCATCTTTTCTAACAAGGAAAATGAGGAAGACACCACCAGCTTGTTCGTTGAGAAAGAGGTGACGTACGACAAAGATGCTTTGCTAGGAATTCATCATTGGCCAGAAAGGCGCAGACTTTTCTACCGAAGCAACAGGCTCAACAAGTCATAAAACAAAGTTAAGCATAATAAAAGGATTGTAGCTATAATGTCATTTTCCATGGCAACGAAGTGAGATTCTCCCAAACACACTACTTTCTTTTTGATATCTCCTCAATATTTTTCAAAAGCCTGTAAACCATAGGAGACCTTTTATTTTTAAAAGTAGACAACTTGGAGTCAAGCATCTGAATGTCAACAAGAGTAGAGATTGGGTAGTTTCTTTCAACAAGCATGTAGGTCCAACTTTAAATGAGTTCCACCACATGCACTTCACAGTATTGAAACAGCTTCCAGCTTTTCACCATATAATCTCCCCACCAATAGTCACTAGCATCTGGCTCAAACATGCATTTAAGAGCATGCCAGATAGCCATGTTAAGAGTTCCTGTGGGTCTTGTATCACCATATCTGAACTTGACAATCTTCCATAATTCTTCCAAGTCTTGCCTATCAACAAAATGCAACATGTAGGCAACTGATGGATATCTTCCTTTGTAGCCATTTGACCTGGTTAGCTCTATGAAATTCTTGAATACATCAGATACAATCTGGCAATCAGTAATGGGAAATTTTACAGTCAAGGGAGCTACATCAACTGCATCTTTTAATATAACCAGTTGATCAAATCTCTTCATCTTCACGATCTTTTGCTTCTTTCTGTATCGATTCCAAGGATGTTGCGACCCTCTTTGCACCAGTAAACCTTTCTTCTTCATTCATAGGAGTAAACTTTTGAATCTTTCTGGTAGGCATTCAAGTACAATCTTTCTATCTCTGCACTATTCTTTCCCTTCAACTGATGTGCTTTCCAGTTATCTTGCTTTTTGAGGAATTCTTTCATCTGATGAGTAATATGTGCTTTTATTGGAGGCTTTGGTCTTCATCTCTCTCTTTGACCTTTCTTGATGATATCAATTAAATCATTTACAGCAGCCTCTCTTTCTTCTTCAGGGATTTCTTCCCTTTGGAGATCATACATTTGCCTAGCAATTTGCTCATCTGAAGCATCTCTTTCTCTGCTTATCCTCTGTTCCTCCATGAAACCAGCAACTTCTTCTTCTTGAGCCTTTTTAGCAAGCTCAATATCAAAATCCACTTGTGTTAGTACCTTTTTCTTTGTCACCTCTAGTTCTTCAGATTCCAAGGCTATTCCCTTTCCTTTATCCAGTACAACAGTTCCAATAATTTCAAAAGCAGTACCAACTGCTGGTTGATGACTACTAGTAGCAGTATCATCACCCACCTCCTTGAGTGCCGTCTTCAGGATGTTCTTCAAAATTTAATTGCCTCCCCTTAGTATCTGCTCCTGTTTTCCTCTCTTGTTTAAGAGAATCACCCAAATCATCATCTGAGTCATCTGAAGGAGATTTTGCTGTAGAGTCTTTTTCCTTAGCCCATAGAACCCTTACTTTAGCTTCCATTTTATTTACTTTGAGAAAAACTTCCTTTAAACTTTGGCATAAAGATTCTTGGTTCTTTGTTAGATCATGTTCTAAAGTTTCAACCTTCAAAGTGAGTGCAGTACAAGTGTCCATCAATTCCTTTAGTCTATCACTATCTTCAACACCACCACATGTGTTACCTTCTAGTATTGATGTATCATGAGGCATAAACTCAGGTTCAATCCTTGGGGGACTGTCTACTGAGCCACCCAGTATATCCATTTGGCTTGGGTTTTCATCACCTGTATCAAATCTTAGAGGACTTGGTACATTAGATGTTGCCAGGTTTGAGGTCTTATCAATGTTGGTATTGTTCTGTCCAACTACTAAGCTTGAGACATAGTACCGACCTCTCCCCTACACCAGGCAGTCTCATCTCTTCGCGGCAGTTTGAGTAGGATCATTGGGTCGAGAGACTACAATGACTGTCTGGTTTTCTCCTAAAGGTGTGAATGACAGAGGGTGTATAGTCTGTTGGTGGAACCACAATGGGTGTGTGTTGGGGTTCAGTTGGGTTTCTTGACCCTTTACCGCCTGTTGAACTCTAGCTAGCATCTCAGGAAAAAGAGGCACAATGACCCCATTATATTGTCTATTCCCCATTTCCATATTTGTAAAAACCTTTATTTGCGGGGAAAGGGATAGGTAAAACTCTTTTGTGAGATGCTAAGCGGCTTTGTTTTCATTTAAAATAGTTTAGATGAACCTTGGGTACATCTAAAACTTTGAGGGAGAATCCACATTCTTCACCATGTTGTCAAAAATAAATTTTGAAAAGTTAAAAACTCTTATTAGCTTGACACACAAGAAGCAATAGCAATATTACTCTTGAACTGCTCCCATGATGCCTTTTTGGGGCTAAGATAGTGAAAAAGAGTGGATAAATAATCTCCATTGGGGAGAGAAACATCCTTTTTGAAAAGTCAAAAGTTGTTTAGATGTATCATACCCTATTCTTGAAAGGTTTTGAAAAATTTCTGGGTTAGGCAAGTCTAGGATATCATTGGAATCATCTAAATGAAGAATACTTCTTATACATGACTCAGTAACCTGAATGTCTAGCCCATCCACAGTTGCACTAAGTACATGGGTTTCTATTTCCTCATCCTCATCAAGTGTTATGGCAGTAGTAGTCTACCAAAACTGATTGATATGTAAGGTATAGAGATTGGGATTTGCTGTTAAAGCATACATGATATAGGCTTGGTTCAAGAAATCCACAATCTCTTGAAAAATAGGTCCATCCCCTTGCTCTATGTTTGTCAGAAAAGCTATCATGTTGTGAGTTTTAACAAATTTGAGGTCAGCCATCCTGAGAGTGAGAAAGTGAATGCAGTATGATTGTTTAGAGTGTAATTGATGTTTTATGAAAGCCAATTGAGTTTTTGGTACCAACTGAGAGGGTTTGAGAATATTGCGAATTTTGATAACTTATACTTAAGAGATAACTTTGAGAGTAAGAAAGTAGATAAGTATCAAATATTTTAACCCTATAAGTATGGTAAGAGAGCGAAAATTACTCAACGGCTAATTTTGTAAAAAGCAGTTAAAACCAACAGTATCAACGGCTATCTGCAGTATCAAGTTTTACACTAGCGATTACAAAGTTGGCCTAGCATACAAATTTTGAGCAAAAATGACTTAGCAGTATGAACATTAAGAAAGATTTAAAATAATATTGTCCATACTTTTTGAAAAATGCACTGTCCTAAAATGACCAAGAACATAGTTTTTAACAAACTATCGACTATCAACAATTTGATATGTCTTTACCAAGAGCGTTTGCTTTGGACTAGCCAACTCTTTCTTGTGAAGCATGGTGTGTTCATAACCATATAGTTTTTGGCAAACTATCAGCCATGAACGGATTTGATTAGTCTTTAGGAAGCTGTTTGCTCTGGACTAGTCAGTTCTTGATGTGTATAAGACATGGTGAAATGATTACCATTTGTGGTGTGATACATGCCACACAATGTAAGTCCACGACTCAATGCACCCATGATTCTTTCATAACTGTCAATGTTAGTCAAAACCAAGAAAACATAGAGAAAAATGTTTTCCTTTATGAAAGTTAAAACTATGACTAACATGACAAACTGCAACACATGAATTTGAACTAGCAGTACAAATTAGAAAACTAGCAGTACAAAAACTCTTCCAGTTAAAAAAATATTAAGAAATCAAAACACTTAAGGGTTAAGCATTCCAATACATGTTACCAAATACTGAAACCTCCCCACATCAAAAGCTTTAGTTAAGAGATCAACAAAGTTATGTTCATTATCAACCTTAACAACCTGAATTAACTTTTTCTCATTGCAATCTCTGATAAAATGGTGTCTGATTTCTATATGTTTTTGTTTTAAAATGATGAACTGGATTTTTAATAATGCAAATGGTACTGCTATTATCAATATAGATTATAGTACCCATGAAATTGTACCTATAGTCAAGAAGTTGGTTTTGAGTCTAAAGTACTTGACTGCTTGACTAGAAGCAGCCACATATTCTGCTTCAGTAGTAGAGGTGGCCACTATGGTCTATTTCTTGCATTACCAGGAAACCAATCTTCTGCCTAGGAAATGACAGCATCCTGTTGTTGATTTCCTATCCAAACTGGCACCAGCATAATCACTATCTGAATATGCTGCAAGATCAAAAAAGGACTCTCTAGGATACCATAGGCCCAGCTTAGGATAGCCTTTAAGGTACCTAAATATCCTCTTCACAGCTGTCAAATGAGAGACCTTGGGAGTAACCTGAACATACACACACTAAAAACATAATATTTCGCATGGAGGATGTTAGATACATTAGAGACCCAATCATAGATATGTAGGTGTGAACATCAACATCTTCTCCAGACTCATCTTTCACTAATGGTTTCTCAGTGTCAAAAGGTGTGCTAGCTACTCTAGAAACTATAAATTGGAATCTTCTCAGAATGTTAGCCACATATTTATCTTGACAAATAAATATACCATCTGGTCTCTGCTTCACTTGTAGGCCCAAGAAGAAAGTGAGTTCTCCCATGGAACTCATTTGGAATTGTCATGCATCAGCTTTTCAAATTCAACACACATCTCTTTCTTTGTAGCACCAAAGATAATATCATCTACATACACCTGTACAAGCAGGATGTCTCCCTTGAGCTTCTTGATGAACAAATTTTGATCAATATTGCCCATTTTAAAACCATTCTGCAATAGATATGTAGCCAGTGTTTCATACCACGCCCTTCGTGCCTGATGCAGGCCATATAGAGCTTTTACCACCTTGTATACCTTGTTAGGATGATCAAGATCAATAAAACACGAGGCTATGAGACATAGACCTCCTCTTCAATTGTGCCATATAGGAAAACACTCTTGACATCCATTTGGTATACCATAAAGCCCATAAAGGAAGCATAGGCTAAGAAACGACCATATTGATTCAATCCTAGCAACTGGTACAAAGACTTCTTAATAATCAATTCCATCTTCCTGTGTATAGCCTTAAGCCACAAGCCTTGCCTTATTTTTTATCACAATTCCTCTTTCATCTTTCTTCACCTTAAAAACCCATTTAGTACCAATCACCGTCACTCCCTTGGTTAGATCAACAAGAATCCATACTTTATGAATCATGAACTACAAGAGTTCTTCCTGCATTGCTTCCACCCAGTTTTCATCTTCTAATGCCTTGAAGATACTTCTAGGTTCAAACTGGGAGAGGAAGCATCCAAACAAACATATACTTGCTTCTTCATGATTTCTATCTTCATAAATAGCCATAAGCAAACCTTGTTGATCTTCAGTTTGTGTTTGTCTCCTGGTTTTGACACCAGACTGCACATCTCCAATAATGTTATCTAGAGGATGATTCTTGTGAATGTTTGTTAGAGGAGTTGACAGATCATCATATGTAAGAGGAATGTTGTTGAGATCAGCTTCAACATCATCAAAAAGATTAGTATGTGGAGCTGGACTAACTGGTGGTTCATCAGTGTTAGTACTTTGCTCAGCAGTACCATCTTTTACCTAGCGATTACCATCCTTGTTTATCTTGCTTTAGGAAAGTCTTTGTTGCGAGTTGCATCATTGGCATTTATCACACCAGCATCATTCTCCTTTGGTTCAGCATCAGAAGGAGGTGATAGATCATCACTTTTTGAAGAAGAAGCAACCTTAGAACTATCTTTCAAGGTATGCACCAAAATGTGATTTGATTCTTCATCCATGTCTGGTTCATTTGTATCAACATATTCTTCTAAACCTGCAAAGTCATTAGTATTTTTACCTGCATTCACTTGTACACAATTCATAGATTGGGTTATAGAATCAAGATCAAACAACCATTTAGGACCTTCTCCTATAACAACATCCTTGTTCTCCAAAACTCTACATGCAGGGTTTCTTCTACCTTCTTGGTTCTAAGGTTGTAGACTCTAAAGGCTTTACTTACAGTTGAATAGCCTAGGCTACAAAGAAACCCTCATCTGATTTTCCATCAAACTTGCCCAAATAATCCAAGGTATTGAGAATAGTAACATGACAGCCAAATGGTCTCATGAACTCTAAGGTAGGAGATCTACCTCTAAATAACTCATAAGGTATCTTGTTCTGAGAATGAACTACTAAAACCCTTTTATGAACATAACAAGCAGTATTAATTGCTTCATCCCAAAAGGTCATGGGTAGCTTAGAATCAGCCAACATGGTCCTAGCAGCTTCTATCAAGGTTATATTTCTCCTTTTAGCAACCCCATTTTTTGAGGAGTCCTAGCAATACTAAATTCTGTTTTAATACCTTTCTCCTTGCAAAAGTCATCCATCACTCTATTCTTGAATTCTGTCACATTGTCACACTTGATGATCTTGACCTTCTTATCAACTAGGTTCTCTACCTCTGTAATGAAAGTCTTTAGAATGTTGGAAGTCTCATCCTTAGCTCCTAGGAAGAAAACCCAAGTAAACCTACTAAAATCATCAGTGACAACAAGACAGTATCTCTTATGATGAATACTACTCAAAGATGTAGGACCAAACAAGTCCATTTGCAACATATATAAGTGTTGAGTAATAGAGCTTTGGGTCTTGGGCTTACAAGAAGCTATGTGTTGCTTACCTTTGAGGCAAGCCACACAAGTCTGGTCATTTAGAAAACTTTTTTGAGGCAATCCTCTTACCAAACCATCTTTTACTACTTTGTTAATGGTTATGAAGTTAACGACCAAGTCTCCTATGCCATAACATAGACTCATCACAGGATGCTTTTGCAACCAAACAAGTAAGATTATCTTTAGGAACAATGTTTTCTATGTCAACACTATACAAATTACCTTTCCTAGGGACTCTAAGGAAAACCTCATTGTCATTCGGTAAGTTAAAGTCGGGGGAGGATAAGGCACTCAGTATCAATAAATAGCACATACATCTGTGACACACTAAAGAGATTGTATTTAAGCTCCTTCACATGGTATACATCCTCAAAATCAAGACTGCCAGTCTTGATTGTACTGTACCGATCACATGCCACCAATAAATGAAACATATCCACCATCCAGTTTGAAGTCTGAAAGGTAGGATCTATTTCCAATCATGTGCCTGGAACATCCACTATCTGAGTATCCTTGATCTTCTTTAGTACTTGAATGTTCCTTCACACAAAATAAAGGAAATTAGTTTCCTTTGGGGATCCAAGCCATTACTGACTTGGATCTGCCTCGTACATCAATGTAATTATACTTTTGCATGGTTGTTGATGCACTGTTGGATTTGGTGGGTCTCCATATCCTACATGTTGAGGCCTTAACAGCATTGACCCCAGTTCCCTTAATAGTTCTCATAGACCTAGCAGTGTTGACTACTGGCCTAGCACTATGAACTGTTGGCCTTGTTAGACTAACAGTTCTTACTTTTTCCCTCCAAACCATCTTTTGAAAACCAGTATTTTTATTAAAAGACCAGTTATTACCCTATGGTTATTTTTAAAAGTTTGGTTTAGGACTTGAGACTGTTGGCTTTGAATAATTTGTCCCAATTGGTCTAGCAATGTTGAAAGATTTGATGCCAGACTTCATCAGAACTGCTATGGGAATCATTTTACTTAGATCATTTGGGTTAGTGTTTCTTGAAAAACTGTTTATGTTCACCCTTGAGTTGGCATACCCTGGTACCCTTGCATTCCCATATACCATCCTCCTCCTATGATGGTAATTACACATAGCCCGAATATGATCAAAACTTCCACAAGAATAGCAAGCTTTATTGTGCATAACAAAATCACTGCCTAGTTGTTGGGACTTAAGATTGTTCTAGTTCCTCTGGTTTCCCCTAGGTTGTGGGGTTCTGCTTCTAGACTATGAAGTTCTACTGGTTGACCTATACATTTCTGCATATCTAAGCTTTGTCCTAACAAATTTTATTTCTTGTTTAAATACAGTTTCAACCTTAGGCTTAGCGAGTACCTACTTTCTCAGAGACTCAACTTTCTCAACTAGTGAGGAATCACTAGCACTTTCAAAGGCATCATTGACCTCAGGCTTTTCTAAATTAACTTTTCCTTTAGCCTTAGGTCCATATTCCATCATAGGCTCCTGAAATTCCTCTAAACCAGTGTGTGATAAGTCAACACCTGGAGGTGAAGGAACACCTCTGAATGGAGGTGGAACAGAGTTATAGCCTAATCCAGATTTAGCCTTATTATGAATTTGACTCTCAAGTATTTTAGTAAACTGGTTAAAACAATAGTCCAGAGTCTCCACACTAATGTTTATATTTTCATTACGCGTCTTACATTTTTCTAATATATCTTTTAACAAAGCTATTTCCATATCTTTATGAGAAAGATCTCTTTTAAGCACAACTATTGTTTCAGAAAAAGCAGACTCATTTTCTTTATAATGGAAAATTTGTTCTTCTAACACAACTAAAGATCTTTTATGATTAGCAAGATTATAATTGGTCTTATTAAGCTTTATTCTTTGGTTATAATATCTTTCCTTAAGAATTTCACATTCTTTCACAGCAAAGCATGATTTTGAGCAACCATTATTAGAAAGTACCTCAAAATCAGAGAAGGCCATAAGTGCCATCTCTGTTGCCACCAAAGCAGAGTCTGTGGATGGTTCCTCTTCACCAGCCATGAAACTCTAGTCATAGCCACAACCATCAATTGCAACCATAGCCTTTGATGAAGGTTCATCTTCAGCTGTCTTCTTCCCACTGCTTTTATTCCATCTGCTCTTGTAGTCTTGAGACTTTGGCTTCCTACACTCTTTAGCAAAGTGCCCCATCTTGTAACAATTGAAACACTCCACCTTGGATTTATCAAATCCAGCAGTATCATCACTAGCAAAGGTGATCTTCTTTCCAGTTCTATTCCAGAACTTCTTTGCCCTCATGCTAAGCAAAGCAACATTCCATTTGATGTCCATCTCCTTAAGGTCATCCTCATCCAGTTGCTCAAGATCTTCATGAGTAAGTGAAGATCCACTTGCTTGGCTAGATAGAAAGGCATAAAAAGTTGGGTCGCCTAATTCTGCTGGAGACTAGTTTTTGAATTAGTAGTGACAACCTTATGGTTAGCAGTACAAACTTCTAAGTCCTCATCTTCTTCAGAATCAGAATCTGTTTGAGCAGATAAGAATGCCATGTTTCTTGTACTTAAGTTTGTGCCTCCATATTTCTTAAAATCCTGTTCATTGATTTTGAAGTTATTGTACTGATCACATAGAGACATGGTATCAATGTCTTGCTTGTTCTTCCAGACTACCACGTGTATCATGTATTCAGGCAGCGCTCCTTAAAACCTAGAGTTCGGATCTTCTTGGGCATTGACACCCAAGACACTTAGTTGGCTTACCAATATCTGCAGTCTAGCAGATGATCAATAGATTCATTGCTTGTTGTAGAGAAGTACTCCAATTGTTGTTTCAAGAAAACCTTTTGAGTCTTCTTGGTGGCATCATTACCGCCAAATCTTGTGACGATAGCTTGAAATAAGGTTTTGGCTGTTGTGTATTGACTGAAGGACAAAACATGGTCATTAGGAATGGCCATCAGTAACAAACTTCTTGCTTTCAGATAATTCATTCTTTTATTCTTTTCATCTGTGGTAAGGGGATCTATGCCAAGTTTAGTAATAGTCTTGCCATCTTCAACTGTTTCAGTTTGTTTAGGAAAAAAGGAGTCCCCATTTTCAGTAATCTCCCAGAGATTATAATCTAGTATCAGAAAGTACTATTCAATTTTGAGCCTCCACATTTCATACTCATTCTTTTTGAGTACTGGTAACTTAGCAGCAACATGGTTTTGTGAGGTTTCCATATCCATGGGATTTGATTGGGAAGACAATGTGTAACTTCTAAATCAAAGTATCAAGAACCAAGGATCTGATACCACTTGTGAGGATCTAAACACCTTTGAGACTTGTGTGATTAGATACTTTGAGGTTATACCAAGTAGTATGCAGAATCTACTACTTAGCACTTTAGAAGACAATGGTAATTGAGTGTATATGAGACCTTTAAACAAGATGTAACAAAACGCTTCAATATTATTGATTATAATATGAGTGATCTTTCCTTATCACTAGGATTTACAACCTTAAAGCTTAACAAAAGATACGTACAAACAACTAACCCTAGGACCTCCTTTTATAGCTTAAGGAGTCCTTTACAAGATAACTATAATATATTCGTATCAATCTAAGCGTTATAAGATATACATGCAATCTATTCTATAGTTACAAAAACGCGTACATATCCTATTGGCAGTACAAATCATATATACTAGCAGTTAGTACTGCTAGTGTATTCTTCACTAGTCTTGTTTGTATTCCGGCGGTACCTATAGTAGTTAGCACTGCTATGTTTAATTCCCAACATCTTCCTATTTCCTTTTGTTGTTGTTGTTGTTGTTGTTGTTGTTGTTGTTGTTGTTGTTGTTGTTGTTATTGTGATTGTTGTTGGCATCTCGAGCAGCCCTAACTCGTACAACCTGGTCCATCAGGTTATGAGACATTCAAATTGTCTCATCAAGTGTGTGTGGTTTGAATTAGGTCGCATTTCCTTGAATAGTGGGTGGAAGTCCCCAGATGTATCTCTCAATCAACTTGTCATTATTTGAGACCATGGCTGGGCAAAGTATTGCCAGTTCCTGAAATCGAATTGGTGCAGGCTGTGATATCAACTCTTTTGTCATTCAGATTCCAAAATTCCACCTCCATTTTGCACCTCTCCTCCGAGGGAAGTACTTGTTTGTCATCATCTTCTTCACTTCCTTCACTTGTTTCAAAACGGTCTGTATCCCCATGTTGTACTTATGCATTCCACCATGTCGATGGGGCACCATCAAGCGAGTGCGTGGCATATGTAACCTTACAGTCTTCTGTACAGTTACAGATGAGAAATATAGATTCTAGTCTCTCAAACCATTGGGTAAAACTGACAGCTCCTACTATTCCACTGAAATTGTGGGGCTTGCAATTCATAAACTCCTTGTAGGAGCAACCATGAGTCGTGGGCTCCACTCTGCCTGCAGTTCCAATTATCTCATGGATTCCACCATTATCGCTGGTGCGGTTACTTCGTACTCAACAATGTCATCAGCAACTCGTCGAGTAACGAGTTGTGTGAATGGCAGCTGCACTCATGTTCTATCTTTTTGGTGACATGTTCTTCAAAACAAGAACAAATCCCTTTGCATATATCCACCCTGTTAATGTACGATTCATAGGCTCAAAACATATCGAGATGGCCTTGTGTTACCAAGGTGTTAGACATGAATCAAAATCTACTCATAAAACATCACAAAAGTACTATATATTGACAAAAATCCATGTCTTGACATCTCGCATGGGTCGTCCAATATTCGTCCAACATGTATAAAATTGGGACATTGATCGGCTGCTAATAAACTCTTGGACTTAATTTACGCTCTGAATTTTCTGTGTTCAAATTAGTCTATCCAAAACTATATCAAAAAGCCAATACACAGGAAGGATTTAAATGAGTTCATGTCAAACAATATTTGATTAAATTGCCTATGTAACCACTCAATTTACTATTGATTTATTACTAAAACAAATTTATAGACCTACCTCGACAAATTAAACTAGCTAAACAACAAATAAGTGTAAAATATTAATTAAAGACTAGTACTATTCATCATCTTCTCCGGTCCTGCCTCCTCATTTGTTTTCTTTTCTTCAAGAACAAAACGAAAAAACATTTTCCTCTTTTATTTTGTTCATTTAAATGCACTCCCACACTAAACTATGTGTATCACTTTCAAAGAATCAAAAAGTTTTGAAAAACATTAGGACGCCTCGAAGCGATTGTATGTGACATATTGACCACGTGGCTCGCACATAGCTCCGCCTACGATTGAATACCTTTTGCTTCACCAATTTTTCCCTAGTCGGTTTGATGTTGGACTTGACCCACTAGCTAGACTAAGCCACCACCACGATGGCCCATGTTGTTGACTATCTTTAAACACATATATAATTCCCCTACACTCATCTCTCACTCTATATATATCATTTTTCTTTAAGCAGTTCCTCTAATCTCAATTGAAAGTAAGTGAATATTCTCTTTCACCTCATCTGCACTCCCAAATTCTTGCCCAACAAAGAAAATAGTCTTGTGCACATAACCATCTTTAGGTTTCCTTTGTTTCCTTAGTTGTTTGAGTTTCCTTTTCCTTATCCTTTCTATCCCATCTTCATCAAATGCACTTTTAAATTCATTAGTATCCATGACATCCATATCCACCACAATTTCTTCATTTGCATTGAACTTATTAGGTCTTTGATCAGAACCCATGTTATCATCATTAGTCCTATCAAAACTGTCCATGTAAACTACTACCTCTTCCACTTGATTTTCCTCATCAACATAACTACCACTTTCTTGTTCATCACTACTATGTTCTCTGTCTTCTTCATCACCTAAACTCTCAACCTCATCATCAACTCCTATTCCTTTACCTTTATCACCTACCTCAGCTTCAATACTTGTACCATCACCTTTAACTTTACCACCTACATCAACTGTTAGAGCTTTATCACCTAAACCAAACAAAGGTTCAAAATCATCGTGTCTCGTAAAAGCATTATCAGCAGAATAAAAATCTTCAAAAAAGGCATTAGGTTGAACATTTGGTGCAGGACTAGACTGACTACTTTGACCAACTTCAATTAGTTGACTACTCTAGCCAACATCTAGTCTCTCTCTAATATCATTTCAGCCTAACAGATTCCAAGCACATGCAGCTTTACCCAATTTCTTTGGTTGCAACTTACTTGGTATTTTTGTTGGAATAAGATCATCAGTTCCTCAATGATATAGCTATTCTTTGGTGTACTAATATCAGCATCCTGATGTGTTTGATAGTATGTATCGAAAGTAGACCTATGATACTCAATATAAACTTTAATTCGGGGTTGTTTGATCAAACAAAATGATTTAGCACTGAATCACTTAGCGATCTGAATGATTCTAAAGCTCTGTATCAACTTGTCTCTGAACAAAAATCAACTGTTTGGTAAGTCTTACGGATTACGATGTAAAACTACATGAA